>CM036542.1:22296618-22896618 GCA_020745685.1 Tautogolabrus adspersus
CATTTTATGTAAATGAGGTCTATCATACCATAAATTACAAAAAAATATTGAAAAATTCATGTTAATGTGTTGGAAACAAGTTCACTAAAAAGGTGAAACAAAAAAATTTGGTGATCATTTTATACCTCATGCTTTATAAGCAGTCAAAACAGAACGGGTCAATTTGACCCGGGAGGACAACAGGTGCGCATTTAATGGGAAGACAATAGGAGGGTTAATTGAAACTACTGACTTACTTCGAGAACTTGAAGGAGTCAGAGAATTGCAGACAACATGCATTGGATGTTTTTTTCCCCTGTTCTTTTGAAAAGAAACCAGAGGACACAGTTACAGATAAATTGTGTGGGGGCTGGTGGTCTGCAGCAGTCTGCTCCACTCAACCCTTTCGTTATAAGTCACTGAGGGTGTCGCCTCACACCAGGACAGATGAGTTTCCATGGGAGGAACGATGATGTCTGGCCAAATCCACTTTTCCCCCTTATTAAAAAGGATATTTCCGAGCTGTCAGAGGGTGAAGTCTGGGTTTTAAGAGTGTCTTGCTGACTTCTCGCTGACAGCGGGCTTCCTTTCCCCATAGGTTCAATATCTCCAGTGGCTCTCCCTCCCACTGTGCAGTACAGCCTGTTTCTCTATGAGTCCCAAGCCTGCACGGCTCTGGCAAGCGGTTCACTTTTTCGCTTAGTGGGGCACGCTAATTTACTGAGACGCTACACTGTGTTGGGTCGGCGGAGCATTTCCCACGTTCCAGCTGAGAAAATATATCATTAGTCCCTCATCGTGTAATGCTTGCCACGTTACGTTATAAAAGCTGGGTGTAAAGCGACCTGGATAAAACAGGAGCCATTTCCAGTGTGCCTCATTTTCACCGCCCGCTTGGATTAAGTGGTGGGTGTAAAGATTTTGAAAAGGGGACAAGATGCGGTGTTGAAAAGGCCATTTTGCTTACTAAATACTCCTGGGTGGCTGAAAGACTAAGCATTTCCATTGCAAGTGTCTCCACTAACATATTACAGCCATATGAGTGAAGGTCTTTATGAGCGTGCCTTGAAAGTTATATAGATTAATTAAGTTTCCAGGCGAATTAAGATGCCATGCTAATAGGTTTAATGAGATCTAGGCAGAAGATGGGTACATCACAAATAAAGTCTGTTATAAAGTTTAATAAAAGAATGAGAAGATTGTTTACTGCAAAGAGGCAAAGCGAGTGACTTCACAGTAACCCGACATCTGCAGAGGTATGTGTTGCTCTGTCATTACTGTGCTGAGAGTGACTGAAGACCCTTTTTTGGCACAAGACCACACTTTTCTGGGTTCTTCACTTCACAAACATTTTTACAGGCTGTGACCGAGCTGGCCGCAACAGACAGCTCTATCACCTCAAAACAACCACCATGCAGGGTCACACGAGACTGCTATATATATATATATATATATCGCCTCCCAGGAAGCAGAGCGAAAAAGCATCTGTGGAGTCTGACCGGCGATCTTGTGGCTTAATTAACTAACGCAGGACACAGTCAAAGAAAATTAGAGGCCAAGCAACTGAAGCTCTTTGACGGGATGCTTTGTAGGCTTTACCACATGGGGACCACAATGCAAATGGCCTCTTATTATATCACTCATCAATACCAGTTTCAGCCAACCACTCATATCCGGGCTAACTCTCTGTTTACCTTGCTATTGATCAGGATCACTAAGAAATCATCCTTCAGCTTTATCCCTTTTATTTTTCCCTAAACACAACTCCATTCATGTGGCAGAAGTATGGGCTGTCTGGCCAACACCCAATGGTGAGTGAGCCTGACCCCCTCTCTGCCTCCTTATCACCCTCTCCTGCTCCCCCTTATCTGCAACACCACCCTGTGAAAAGCCACATCTATCGCAGGAACCTTCAGAGTCCTCACTGGCAGCTCCTGTTAATCAGGCTTTCAGGGTTATGTGTGTCTACATCTGTGAACTGGAGGTATTACACGTATTGAAGAGGAACAAATGAGCATGTGCAACTTATAATGTCAGTCAATGGAGGCCCGGAGCCCCCTGCAACTGGAGTCTAGGTCACAAGACCAGAAACACGTCACTAATCAGTGAGTTTAGACACGTAGAACATTTTAAATCAATATTTTTTACAGCAGATTAGACATTTTACTCAATAACCACATAATAACCACACCCTATTACAATTGTACACACATGCATAACCTTTATTGAAAACTGATTTTAAAAATCCTATCAAAGGCAGGGTTGGTAATTTTCGAAAACTAGCATGATTTTGAAAGTAGCATTCCAGCTCCTCCCCTCTGTGCTCCCCCTCAAAAGCCACGCCCCTCACTTACATGCACAAGCGTCGTTGCTCCAGAAGCGGTTTTCAGCTCATCACTTGCATTGTGTAGAAACTACGTCATCTCATGTCTCATTCAGTGGTAAGTAAACTCACAGTAAAAACTCTGTCATCGATGACACGCTTTGAGTGTGGGCTCGTGCATGTAAGGGGTAGAGAACGAGCAGGGAGACAGGGAGACGTGATTGGTTCATCAGATTGGTACCTCGTGGCAGACATTGGTCAAAGTTTTTGCATGCTTTACAACTGCCACAGATGAAGGATTTTCTTCGATTCTATTTCAGAGCATATGAATTCATAATTTCTGTAAGGACCTGTTGGGGCCAGCCAGAATGGCAGACAAAACTCAGGCCTGTGTCCCTTTTTGGAGAAGACTGACTGGTACTCATTTACCAGGAAAAGGACTCTTACTCCTAGCATGCACTGCAGGGATACTCCCAGCATGCTTTGCAACACCTAACACATAGGTGTGAATTTTAGGGTGAATAAAAGGAGTTGTCACCCATTTTTCTTTCTCTTCACATGCTACCAGCATTAGGGGACACAACTCTTCTGTTCTCCGTCCGGAGACACCCCCCCCTCACGCTTTAAAGCACGCTGCTCTTTGTTTGAAAGTTGGCGCGCACTCGCAGGTAACCCAAGGCCTCCAGCAAGGAAAGTGTTCCGGAATCGCGAGCTCTGACTATCCATTGAACGCATCTCGACAGAGCGTCTTATTCAGAAACCGAATTAAAACGGTTTATCCAGAGACTGTAAAGAATACGTCTCGTCCCGTCCTGCGACGAACAGGACATCCACGGAGATCATCTCACTCGAGGGAGAACACAAAGATCCAGCTCGTCTTCTGGGAACCGCAGCCGCCATCACAGCTAACCTGCACTGGAACAGACTGGACATCTGCTTCCACCACCGGACTTTTCCTCTCATCAACCGCGGGACATAACGGTTTACAAGTGAGGCTTAATTAGGTCTGGGCAGTTAGCTTTAGAGAGTGTATTTAATAATTGATTTATTAATGTGAAACGGGGATAATATTTGCTTGTTACTTGACCACTGCGTCTCGGGTTTTATTAGGTTAAAACCTCTTTGTTTACTTTTTCTGGACCGCCGCGTCCAAAGTGTAAACCTCTTTTGCGTCCCATATGTGTTTCTCTGTGAACTCTAGCGTTAGCCGGGCTAATATCTTCATGATCAGGACGACCAGTGTAAATACCGTCTAACTTAAATTCGGCCACTGGCTTCTGGTATTGAAGTTAATTATTCCCGAGTTGTGCGCAAGTTCCAGACTGTTGTCTTTTCTCCCCCTCTCTCCTACACACACACACACACACACACACACACACACACACACACACACACACACACACACACACACCTTCTGGCGCAGACGCACATCTGGAGACCGACTCTGAGATCGCGCCAGCACACACATACGCACACTCACACATATAGGCCTGTACACTGTAGTCGTTCAGACGCTACAGAGACAGAGCTTAACTCGGCCCCGCCTGACCAGGCTAGGAGGTCTGTGTTGAGTGTCCGCCATCACGTGACCACCACGTGGTTACGCCGCCATCTTGCTCTCTCTCTCCCCCCTCCTTTCTCTCTCTCTCTCACACACACACACACACACACACACACACACACACACACACACACACACACACACACACACACACACACACACACACACACACGTGCCACTGTTTGCTTATACTTTGTTTGCTGTAGTTTAGTTTATAATAGTGATTTGTTTAATTGAGTTTCATTGATCGACTTGATGTTTCTTTGTTAAATAAACTCTGTTATAATTTAAAGAGCAGTTGTTTGTGATTACTGGTGTATTTGCATTGTGACATGGGCTGGGTGCAAGGGCTTTGTGTTCGGATTTCACGCCTTCAATTTATTAAATACAGATTGTTAATCAATAATACTAGTATTTAATTAATTAATTTGAGACTGATATATGGTAAGATTCGGTTGTTCTCTGATTTCAGAGTGGTGCCCCTTAATAGGTTTATTAACTCAGTTTAATAATATTGTTGATTTAGATTAATAATAAAATAAAGTTAATTATTAATGTTAATTTGATAACCAAATTTTACTATAGAAAACCCGACAGAAATGTTGCCCGCGTATTAGCTCTGCAAAACCCCAACAGACCTAAAGACAATTTCAGCCAAAATCTTAAAAAGTGTATCTGGCGAAATTAACCAACTCTGCCTTTAAACGTACAGTATGTAAAATCTGCCGCTAGGGGGCTCTCAATCAAAACAATAACAAAAGATGACATCGAGGCTTGCGGGGTCTCATGGGAGTGATTCCCCCCCCCCCGTAAAAATGAACGGACTCTGTGTTGAATCAATACGAATGGACAAAACAGACCTGAGAAAGACAACATGTGTACTGACGTTATATCCAAATATAATTTACATGACGTTTTTTTTATCGTAGCAGCACATACAGCAACAGTACGGCAGCTTTCAGTAGCAGCTACCGCTTCCTTATGCAGAGGGAATTTGACGTAATATCCAGTGTTTCCTTGGCAACGATCAACATTTCGTGTCTGTAATGGCGGCTCATCATGGCGGCTTTGATAACTTTTGGAAATATTTGAGGTAATGTAAGTACACACCTAAAAACATAAATATAACATAGGCTTAGTCAATTTTGAATTTAAGTTAGATATCTTGATGTTAACATTGTCATGCAATTCTACATAAGTGAAGGTTTGTCATTCTCCTTGTCTTGTCCATTCACCTCTTTTCACTGTCGTATCTCCTACTATGATTCATCTTGTTTACTTCACGTGTCATCGTCCCTTTTTTTTTTCTCTGTCACAGCTTATGACCTTTTGTGTATTTAACCCTTCCCTTCGTTCCTGAACTTCTTTCTGTGGATTGATATGATAAGAGATAGTCCTCTAATCAGTAAGAGTTGCTATAGACAAATAAAAGACCTTGGAATCCTGTAATTGGCCAGTGATAATCTAGTATTGGAAACAGTAATACACATATTTTCAGAAGCTCTAATCTTATTGGAACAGCCTTACTGTACAGCTTTAGTAAAAGTTCATACATATATGTTTAATGAAGAGTGCCATTGCAGAGGGATCCCTAACTCTTTTATCAGGAGAAGTGGATTAATACTAAATAATTTATTACATCCTCATTTAAGAAACCCTGTAGCATGTTTTTCACATTTTGCATCTAGAGCAGCAGAACACAGGTTTTGTTAGTGCAAGGGCTCCTGTAAAATTGTTTCATTACCACAGAAAAGCAGTGGCCTTTGACTCTGTGCAGAAGACATCATCCGCTTACAAGCTCCAACAATAAAACCCATGCATGCTGTTATAAGCCCCACTTTGTTGCGAATACATCCAAGTGAAAACATTTATTGGACTAATTACAACAGTCTGCCATAGGATTTTCTTCCTGTGTTACACATGTGTTGGCAAAGTGCCCAGTTTTGTGTCAAAATGTCTCTCTGCTCATGATTGGAGAACAAGTAGCTGGGCATGGAGAGGAAAGGAAGGAACAAAAAAAGGGAATTTTGCCAAAAAGTTCAGTCAGACATGAGAGCAAATAACATGTGTTCATCCTTACTGTAGATTGTATCAAAGATCAAATAGTGGTTGTAAGATAAGCTGGTTCATGCTTGATGTCATTCTATGCAAGGGACACTAAGGCCCAAGGTCAAAATCTGATCATTACCCAATCCTCATCTCAGCATAAAAAAAACATTGCGATGCTTGTTTTGACAGTGTTGAGGCAACAGTGGAAGACCCAGGGAAGTATAAATTTAGTAAAAAACGTATTTGCTCAAGCTTTAGTAAATGCCGCGCAACATCACAGGAGGAGGATGCTAGTTTTGCTTCAGTCCAAACTCTGATGGAGCTGCATATCTGCTGCTCATTCTGAAGATTTCTGCTCTACTCTGGGATTTTATTAACAACCACTTAAAGGAAGAATGCGCAACATTTTACACGTAAATACAGCAGAAATCAAGTATATCCTATGTAAATGTAGGCACTGAGTATATGTACTTATGTTGCAGAAAGGCAGAGCTGGATGTGCATGACTGTAGTTGTAAATTAAGGGGTTTTATCATTTGTTAGTTTTTATCACTTTGTCAAATAAAAAGCTGTACATACATTGCCTCAAATTTACTGATAAATTACGGAAAATAAGAACACACAAGATTCAAACAAAGTTTACCAGAAGAAAATAGTGCAAAGGTATCTTCTGATGCACTTTCATGTCTTTTGTTTGCATGCTGCAATTTAATTGGCTGATTTGCTCATGAATTGTATTTGAATGAATGAATATACTTGTGCAAATCACTTAAAAAATATTACATAAAACATTTTGCCTTTATTTTTTAGAGTAGCATACATCAATCTAGGTTTAGAGAGTCCGACCAAAAGAGAGAGGTTTTCAAGCACATTACAGACTGTTCGTGAGAACGTGGCTACACTAGTAATGCGTCAAGAATTAAGATTGTATCGTAGAACTTTTATTTTGTTAACAATATGTCAATAAGTTAATTCATAAACATAATCATTTCAAATCACACGCTGCAGTTATTTATTGCATTTGTGCGCTCTTCTTAAATGCCTTACATTCTCCAAATGCAATCTGGACGCTGACAGATTCTTGAGCGATGCAGAAAGAACTAATGATGAAGAAAACAACAGTTCAAAATAATAATACTATAATGTAGAAGTTTATTGTGTTTGTGCAGGGTGTGACCAGCCAGATATTTTGCATCAAATCTAGTCACATGAGTAAGAACATGGACTACAAATCAACAAAAGATAAAGCAGTACAAATGAATATTTATGGTTTATTGAAGCAGGAATCTTCAGAATTTGCAGCACAGTCCACAGACACCAGGCTGGCAGCAGCCACAGCACACTTTACATTTAAAGGCACGCTTCTGTCTGCTGTTATACGGCGTCTGTGAGAAGAGAAGAAGACAGGAGGAAAATGTTCATCTCCAGCATCATCACTCACTCTGTTTACTCTCTCAGCTGACTGAGGGAGAACACATCCACCTGAAGTAGCTCGTGATAAATGGCTTCATCGTTTCAGTTATCTGAACATACCATCCATGACTCCACTGAAGTCTCCTCATGTTCAGCAGCTGGATGGTCATTACTTATTGCCTCTTCCACTTCTTGAAGCTGTTGAACATGAAACCACATTTTAACATCTTTGTCAAACATTCATGACTAATAACATGACTGTGTTAGTAAAGTTCTTACCTCAGTGACTGGCACAGCAGAGCTCTCCTGGGTACAAATAAAGGTGAATATGACGGCCACAACAACTGCAACACTGAATGTCTTCATCTTGTTTTGAGAGCTTTAGGTTGTTTGATCCTCTCACTCTGTGGATGGCACTGGTCAGATCCTCTGTCTTTTTCTTCTGTGTGATGGTTGAGATGGAAGATGTGACAGTATTTATACTCATCATGCCTCTGTTTCCTAATCACTGACGGGACTTCAGTGTATCTGCTGTCAGGAAGAAACTTGCATCACTCTCTGAGGGATGCTGGGAATGAGGATGGGAAATTCCTCTTTTTCTGTGTCTGTTTTCAAACAAAAATAATAAAGATAATGAAATGATAATAATATCAAACTTTTCTTTATAAAGACATTTCAAAGACATTTCAGAAAACTTTAAATAAATCAGATAAAAACAACACTAATAAAAAAACATGAAAAAAACCCACTGGAACATGTCAAATATGCCTTAAATACTGTACACCACACTGAACTATTTGAAAGACAAAATAGAAAATGATTTTACAAACTAAGATAGAGGAGCATATGTGAACGGCCAGGTCAGTAGAATATCTGGAGCAGTCCTCCTGAAATGATCTAGATCCGTTCAGGAGTGCATAATGTGAACACGGCTTTAGTGTTCTGAGTCTGTATTCTTAAACACGTTATCAAGAGGCTGTGTATGTTGCATGATGACAACATGTGTTTATTCATGTTTAAATCATGTATTTTAAATCTCTCATAACGGTATATTTGTTATCCTTTTCAAAAATAATTCAAGGGAGGATTCTTTCAAATAGAGATTTTTCTCTCAGGAGAAAAAAAAAACTACCCTCACATTCAACAAAAGAATATTCTAGACAACAAACAACCTGAAACTCTTACTGAAGGAATGAACACGAGAGTTCACTGTCAGGAAAATCTCTTTCTCTTGCAACCATTAAACATGGAACAATTGTGTTAAAAGAAGTAACTATTTAAACGTGTTACTTATTATTATTATTATTGTGCATACTCATCAATGTATAGATTGTGATTATTTGAGCTCACACTGAATAAACAGAATCATTACAGATAGTACTCTGCAGCAGTTGTAATCTGTGGAGCTCCACAGGTGTCCATCAGGTCATTGTTTGTTGATGCAGGGTGATATGAAGTGAGGGATTCTGGCTGTTGTGCAAGATTTCTAGTTACTCAAAATTCAAAAGTCCCTAGACTTGATCAGTGTAAACTGCACATATTGACTTACACAGCTTTGCTTTTTTTGAGTATACACTACCCGACAATCAGTGCTGGGCAAACACAGGCAAGAGAGAGGGCCTGACAGCAGGCTCATGATGCAGGAGGTGGGGGAAGTAGAAGTTGATTACAACAAAAAGGACATAACAAAATGGGCAACGATACTGTATATATTATATTAGCTTGCATAACTCCAAATCTAAAAACACACAAGGTGCATGAAAACTAAAATTCACCAGAAAGAAATCAGTCAGGAAGCTGGAACTATTGATACAGGGTAAGAAAAAGAACTGGCCCAGAAAACAAAGACTAAATATTGTTACAGTTCATACTCAGTGAGCTGACTACAGAGAGATATAGAATGAGAGGCTCCTTTCACACATTCACTGCACTCTGGGAAATGTCCTGACATGTAAATATGTCTGTGTGAATGCAGATGACCATTCCATTCTGCAGAATATTTATGAATTTTTTCCCTTCCTGCACCCTAGTGCAAAGCTCAAAAGAAGTCAGGGTGAATCAATGTTTAGTCAGGTTATAGAAGGTACAATTTTGGATCTTTCACCCAGAGTAAGAGGGCGGGGTGACTGTTTTACACTTAGTACAGTCTCAACAGTTTGAGTAGAGTCTTTCCTCTGTGAGGGATGGACAATATTTACTTCTCTCTTTGCGTTGCTTTTGTTTTCTGTTCAACTTACAACTTGAGAAGCGTGAAAGGGGATGGTTAGATATATTTACCTGCAGATGTCTGTTTAAAGATATAAATTAAAGAACTAGTTCAGTATAGTTTGTATTTTTTTAATTAGGGTTGTATGAGGTACATTTCAATAGAAAGTGTATCAGTCACTGGTGATGCTTGTCAGCTTGGCCCCAGTTGGAGCATGGAGGCTAGTCTCTACACTGCTGCAGACGGGTCTTTTTATAGCAGGTAAATTAGCTAATTTTTAGAAAACTGGCCTGAAAATTATTGACGATGGAAGTGTGCGCTATATTTCACTGCTAGAAAGCCAATTTATTTAAGCACTACTTCAGAGCACCACATACCTGTTCATCCGCCTGGAGCAACCTGGGTCCGTAGTGAACCTGAATCTTGCCTATAGACTAATAGTTTTAATGTGATATTATTGCGTCCCAGTTTGAGATCATTTGAGGCAATAGATGAGATTCTCTTGCTTACACAGCACAACAAGAACTATGAACTTTGTTTTGTCTTCCTCTTCAAGAGGTGGGGAACTCTGGACTGTTATTTAAAATAAAAAAAGATGAATTATGTGGTTCCAATGGCCTTGTGTAAATTGGTGTTTAGCCAAGCCTGTCTGCCAGCACTCCGATTGGTTTCTCAATAAAGGAGCCAAGCTGACCAGCATCTCCTGTGACTAATACACCTACTATTGACAAGTAGCTCATACAACCCCACTTCATAAATACTGAACTATCCATTTAAATCTGAATTGTTGTCAGATGACTCATGATGGCAATGATGTCACCTCCTCTGGTGCCCAAATGTTTGAAAAAACACTCCTACATTACGTGTTAGAAAATGCAAATTGAAAGTTGTTGTTGTTGTTGTTTTTCATATGAGGTTTTAAAAACTGTTGTTTTGTTTGGTAGTATGATTTCACCTCGTTTCATTTCTGGTTGGTGCAAGTAAAGTCCACTTTGTTGTTTGTTAGTATGTCTGTCTTCATGCACAGACAGACAAGAGGGAAGCCCTTTTAAGATTGCAACGACGCTCAGCCATTATTATGCTTTTGTATTTCTGTAAGATATTGGTGTCCCATTGTGTGATTTCACATTGTGTTACAGTGTTGCAGAAGCACAAGAGGCGTGATGTATGTAGAAGCAGCGGGAGCTTTACATACACACACACTCACACATGCACACACACGCCTGTTATTCCCTGTATTTTTGCTCTCTTTTAAAATGCCTTACATTCTCTAAATGCAATTTGGACAAAATAATAATAGAATAATATAGAAGTTTATTGTGTTTATGCAGGGTGTGACCAGCCAAATATTTTGGATCAAATCTAGTCACATGCGTAAAAACATGGGCTACACATGAACAAAAGATAAAGCAGTAAAAATTAATATTGATTGTTTATTGAAGCAGGAATCTTCAGAATTTGCAGCACAGTCCACAGACACCAGGCTGGCAGCAGCCACAGCACACTTTACATTTAAAGGCACGCTTCTGTCTGTTGTTATACGGCATCTGTGAGAAGAGAAGAAGACAGGAGGAAAATTTTCATCTCCAGCATCATCACTCACTCTGTTTACTCTCTCAGCTGACTGAGGGAGAACACATCCACCTGAAGTAGCCCGTGATAATTAGCTTAATCGTTTCAGTTATCTGAACATACCATCCATGACTCCACTGAAGTCTCCTCATGTTCAGCAGCTGGATGGTCATTACTTATTGCCTCTTCCACTTCTTGAAGCTGTTGAACATGAAACCAAATTTTAACATCTTTGTCAAACGTTCATGACTAATAAAATGACTGTGTTAGTAAAGTTCTTACCTCAGTGACTGGCACAGCAGAGCTCTCCTGGATACAAATAAAGGTGAATATGACGGCCACAACAACTGCAACACTGAATGTCTTCATCTTGTTTTGAGAGCTTTAGGTTGTTTGATCCTCTCACTCTGTGGATGGCACTGGTCAGATCCTCTGTCTTTTTCTTCTGTGTGATGGTTGAGATGGAAGATGTGACAGTATTTATACTCATCATGCCTCTGTTTCCTAATCACTGACGGGACTTCAGTGTATCTGCTGTCAGGAAGAAACTTGCATCACTCTCTGAGGGATGCTGGGAATGAGGATGGGAAATTCCTCTTTTTCTGTGTCTGTTTTCAAACAAAAATAATAAAGATAATGAAATGATAATAATATCAAACTTTTCTTTATAAAGACATTTCAAAGACATTTCAGAAAGCTTTAAATAAATCCGATAAAAACAACACTACTAAAAAAACATGAAAAACAACCCACTGGAAAATGCCAAATATGTCTTAAATACTGTACACCACACTGAACTATTTGAAACACAAAATAGAAAATGATTTTAAGTATAGGAGGTTGCTAGTTTTTGTTACTCAAAATTCAAAAGTCCCCACTAAATGATTTTGAAAATGTGAGAGACCCCACACATGACGACAAATCATGACAGATTAACAGTTCAGTTCTTATAGTGTGTGGTGTGCAACGAGACGACCAACTCAGCACACCACACACTAACCGATTCATCCACCTACAAGCAGTCTCGACTATCAAAACGTGAAATCTCGCGCGGTCAAACGCGACTTAAGAGTAAACAAACATGATAAACAAGCTAAACGTGGCTAGCTCTTAGCTCGTACATCCAAAACATTTTTCTCCAACTCCTGTCCTTGTCAGTTGGAATGTGTTTTTTTTTACAAGACACGTTGTATAAACACTCATGTTGTTGCCACAAATCAACAAGTTGGTCCTGAATTTATGACATCCATCTAACTTTATGCATCGCGTTTGCAGTTGTTGCCATGGTAATGTTTGTAGTGCTTCCTGCTTCATTCAGCTTGCTTCCCTATTGGCTATTGTTCCGTTCCACGTGACAATTCACAGAGTCCATGCTCGACCATCCTCGGTGTTCACCCTACACATCAGGATTTCTGATCGTAAATAATGAACACATTTAATCTGTAGGATTTCAAATCGGGGCGGCCCCGATCGTCTTCCGAGCAGAACGGGGAGGTTAAAATCACTCCTCCCCTCCGGCAGGCGTTACAGATCACTGTACGCCAAAACAACCCGTCATAAGAACAGTTTCTTCCCCCAGGCTGTCACTCTGATGAACACTAAACAGTCACACAGTGCCAGACCTGTTGCTGTGTAATAAACCCTGGAACAAAACTGTCACTGTGAATGTACATATACGTAAATATATAATATTTTTATTTTATTTAAATTACCATCTGCACACACTCTTTAATGTAAATACTGTAAAAAAATAACTACCTCATGTTTGCTTCAGCATCTTTTGCACTACTCACCACTGCACTATTATCTTATTTAGTCTTGTACATATTAGTCTTTAATTACTGTTTTTTTTTTGAGTTTATTGTTGATATTTAATGTTTTTACCTTTGTACAAAGAGAGCACAGTCTACCGAAGTTAAATTCCTTGTGTGTTAAACATACCTGGCCAATAAAGCTGATTCTGATTCTGATTCTGATTCTGATTAACACACCTCACACCACAGGAGAATCTGGCAAGATAATTTTTAGATAGTCGGGCCTTTGCTGACTTTGGTTTTTGGCTTTTCTAGTCTTCTGACTACTCAAAGCACTTTTACACTGCATGTCACACCTACCCATTCACACTCATTCACACACTGACGGCAGTGGTCACTATGAAGTAAGACCATAAGAAGTAACTAATCCCATTCATACGGCGCCGAAGCAGTGGGAGCAATTCGGGGTTAAGTGTCTTGCCCATGGACACATCGGACATGTTGCTGCAGCAGCTGGGGATCGAACCCCCAACCTTCCAGTTGAGAGACGACGACTATACCACTTAGCTACAGCTGCCCCTAGTGTGTACCCCACTTAAGATAGAGGAGCATATGTGAACGGCCAGGTCAGTAGAATATCTGGAGCAGTCCTCCTGAAATGATCTAGATCCGTTCAGGAGTGCATAATGTGAACACGGCTTTAGTGTTCTGAGTCTGTATTCTTAAACACGTTATCAAGAGGCTGTGTATGTTGCATGATGACAACATGTGTTTACTCATGTTTAAATCATGTATTTTAAATCTCTCATAACGGTATATTTGTTATCCTTTTCAAAAATAATTCAAGGGAGGATTCTTTCAAATAGAGATTTTTCTCTCAGGAGAAAAAAAAAACTACCCTCACATTCAACAAAAGAATATTCTAGACAACAAACAACCTGAAACTCTTACTGAAGGAATGAACACGAGAGTTCACTGTCAGGAAAATCTCTTTCTCTTGCAACCATTAAACATGGAACAATTGTGTTAAAAGAAGTAACTTAAACGTGTTACTTATTATTATTATTATTGTGCATACTCATCAATGTATAGATTGTGATTATTTGAGCTCACACTGAATAAACAGAATCATTACAGATAGTACTCTGCAGCAGTTGTAATCTGTGGAGCTCCACAGGTGTCCATCAGGTCATTGTTTGTTGACGCAGGGTGATATGAAGTGAGGGATTCTGGCTGTTGTGCAAGATTTCTAGTTACTCAAAATTCAAAAGTCCCCAGACTTGATCAGTGTAAACTGCACATATTGACTTACACAGCTTTGCTTTTTTTGAGTATACACTACAAGACAATCAGTGCTGGGCAAACACAGGCAAGAGAGAGGGCCTGACAGCAGGCTCATGATGCAGGAAGTGGGGAAAGTAGAAGTTGATTACAACAAAAAGGACATAACAAAATGGGCAATGATACTGTAAATATTATATTAGCTTTCATAACTCCAAATCTAAAAACACACAAGGTGCATGAAAACTAAAATTCACCAGAAAGAAATCAGTCAGGAAGCTGGAACTATTGATACAGGGTAAGAAAAAGAACTGGCCCAGAAAACAAAGACTAAATATTGTTACAGTTCATACTCAGTGAGCTGATTACAGAGAGAGATAGAATGAGAGGCTCCTTTCACACATTCACTGCACTCTGGGAAATGTCCTGACATATAAATATGTCTGTGTGAATGCAGATGACCATTCCATTCTGCAGAATATTTATGAACTTTTCCCTTCCTGCACCCGAGTGCAATGCTCAAAAGAAGTCAGGGTGAATTAATGTTTAGTCAGGTTATAGAAGGTAAAGTTTTGGATCATTCACCCAGAGCAAGAGGGCGGGGTGACTGTTTTACACTTAGTACAGTCTCAACAGTTTGAGTAGAGTCTTTCCTCTGTGAGGGATGGACAATATTTACTTCTCTCTTTGCGTTGCTTTTGTTTTCTGTTCAACTTACAACTTGAGAAGCGTGAAAGGGGATTGTTAGATAAATTTACCTGCAGATGTCTGTTTAAAGATATAAATTAAAGAACTAGTTCAGTATAGTTTGTATTTTTTTAATTAGGGTTGTATGAGGTACATTTCAATAGAAAGTGTATCAGTCACTGGTGATGCTGGTCAGCTTGGCCCCAGTTGGAGCATGGAGGCTAGTCTCTACACTGCTGCAGACGGGTCTTTTTATAGCAGGTAAATTAGTTAATTTTTAGAAAACTGGCCTGAAAATTATTGACGATTGAAGTGTGCGCTATATTTCACTGCTAGAAAGCCAATTTATTTAAGCACTACTTCAGAGCACCACATACCTGATCATCCGCCTGGAGCAACCTGGGTCCGTAGTGAACCTGAATCTTGCCTATAGACTAATAGTTTTAATGTGATATTATTGCGTCCCAGTTTGAGATCATTTGAGGCAATAGATGAGATTCTCTTGCTTACACAGCACAACAAGAACTATGAACTTTGTTTTGTCTTCCTCTTCAAGAGGTGGGGAACTCTGGACTGTTATTTAAAATAAAAAAAGATGAATTATGTGGTTCCAATGGCCTTGTGTAAATTGGTATTTAGCCAAGCCTGTCTGCCAGCACTCTGATTGGTTACTCAATAAAGGAGCCAAGCTGACCAGCATCTCCTGTGACTAATACACCTACTATTGACAAGTAGCTCATACAACCCCACTTCATAAATACTGAACTATCCCTTTAAATCTGAATTGTTGTCAGATGACTCATGATGGCAATGATGTCACCTCCTCTGGTGCCCAAATGTTTGAAAAAACACTCCTACATTACGTGTTAGAAAATGCAAATTGAAAGTTGTTGTTGTTGTTGTTTTTCATATGAGGTTTTAAAAACTGTTGTTTTGTTTGGTAGTATGATTTCACCTCGTTTCATTTCTGGTTGGTGCAAGTAAAGTCCACTTTGTTGTTTGTTAGTATGTCTGTCTTCGTGCACAGACAGACAAGAGGGAAGCCCTTTTAAGGTTGCAACGACGCTCAGCCATTATTATGCTTTTGTATTTTTGTGAGATATTGGTGTCCCATTGTGTGATTTCACATTGTGTTACAGTGTTGCAGAAGCAAAAGAGGTGTGATGTATGTAGAAGCAGCGGGAGCTTTACATACACACACACTCACACATGCACACACACGCCTGTTATTCCCTGTATTTTTGCTCTCTTTTAAAATGCCTTACATTCTATAAATGCAATTTGGACAAAATAATAATAGAATAATATAGAAGTTTATTGTGTTTATGCAGGGTGTGACCAGCCAAATATTTTGCATCAAATCTAGTCACATGAGTAAAAACATGGGCTACACATGAACAAAAGATAAAGCAGTAAAAATTAATATTGATTGTTTATTGAAGCAGGAATCTTCAGAATTTGCAGCACAGTCCACAGACACCAGGCTGGCAGCAGCCACAGCACACTTTACATTTAAAGGCACGCTTCTGTCTGTTGTTATACGGCATCTGTGAGAAGAGAAGAAGACAGGAGGAAAATGTTCATCTCCAGCATCATCACTCACTCTGTTTACTCTCTCAGCTGACTGAGGGAGAACACATCCACCTGAAGTAGCTCGTGATAATTAGCTTCATCGTTTCAGTTATCTGAACATACCATCCATGACTCCACTGAAGTCTCCTCATGTTCAGCAGCTGGATGGTCATTACTTATTGCCTCTTCCACTTCTTGAAGCTGTTGAACATGAAACCAGATTTTAACATCTTTGTCAAACATTCATGACTAATAACATGACTGTGTTAGTAAAGTTCTTACCTCAGTGACTGGCACAGCAGAGCTCTCCTGGATACAAATAAAGGTGAATATGACGGCCACAACAACTGCAACACTGAATGTCTTCATCTTGTTTTGAGAGCTTTAGGTTGTTTGATCCTCTCACTCTGTGGATGGCACTGGTCAGATCCTCTGTCTTTTTCTTCTGTGTGATGGTTGAGATGGAAGATGTGACAGTATTTATACTCATCATGCCTCTGTTTCCTAATCACTGACGGGACTTCAGTGTATCTGCTGTCAGGAAGAAACTTGCATCACTCTCTGAGGGATGCTGGGAATGAGAATGGGAAATTCCTCTTTTTCTGTATCTGTTTACAGTTTGTACGTAGGACTCTATAACCTAAAGAGTATGATAAGACTTATTGTGCACTTCTAGCATCTTTCACGGATGTACATGACTGATTTGGATTGATTGATTTTATTTTATTATTGTGTCATGCATAAACACTATGCACAGCCCAAAACCCGCTTATAAGACATCATTATTAAAACAAAGAGACCAAAGACCAAACGTTGACACTTTACAATAGAAATACTAACAAAACAAACCATCCTGACGTTTCTTCCAGGCTTTAGAGACACACGTGGCCAGCTCATTAACATTAAACTGTTCCATCCTGTCATCATCAGTGCTCCAAAAGATTTCAAGATTCTGAGCGTACATTTCATGAATGGAAGGTGTTCTGAACTCATCATAAAAAAGACAATACAAAAGAAAATGAGATTCATTCTCCACTTCTCCTAAAACAACATAGTTCACACAGTCTGTGTTCCTCCGGGATACTTTGAAATCTGCCAATTAAGAACCCACTACACATTTAAGAACCACTTATCATAACACATTGAACATTTTAAAATGGGCCAGTGTATTTTTTCATATTTTTTCAATGAGAAGAGAGCGTTTGCAGCATTCTTTCAGCTTTTCAGAAAGGCGCCACCGACACTCTTTTCCAAATGTATAACATTCCCTGTATTTTTGTCGCCTACAGATTGTGTTTTGTACCTACATCCTCCATATTGCTCCATGTATGCTGGGGTCAAAACAACCTCAAAAAAAAGAAATACTGTAAAAAAGTGACGGATGTCAACAGACTGTTGTCATAGAGACAGGACGGACGTGCAGCGTTTTTCTTCTCAGCACACAATGCTACATACAAGCGCTCTCGAGCGCTCAGCCAGCACTTTTCTGCCCAGAAAAAAATGTAAGGTGGACACGAGGCTTTAATGAGGAAACCTTGATTGTAAAGAAGAGCTTTGAAGTTTTTCTGATGACAATGTAAGCAGAGTTCATTTGAGCAATGTTGTATAACCTTTAAATAAAAACAAATATCTGATAATTGTCACTTTATCTCATAACCGGCCAACCTGCCACTTACTGCACAGCACATCAGTCCTGTAGTTGTTGGGTTGGCAGTTAACTGGTGTATAGTTTACTTTATACTTACTAGTTAATAGTTGTGAATATATATATATTTATATATTTTTTTTTTTTTATTCTATCTGTTCTAATTGTATTTGCACTCATATACATGCTCTTCTTCTTGTCTTTATTCTGCTGCAACACTTGAATTTCTCCTATGGGGATCATTAAAGGATAATCTTATGTTATCTTATATACTGTAGTAGGCTTGTGATGAAAGAGAACGGTTGTGTTTGAAAAGCTGCTTTAGTTTTAAGTTTAAGCTATGTTTCATCTTTTTCTGACTATAATAAGGAGTAAACATTTGTGTGCATATTAAAACAATAAAGAAAAAAGAGTTTGAGGTTAATATTTACTTTTTACCAAGACACGTGTTTGTGTGTGTGTGTGTGTGTGTGCGTGTGTTTGTGTGTGTGTGTGTGTGTGTGTGTGTGTGTGTGTGTGTGTGTGTGTGTGTGTGTGTGCCTGTGCGTGTGTGGATGTGTGTGGATGTGTGTGGGTGTTTGTGAAATGGGAGATATTGTGACACAACAACAAGGGGGAATCAATACAAACTCCAAACTGCATTTGTACTTTTACATCTTTTATTCCTCCTCAGTGTCATTACTTTCTTCAACCTGATAGAAAAAAGTCTTACATCACATGTTTCCATTTAGCTCACACAAAGCTTGAGGTCCATTGTTTTCTTTTTCTAACACTAATCATGTTGATACTGTATATTTGTGTTTATCAGAGAATAAGTTTAACTCTTTGTCGGTATATCTTACTATACCAAAAGTGCACAGAAAAAGAACAATGACTTTGTGTAAGTAAGACTGATATATACAAACATACAATAAGAGCATTACATGGTACAGTAATTACATATTCACAACGCTGATAAATGAACATAAATCAACGGCTTGTCCAAACTCAATCCTCAGAATCTGCAAATCAGGCAACAGATGCTTTTGCTGCAGCCGCCACAGCGAACTTTACACTTGATGTGACGGTTCTGTCTGTTGTTGAAATATGGCATCTGTAAGAAAGACAAAAGACATGAGGAAAGTGTTCATCTCCAGCATCACTCTGTTTATTCTCTCTGCTTACATGAACACAACTGCTGGCACTCATTAAAACAAATAAGGACACTCGTATGTGATTATGTCGTGATAATTCATTTCATTCATTCAGTGAATGTACCTTCCACGAGTCCACTGAGATCTCAGGAAGTTCAGTGACTTGATTCTCATTGCTCATTGGCTCCTCCACTTCTTGAACCTGTTAAAGAGTAAAACACATTTTATCATGTTTGTTGACAGGTACAAAACAGGTACCAGTCCATCCCAGCAGGGGGAGTCACCACCACACACCTTTTTTCCCATCACAGAGGTCGTAAACAAGAAGCATCAATTAACTTTTTCACGTCAAGGAAACAATCAGACATAGAAACAAAAACCTAAATGCAGCAGGAAAAGGGACAACAGTAAGAATCATGAGAAACAAATAGACCAAATCTCCTCATTCAATCCATTGGGAATGAGAGTAGCCAGAGAATGGATCCAATTTGTCTCTCTATGAAGAAGGATTTTGTCCCTGCCTCCACCTTGGCGAGGCATATTAACTACATCATGTCCATGTAATGCAGGTCACTCATACTGTGAGTATGACTGTTAAAGTGTCTGATTTTTCATCATGGTTCAGTATGGAGGATTTATGTTCGCATATCCAAGACTGAAACTCACGTTTGGTTTTATTAACATAAAAAATAGACATTAAAAAATATAAAAAACTAATTTGAAGAAAAAAGTGTACCTGTATCTGATAACGTCATGATAAATAGTTTCATTCATTCAGTTAACTTAATGTACCGTGTTTGAGTCCTCTGAGATCTCTGGAAGTTCAGCCACTGGATTGTCTTTGCTCATTGGCTCCTCCAGGTCTTGAACCTGTTAAAGAAGAAACCAAATGTTATTATGTTTGTTGAAAATTCATGACAAATAATAGCAAAGAGAATAAAAAAAGTCCTTACCTCTGTTAATGGCACAGCGGAGTTCTCCTGAACACAAATAAATGTGAGCATAGTGGCCACAACAACTAAAACATTGAATGTCTTCATCTTGGTTTGATTTGTTGTTTAATTCTTTCTCTCGGTTTGCGACTCCCGTTAACTTTCTCAAGTTCTTCTTCTGTCTGATGGTTGACATCGGAATCTGCTGATATTTATACTCATTAGGTTTCGTTATCTCTGATGCTTATCACTCTCTGAGGGATGCCGGGAATGAGAACAAGGAAACTACTGTAACAATCCAGGAATGGAAGATAGGACATTCTTGTTGTTTTGTACGTTGGTGATAAATATTAATTATTAACACACTGCTCCGCCCGAACACCATCAACGGGCTTCAAGTGCCCCATTCAATAACCAATGGGTGACATCACTGAGGCTTTGTGCATGTTTATTTACAGTCTTTGCTCACGTGTAGGGGTTTGTGGAGGACAACTCATTTTACAACATGTATTATTTATCCACTGGAAGGGCAACCATCCTGAGTTGTTACAGGGTGCACCTGGGTGCAGGTTTTTTATTTTTTTATTTTAAATCTTTTTAACCAGGAGAACCTCACTGAGATGACGAATCTCATTTACAAGAGTGTCCATGACCAAGAGGGGCAGCAGCACAATAAACAAGTTACAGACATAAAAAATAGATCAACATGTCCTGAGTCACAGAGAAGAAAAGTCGTTATTCAAAGCATCTACACCCTGAAGCATCTTCCTCCAACACCTTCAATCTACTTTTCAAAATATTTAAAGAGACTGGCTTCCCCAGACACAGATCATCCTGCAGGAGATTCCAGGCTGCAGGACCAGCGTACCTGAAACTCTTTTCCCCATTTCAAGACGCACTTTGGGAACAGATAGTAACTATAGGTTTTGTGACTGGGTTTGTGACAGAGCAAGGACTGTGGCTTCCAGCACTTATTCACATGAATACAATTACACAAGTATAAGGGAAGCAGATTAAGTAAAGCCTTATAAATGAGGTCATGCCAATGATTTTGTCTACGCATAGACAATGCAGGCAAGCCAACTTGGTCATACAGTTTAAAATGAGGAGTCAGGGCCCTGAGATTTGTTATGAATCTCAACGCACCATGATATACAGTATTCAAAGATCTTAAGCATCTGAGAAGATGCATGCATATACAGTAAACTCATCGGCCACAAACCGGGTTGGACCCCCTTTTGACTTCAGAACTGCCTTAATTCTTCGTGGCATGGATTCAACAAGGTGCTGGAAACATTCCTCAGAGATTTTGGTCAATAATGACATGATAGCGTCACACAGTTGCTGCAGATTTGTCGGCTGCACATGAGACCAATCTCCTGTTCCACCATAGCCCAAAGGTGCTCTATTGGATTGAGATCTGATGACTGTGGAGGCCATTTGAGTACAGTGAAGTCCTTGTCTTGTTCAAGAAACCAGTTTGATATGATATGAGCTTTGTGACATGGCACGTTATACTGCTGGAAGTAGCCATCAGAAGATTGGTACACTTTGGTCATAAAGGGTTGGACATGTTCAGCAACAATACTCAGGTAGGTTGTGACATTTAAACAATGCTCAATCGGTACACAGGGGCCCAAAGTGTGCCAAGAAAATATCCCCCACACCATTATACCACTACCACCAGCATGAATCGTTGATACAAGGCAGGATGCTTTCATGTTGTTTACGCCATAATTCTGACCCTACCATCCACATGCTGCAGCAGAAATCAAGACTCATCAGACCAGACAACGTTTTTAAAATCTTCTATTGTCTTATTTTGGTGAGCCTGTGCGAATTGTAGCCTCAGTTTCCTGTTCCTAGCTGACAGGAGAGGCTGGCAGTGTGGTCTTCTGCTTCTGTAGCCCAACTGCTTCAATGTTCAACGTGTTGTGCGATCAGAGATGCTAGTCTGCATACCTCGGTTGTAACGACTGGTTATTTAAGTTACTGTTGCCTTTCTTTTAGCTCAAACCAGTCTTTTTTGGACTATTCTCTGTAAACCCTTGGGATGTTTGTGCGTGGAAATCCTAGTAGATAAGCAGTTGCTGAAATACTCAGACTAGCCCGTCTGGCACCAACAACCAGTGTTGTCACAGATTACTTGAAAAAGTAATCCGATTACTGATTACTGATTACTCCTCAAAAAAGTAATCCAGTTACTTTACTGATTACTTTATCATCAAAGTAACTAAGTTACTTTAAAAGTAACTTATTAGTTACTTTTTACCGATTTCCTCCCTTCGCTGCCTCAACATAACGCCGAATTTCCACCAGATCCGTGTACATTGCGTGTCCGCTCCGGTGCGTGACGGCTCCGTGCACCCCCGTCCTTCAATACCCACCGGCTGCGTGCTCCGTCCGCAGCACGCAGAGCACAGCCGGTCAGCTGGGGTGCAGAGACAAAGGAATTCCCGCGGTATTTTAAAGATTAACTCGTGACAGCACGAGATAATACGATGTACATGGTATTAAACTCTATATAAACCTTATAAACACATAAACAAACACACTTACAGTCGTTTTTCTGAACCGTTAAAAAGGAGTCTTTTATTCTGAAAATAAACCGGATGTTTTAATGTTGTATCGGTGTCTGACTTCCCGTCCCGCTTGTTATTTTCTGTGCTGAATTGATGCGTCGTGCTCCGGCATCCGGCAAAAATAGAAGCCTTGCGTATCAGCTCCGGAGGGCTCCGGACTGCCGGAGCTGAGACGCAGCTGAGACGCAGCGCAGCGGACCCAGTGGAAGCACACACATTGAATAAAGTGAAACGTATCAGCTCCGCTCATTCTCTTCGAAAATGACAACAAAATTCTGCATTCTACATACATTATGAGGCAATAACAAAATAGTAACGCACAGCCACTTAAGGAAACTAACTTTAATCAGATTACTGGTTTGGAAAAATGAACGCGTTAGATTGCTCGTTACTGAAAGAAAGTAATCAGATTACAATAACGCGTTAATTTGTAACGCGTTAGTGACAACACTGCCAACAACCATGCCACGTTCAAAGTCACTTAAATCACTTTTCTTCCCCATTCTAAAGCTCGGTTTGAACTTCAGCAGATCGTCTTGACCATGTCTACATGTCTAAATGCATTGAGTTGCTGCCATGTGATTGGCTGACTAGATAGTTGCACTGAGGTGCAGTTGAACAGCTGTACCTAATAAAGTGGCCGGTGAGTGTATAAAACATCACCGTAATCAATCAGGGGCATGAAAGTAGCAGCAACAAGTCAATATCTTCCATCATTGTCTGTCACAATTTTGTTGTTGCCTTTTAATGTGATAAACTTTGACTTTCTCCAGCTCCACTATCATCAGTCTGCCTTCAGGCCCTCTCAGCTGTGTTTGCACCAACACTGATAGTCTAATCATGTAAAAAAAAAAAAAAAACTACAAAAAAAAAGTAGACATGAGGAAGTCAATATGTGCAGTTTACACTGAGTGACAAACCAGAGTCTCTTCAAATATCTTGCGTAATTACAAAAATACCCACACCACTCTGTGCCAAAATACAGTGACCTGATATGCACCTGTCTGAATAAACAGATTACAGCTGCTGCAGCTTTCTATATGACATCATTTCTGTTTATTTGAGTCTGATTTCACATACAAAAACTGTAATCTATGCATGTTGCAGTTTTATCAGGTTATCTTCTTATTCACGTTCACCCAGTCCACGTGACTAAAGCAATTAATAAGGAAAGTAATAAGGAAAATAAAATGTGCTTAACTACTGAGTAACACAATCATTCTTATCTCTGCAGTAAATAAGAATCAGCAATAAATGATTTTGAAAATGAGTTATCTTGATGGTGAAAAGATTAAAGTGTGTGCACCAGGAATGGCAGCAAAGTTAAGGATGATTTCAAATGTCCCTCTGGAAATGTCCGTAGAAAAGTTGAAGAATTTAAGAACGAGATACAAGGTGGTAAAGTGATAGAGGCCAAAAGACTCCAAAAATTAATCAAAGTGGTGTTAAGTCAGATAGTTTGTCTGTACCGCTTGTTTTTGAAAAGATAACACCTTCTCAAGTCCAAATAGGCTGGTGATTAAAATATCAGAGAATGGAACATATAGCACAGCAATGTAAATGGAGACAACGTGTGTGAAATGTGGGGGAGAACATGAATATGGCAAATGTAATGAGGATGCTAAGTTAGAATGCACAATTGGTGAGCATAATGCTGCATAATGTTGGATGCGTAGTCCAGATGCAAGCTAAAGAAGCACAGAGGTACAAGACTGTGAATGAGGTGACATATGCAGTGGTATAAAGAGTGTTGGTGCTTATGAAATCAAGTAAAATAGACCAATAGAGTCTCAAAAACCCTGAAGGACAATGCAAAGCATGCAGTACTCCAGAGTTCAGGTCTATTGGGATCTCAGACAGGAAGGCCAAAACCCCCACAGCAGCCATGCAGTCACAAGTGCAAAGTTTGGTCCCCTTGTCAACCTAGCGTTTCTTTCTGAGCACCAGTGACTTTTTTCAATGAGGAGAGAGCGTTTGCAGCACTCTTTCAACTTTTTTAGGAAGGCACTGTTGACATCACAGACACTCTTTTCCAAATGTATAATATCCGCCTACGGATCGTGTCTTGTAACCATATCCTCCATATTGCTCCATGTATGCTGGGGTCAAAAATAATCTCAAATAAAAAAAACATACAGTAAAAAAGTAACGGATGTCAACAGACTGTTGTCATAGAGACATGACGGACGTGCAGTGCTTTTCTTCTCAGTACACAATGCTTCATACAAGCGCTCTCGAGCGCTAAGCCAGCACTTTTCTGCCCAGAAAAAAATGCGAGGTGGACATGAGGCCTTAATGAGGAAACCTTGATTGTAAAGAAGAGCTTTGAAGCTTTTATGTGTAAAGTTGACAATGTTGCTGTGCAACAAGAACTGACGAATGACTGAATCAAGACAGTAGTGGAAGTCCCATCACTCCTCTGCAAAGAATGTATACAAAGACAGAATAAAAGAGTATTAGAAAAGGAAAACAAAAATTCACAACAAGCGTGTGTATCTGCACACAGGCACACAGAGACAAAAATATTAACACTACATTAATATAGCAGAAAATAAATAAGAAGCACAGGCAGGGTTCGCAGTTAAGAAAATCAGACTCTAACAGGGCACATGCTACAGAGTTTCTGAAGGACAGAGTCCAAAGGCTTCCACAACAATCTCCAGAATATGTCAGTTTTATGATTGAGTTCATGAGTCAGCATCTCCACAGGTAACAAGGCTGGGATTTGTGATATCTGTCTGAATTTAAAAGATCCTTATTGTGATTCAATAAATAAATTCGACAAAGAAGGTAATGAGCATTGTTTGCTGGTAATCTCCTGAATCACAAGATGAACCTCTTTCCACATTGTTTGGATGTGGTCACATGACCAAAACACATGAGAAAATAATCCTTCATGCATCTTACATTTACAACAAAGTTTGAGGAGCTGGAGAACATGCTCAGGAGGCAAACAGATGTAAAATAAGCTCTATGAATTATTCTTCATTTCGTTCATGTATAAAGTATGATGTGCATTTCTGAAAAATTCCGTCTTAGATTCTTTCACAATCTTCAACACTGAATGTCCCTGCCAGATCAAGTTGCCACAGCAGCTTCTGAAGATTCAGAGTGCAGCAGTAAAGCATACAACTTGGAGATATTAAACCTTTAAGCGATTTGTCAGAAACCAAGACTCTTTCATGTTCTGAGAGTATCTATTGTTTTTCATCTTTTCTTCCAGCAGTGACTCTGTAAAGTGGTGAAATTGGAGATATCAGAAAAAAGCTTTATGTGGAATGTCAAAATATTTTTTTAGTTATTGGCTCAAACATCTTAAAGGAAGAATATGTGACTTTTGTTGCCCTTTAGCACCAGCATGAAACCAAAACAACTCTAGCTGTATTGTTGTGTTAGCAGGCTAATGGTAGCGCCCTTTAGTTTGCTCGTATCTTCACATTGCATGTAAATTTACACGAAATGACCGTGATCTAAAAACTCTTACGAGACATTCAAATAAGCAGTGAGTACAGTTTGTTATTCTTCTTTTCTATAGTCCCTCACTTAAACAGCTTTTATACCCAAGGGGACGAGCCGGCCGGCCGTCCCGTCCATGTTAACACGATGCTGATACGGCTCAGACAACATCACAGACAGCGGGACTCGGGTGTCACACTCATTGTAGACAGTCATGACTCAGAGTTATTTTCAGAGGAAATACTGGATTTCTGCATTTTTTGTGTAAAATGTCGCATATTCAGCCTTTAGGAGAGCCAGAGCTCAAAAGGCCTGTAAGATCTGATCGAGCTTTGGAGGACTACTCCATGAGGCCGATACTTCTGATTTGCATGGGAAATCAGGATATAATGCCAGCAGTGACCAAGCAGAAATAATGGGGAATATGTAAGGAAATATTGATCAGGCTTCTTAAGATAAAGCAAAACAGCATCCTCAAATAATTCAATAACGTGTTTATGAGTGGAATATTAAAGATAATACACATATTGGAAATGATCATTATCCCACAATATGCTCAATAAATGTTGAAATAGATATTCAGGAAAGGCGCAGTCATAGGAAGTGATGTTTGGAAGAAGCTGACAGGTCAAGATTACAAGAACTATGTTGTAAATGTCATTTTAAATCCCTCACTAATCACAGTTTGTTGTATGCACGTGTCGGATGGACTTCTTGGACCACACGCAGACTTAATCACTGGCGTATTCTTGATTAGATAAAGCAATAATCCATGGCACACTGAAAATTACTTTACTGTCACTTTATTGTTTGCTCACAATAAAGTGACAGTTATGTAATTCTCAGTGTGCCACAGATTATTGATTTATCTTATCATTGTATGTTTCTGCTACCGACCGGCACCTGAGAGCATAGGTTGGCTGTGCACGGGTACCCTGTTGGTCCTTTAGATTAAACTGGTGTATTCTTATCTGCAAGTCTATTACATATATGTTGACTCTCCCTTGAAAAGATTTATTGTCCTTTCATGTCAGGGATAAATACAGATGAGTAAAGTAAGGACCATTGTCCTTGCACGATATGGGGTACGTAATAAGTCAAGTCCTACAGAGATATAGATTGAACATGTGTAAAGACTGATGATTGATAAACAGAAAAGAAAAAAACAAAGTTTTCCAATAACACGTCTTGGAATTTCACATCCTTATTTCCAGCATCCCTCAGAGTGATGCAAGTCTGTACTGACAGAGATGAGGAAACAGTGGCCTCATGTATATAAATATCAGCACATTTTCCATCCCAACCATCAGACAGAAGAAGCAGAGCTGACGACAGTAACAAACAGTGAAAGTAACTCAAACCTCTCAGGTCAAGATGAAGACATTCAGTGTTGCAGTTGTCGTAGCCATCATGCTCGCTTTTATTTGTATCCAGGAGAGCTTTGCTGTCCCGCTCACTGAGGTAAGAACTCAACTCAAACTCAAATAGTAATTAAGTTAGTAAGTATTAGTACTGCATTTGCATACAGTAGCACTTTTAAAACACACAAGCAATCAAACATTTCATACAGAGAGTTAATTTTCATAATGAAATCACAATGTCAAGCAAGGGAAAGTTAAGATCAGGAAAACACAAAAACAAACAAAGCACAGAAAAGGGTTTGGGATTTACATGATGGCTTGTCTGTACAGGTGAGTTTTTAGATGCTTCTTGAAAAAGTCCTAAGATTCTTCTGATCTGATGGTTTTTTGGAGATGATTCCAGAGAGTGGGAGCTAAAACAGCGAAAGCAAGATCACCTTTTTTTTAAATTAGAGCAGGGGATGGAAAGAAGGCAGAGATGAGATGATCTGAGAGGACGAGGGGTGGAATATGAAACGAGGAATTTAGAAATGTACAGTTTAGCTGGGGGTGAGCTCTGTATGTTAGTTAAAGGATTTTGTAGTTGATTCTGAATTTCCTGGAAGCCAATGAAGGGAGGCAAGAACGGGGGAGATGTGGGAACGACAACTGGTTCCAGTTAATAATCTGTTAGCTGCATTTTGGACTAGCTGTAATCGGTTTAGTGATGATTGGCTGAGGCATGTGTAGAGAGAGTTACAATAATCTAAACGGGAGAAGATAAAAGTGTGTATTCATATTTCAAGATTTGAAGGGGAGAGCGTTGTTCAGATTTTTTAGATATTTCTTAGTTGCAGGGAACAGGACTGTACAAGCTTAGTGGTGTTAGTGTCAAAGGTCATGTGTTGGCCAAAGATAATTCTAAGATTCGTAGCGGTTGGTTTGATGTTTAATTGAAGAGGGCCAATAAACTGTTCAACTGTTGTTGTGAAAGGATCAGGCCCAATTAAAAGTATTTCAGTTTATTAGTACTGGTCATGAATGTATTACAAAGATGTCAAAATGTGGTTTCATGTTCAACAGGTTCAAGAACTGGAGGAGCAAATGAGCAATGACAATCCAGCTGCTGGACATCCAGAGATCTCAGAGGACTCTTGGATGGTACGTTTAGTTAGCTGAATAAATAGCAAGAAGTTGATGATTTTTTAAACTGCTCCAATGTTCTGTTCATACAAGCATGAGTGATGATGCTGGAGATGAACATTTTCCTTTCTCTCACAGATGCCGTATAACAACAGACAGAAGCGTGCCTTTAAATGTAAAGTGTGCTGTGGCTGCTGCCGGCCTGGTGTCTGTGGACTGTGCTGCAAATTCTGAAGATTCCTGCATCAATAAACAATCAATATTCATTTGTTTGTTCTGCACTTGTGTCTAGATTTCATACAAGATATCCAGTTACATGTAATAAAACAATAAACTTATTATTGTATCATAATTTGAAAATTGTTTTTCTTTAATAATACCATCAGTGCTCTCTGCAGAGGGGGATGTGCAAAGATTCATAAAGTGTCTGAGCTCTTGTCCTCAGTTAATTGTCAGCTTAGACCAAACTGCAAATTCAAGAATGAAACAAATCTGAAGCTGTGGTGTTGAAGAGAAGTGACTTCATCAGACTTTAGTAGATTATTTCAGCTTCAGAATCCCTCAAGAAGCTGTAAGTGGTCACATTGCGTTTAGAATAGGGGTGTATGGGTACACAAACATTTGGGTTAGGTACGGTTCTCAGTTTTGAAGCTTCGGTTCGGTACATTTTCTGTACAGTAAAGGGACCTGATGCAACACTTGTTTTTCTTTATTAGGAACATTTAGAATTTCCCTTTTACACATTGTCTTAAGTGCAGCATCGACAGTTCAGACTTGTATACCTGCTTAAGTTTCTTTTTAATAACATTTTAAATTAAACATAAAATAAAATATACTTATGCTGCAACCTTCAACCAAAAGAGTCTCCAATAAATAAAAGAAAGAAATGAAATAAAGTATTTTAGAATGACATAAAATAATTAATATAGTCTATATATTAAAATATTTCTTTTAAATTGCAGAGACAAACACTGACACCTTTTGGTTTATTAAGCCAACACTTTTTTGCACAAAAAAACCTAAAAATCACATCTGGGACGGTATAGTTTCATCGCAGAACTTTTAATATTCCCTCTGTCAATAGAAGAACTTGTAAAAACAATGAAACAAAAATCACTTTCTGCATGTAACCCACTGCAATAAAAATGCCAATGGCATTAGTTATGTCTTTGGCGTGTTCAGAGTTAATAGCAAAAGGGTGCAAAGGAGAGTTGTGTTTGCTCCACGGTCTCTTTTTTTCTAGTTACAGTGATGTTTACGTTCGCGTGGTGCCTTTTCAAGTGCTTGAAAGTTGGACGTGTTGTCAGCGACGTACCCGATGTCCGCTGAACAACGTTGGCACACTACTCTCGTCTTGTCAACGTGTCTTTGTCCATTATTGTATTTAACTGGAAAACCGAAAGGTTCCCACACAGGAGACCTCAACGATAGCGGGGGATCTTCCTGCTCATTTGTTTTGGCTGCCATGACGCTTGCCTTCTGTGTTGTGCTCCCGCTTTGCGGTCCGTGTGTGAACACAGATTAAAGCATTTTTGTTCCGCGCGTACTCGGATCGGCCCATCAGAATGCCCTGTACCGAAACGGTCCGTTCCGAGTACGTGTACCTTTACACCCCTAATTTAGAGCATGATAGATATTTTTAGAAAAGTAGCAAAAATGCAAGGAATTACTCAAATAAAAATCCCAGTATGTGATTCAAAATAACTTTTTTTTTTCTTATATTCATTAATTTACAATCAAATCTTCTTTAAGCAATCCTTGTAGGCTTCATGAAATGGCAGAGTGTTAACAAAAAACAAAGAGCAGGTAAAAGACTGTACTTTCTAATGTTACCTACAAAGACCCAACATTAATCCCTCACAAGCACAGCACTCAGCAACAATTCAGTCAGACAACTCACGTTTGTATCATTTAGATTATTTATTGCAGCAGAACATAGTTTGTGTTTGGCATGTAGGCTCTAACCTCATCACTCCTCACAGTTTTATTTTACATGCAGAAATTTGAGGAGTGATGGGATGATATCTTAAACCCTCCAGTCGGAGCCTCCAGGTGGATGCTGGGGTGGTGGTGGGGATGAGGAAGAGTGCAGTGCTGGTGCAGGTCAGAGCTGGCAATGAAAGAGCAGAGCGAGAGGCCGGAAATCATGCAGCTTAAATAGACAGATAATTGGAAGGACATGTTGTCAGGTGACTTATGTTGAACAGCCATCTCCCGAAACAGTTTTGGGGTTGGGTAGTGGGATAGAAGTAGATGCAGGACGAAGGATAGAGAATAACAGAGCAACAACAATAATAAATAAGCTAGATTTAAAGCTGCAGTGTAAGTAAAAATGGTAAACTGATCAGTCTAATATTAAAGGTCCCATATTATGCTTTTTCTGGTTTTATATGCTCTTTAGTGTGTTTTCCAGGTGTCTTGTGCATGTTTAGGCACATCTACGTGCAAAAATTCAAAGTCCACGGAAACGCGGCTTCTCCCACCTCCTCCTGTTAGCAGTAGCAGTAGCTGCATGTAACACTCGGTTCTAGCCCCCCTCGTTGAAAATTGGCAGTGTGATATCACACTGCGATGATGTCACTGATCCAAGCCCATTGGCTCGTTGTGGCAAGCACAAGCTCATGCTGCACATTAGCTACATTCTCAATATGGTAAAAGGGGCGTAACATTTCCGAGAATTGTCCGAACGACTGACCAATTACAACAGAGCAGATCGGCCAACCAATCAGGTCAGACTTGGCACACGTGGGGACCCTGCTCGTGGGGGATTCAGAGCGTTGCAAACACAGGCAGATGAGACGGGCTGCATCGATCGGCAGTACATGAAAACAGACACTTTTTTCGAACATTAGCGATTGTGAACGTACTTTAGTAGGCACATACATTAGATATATGAACCCCAAAAAGGGCATAATATGGGATCTTTAACATTAGCAACTGTAATAATGATGAAACGGGCAGGATTGATTATGCTAATTACAGAGGTTGAAGTATAGCAGCTCTTAGATTCACTTGAATGCTGTATATCAATGATGGTAGATGTAAGACTGATATTAATAGTTGTATAGAGACCCTGATAAATCTATTGTACTTTAATATGAGGCCAATGATACTTCTTTTTTTAATTTGCATTTGTGAATACTATGTAGGTTGAAGTCGAATTTATTGAGCAAATAATCTGACGATCATATAGCCATTAGATCAAAGTTTATTTATGGCTTTCTGTGCTCTAATGTTTTCATTTAAATTTGGTTTTATTCCTAACTCTCTATTTTCTGGAATGAGGATGTGATTGTTTTTATGTGCAGTCTCCAATTTGACATCACATATTGTTGGGAAATCCCACATTATGACACTATAAATTGAATCATGCACAACCAGCTCTGCCTTTCTGAGAGCACATAAACTCTGCTTCTGATTCTTCACACTGGTCCTTCACTACTTTTTATTCCAGTTTATGTGCGATAAAACCAAGAGATTATAGGTTATAGAAAAGTTCACCCTATTTGTTACTAGAAAACGTTATTGCATGTTAATGCTATCCATCGCAGCACATAATGCAGGGGGTTAGCACCTCACGTGACTGTCACGCTTCTGTCTGTTGTGAATTGGAATCTGTGTGAAAGAAAAGAGACTTGAGCGAGTTGATCTCCAGCATCAGTTACTCTGTTTATTCTCTCTTATTATCTGGAGAATCATCAGGACATTAAGCAGTAAAAACAAATCCACTCACACCAGAATATTCTGTTTGTATTTGTGTTGTCTTATTCATTTAAGTGAACATACCTTCCATGATTCAACTTGCATCTCTTGATTAGCAGCAACTGGATCAGCATTGGCCACTGGCTCCTCCAGCTCTTGCACCTGGGGATGATATTTAGGAAGCGATATGTTAGCATTCCGACATTACACTTATGTTATATCTAATTGACATTCTGTGTGTTAAGTTCCTACTGGGAGTGGGACTGCAGAGTTCTTCTGAAGGCAAAAGAAGGTGAGAATGACGACCACTGCAACAGTGGATGTCTTCATCTTTGAAGTTGATGAGCAGATAGTGATACTGTCTGTTTGATGGTTTGGATTGCAATGAGTGGTTATACAATTTGCTGTGTCAATGTTGCCTCATCACTGGCAGAAAGTATCCTGCTTCCAGGAATGGGCTTTCACCTCGACCAAAGCTGGAATGACTCTGGGACATTTTTCACTTTTTGACCTAAGGCCATGTTGTCTGTTGCACAACAAAAATTGGGCATGTGGAATGTTGATGAGTCTTGTCAATCCTTTGACTTCTTCCTGAGTGTGACTGTTGAGATGAAAAGTGGGCTGTTATCTATACTTATCTATACTACCTAGTACAGAGCCTGCTGTCACAACTTGCGCCCCTCTCTCAGGGATATTGGGAAAGAGGGGAAATTCCTCAGGAATGTTAGATTGAAAAGGTCCTGGTTTCTCTTTCATTAGTTTACTTGTTGTGCAGTCATAAGAGTTTATCATGGATCTTGTGCTTTTGATCTTTCAATTTAAACCCCACTTCACATACATTTTAAACAAAGATTTTTAAACAATTTCATTTGTATTATATGTAGCCGTTTAGGGACTGCAGAACCTTTTCCATTGTTCTAGGAACTGTTGAATCCTCCCCCTTTTTAACTGAATCTGCCCTGCAGGAACTATGAACTATTTTAGTTCCTACAACCCAATTTAGAGGAACCTATTTAGCTCCTGTTTCAGAGTAGTCACTATGGCGGTGTGAATGCAGACAGAAAAAAGTCCCCATGGTGTATGGTCCTCAGGGAACGCCAAGGTGGATAGTTCCTCTTCAAAAAGTCCCAAGAACTGTTTGGACCAAAAACACCAATTATTGTAATGTAATGACTGATGTCCCACCTTGTAAATGTATGTTTTGTATTGAATTGTATTGAAGAAAAGTAATCAGTTACAGGCAACAAACTCGAGAAGATAATGGAGCTGGTGGTGAGAAACCACATCAAAGAGCAGGCTCTTAGCTTAAGTTGCAAGCAGACGTTTCTTTGAAGGGGTCACTATGGCTCAGTTGAAGACTCGATCATCTCTTAATCAGAAGTTTGGTGGTTCAATTCCAAGCTCCTGCAGCCATATGAACGTGTCCTTTGGCACGACAGAATCCAAATGGCTTCCGAAGGCAATCTTGTCTTTGTAAATTCAATACAAACACAAAAGTAAAAAAGATCATTCTGACAGCTGAGCAAACCGTAGAGAGTGTAATCTCTGTTTACAGGTACTGCATTAAAATGCAGAATCTGTTTTGGTACTGAAAGTGTTTTGGTGTTTAAGTTGTGTTAAAAGCAGTTTTGTAACTTGAGTTGTAGCCAACATTGCATGCAGAAAAAAGTGTGTGGAGAGCTAAAGAGGAGGAACGCAATCCACTCTAATGCGATCGTGGAACTCATCAGTCAGTGGTGTTCTCAGACTGTTTGCGGGTCAGGGGCAAAAAAAAAGGCACAAGCTGTATTCCAGTATATGTAAAGTTGTTATGCAAAACAGTGCATGGTGAGACCAAGACCTGGTTGCAGACCTATGCAATAAAACAAATTGGGAACATTGAACAATTTAAACCTTTAATCAACAAAGATACTTTTTTATGTCTTTCCTGTCCAGTGAAACCATGTATCTCCAAATTTGGTAATCATGAATTAAAACGTTTTTGAGGGATCCCATGTTCCTTTGAGGATTAAATAAATTCTCCACATTCTGAAAGTAAAGCACCTAAAGTGCATTTCTCCATACTGATCAACAAGCAATTTAACTCCTCTGTCCTTTTCTAATCATATCTAGCGCTAATCTTGAATGTGGTTTATCAATTTATCTTACCTAATTTTTATTTCCAGTTCCATTTGATATACATTTTATAGGCTTAATGGTGGGACCGTGTTATAACACTCCTATGCTTGCATCAGAGGTAGTGTCAGAGTCATAACGGGGGCAAGACGGGATCAGAGTAAAACTGTGTATCGTGTGTGTGCATGTGTGAGTGTGTGTGTATGTGAAGCTCCTGCTGCTTCTAAATACATCGCGCTTCTTTTGCTTCTGCAACACTGTAACACAATGTGAAATCACACGATGGGACACCAATATCTCACAAAAATACAAAAGCATAATAATAGCTGAGCTTCGTTGCGACTCTGTAGCAATCTTAATAGGGCTTCCCTCTTGTCTGTCTTCTCTCTTGCCCGTGTTTGCCCAGCATTGATTGTCTGGTGTACAGAGGGAAAAAAAGCAAAGCTGTGTAAGTCAATATGTGCAGTTTACACTGATCAAGTCTGGGGACTTTTGAATTTTGAGTTACTAGAAATCTTGCACAACAACCAAAATCCCTCACTTCACATCACCCTGCATCAACAAACAATGACCTGATGGACACCTGGGGCCTATACTACGAAGCCAGTTCAACATACCCAGGGTATCTTTGTGTTATCTGGCTTCCCTAACCCTAACATAAGAGATCGTGCTTAACAGTCCTACGAAGCTGGTTATCAACCTGATAAGTAACCCTCGAGTTTCCAAGAGCGCGTTCACATAAGAGGGGCGGAGTTAACTTCATATAACCTATCACAATCATCACTGAGTCTGCCGTCAGCAGATCGTCATATCTAACAAACTCTAAAAAAACTATATTAATGATATAAAGGCGTTTAAGACAAACAGGCTCCCAAACACTAAAGTTACACAGCTGCAGCAACAAATGCAGGAAGGACAACTGGCAAACAAAATATAAAAATGGGCAAGTTGGCTATCAATGTGCAAACTACGGCTCATTATATTTTTTTCCCATCATTAGAACTGACAATAATTACTCCTGTTTTTTCTCTTCACTGAATGTGTTTCTCTGACTCTTTCATATGGCGTGTATAACAGTGTGAGAAGTTATATTTCTGCAGCTCTGACGATGACAAACAGAGCGGCATGGAGACACTAAACATTAATATGAAAATGTAATTCAAAGACACAAGAAGATATTCGTAATTTTACATCTTAAAAACACAACTAAAAGAGAGGTGGTTTTTTGGTCTATGTTAAAGGATGAAGGATGATATCAGAAAAAAACAGGCCTAATAATTCACTTTAAGGACAATAATGTAAAATACAGGACACATGAAGTGTGCGGAAAGGCCTTTACAAAGTGTCTGAACTCATGACTTTAACACCATTTTATTTGATCTTAAAGGGCCTTTATTGGCTTTGTGAAGGCCCTCCTCCCCCCTCTCGATCAGCTCCGGGAGCTCCACAATCAAGAGATCTGATTGGTCAGTGAGCGGAGATTTTCACAGGTTGATCTCTTATCTCGAACATAACCTGCTTCAGAGCAGATTAGGTGTGCAGCACAAGTTACCGTGGCGATTTACCCAGTTAAGAAGTGAACGACCTTCTTAGGACTGAAAACCCAGGGTTGACCCTGAAGTTACCTCGCTAACCCCAAATCCTGCTTCAGAGTACAGGCCCCTGTTGAGCTCCACAGATTACAGCTGCAACAGAGTACTATATGTAATTGTTCTGTTTATTGAGTGTGAGATAAAATAATCAGAATCTATACATTGATGAATATGCAAAATAATAATAACCAACACATCTGAATGATTATTTATTTTAACACAGAAAAACCCATCCATGTTTAAGGACTTCAAGAAAACGTTAATCCCCAGACAGTGAGTTCTCATGTTCATTACTTCAGTAAGAGTTTCAGTTTGTTTGTTGTCTAGAATATTCCTTTGATTTAAAACACATGACTTAAACATGAAAAAACACATGTTGTCATCATGCAACATACATAGCCTCTTGATAGTGTTTAAGAAGACGTAGTGTTTAGTGAAGTTTGGTGCATTCATACAGAGGAGCCCGCCAAAAAACAAGCACGTCAAACAACAGGGATTCAAAAGGATGAGTGAAGTAAGGAATATCTGCTTTGCACAAAATATTTAGAAAACTTCAATTTTATGTGGACCCTACATGACTGTTTGGTCTCTTTGTTTTAATAATGGTGTCTTGCAAGCCTGTTTTAGGCTTTTCATATTGGTAATGTATGACACAATATTAAATCAATCAAATCAATGATGTACATCTGTGAAAGATGTTGGAAGTGCACAATAAGTCTAATCATACTCTCTAGGTTATAGAGTCCTGCATACAAACTGTAAACAGATACAGAAAAAGAGGAATTTCCCATCCTCATTCCCAGCATCCCTCAGAGAGTGATGCAAGTTTCTTCCTGACAGCAGATACACTGAAGTCCCGTCAGTGATTAGGAAACAGAGGCATGAAGAGTATAAATACGGTCACATCTTCCATCTCAACCATCAGACAGAAGAAAAAGACAGAGGATCTAACCAGTGCCATCCACAGAGTGAGAGGATCAAACAACCTAAAGCTCTCAAAACAAGATGAAGACATTCAGTGTTGCAGTTGTTGTGGCCGTCATATTCACCTTTATTTGTATCCAGGAGAGCTCTGCTGTGCCAGTCACTGAGGTAAGAACTTTACTCACACAGTCATGTTATTAGTCATGAATGTTTGACGAAGATGTTAAAATTTGGTTTCGTGTTCAACAGCTTCAAGAAGTGGAAGAGGCAATAAGTAATGACCATCCAGCTGCTGAACATGAGGAGACTTCAGTGGAGTCATGGATGGTATGTTCAGATAATTGAAACGATGAAGCCAATTATCACGAGCTACTTCAGGTGAATGTGTTCTCCCTCAGTCAGCTGAGAGAGTAAACAGAGTGAGTGATGATGCTGGAGATGAACATTTTCCTCCTGTCTTCTTCTCTTCTCACAGACGCCGTATAACAACAGACAGAAGCGTGCCTTTAAATGTAAATTTTGCTGTGGCTGCTGCCAGCCTGGTGTCTGTGGACTGTGCTGCAAATTCTGAAGATTCCTGCTTCAATAAACCATATTCATTTGTTTGTTCTGCACTTGTGTCTAGATTTCATACAAGATATCCATTCACACGTAATAAAACAATAAACTTATTATTGTATCATAATTTGAAAATTGTTTTTCTTTAATAATACCATCAGTGCTCTCTGCAGAGGGGGATGTGCAAAGATTCATAAAGTGTCTGAGCTCTTGTCCTCAGTTTATTGTCAGCTTAGACCAAACTGCAAATTCAAGAATGAAACAAATCTGAAGCTGTGGTGTTGAAGAGAAGTGACTTCATCAGACTTTAGTAGATTATTTCAGCTTCAGAATCCCTCAAGAAGCTGTAAGCAGTCACATTGCATTTAGAATAGGGGTGTATGGGTACACAAACATTTGGGTTCGGTACGGTTCTCAGTTTTGAAGCTTCGGTTCGGTTCATTTTCTGTACAGTAAAGGGACCTGATGCAACACTTGTTTTTCTTTATTAGGAACATTTAGAATTTCCCTTTTACACATTGTCTTAAGTGCAGCATCGACAGTTCAGACTTGTGTACCTACTTAGGTTTCTTTTTAATAACATTTTAAATTAAACATTGTACAAAAAAACCCATATGTACCGTATGTGAAGCTCCCGCTGCTTCTAAATGCCTCTTGTGCTTCTGCAACACTGTAACACAATGTGAAATCACACAATGGGACACCAATATCTCACAAAAATACAAAAGCATAATAATGGCTGAACATCATTGCGACTCTGTAGCAATCTTAAAAGGGCTTCCCTCTTGTCTGTCCTCTCTCTTGCCCGTGTTTGCCCAGCACTGATTGTCTGGTGTACAGAGGGAAAAAAAGCAGAGCTGTGTAAGTCAATATGTGCAGTTTACATTGATCAAGTCTGGGGACTTTTGAATTTTGAGTTACTAGAAATCTTGCACAACAACCAAAATCCCTCACTTCACATCACCCTGCATCAACAAACAATGACCTGATGGACACCTGGGGCCTATACTACGAAGCCAGTTCAACATACCCAGGGTATCTTTGTGTTATCTGGCTTCCCTAACCCTAACATAAGAGATCGTGCTGAACAGTCCTACGAAGCTGGTTATCAACCTGATAAGTAACCCTCGAGTTTCCAAGAGCGCGTTTACATAAGAGGGGCGGAGTTAACTTCATATAACCTATCAGAATCATCACTGAGTCTGCCGTCAGCAGATCGTCATATCTAACAAACTCTAAAAAAAAACATGTTAACAATATAAAGAACTTTAAGACAAACAGGCTCCCAAACACTAAAGTTACACAACTGCAGCAATGGAAACACTAAACATTAATATGAAAATGTAATTCAAAGTCATAAGAAGCTATTCGTAATTTTACATCTTAAAAACACAACTAAAAGGCTCCGGTGCTTTTTTAGTCTATGTTAAAGGAATGAAAGATGATATCAGTAAAAAAATAGGCCTAATAATTCACTTTAAGGACTGTAATGTAAATTCATACGGGACACATGAAGTGTTTGTCGCTCTCTCTCCATCCTCCCCCCGTCAATCAGCTCCCGGAGCTCCACAATCAAGAGATCTGATTGGTCAATGAGCAGAGATTTTCGCAGGTTGATCTCTTATCTCAAACATAACCTGCTCCAGAGCAGGTTAGGTGTGCAGCGTAAGTAACCTTGGAGATATACCCAGTAAAGAAGTGAACGACCTTTGTAGGACTGAAAACCCAGGGTTGACCCTAAATTTACCTGGCTAACCCCAAATCCTGCTTCAGAGTACAGGCCCCTGTTGAGCTCCACAGATTACAACTGCTGCAGAGTACTATATGTAATTGTTCTGTTTATTGAGTGTGAGATAAAATAATCATAATCTATACATCGATGAATATGCAAAATAATAATAACCAACACATCTGAATGATTATTTCTTTTAACACAGAAAAACCCATCCATGTTTAAGGACTGCAAGAAAACATTAATCCCCAGACAGTGAGTTCTCATGTTCATTACTTCAGTAAGAGTTTCAGTTTGTTTGTTGTCTAGAATATTCCTTTGATTTAAAACACATGACTTAAACATGAAAAATCACATGTTGTCATCATGCACCATACATAGCCTCTTGATAGTGTTTAAGAAGACATAGTGTTTAGTGAAGTTTGGTGCATTCATACAGAGGAGCCCGCCAAAAAACAAGCATGTCAAACAACAGGGATTCAAAAGGATGAGTGAAGTAAGGAATATCTGCTTTGCACAAAATATTTAGAAGACTTCAAGTTTATGTGGACCCTACATGACTGTTTGGTCTTTTAGTTTTAATAATGGTGTGTTGCAAGCCTGTTTTAGGCTTTTCATATTGGTAATGCATGACACAATATTAAATCAATCAAATCAATCATGTACGTCCATGAAAGATGTTGGAAGTGCACAATACTGTAAGTCTAATCATACTCTCTAGGTTATAGAGTCCTACGTACAAACTGTAAACAGATACAGAAAAAGAGGAATTTCCCATCCTCATTCCCAGCATCCCTCAGAGAGTGATGCAAGTTTCTTCCTGACAGCAGATACACTGAAGTCCCGTCAGTGATTAGGAAACAGAGGCATGATGAGTATAAATACTGTCACATCTTCCACCTCAACCATCACACAGAAGAAAAAGACAGAGGATCTGACCAGTGCCATCCACAGAGTGAGAGGATCAAACAACCTAAAGCTCTCAGAACAAGATGAAGACATTCAGTGTTGCAGTTGTTGTGGCCGTCATATTCACCTTTATTTGTATCCAGGAGAGCTCTGCTGTGCCAGTCACTGAGGTAAGAACTTTACTAACACAGTCATGTTATTAGTCATGAACGTTTGACGAAGATGTTAAAATTTGGTTTCATGTTCAACAGCTTCAAGAAGTGGAAGAGGCAGTAAGTAATGACCATCCAGCTGCTGAACATGAGGAGACTTCAGTGGAGTCATGGATGGTATGTTCAGATAACTGAAACGATGAAGCCAATTATCACGAGCTACTTCAGGTGGATGTGTTCTCCCTCAGTCAGCTGAGAGAGTAAACAGTGAGTGATGATGCTGGAGATGAACATTTTCCTCCTGTCTTCTTCTCTTCTCACAGACGCCGTATAACAGCAGACAGAAGCGTGCCTTTAAATGTAAAGTGTGCTGCGGCTGCTGCCAGCCTGGTGTCTGTGGACTGTGCTGCAAATTCTAGATTCCTGCTTGAATAAACCATATTCATTTGTTTGTTCTGCACTTGTGTCTAGATTTCATACAAGATATCCAGTCGCACGTAATAAAACAATAAACTTATTATTGTATCATAATTTGAAAATTGTTTTTCTTTAATAATACCATCAGTGCTCTCTGCAGAGGGGGATGTGCAAAGATTCATAAAGTGTCTGAGCTCATGTCCTCAGTTTATTGTCAGCTTAGACCAAACTGCAAATTCTAGAATGAAACAAATCTGAAGCTGTGTTGTTGAAGAGAAGTGACTTCATCAGACTTTAGTAGATTATTTCAGCTTCAGAATCCCTCAAGAAGCTGTAAGCGGTCACATTGCATTTAGAATAGGGGTGTATGGGTACACAAACATTTGGGTTCGGTACGGTTCTCAGTTTTGAAGCTTCGGTTCGGTACATTTTCTGTACAGTAAAGGGACCTGATGCAACACTTGTTTTTCTTTATTAGGAACATTTAGAATTTCCCTTTTACACATTGTCTTAAGTGCAGCATCGACAGTTCAGACTTGCTTAAGTTTCTTTTTAATAACATTTTAAATTAAACATAAAATAAAATATACTTATGCTGCAACCTTCAACCAAACGAGTCTCCAATAAATAAAAGAAATAAATGAAATAAAGTATTTTAGAATGACATAAAATAATCAATATAGCCTATATGTTAAAATAGTTCTTTTAAATTGCAGAGACAAACACTGACACCTTTTGGTTTATTAAGCCAACACTTTTTTGAAAGCACTGAGCACAAAATAAACCTCCTTCAGTTCAGAGTCATCAAGCATCTTTGAACAGGACTCTATAGGACTCTATAGGACTCTATCCCTTACATTAGATTGTTAGTGCTGTTAGCACTAACGTGTAATCTTGATGCGATTAAGGTCTTAAATTAATGCAAACATGTTTTTTTATCCCATTAATCACATGCTATTGTGTCCTTTACGGTGATGGAAAAAATGACACCATTGTGACTTTGAATGGCTCATTTCACAGTTGACAAGTCATATGCACCTTGTGTTTTACTGATTTAAAATATCACCAAAGTACTCTTACTTTGAGCCACCACCTATGAGCTATAGGCACACAAGTGCATCTAATCAGACTGATGTTAGTCGTCAACCTCATTATCAAAGCCGGCAGAATATTATTTTGGATTGTGTGAATCACCTTAGAGCTGTGGATGAAACTAAATTCAAGAAGTTAAGTACCTCACTGCAGGCAAGTCATCATTGTAGAAGAAGTGTTGAAGGAACGTCCTCAGGTGTTTCTGTTGTGATCAGTTATATGCTTCCATGTCAAATAGAGCAATAGTTTCACTCATACAGGACTTGTATGACGTGGATAAAACAACTAAACTGGAACTCCTGAAAAGTTCAATTACAGTAACATTAACTGAGGAGATCAGTGAGTCATTTTGTACATGTAATTCAGAATAAGAACTTTACAGCTTTCTCTTACCTTTGAGTCCTGGTTTCAGACTCATTAAGCATTGCAGTACTTAATAAATTAGGAAATCTCACAGTCAAGCTCATGTAGTACTTTTTCTTTGCATTCATTTAATTCCCAAATCAAAACATTAACAATTGCTTCACAGTGTTCATGTGGACTTGAAATTGTTCTGGACTCTGTCATCTGTGTGTGAAAGGATAGGTGTGACCTGCAGTGTAAAAACGCGATGAGTAGTCAGAAGACTATATGGCCAATTTTTCTACCACACTTATAATTTATAAAAATATAATTAAAATGAAAGTTCATTAAAAACGGGTAATGCATTTCATGTTGCAGAGCAAAAACATCAGAATCAATGCAAATAAAACTTTAAATCTAGGTCACCTTTCAGCTGCTCACAAGAGGAACGAATGACCGAGCATATGAGCACCTTGAGTTTATTTCGGTAAAGGATTTCAAAGGCATGCAGCTGAGGATCAGAACAGTTCTACGCAAATGTTTTGAGTTTGGTACAAATTCTCATGTATAAATTGCAGGACATTATTCCATTTAATTTGAAAGTTCACTGTTCAATTTTTGTTGTGCAACAGACAACATGGCCTTAGGTCAAAAAGTGAAAAATGTCCCAGAGTCATTCCAGCTTTGGTCGAGGTGAAAGCCCATTCCTGGAAGCAGGATACTTTCTGCCAGTGATGAGGCAACATTGACACAGCAAATTGTATAACCACTCATTGCAATCCAAACCATCAAACAGACAGTATCACTATCTGCTCATCAACTTCAAAGATGAAGACATCCACTGTTGCAGTGGTCGTCATTCTCACCTTCATTTGCCTTCAGAAGAACTCTGCAGTCCCACTCCCAGTAGGAACATAACACATAGAATGTCATTTAGATATAACATAAGTGTAATGTCGGAATGCTAACACATCGCTTCCTAAATATCATCCCCAGGTGCAAGAGCTGGAGGAGCCAATGGCCAATGCTGATCCAGTTGCTGCTAATCAAGAGATGCAAGTTGAATCATGGAAGGTATGTTCACTTAAATGAATAAGACAACACAAATACAAACAGAATATTCTGGTGTGAGTGGATTTGTTTTTACTGCTTAATGTCCTGATGATTCTCCTGATAATAAGAGAGAATAAACAGAGTAACTGATGCTGGAGATCAACTCGCTCAAGTCTCTTTTCTTTCACACAGATTCCAATTCACAACAGACAGAAGCATGACAGTAAGTTTAGGTGCTACCGTTGCTGCCATACAAATTCATGAGGCCTAACCACCTGCATTATGTGCTGCGACTGATAGCATGCAGTGTTCTGGTAACAATGGTGTGTACGTTTTTTTAAACATGTCTCCTGGTTTAAGCATTTAATGCATGTAAACTAGAATAAAAAATAGTAAAGTACCATTGTGAAATATTAGAAGCAGAGTTTATGTACAGAAAGGCAGAGCTGGTTGTGCATGATGAAATTTTCAGTCATAATGTGGTATCCCAAAAGGATAAACACAAAATCGCAAGCGATAAATTGGAAAGGGGGAAAAAACAATGACACTGTATAGTCACAACAAGCTTCCTAAACTAAATAATGCACCGAAAATGATTAACGAAACCACTGCTGCCAAGCAGCTGACTCAAAAACAAAACTGTCCAGGAGACCCAGAAAACACGAAATGAAAGGTTAAGGTTGCAAGGGAGACCTTTGATAACACAAAAGGCTGGAGTCGAAACAAAAGCTCCCGTAGTTATACTCTGGGAGACAGGCAATGGAAATCTAATACACACAAAGTTCTTAGCTGGTGTTTATATATACACACCCACAACTTGTGAAAACGCAGGGAGAACCTCTCACTACCTCTGAAGGTGAGATAATGAATCAACACAGAGCACTGGAGACTCAGAGTATATAAAAGCTCCCCACACCTGAGCTTAATCAAAGCCAATCAGTGCCCCACACACCTGACTGCAGTGAGTTGATTCTCTCACCACTCAGAAAGAGTGAGTGCAGGTTTTGTTGTTTTCTATTTAGCAATCATTACTCTCTACACATGTTCAATCTATAATTGGTCCTCCAAAGCACAAGACCTTCAAAATCCCCTTCATACATATCAGTTTGAAGTTGAAACATACTTTTTTACTTTGTTTTGCTATATCTCAAGAAGCCTGATCAATATTTTCCTTAAATATTCCCCATTCTGCTTGGTCACTGCTGGCATTATATCCTGATTCCTCATGCAAATCAGAAGTATCAGCCTCATGGAGTAGTCCTCCAAAGCTCGATCAGATCTTACAGGCATTTTGAGCTCTGGCTCTAAAGGCTGTATATGCGACATTTTACACAAAAAATGCAGAAATCCAGTATTTCCTAACTCTATTTCATAAATGACTGTCTACAATGAGTATGACACCCGAGTCCTGCTGTCTGTGATGTTGTCTGAGCCGTATCAGCATCGTGTTTACATGGACGGGACAGCCGGCTGGCTCATCCCCTTGTGTATAAAAGCTGTTTAAGTGAGGGACTATAGAAAAGAAGAATAACAAACTGTACTCACTGCTTATTTGAATGTCACGTAAGCGTTTTTAGATCACGGTCATTTCGTGTACATTTACATTCATTGTGAAGATACGAGCAAACTAAAGGGCGCTACCATTAGCCGGCTAACACAACAATACAGCTGGATTTGGTTTTGGTTTCATGCTGGTGCTCAAGGGCGACAAAAGTCACATATTCTTCCTTTAAGATGTTTGTGCCAATAACTAAAAAATATTTTGACATTCCACATAAAGCTTTTTTCTGATATCTCCAATTTCACCACTTTACAGAGTCACTGCTGGAAGAAAAGATGAAAAACAATAGATACCATCAGAACATGAAAGAGTCTTGGTTTCTGCCAAATCGCTTAAAGGTTTAATATCTCCAAGTTGTATGCTTTACTGCTGCACTCTAAATCTTCAGACGCTGCTGTGGCAACTTGATCTGGCAGGGACATTCAGTGTTGAAGATTGTGAAAGAATCTAAGACGGAATTTTTCAGAAATGCACATCATACTTTATACATGAACGAAATGAAGAATAATTCATAGAGCTTATTTTACATCTGTTTGCCTCCTGAGCATGGTCTCCAGCTCCTCAAACTTTGTTTTAAATGTAAGATGCATGAAGGATTATTTTCTCATGTGTTTTGGTCATGTGACCACATCCAAACAATGTGGAAAGAGGTTCATTTTGTGATTCAGGAGATTACCAGCAAACAATGCTCATTACCTTCTTTGTCGAATTTATTTATTGAATCACAATAAGGATCTTTTAAATTCAGATGGATATCACAAATCCCAGCCTTGTTACCTGTGGAGATGCTGACTCATGAACTCAATCATAAAACTGACATATTCTGGAGATTGTTGTGGAAGCCTTTGGACTCTGTCCTTCAGAAACTCTGAAGCATGTGCCCTGTTAGAGTCTGATTTTCTTAACTGCGAACCCTGTCTGTGCTTCTTATTTATTTTCTGCTATATTAATGAAGTGTTGATATTTTTGTCTCTGTGTGCCTATGTGTGCAGATATACACGCTTGTTGTGAAATTTTGTTTTCCTTGCAGAGGAGTGATGGGAGGATATCTTAAACCCCCAGTCAGAGCTTACAGGTGGATGCTGTAGTGGGGGATGTGGGGCTGAAAGATCAGAGGGAGAGACCTGACATTCTGCACCTTAAATTGACCCCTAATTGGAAGGAGGTGTTGTCAGGTGATTGTGGATAATGACGTCAGCAGTAATGCTGTAAACAGACAGATGACAGACAGATTAATGATTTACAAGGGTTGTATAAGTTAACTATCATCATGTTCCCATCTGATATACATATTTTAGTGATCACACATTGTATTTCTGGATGATATCCCATCTCTTATAAACGTGCACAACCTCTGCCCCGGTTTTCACCTCCGTCAAATCTGACACACTCATATCCAGGTATAATAAAATCAAGGTGAGGCAAACCGAAATTTCCCCCCGCCGGATTAATAAAGTATAAATTCATTTAAGAATTAAGCCAGGTTTCTTGAATACAGAATATCTGTTTTGACTTCAGATTCCGCTACAACCTTTTTTGAATTATTCACCCATTAGCATTGATTTGCAATTCTAGCATTCTACTGTGAAAGGTGAATTACCATTATACGATTGAACAAAATACTGGAGCACTTCATCGTAGGCCTCAACATACAATGTATATCTTCAGCTTCTATGTCTTTGACGCCTTAAAACTTCCACTACTCTCTTGATTCTGTCACTCTTCCTTTCTTATCAACTTTACACATAAAAGCTACAAAGCTCTTCTTTACAATCATGGTTTCCTCATCAAGGCCTCGTGTCCACCTAGCATTTTTTTCTGGGCAGAAAAGTGCTGGCTGTGCGCTCGAGAGCGCTTGTATGAAGCATTGTGTGCTGAAAAGAAAAGCTCTGCCTGTCCGTCCTGTCTCTATGACAACAGTCTGTTGACAAAGGCTGTTTTATGATCGACACTGCTCTGTTACTTTTTTACTGTGTTTTATTTTATTTTTTCAGGTTGTTTTTGACCCCAGCATACATGGAGCAATATGGAGGATATGGCTATAAGACACGATCCGTAGGCGATAAATATACCGGGAATGTTATACATTTGGAAAAGAGTGTCGCTGACGTAAACAGTGCCTTTCTGAAAAGTTAAAAGAGTGCTGCAAACGCTCTCTCCTCATTGAAAACAACTGAAAAAAGACACTGGCGCTCAGAAAGAAATGCTATAGGTTGACAACAGGGCAAAATTTTGAAGGCATTACATTTTCAAAAACAAGCAGTACAGACAAACTATCTGACTTAACACCACTTTGATTAGTTTGGAGTCTTTTGGCCTCTATCACTTTACCACCTTGTATCTCATTCTTCAATTCTTCAACTCTTCCACAGACATTTCCAGAGGGACATTTGAAATCACTCCTCTTTACTTTGCTGCCATTCCTGGTGCACACACTTTAATCTTTTAACCATCAAGATAACTCATTTTAAAAATCATGTATTGCTGCTGCTTATTAACTGCAGAGATAAGAATGATTTTGTTACTCAGTAGTTAAGCACATTTTATTTTCCTTATTACCTTCTCACTTGCTTTAGTCACGTGGACTGGGTGAACGTGGCCTTTATCATTACTGAGCTCAATAACAACTTTCCACTCTTGCTTGGCATCATTCAGCCTACAGCTCCAAGGTTTAGCTCTTATCTTTTAGTATCCCTTTCTCCATACTCGCTGCAGACCACATTTGTTTCCATGCCCTTTTTCTTTGCCTAACCTACATACCTGAAGGCCAACGGTCACCATCTGAACTATACTTTCACAGTACAGTTTGGATGCAACTCTCTGTTTCTCTGTCCACGAGGCTAAACTCACACCTAGCCACACACGGCTACCTTCAAGGGGAAACTAACATGATCAGCGTGATTGGGGTGGTGGAGGGGCAAGATGACAGAAGAGGGTCTCACCTATTAAATATACATGCACTTAACTACACTGTGAAATGTTTTTCTGCATTTAAAAAATACAATTAAAATGAGAAGATAACCTGATAAAACTGCAACATGCATAGATTACAGTTTTTGTATGTGAAATCAGACTCAAATAAACAGAAATGATGTCATATAGAAAGCTGCAGCAGCTGTATTCTGTTTATTCAGACAGGTGCATATCAGGTCACTATAATTTGGCACAGAGTGGTGTGGGTATTTTTGTAATTACACAAGATATTTGAAGAGACTCTGGTTTGTCACTCAGTGTAAACTGCACATATTGACTTCCTCATGTTTACTTTTTTTGTAGTTTTCATTTTTACATGTTAGACTATCAGTGTTGGTGCAAACACAGCTGAGAGGGCCTGAAAGGCAGACTGATGATAGTGGAACTGGAGAAAGTCAAAGTTTATCACATTGAAAGAATCCTTACAGTCAATGATGGAAGTAAGCTGGGGTGGATGAAATACCTGTGTAATTGTATTCCTGTGAAAAGTGCTGGAGGCCACGCTCTGTAACCCAGTCACAACATAGTTATCTTTTCCCAAAGTGCGTCTTGAAATGGGGAAAAGAGTTTCAGGTACGCTGGTCCTGCAGCCTGGAATCTCCTGCAGGATGATCTGTGTCTGGGGGGAGCCGGTCTCTTTAAACCTTTTGAAAAGTAGATTGAAGGTGTTGGAGGAAGATGCTTCAGGGTGTAGATGCTTTGAATAACGACTTTTCTTCTCTGTGACTCAGGACATGTTGATCTATGTTTTATGTCTGTAACTTGTTTATTGTGCTGCTGCCCCTCTTGGTAATGGACGCTCTTGTAAATGAGATTCTTCATCTCAGTGAGGTTCTCCTGGTTAAAAAGATTTAAAATAAAAAAATAAAAAACCTGCACCCAGGTAAAAGCCTGTACAGTTCAGGATGGGCTCCCTTACAGTGAATAAATGATATATGTTTTGAAACGTCCTCCTCGACTTGTCCTCCACACACCCCTACATGTGAGCAAAGACTGTAAATAAACATGCATGAAGCCTCAATGATGTCACCCATTGGTTATTGAATGGGGCACTTGAAGCCTGTTGATGGTGTTCGGGCGGAGCAGGAAGTGTGTTAATAATTAATATTTATCACAAACAACAAAACAACAAGAATGTCCTATCTTCCATTCCTGGATTGTTACAGTAGTTTCCTTGTTCTCATTCCCGGCATCCCTCAGAGAGTGATAAGCATCAGAGATAACGAAACCTAATGAGTATAAATATCAGCAGATTCCGATGTCAACCATCAGACAGAAGAAGAACTTGAGAGAGTTACAGGAGTCACAAACCGAGAGAAAGAATTAAACAACAAATCAAACCAAGATGAAGACATTCAGTGTTTTAGTTGTTGTGGCCACTATGCTCACATTTATTTGTGTTCAGGAGAACTCCGCTGTGCCATTAACAGAGGTAAGGACTTTTTTATTCTCTTTGCTATTATTTGTCATGAATTTTCAACAAACATAATAACATTTGGTTTCTTCTTTAACAGGTTCAAGACCTGGAGGAGCCAATGAGCAAAGACAATCCAGTGGCTGAACTTCCAGAGATCTCAGAGGACTCAAACACGGTACATTAAGTTAACTGAATGAATGAAACTATTTATCATGACGTTATCAGATACAGGTACACTTTTTTCTTCAAATTAGTTTTTTATATTTTTTAATGTCTATTTTTTATGTTAATAAAACCAAACGTGAGTTTCAGTCTTGGATATGCGAACATAAATCCTCCATGCTGAACCATGATGAAAAATCAGACACTTTAACAGTCATACTCACAGTATGAGTGACCTGCATTACATGGACATGATGTAGTTAATATGCCTCGCCAAGGTGGAGGCAGGGACAAAATCCTTCTTCATAGAGAGACAAATTGGATCCATTCTCTGGGTACTCTCATTCCCAATGGATTGAATGAGGAGATTTGGTCTATTTGTTTGTCATGATTCTTACTGTTGTTCCTTTTCCTGCTGCATTTAGGTTTTTGTTTCTATGTCTGATTGTTTCCTTGGCATGAAAAAGTCAATTGATGCTTCATGTTTACTACCTCTGTGATGGGAAAAAAGGTGTGTGGTGGTGACTCCCCCTGCTGGGATGGACTGGTACCTGTTTTGTACCTGTCAACAAACATGATAAAATGTGTTTTACTCTTTAACAGGTTCAAGAAGTGGAGGAGCCAATGAGCAATGAGAATCAAGTCACTGAACTTCCAGAGATCTCAGTGGACTCGTGGAAGGTACATTCACTGAATGAATGAAACTAATTATCACGACATAATCACATACGAGTGTCCTTATTTGTTTTAATGAATGCCAGCAGTTGTGTTCATGTAAGCAGAGAGAATAAACAGAGTGATGCTGGAGATGAACACTTTCCTCATGTCTTTTGTCTTTCTTACAGATGCCATATTTCAACAACAGACAGAACCGTCGCATCAAGTGTAAAGTTTGCTGTGGCTGCTGCAGCAAAAGCATCTGTTGCCTAAGGTGCAGATTCTGAGGATTGAGTTTGGACAAGCCGTTGATTTATGTTCATTTATCAGCGTTGTGAATATGTAATTACTGTACCATGTAATGCTCTTATTGTATGTTTGTATATATCAGTCTTACTTACACAAAGTACTTTCTATCAGGTTGAAGAAAGTAATGACACTGAGGAGGAATAAAACATGTAAAAGTACAAATGCAGTTTGGAGTTTGTATTGATTCCCCCTTGTTGTTGTGTCACAATATCTCCCATTTCTCTCTTATCAGCTCCCACACACACACACACGCACGCGCACACACACACACACACACACACACACGCACACGCACGCACACAAACGTCTTGGTAAACAGTAAATAATATCAACCTCATATGTTTTATTATTTATTGTTTAAATATGCACACAAATGTTTTCTCCTTATAACATAGTCAGAAAAAAAAGTGAAAACAAATACATCCTTCAAAACATAACTGTTCACTTTTATCACCAGCCTACTATGTTGGTATTTATTTAAAGGTCATCCAACAGTGCTCGAATGAACTCTGAACTGCATCGTTATTACCCTGGTGCAGAGGAAGCAACATGAAGAATCAAAAACAGTCTTTCATTAAAAATATTACTTTTTTACTAACAATGTTAAACAAATAATGAAATACTAAATAAAGAAAAGGAAAAGTAGCAGCTGGAGCTATGTATCTGAGAGAGAGAGAGAGAGAGAGAGAGAGAATGGAGGAGCTTGACTCAGATGTTAGTAGTCAGCCCACAGGGGCAGCAGATCAGAGGTTGATGGGAGTATGGAGGTTCAGGTCGAGCCTCAAAGAGAACAAAACAATGTCGGGTTTGCACATTAGCATGTAGGAATGATAAAGAGGAAACATATCTGGTTACATTGTCACCATGTAGTCTGGGTTTATGTAAAATAAATATTTCACACAATGCAGGGACCTTCATTTAAGTGTGGATTTGTTCAGGACATTTATTGTTGACTAAAAATATGATGTGTTCATTGGTCTGTGTACAAGCTGCATTTGCCCCAAGAAGGATTAATAATGTTTTTTGAATGTAATTAAATTGAAATTCATTCTGATATAATTCCCTTTATAGTTATCATTGCAGTAAATATCAGGAGTAAAGAAAGTGTTTGTAAAATCTTCTGTCGTTTATCTACTGTTGTTTGGCTTCTTCAGTCCACATTAGTGTAAGATGCTGGAAAGTTGATCACTATTACGAGCAAATAATCCTTGAGAGACTGAAACGAGTGCGATTAAAGTCAACATTGATGGATAAAAAAAAGGTAATCATTTATCAGTTGAACAGACAAACAAAATTCAGGTCCAATCTTCCATCCAGGGCAATGTCCCTGTCCTCATGCCCAGAACCCCTCAGTGACACAGGGTTGGTCCCGATAGATCTGCAGTTGTAGTATAAATATCTGCAACAATGTCATCCCAACATTCAGAGAGAGGGAAAAGATAGAGGAATTGACAAGAGTTGCCTACAAATGCAAACATCTCAAAGATGAGGACAATCAGTGTTCTTGTGGCTGCCATGCTCACATTTATTTGTGATCAGGAGAGCTCTGCTGCCCCAGCCCCTCAGGTAAGAACTTTACTTTAACTCATACAATGGATTTTGCTGTTTTTTTTGTTTTTTTTAAGAGATGGTAAAATTTGGTTTAATCTTTACAGTTTCCAGCACAGAACCAGCCCTTTGGCATTCCATTTGATCGACCAAATCCCTTTGGCAATCCATTTGATCGACCATATGCCTTCAGTCCTCCATTTGATCAACCAAAGATTAACTTGCATTTTCCAGCTCCAGAAGAACCAAAGACGTTTGACATTCCATTCTTAGACGGGTTGAAGGTGTGTTCAGTTATATGAAGTTATAGAAAGAGTAATTCAGATACAAGTTTGTATAAGAAACCAGAAACAAAGATGATGAATAAGACACAAAATGTATTTGTATTTCTGTCTCATAAGATGAGAATAAACAATAGATTTAAAGCTATGGGTTGCTCTGATGCTATAAAGCAGAGTGAATAAGTGAGTGAGTGTTGACACATGGAGATGAACACTCTCTTAATGTATTTTGTCTTTGAACAGGATATGTTTTCCGAAAAACCCGGCCAGACCTGTAACCCATGCTGCAATAGTGGCGGCTGTGGGGTGTGCTGCCATTTCTGAGGATTCCTGCTGCAACAAAGACTCAATTCTGTCTTTGAGCAATCCTCACACCTTGATGAGGAGTTATTGGATTGTGACAGTGATGTGATGGTCTCATCCACATATTTTGTGATAACACTGGCCACATAAAAGAGCTTGATCAATAAACATTGACAGTTCCATAAAGTAGTGTGTGAATTGTCTATTTGACCGTCTTCAAACATTCTTTACATTTTCTATACACTGCAAATCTCTTGAATAGAAATTTGGGAAAACCATCCAGACACGATTCATGAATTCAGCATGTTTTTTTTTAATCTTTTCTGCAGAATAAGTAACATTAAACCTATATTTCATTTGCAATGGATCATTGTAATTAAACTGGTTTTTATTCATAAACAAAGAACATGTTGCACCTATGCTCAAAAAAGCAAAACAATTTCATCATCACACTCATCGCTATTTAAATTAATTATCAATAATACACAGCAGTGAATAACAATCAAAAAAAAGCAGTGCTTACCTGTTTTATCTGCCAAAAAAAAGCCCAATAAACAACCATTGATTCTTTGACTTGATCAAATCACAGACAATAGGTCTACTATCAACTTAACTCTCATGACTTGCACAAAACTCCCGCTTCGAGCGTCTCAACGTGACTTGCTCTCTCCCTCTTCTTTCAAAAAGAGTTTAAATATAGACTTATAGAAAAGTAAAGCCACTTAGTCACTACTTATGGGCCTCCATACATGTGTGCTGGTGACTGTCTGCACAGACTCTGTCCTCTGAGTGTATTTTGATGTTTTGTTTTGATACGGGACATTTCTGGATGGGGAGTTGGTGTGTTTTCCCCACAGACAGCGCACAGGTGAGTATAGGAGTGAATACAATTTAGCGGTTGAATGCAATTCAAACCAGTGAATATGACAGACATGGATGTAGCAGCAAAGAAGAGAAAATAATCATAGTGAGGCAAAACACAAAGCGGATATAGCTCCACTTTGAATTGTATTTACATAAAAACACTTACAGGTCACTATGACAATCTGAAGGAGGGAGAACGAGGACCTGACAATCTGAGAAAAGGGGGAATTTGCAGTCACACGTCATATCTGTTACTACGCAGGCCAAAATACTGTGGTGTTAAGGATGTAACATACTCCACTGGCCTCAAACAAACAACACTACCAGAGGCAGCTTCGTATTCCAAGGGTGGTCTTTCGTCCAAGTGCTAAGCAGGCCCGGCTCAGCTTTGCTATGCTCTGCTTGTTATCCCGTACAGCTCAGGGAGGTATGGCATCTAGCCATGGTGATATGCATGCTATTGTGTTACTTACAGCACGAACGTATTGCAGCTCACAATTATAATGGCCACAAAGGTCAAGTAAATGGTCTGGTGTTAATTCAGTGCAGAAATGACTGGCGAACACACACGCTCAGATGGACTCTGTGATAGTGTTCTTGTGGAACAACATCCAGAGAGGTCAACATATTGCAAGTTACAAGCAAAACAATGGAGAAACTATGGTTGCTATTTAAATGATTTAATGACCCCCCCACACACAGAGGTGCATGTACACGCCAGAAACTCACAATGCTCACGCACACACACACACGCACACATACAGACTATAGCAGTCTGGAGCCTGGCGGACTCTTGCGCTGATCCCCCCACCCTCATGCAGCCTTGCAGGGGGCTGAGCAGCATGCCAGGCCTGCCTTGCGCCCAGACGGATGCCCGTTGCACGCCCCCATACCAACAGACCTGCTGCCAAACCACACAAGGAGATAGTAAATAGGAGCAGAGGGTTCTGTTCAGCTTCCTCACACACACAACCACACGCCATGTGGTTTGTTTTATCTGAGTCACACACGCACGCACACACACACACACACATACGCACACGCACATACAAACACACACACATACACACACACACACACACACACACACAAACGCACGCACAAAACACAATGAAGGCAGGCTGCAATTAGGGGCCTGTTCATCGTTGAACTACAGTATTCTAGGTCCATAAATCTTCAAGCTAGCATTTGAAATTGACTTAACTAAAGAGGTTGGGTAAGCAGAGAGTCGGATTGTTGCTGTTCTTTTGACTGGCAGACACTCTTGGCAGGATGGCATTCAGACAGAGCATGGAAGAACAAGGCCTCAGATATTGATGGAAGCTTGTTTTTCCACTGATGAGAAGATGTACCCATTGATTCTAAATTTTTTTCATTTAAAAAAAAGGTTGACATTTTACAGCTATATATTGTTTTTGCTCGATACTATAGTCATGCTGAAGCTCAAGTTTAGCAGGTAAAGTGATATAGTTACCTTGGCACATCTTGGTAACTAGTGTAACTAGAAAAAGAAAAGTGAAATTGCTATAGAGGGACTACAGACTACAAACTGCTGCAGGATTATACTGTATATACAGTATAGAATTGGGGGTTCATGAGGCAATTAGTAGATCAGAAGTAGATTGGTATACAATGTTTACGTTAAAAGGAAAACACAGTTCTTCCATGCAGACACAATAATGTAACCCAAGTTCTAGACTCAACAAACAGATATATGTATGTGAAAGTACCAATTAATCAGTTGAGTGGGTGATACAGTCAGTGTGGAGAGCAGAAGAGGCAGACCACATCAGTGACATGTAATTTACAACCTATCTCCTGATGCACTTCCACTCAGTTCTCCTCTCACAAAACAAATGTATAGAAAAAACACCAGTGCATGGATGCGATAGTCATGTCCCCGACATCCTTTATTGCTTAACCACTTGCTACTAATTTAGTTTTTTTCATTTTAAGGCCACATTCATTTAGAGCCACTAGCTTGACTTAAATGACGTTTAATGTAATAATTATTCATCGAGTCATTCACTGAGCAAAAAATGTTATTTATGCCCACCGTATTTAAGCCACTGTCTCTCTTTCAATCTAGCACAACATCTATTGTATGTACATAACTTTCTATTTTTATATATGTGACCAAGATGCTGCTGTACAGGATTGCTGCCTACAAAGTTTTGTTATGTTCCTTGATACAATGACAATAAACCCCCTATCTATCTATCTATCTATCTATCTATCTATCTATCTATCTATCTATCTATCTATCTATCTATCTATCTATCTATCTATCTATCTATCTATCTATCTATCTATCTATCTATCTATCTATCTATCTATCTTTCTATCTAAGAAATATGATGCACAACATCAGGCAATTTGAAATATATGAACAATGTTTGTACTCTCTGTTTGGCTAAGCTGACTACTCCTACTGGGAAACGATGAATTGTGAGATATACTCATGATTATTTAACACTGGAGTAGAACGTTGAGATTTGTCGTTATTCATTTTTCCTTTTGATTGGATCCAGAAGGCCACACACAATTCAATATTGCCTGTAATATGTCTTTCAACTACAATTGTTTTAGACTTAACCGACAGATTAGTCATCACTTTCTACAGTTAATCATTTAAACCAACAACAGCGGAGAGCAGAGTGTGAACCAGAGGCTCCACCGCAGGTCACACTCCATGGAAAAGGCTGGGAGCCATTCACACACACTCACACAAAACAAACAGAAACACACAATCAAGCCGTGGAACCACTGACATGAGGTCAAGACCTCCCCAACAGCTAAGTTGATTAAACACGTCTCTACAACCCACACACTGGCCAATAAAACATGCTGGGCTAAGGATGATGACTGTGTGGAACACATTTGGAGCATCACCGCCTCCAGCCGTCTCAGAGAGCTCAGCCCAGCGAATAAGACTGCGCTACAACACCCTGCTGCAGCGGCTCCACTTCCACCTACTCGCCAAACCTGGAGGGAGCAATCAACCTGGCTTCTTATTAGGAGGATAATGCCTTTTTGTACATGTGTATTTGTATGAATGAATATTTCCTCCAAGGACCCTCCAAGTGGAGGCAAAGGTTGCTCCAGAACCATGGCGCTGCATAATCCGACCCTGAATGAAGGTGGGGGGCAAGACAAACATTCCTGGACAATGAGACCCTCCTGTACCCCCTGCTGTACTCATACCCACTTAAAATCTGCTTACCCACAATGCAACACTTGGCTCTAGCAAAAAGCCCCCCTGGAACCGGTGCAGTGGCACTACAGAATAACACAGCCTTACTCCTTAGAGCCACAAGTGTCAGCTAAGGCTCAGATACAGTCCCTCTGGGCCCTTACTGGGCACATTATATCCAATTCAACTGGCCTTAATATACTTTAATAAGACCTGTTTCCGATTAATTCTCCCTTGAAACCGGTTGTAACACGGCTACTAGGCACATATAAAATTTGAATGAATGGAGTTGGGCTGCCAGAGAGTCAGGAGGGGGAAACTAGGAATCCTAGTGGATTTGTCCTCACCAGCTGGCTCTTGAGCCCAATATAATGGCTGTGCCCATAGCTCTCAGAGCACCAGTGAGAGGAAATATTTGCACAGCCTGTAATGCCTTTAAGGTGCGCATTATGATTCAGTTCAAGCCATAAAGAACTCGTGTGTCACATCCTGCGAGTGAGGGCAGAGCTGCTCTGGATATATTCCCCTGAAATGAATGGGGACAATGGCTTTGTGTTGGGTTTGATTCCCAGTGCCAGACATTTTAGAGCAATATTGGGTTAAATCAGCCAAAAAAATACTTACAGCACCCATAGGACACTACACCAGGTCGGTATAGAAATGCATGTCTGTTCCATGTAATGAATGACAATAAAAAGGCATATGCACCTGCTGTCCTGAATCTGAGCTACCACAGAAAGGGGATCATAAATATCCCCCATTTGTCATCCAAGTTTGAAAATGTGAACACAGCTCAGTGATATTAATGCACAAAGTGAGCATGGAGAACATGAATCTTTTCTGCCTCCTGTCCAGCAGGTGAGGCAGCTGGAGAGGGGCTAAATCACTGGGATCATCATGTACTTTTAGTACAGCTCAGAATATTTTTACTATTTCCCTTTTCAAACGTCCCTAAAGCAAAGCAAATAACTGTCACAGACAATTTGATTTTATTGAGGTACATATTTATTTTTGGGATTAACTTGTTACTTAGCAACTCCACATTGAGCCAAAAGCTGCACTGAGAGTTGACTTTGGATGGCAATTTTGCAATTAGGACCGAGTTTAGTAATAAAAGTCACCCGTTAATGCCACCATTTAGTGGGCTTGTACACACCATGACGGCTAACATATGGCAAACTTGCTCAAAATATTAAGGTCTGCTTTTCCTTTGACACCACTATGTTCCTACTCATTGCCGTTTCGCTCCGTGCCAAACACCATGGCTAACCCATATGAAGATTAATGATTCCAGATTTTCCTCAACTCAAAGGGCAAGTGATGGCTCATTATACAGTTATTAAAAACAGCACATTACTGCAACATTTTTTTTTATCCTGGGTAATCTTATTTGCCCCACCAAAGTCATAACTTCCATTTGGAAGTAACAAGTGTCTCACATGTGCCACAACTGAAAAGTATCAGTATGCTACAGTTTATGAATGAAAGCTGAAGAAATGAAGAAATCTCTGCACCAATCCGTTCAACATTCAAATGTCTTATTAGGCGTAAACTGTGTGCAATGGGTGCAGTTATGTGCCAAAATAACCTGTTTTTAAAGCTCAGATTGGTATCACTGATCCATACAGTGTTGAGCCCACTGGATCATTTCCTGTTGGTGGTTTCACTTGTCTTTGAAGCAGGCTTTAATAATAGGACCCAACAGAACTAATGAAAATGCTTCTGTCAGATTAAAAGGGAGCTTCAGTCTCAGGCACCTAACCACATTCAGCATTAACATTAAAACACACAGGCAGACACTGAGGCATGTGTGCACAGATACACACAGTTTACAGAAGTGGTTTACACAAGGAGGCAATTCTCTCTGATGTGTGTACGACTGTTAGCCCTCTTAACAACACTAAGAATACCATCAGTGGTCTGTTTTCCAAGGCAGTAGAAAAAACAAAAGAGAGGATTTATGTCCAATGGGAAAGGTGAAGGGAAACAAAGAGACCCATTCCAACAAAAAGCATTGGGATGTGATTCTTTTATACCCCTCTTTTTCATTGCAGACCCTGCAATGTGCACTGTAGTGGTGGTCTTGAGCTTAATGAATCCACTTCAGCACAGTTCCTCTCCATAAGCCTTAAGGTTTAATCCCCCAGTCTGGAGCAGTGATAGTCTGGCCCAGGGGATGACATCTGTGAATCGTTCATTAACTTGTAACCAGCAGCAGATGTCTTCAAAAACTTTCTACCTCCTCGCCCTATTCCATTCAATGTAAACGTTCACTTATTGCTTTCTTTCATTCACCAGAACACTTCCGATACTTTTTTAAATTACAATAATGTCAGGCATTATGGAACATCCAAAACTTTATCAACTTTTAATGGACAAAACGGCCTTATTTACTTATACAGTAAGAAATGAACAGTATTCACACATCAGCCATCTTCCTCAGACATCAAACTCAGGTTGTGAAGCTAAAATGCTGGACAAATTCATTCAGCCATTTCCTTGCCATCCCTAAAATCCCCTAAGTCTTCTCCTATGCGACAACACTAAATAGTTTGTTTTCCTGTTTACTAACCAATGGATCCCTGTGGCTAAGAGACTCTCACAGTGTTGCCACATTTGTCTCTGTGTGCATCATGTGGACACTTGTCCGGTGACCCCTCAAAATATCTAACTAGCCCCAACTAACTTTCTGCCATTCACTAATGGTTTGTCCATCAAGTGAGTCTTTCTTTTGGTTCTAGACATGCTAGACCTGCTACCAGCCTCCATATTGCACTCACTTAACCCCAGTTCAGTTCACCAAGCCCCTGCAGGCCCAGTCCAATGATCCTACGGCTAGGATTGAATTAAACCATGTTATTATCTGCCAGTTTTTTCCTGTTGACTCTTTTGGTCAAGATTATTTCAATGATCCCTGTTTCCATGTGTACTGCATTTGGGTAGGAACACCATCCATTACATATTTACTGATTAAGGGGTCATAGTGAGGACTCAGTGGCTTGCTACTTTAACTGAAAGCACGGCTATACACTTAACCTGCTAGCTACTTAACTGTTTTGACACACAAAATAAGCATACTGAACAGTATGCTGCTAGCTTCAATTCTTTAACTTTAAGCTAAGACTATAAAAAAAATCTTAAAGAAATGGAAGTCTTAAGATGAAGGTTTTCTTTAACTGCGAAGCTTATTCTTATGTATTGATGTATCCAGTTATATTTTTTGACTTGTTTGATACCTTTTCCACATTTCAGTATTCATGCTTTTATTATGAAGATGTCTGTCGCTTGAAGTTTTAAGGTGTGAAAATGTATAGCCTTCTGCATAAAATATGCCGTGCCACTCTGAACACCTGTGAAAGATGTTCAGGCACTTAAAACTGCCTTAAGATGTACATGGAGCATGTAAAGGCCAGGATATTTCAACACTGACAGCTTCCCTATGGAACTGTTATGTGTGATTTCAGGGGGGTGACCCAGAGCAGGAAGACTGTGGTCTGTGTTTTCCAGGGTGGTATAAATGTGACAGAACGTGATTCATCTGCTTCTGTGCATCCATAAGCTGTCTAGCAGATTCTGCACTTTTTTCTTTTCTGGGACAATGATTACGCTGTACAGTATGTATTTCAGGCTACATTATCCATGACTTGCATTACAACCTTTTGTCTATGCCGCTTCTCCAGACTAAAAAATACACGTTTATGTGTTTAGTTGGAAATCTGAGGACACTAAAGGTAAACAACTTAAAGAACAGCATCAAATCCTTCCTCTATCGTGGATGCTTGATGAAAGTGCCACAGCACATTGCATGTAACTTGAGAACTACAGTATTATATTTACTGAATTGGCCACTGACGGAATGCAACGCATTGGTGATTTTCACAAGGATATGTCATACTGAATTACAAACCCTTAACAGTGCTGTCATGCTGGTAAAGCCCAATCGCCCATATCCGATCCTTTGGCTGGAAGTAGCTTTGTGCCATGCAGTGTGTCATGATGGATTCCACAAATGGTGTAGAAATCACATAATTGCAGACCGGAGTGAAACAAGGAAATGACAGTTTCGGTGTTTAGCCGCATACAGCCATATGCAATAATGAGGGGCTTTATCATACAGTCACATGAAATGTATTTTAATAAAACACAATGTACACATATGCAGTCCTATGACCATACATTTGCTGGATCCTAATCATTAAACCTAGAATACGTCAAAGCATAGTTTTGTCTTTTTTTTCTTCTTCAAAACATTGAAATCAGTAGATGAGCTCAAATGAATGTAACACAACACGGCGTGACATCAGACAGAAATCTTTTCCATGTGTTAAAGATATGCACTGTTATAAGGAACTCAAAGAATATTTCAGCATATAAGAATAACAGTATGAGGCAAAAAAAAAAATCTCACAGAACAAAAAAAGTACAAAAAAAGAATTAATAAATAAATCAAATATATACCATATAAATGAAATAGCTATGTTGCGGCTATGTTTTTTATTTGTTTTTAATGGTTTTACTCTGTAGCTTGGTATTACAACCTTTTTATCTCTAAAACATTTAGAAGGGTGAACGAGTCAATACTGAAAATACAGTAATAAGCTTTCTTAATTAGATAAACTATGTACACATGAGTCTTTTGCCATGCTAGTCGAACAACTAAATTTCTTCTTTTTTTATACACACTATACAGTTAGAGCATAAAGCGGTCCCAACGTAAACAGTTTGTGCTGAGAATAAAATACTTTGCAACTATGCATGGTAACTTTTCTTAATATTACTCTCAAAAATGTACAGAACATAAAGGCCACACATGGAAAAACTCGGTTTCATTTAGAGGGAAAGGTGAGGGTAGTTTTAAATATGTAGGAATGAAAAAAAAACAGTCTCAGTTCAAGATGCCATTTTCTTGTCCATCAGCATCATTTGCTTTAATTAATCTCTTTTGTCACTTCATCCTCCTCCGTTATTTTCATCCTCCCATGCCCCCTCTTTTCTGCAAGCTGTTCAGCTTGCCAACTACCTCACCACCTCTCCTATCTACCTCCTGACATCCGGCCCTCCCGCCCCCGCAGTCTCTGCTTGCCTCTTCATCTTCCACCACCCTGCTCGTTTAATGACATTTTTAATGATGGGAAATGAGTTCAGTAATGTCAACCGTAAAGGTCCACAAGGCTAGGCAAGGGGTGGGGCAGAGTGACCAGAGTCACCTGGCTGGTCACTGCAGCAGGGGGAGAAGCAGCAGGTGGCAGAGGCATGAAGAATGTGTTTAGTGTGGTGAGACCGATATCAAATGATAGACATATACTTTGGAGACAGACTTGTGAGTCATGGTTCTGTCCTGGTGTGACAGAGAGAGGCGAGGGTGGGCTTAGGTGGGGCTCGTGATAGTCTTCAGACAGATTATGGGTGCAGCAGTGGCTAGCAGCTTTGCGTTTGTTTCTTTGTTCAATGGGAAGTCCGTGGGTTTAGTTTTCACTGGCTGGTGCGTGCAGAGGCCAAGTGATCGCTGTGCTGGTTCTGGGCTCGAAACCGCAGCCTCTGCTTGTTCTTCTTCTTTGGTTCTTTGGGTCGTTGCTTCCCTGAGCCACCTGGGGGTGAAGATAGAGAAAAAAAGAAATGGTTATTATTATTGGGGTGTCATTCCCTGAGAGCCCTGAAGACCACAGTTATCTGGTTGGCAATTACTTTGTGGCATTTGGGAGCAAAATAAAGAGTACAATTTTGATGCCATATGTTTTTTTTAATTCCCGGTTGCATGGAAAACCCTCTCTTAATCTTAATGTTGTGTGGCTTGTTTTTAATGCAAATTTGTTTTCATCTGTTTAGCCATATTATTTATCATATTGAAGAAGTATAAGTTGGCTTCTTTGGCTCTGATTTGGGGGACATTTTGGTGTGGGGGCTCAACAGGGGGGTCACAGCATGCTTTTATCTGGCCCTGCAGGAAATACAGCCTGCTTGATTTCTAATAAATTGCCTGCTTTTGGACTAAAATGTGATGAAGTGTTGGCTAAGTTCTTGTTGGGAGACGGAATAGAAGATGCTCTGCAGAGCACATTTTCCTTGAATGCATCATTCACGCTACTCACTGCACTCCCTGAATATTCATCAGCGAGACCAAAAAGAATGGGACATATGACAAATGTTAAGTTAAATACCTAAACTAATCATCCGACAACCACTGATGGGATGTTGCAGCACATTGATGGGTGCAACAAGATTGATGAGCTCCATTTCTTTCCTTTTTTCTTTTACTTTAAAACAGCGGTTTGTAAAAGCACATGCATGTAACCGACTACTGTGGAATGCATTACATGAAGTCAACCTGGTTATTTTGGGGCTGGAGTACTCAGGATTAGGGACTTGAAAGTGGATTTGATCACACTGTCTAAATTGCAAGGAAAAAGGAAGAAGACCAATGAAAAAATGTTTAAAATGCAAGCTTTTTAAGAGAGTCAAAGTGTGCTGACAGTTTTTAGAAGTATTCAAACTAAGCTTTAAAGGATGTCTTTTAAATATAGCAACTTCTGCCAGTGAGAAAGGCTGCACAGCAAACTCATAAGAGGGAACATCAGATATGTGGTCTTCATTTGCTCCAGCCCTTCAGGACTAAACCTTGGTCTTTAACAAATATCTACTCAGCCCAACACTTCTCACCGTCACTGCAATAGATACAGGAGATAAGTACGGGGAGGTTGCATAACTCTCTTTTCCAACTTGAAAAGGTCCCCCAACCCAAGGTTAATCCATCCCAGGCACAGATGGGCAAAGCATGCTGGGAACTTACTTCCCGCACTCATGGGCGCTTGTGCGGTGGAGGCTCTGCACCCACGGCTCTCTGCGATAGAGAAAACTCTGGCTACCGAACCACAAGGCAACAATCTGGCTGCCAAGGCCGCAAATAAGATAACGAGGTGTGTGTGCGAGATGTATGTGTACGAAGGGGAGTGAGTGTGAGGGAATTTAAGGGAAAATCTAATGGAGGAAAAGTGGAGTAAGGCTTGGATGATGGGACTATATCTGGATTCTGATCTAGAACACAAAGAGCCGTACTACGGTTCGCTGCGTGGAGAAGCACATTCTCAAAAAAATCAAGTACTATTACTTTGACTGATTCTGGGTCTTATTACTGCACTTGTTCCAAATGTTACTCTCAGGGAAAATAGGTAACGGTGTGTAAAATTTGGCATTATCTCTAATTACCTTCTCTGGTGGCATTGCGGTGGCCCTTTAAGCACCCCTACAAAAGACCTATTTCCCATTCGCCGAGCCACACTATGAGGTAGATTTGAAAATATTCACTCGTCTAAGCCGACATGCATGAGAAAGCAAGGTATTGCTCTGCTAATAGGGTCTGCCAATGAATAATGCAGATGCATGCAAACATCAAACCATCTTAGAGCTATTTCCTGCAATTAATCTAATCTTGTTATTTTGAATCACATTCCCAATCTGAGCCATGGCTATAAAGTTTCTCGCACAGAGCTCCTAGTTAAAATCACCCTTTCACATCTCTTCCATCAAAATGTAATGCACTTCAACAGAAAAACATTACCAGGGCACTTTGAACACTTGCTTAACTGAAGCCACTTTAGATGTTTTTTGCATGACTTTCTTAGATAATGTTTGTTAAAGTAAATTTGGAGCTGAAAGGCATTTGGCCTATAGATTCATTTTCCTAATTGCTCTTAAAAAGAAGCACTTTTCATTCTAAACAGTGTTGCTAGGTGCCTGATAAACAGGACTTTCGGAGCAATCAACTTGAAATGTATTACATTTGACAGCAATAAAGTACATGGTCTAGCTTTATGATCCCTCTGCCACTGGCAAATGCTTCATGGGCAATGTATTTGAAGCAAAGTTTCTTTTAGTGTGAAAAGGCGTCCATTTACAGCAATCGCATGTAACATAAATATGTGACTGGAGCTAAAAGAGTACTTTACCCAGCCTGTTCAAGACTGGGCATGCCATCTGTAGTCCAGAGTTTTACACTGCAGGGAAGAAACACATTCAGTAGTTGAACATGCAGTGAGCTATGGAGAAGTTGAAAAGGCAGGCCTATATCAAACAGGTTCACTTCAACCCTCTTCCTTATTTCCCTTTTTTAAATTTGTGTTCCTTTCTTCAACTCTAACCGATGTGAGGAAAATGTTTCTTCTCTGTACAACAAAGGCAGAAATGTAGTAACTACTTTGGTATTAAAAAAAGAGTTAGGAATTATATATGACTGACATACCCTTTTATGAAACCTAAAAGAAAACTCACAATTAAAAGTAATCTATGCAATGAAAAAATAATGAAATCATTCCAAGACTGAGCTTTGCCCTACATGACTCCAATAAAGGCGACAGCGAGTTAAAGCTAGTTATGTCACGTGAAACCTATTGACTGAGCTATCCTACTGTAGGCTAACCTTAATGAAACCCCCGTACTAACTTTGCTTATTGGCTTTTCCCTTCTTTGTTCCTGTAAATGATTCAGATCCATATCAATGAGCAATGAACGTTTCTTGTTACTCCAAAGAATTAAATAAGGAGTTGTGTAAATCTTGTCATGACGAAGAAATCCCCCGTGTAAAAAGTAACTAACCTAACATGAGCACTGCTGAGCTTTTGACCTATTAGGAATTCATAAAATGTATGGTAGATACGCTTACTTCAAGTCATGTATTTTACTATATTGAGTTGTAAGATATTCATTAAGATTGGTTTTAACGCACATTTTCAAAATGGACAGCCACAAAGTAAAGATCTGAATTTCATCCATACAAGCTCCAAAGTTGCGTAATCATAATTTATATGGGTAAAAAAACAAGTAAACATGATATATTTATTGACAAATTCTGGATTTTTAACACATGACATAAAGCAGACTGCATGTGTATCATTTTTAGGTATCATAAATGATTTTTAGGATAAGATGATTTAAAAAGGCATAAAAAGAAAGAAATACAGTCTTTTTTCAAAATCTGCATTTTCAACCAGTCTGATCACTGAAAGCCCATCAACGACTGCTTTATTAGTAGTAGGTGTTCTTTTCCTTTTTAGGCTGTTTCTAATGCCTTTTTCTTGTCCCTGTCGTTCCCTATAGGTGGTAAGAAGTTGATTACAGCTGTCAAGACAGCAACGACGTTATCTATACTGCTACACATGTGAAATAGAAAACTATTTTTGCTTAAAAAGAGAGAAATAATGGGACTCTTTATATCAGGGACCAAATACTATCAGCTACATTATGCTTTAGGCAGTCTTAAACCACACTGTAATAACTCACCAGATACTGGATATTGTAAAGATATTGTTTTTGTTCTCAAAATATCCAGTGGACTAACAGATCCACTGAAATGTTGCTTTCCAGAACTCTGACACACATAGAACTTCTGTCCACCCTCGACATTTGATATCTCAGTTTTATTTATGATCAGTGAGTTAAAAGCTTGAACTCAAAGTCCCCAAACAATGCTCCATAAACTGATCTACACAACAATTCCAGACATATTTCATAACCTGATCTCAATGCTGACAGCTAGAGGGCAACCAATCCCCACACTCGCCTCTTCCTCCAGCATCTGATACAGACAGAGATCTGTCCTATCATATCTATCTGAGATCTTCTATGTAGCCTTTCCTCAGGGCACAAGGCACTGAGCTTTCATCGTCTCATATTTTCAACCGATGTAATCACTTAAGCTGATTACCAGAGTTCACAGAGGAAACAGTTTCATTTGCCTGGAAAGAAATGATTAAGTCATCTCAATAGCTTTCAAAACCAAAAGCAGATTCATAAATAGCAGAGCATGAATAATAATTTTGTCCTAGAAGGCAGAGCAGGTCCCAAATCACTCTCTGTCTTTGTTTTGTGTCATAACTAGCACAGTAAGGATCAAATCAGAGGAGTATGGCTTTTATCAGAAAATGATAAACTTTTTTTTTTTTATAGATGTCTGTCTGTTCTGGCTGCATCACCACAGCGAACCACAGATTCTCCAATGTTTAGATTTCTTTCATAGATACAATCTTCTTCTTGCTCAGCTCAGATGTTTGCTCTTGGGTTCGAAATGAAAAGTTAATCAAACAAACAAATGGAGAACTCAAGAGCAAATCAAAATGTTTTGTATTTCTGAATCAGAAGCAGAGCCTGCGGTCGGATGCTTGTTTACCGCTGTCAAAAATGACCTTTGTGGAATTCTTTCATGAATCTGTGTGATTGTGCGTGCACACGTTCACGAATGATCTACTTGCCCTTTATGCCTCTGTGTCAGTGATTGCGAGCTTCTATATCACCAATGTGGGCTTGAAAAAATACTTAGTGTCATTTCCAATCTTCTCAGCTGCCAAACCAGAGGGTAAAGAAATATTAAACTCCTGCACACACTGTGGTGGACGTTCCTCAATAACGTCTCAAAGCCAGCCGAGATCCACAGCTTTTTCTTTCTTTTCCCCATCATTCTCTCTCTCCTTCCCCCCCCCCTTCCTGTGTCCCGGTGATGCTATTTGAGGCTCTCAGCAATAATCGAGATGACTGCATGGTGGAGATCCAACTAAGAGTTAAGCGCTATTAGATGTATCATATTATTAGGCCCGCACTCCAGGATAATATCTCCTTGTGGAATGCCAATATGACTACTTGTCCAACTGATGCACTGAAAGATAATCAGTCAAATCCATATCCAGGGGGAAGGATGCCAAAGCCAAGGCTCCCTTCATCTGCGTGTCAAAGCTAATATCTGTGTTTTGTTAAAGAGACTAAACTCAAGAAAAAAGAAGCGTAAGTGTACATTAGAGAGAGTCAGCATTATGCAACAGGGTCATATTCCAATGAACTCATGTATCTACCTTTTTGACACCTTGTATGATTTGGAAAGTTTCTGCGCTTGAATTGAAAGTTTCATTTTCACTCGATGGTCCTGGGGCTAATGTGGGGATATCTATATGTTACCCTATAATCACAGGGGCCATGACCTGCTAAATAAGAGCAAAGCACGGATTGACGGTACAGGCCAAGTGATTTCATCCACAAACGGCTCCGGCGGCAGTGCAGAAATCGAAGTACTAATCTTATCTCCATTGCTTGTGGTTTTAGAAAAAAAATCGATGGTTGACCTCGAGAAGGCATTAAGACATACGGTAAATGGGATCCTATACTGCTGAAAACTCTCCTGTTACCCCATCCCTCCACTCAACGCAGACGCTCAATTAATAACTTTCCTTGGGCACTGAGGGGGTGGACTGAAAAAGAAAACATCCAAACAATTTTGAGGAAGATTCACATGGACTTAAGGTCCTTAAGGTAAAGCCGGATTTTTTTGCGGCCCAGCTTTTTCATAAACAGGCCAAAGCGAAGGCCATTATTTGTGAGGGAAGGAGAGAACTACTGGCGCCAGTGAGATTTGATTTCAGTGGCAGAAATTGGATTAGCAGCCATTAAGGGCCTCCTCACACATACATTTATAATGCTGTGAAGGGGAAAGGATCTGTAGCCAGCCTGTGTTCTCTTTACTCACACACCGACAACTCCTCTGTCTGGGAAAAGGTTACGCTGACACTGGCCTATCCTGCTGCTGAACTTAGTTTTCAGTTGATATATAGGTGGGACATAGTGGTTGTGACCTCTCGTGACCCATAGTTAATAAAGGCGTAGTCCAGAGGTAGGCCAAAACTTTTAATGGTGCGTTGTGCTTTTGTCCGCCTGCAGGGGAATGCCGTGAGCGAGCGACTTGGCATAGACGAGTTAGAGGAGAAAAAATGTAAAAAGGCCAAAATTTGTAACAGATTCAGACCTGGAAGAAGTGAAAAAGAACAACATTAAGGCGGAAAACTACTGGGAAATACTGCGGCAGAGGCACAGACGTCAGATGTAGGAAAAAAGAAATCAGCCTTTTGACAGAGAGGACAATCATTTACAAGAAGCTCATCTTGCCAACCAACTGACAAGAGGCTCTCTGCACAGCGTCACTTAGCCCTAACAAGGTTACTCTGGATCACACTCTTTCATTCACTCTTTCATTCTGTCATTCCCTTTTACCCCATGCTCTGCTTACTATCACCATGCTGCGAGGCGAGAATGATTTAAAACATACGCGTTCTGATTTAAAAAGCTAATGTTGGGATTAGGTCGGTCATTATTTTCTCATCTATGACCCGATGGAGGATCTGCGCAGAGATTAAAAAAGCAGGTTAGCTCACCGCTCAGCTCTTTGATGCTTCGTTTCATTGACAATAAGTTAAAGCGAAAACCCGACTCGGAGATTAACGTCTCTAAGCGGAGAAGTCCCGGCAAAACATGCATGACTGGCACGCTGATTAATATGGCTGATGGTCGGGGCAGACAGCGTGTTTTTTCCCCTCTGGAGAAGGTTGATCACACCAGCACGAAGCAGCCACAACCTGCCCAGCATGGAAGAACAGAACAGAGGATGACCCCGCACAGTCAAGTTCTTCTGCGTCTGTCTCTTAAGAATTCAAAGTCATGCTCTGCTGTATTTCAGGGTAGGGAAACAGTTCCCTTTTGCTGTTTTCTTTACCACCTCTGGTTTGAGCGCTCAAAGGCAGGCCATCATAAAGAAATCTTCCATGGACGATGAAAAATTAGGCCAACTTCCAAACAGCTAAAAAAGTAATCATTTTCTTTCCAGAGCTATTTCCTCTACCACACCTTCACTTTAACACTAATGAAGGGTTTCAGAGATGTTGGATAGTTGGGAATTACTTCATCTTGCTGTGCTAGGAAAAATTAAGTGGAATAAAGGTCAGATTTCCAAATTGGAAACTTAGGGCACTAATTCTCAGGTTTCAGAGACCCACTTTGATGCTGGCATGTCAACATGGCGTTATAGTCTTTAAATAGACTTGACATACAGCAGCATTTGGTTTATAAAGGTATTTGTCACATCCCTTCAAACATTTGTCTGGCTGTAGTCAGCACATTCGTTGAAACATCTAATCATTCAACGTTGAAAAATAGTCACAGTGGTAAAGCATGACTGGTTGTAAGCCTTGGCGCTAATGTTGGTGTCACTCAAGCTAAATATCCTAAATTAGCTTGTTGTTGTTGTGTGAAGTAGTTTTAGGGCGCACTCACACTAGGCAATCCATACTGTGCCTAAGCAAGCTTCACCACTAAAGTCCAGTTCGTTTGACTAGTGTGAGTGCTCCAATCTCTGCTCAAGCACGGTGCTCTTCCTTGGCCCTGGCACACTTGAAAGAGGTGTGCTTCAGCACTGTACAGTTCATACACGAGCACAAGCACGGGTACACATCGTGGACAGCCTTCATTATCGAGAAATCCCAAAGTATTATGGCTGTATCTGACTAAAATGACTCAGAATAAGCCACAAAGTCAGTAAGGTAGTGTCATGTTCTCTGTGTTGCTGTCCCATGTGCGGATGCAGACTCAACCGCGCGTCGCTTTTATGTTTTTATCTTTTATTTTTGAGTCAGCCTGTATTGTAAACTGAGCACGCTTCATAATTACGTAAAGCCATGCATGTGCTATATTACGACGTTATGTACAAGAGTTAACTGTGCTCAAGCACGGTTACTGCCGGAGCAGTGTGAGTGCAGGGCAGCGGGGGAATGGGGAGGGGGGGCAATTGTGCTTTATTACGGTAGGGGACAACTTTGCATAGTGTGAGTGCGCCCTTAGTAGTTGTTACCCAGTAAAACCAATGACTTTATTCCTGTATATATCGCATATTAGTTTGATGTGACTGTAAGAGGTTGGTAATCTGCAGCCATTTTGCTACCAATTTGTTAAATTGTCAGTTTAAATTGTTCTTTCACCAACAAGGGGAGTATTGTCTTAATGTCTCCAGCACATTTTGGAGGATAACATCAACATGTTTCCCCACTTGGCCGCTTGCAACCACGATTGAAAAGTTTTCACCAAGTATTGCTTGAGAAGACTTATAATAACAAGCCATTATGTGCATTGACTCTTTCTACAACAGAGTCCAACGCAGAATCAGATGGTTTCTTACCAACCCATGTAACGTATGAGTTTTGAGCCACACTAGTAATGAAAAACACACCTGGCTCCTCAGCCTCAATGGACAAAAGTAAATCAAATGCAATCACCTTACTGCTGTGCATTTTTACCCATTAATTTCTACTAAGGGCCTTGTCTGTCCTGAATAGCCTCATCCTGGGACAACTGGAATTTGCAACAAGACTGCTAGATTTCTTTATCCCAGTGGTTCAGTGGTTAGCTATTATTTCTAAAGTTCTGGTTGTGGTACTTGACACAGAGAAGAAGAAAGTAGTTCTGAGGAGTTAAATCACATGACGTCATATGGTTTCTGAGCTATGACTTTCTGCCAACTGTAACAATTTAACCACTTCAAGCCAAAATTTAAATAAAAAACTGTAGTTTTAAGCAGAAATCTGTGAACACACTGTCGCCCCCTACAGCACTGAGAGGTGATTTAAATGGAGATCTGCTGTTAATATGACTCAACCGCTTTAAGTGATTTAGGATCCTCTCTTTTTTTCTGTTTTAATTAAGGCATATAATCTATCATTATCGACTTTTTCCTCTAAATGGATCCTTGCTGTATTGCAGTGGCTTGACACAGCTAATGGTGTCATGAGGGTAACGTCAGCAGCCAGGCAGTGAACAGGCATCACGACCGGCCTACTGAGCCTGATGCGCCTTGAAACCACAGGACTCAGAGAGAAGTAAGCAGCCCCCTCTGCGGTCTGCTATCTCCCGACTGACTCATCGACACATCTGGGCCTAAGTATATGGGGCTCTCCTGCCCCGTGGGCTCTTGGGTAAATGAGGGATAATTAGCTTTAGTTGACTTTAATGAATGGCTTAATGTTGTGTTTCGTTTCTGATGAGTAAAATATAAAGCTCAGCGAGAATCAAAGGGAGGTTCCGCGCCGATGTTCCTGGAGGCTTGCCGCTGGTGAGGGTCTGTTTGTTTTTGTATTTGTTTGTTGTGTTCATGGGGGCGAGGCAGAGAGAGCTGAAGATAGCTGCAGCATTCGAGGGAGTGGTTTGAAATGTGACCGCAGATCCAAAGATCAGGAAACCTGCCGTGGATATACAGTAGCAAATTCATCATTCTGGCAGGGAAGTTTCTACAGATGTGAACTCTGTTTGTCTTTAATCAAAGATAGAAAAGAGCCATAGATATCCACTTTGATTTTCATGTCTTCGATATGAAGACAAGATCTCTAGAAAGGCTTTGATCCATTGTCTAATTCCCATATGCTGTGATATAAAGCAGGAAGTGCCTCACAGAGTTATGATTGCTATTCATCTTAAGTGTATTGGACTAAGCTGAAGGAATTAATCATTTCCAACAGACACAAGATCCTGCATGGATTTATTTGTTAAATTAAATCTTTGATAACAAGCAGCTCTCAAGCTTTCTGATATAACTGTCATCTATATCTTCCTGTCTTTACACTGATGTACTGTTTACATGCTTGATACAGCTTCTTATCATTCCTGCACCATAAGGAAGTAAAAGCTAAAAAAATGCTTGGCTTCTTTCACATATTCTACCTTTTCTTTTAGACAGCAAATCAGACTTGGCATCGTTTGGCTGATAGAATGAAACATGCTCACTGAAGAGGACTGCGCCAATGTTCTTCCCAATGGGTAAAACAACAGGATAAAGTGTGCACTTTTAAAATCCCCCTAATGCTGACAGTGGACCAAGGCAGGGTAAACAAGTGCTTTGCAATCTCTTCTCATTGCTATTAAACTACTATTTGGAACACTTACTATTTATCTAAGGATATGAATCTATGAATATTTCCAGGATAATACGTCTAGGTCTTGAGGTAAAACCCCCAACAGAGCACCCTGTCTTAAGGATTTACCTGGCTCAGTCCCCTACAATTCACCTGTAGGTGTTTCTGAAGAATCTCTCTGCATTAGAAAAAACCTAACCCGCTTAATGTCGAGGAATAAAATGGTCGTTAACCCAGACATGAAGGGGGCTTGTCATAAGGTTTGCTTAGAGTAGGGGGCTCTCTGCAGAGATATGGGTCTATAAGAGGGAGGAGAAGGGGAGGATGGATGACAGTCAATAAAAGTGTCTATAATTAACAGTTGGTAATAATCCATTTCCCGGACAAATTATGTAATCATAGCTCAGGAGTCGCAACTATGCACAGCAAGCTTCACTTGACTTTAGGTTGCTCTGAGTGAGCATTTTTAGCAAAGGAAAGGAGGTAACTGTCTTTTTTTTTGTCTTTACTAATCCTGAAATACACCAAAAAAAGTAAAGAATGTATTTAACATTGTGTTCAATACACTTTGACGTGAGCAGCAAGTATTAGAATAACAAGCTAACTTACCAGCGACTTCCAGGGTCAAGTCGCATATCATTATTTGACTGCATTAGTTTCTGGACTTCTGTTTAGTACTCTAAACTTTAATCATCTCAGATTTACAGTAAATGTTAGCACCTCTCTTTTGCTTTTTATAAAGGGTCAACCACAGCTAGAGTCATTGCTTAAAATAGTATTACATTTGACACACACATTAGGTAACTAATACTGACCGCTTATTCTATTGTTAACTAAAAATGAAAACATGTCTGAAGCAAGGGCCTTCAGTTTTCTTTTTCTCATTGTACTTTTCTCCTGGTCCTTTTTTTTATTCCTTTAGTTAATTTTCTTAATTTTAATTGTTTTTTTGTTTATTTGCCTTGGTTCAATCACTTTAGATAAAACAGGGAAAACGTTTTTTGTATCTATAATGTGTGTATCTGTTCAACTTTGTTATCTAAAAAAGTTATATTTCAAAAGTTTGAAACATGCTTGTTATAATTGAACATCTAGCGAGGCTGCTAGAAGTTTACATTATAATCCAAAAGAGGTTTCAGCTTATATTTCCTCTTTTAGTCCATGTTGTAGTAGAGCAAACTGATGTGCTGCACAGAGAGTTTATAGCTACTGCTAATTTCCAACTCAACTCAATGTCAAAACTGATCTGCAAATGTGCAACAGAAATCCAGATAGATTTAGCTACAGTAACACAGAGGGCAGCATGATGTAACATTATTAGGAGACAGCAAGGTGACCATATGTGAGCCACACAGTCGCCATCTCCAGCGTGCGTTCATAAAACAAAGGGTGTTCATCAGTTATGTTGGCATGTGTGTTTATGTGCATGCACACATTCTTCAGTCTTTAATTCCACGTGCTCCGCTTCCTCTCGGTCTCTGTGGGTCTGTAAGGGAACAGCGAAGGATATAGGAGGAAATTGTCCAGCATGATTCCCTCTTTATATCTCATTTCTGCACAAGTCCTTTTATCCCCCCTTAGCTCTACAAGGAAACCCCGGGAGGAAATCCCTCGCATGTTTTGACATGGAGCACAACTGTCCCAAAACAGGACCAGACCCTAACAAGCAGGGAGCCAAGCTAAGTCAGACGGGCTTAGACACTAAAACAAAGACAGGGGCCGTCAGGATCATGCTGCAATCCCCGTGCAATGACCAGTGATGAGGGAATCAAGTCTGGCTGGCGCTTTTTTGTTTTCTTTGATTGTTCAACTAACTCTCAAAGGGCGCTGTGCTCGGTCTCCTCTGATGATCCAACAGGCTGCACAGATTTTTTGATAAAAATAGTTTGTTAGTTCACAGCAGAAGAAAGGGGAGGGTGGGGATGTGTTTGATGTGCTTGCAGGGCTCCTGTTGCACGGGGGAGAGAGGTAAAGCCAATTCAGGAAGGGCTTTATCCTCTCTAAGGCCTGTGCTGCATCAAACACTTGTCAAACACCAGGCAGACAAACAGCTGAATGGCTCTGACAGATCTGATCACAGACACAGGCAATAAGAGTCACCGCCGCTCAGCTCGTCTATCCAAGCACCACTCTCCAACCCCTGTCAATAATCCTCCTTCAATTCACTAAAACACAAACAGAGGGCTTTGAGGCATATGGCAGACATTTTCTTGTTGTTTTTAGCTGTGTATGATTACAGTGCAATTTCAACGGTCATTTCAGGGTCTCACCTCCCCGAGGAGAGGTTTGTGTAGTCCAGAAGGCAGCAGCATCTGTCAGAGATGCAGCTGAGGAAGGAGAAAGGGAATCAAATCAAATGGAGACTTAAGCTCTCACTAATCTGAAAGAAATGTCTCAAGGCCTGTCGGGATCACGGTCCTGAACCTTGCCTCCCAGCGGGAAGGAGCGTTTATGTTGGAAGGGATTTGATATGGTACCTGAAATGGATTGAGTTTCATGACACAGACCTCTCAATCATGTCTTGAGATTTTCCTTTAAGACACATCATGTTAGACTGGCAGACAAAGCAATATAACATATTTCTTGCCCTGACAGATACCCCAAAAGAAAGATGTGGTATTTGCACAGGGATGAAATACTTTGCATATCAGATAATTAAAAATTGTACTTTTACAGTAAATTACTATCCAGTGATGTAACCTTTTTTTTTTTTTTTTTAATATTGGTCAAAGGTATTTTAAACTTATTGTGTGAAATAGTTTGCGATTTACTTTAATATTCATATTGAATACTTTCAAATCATTGGTCAAAATGTTTGCTTTTTTTGAATGCTAGTGGAAAAACAACCAAATCATTTAAGGAATGCATCATGCACATAAAAACGTCTAAAATTACAGTCTGCACCTTATTTCCCTTCTCTTTGAATAAATAAGATGCCTCTTACTTATCTCCATCTTTTGTCCCTCTACACATAGATAATAAATACATAATGTTGTGTAATAACGTGTAAGTGTAATATATGACCGCATAAGTACATTTCGGATCTGATTGTACAGTGTACGGGTTTGAGGGTGTTTAAAGGGTTAGAGGAAAAGATAGTATGGTTATTTTTGTGTGAAAAGTGTCACTACAACACGGTGTGCTGCTTTCAGCTCTTGAAAAATGAGGGCTAAAGGGCCTATCATAATGTAGCACAGTGTAGCCGCTCAAGATGTGTATATTTTCTTCATGAGTTGGTGCATTGAAACAATTTCTCCGTTTCTAATCGCAGGCTTTTGTCTTAGCAGGTTGGTTCGTTTTTTGTTTTCAGTGATGATAAAGTATAGGTAACTAACTTGTGCTATTTACTCATTTAAAACTTGCGAACCAATGACATCACCTCAGTATTTTGCTTTTTTTCTGTTGATGGGAGTGTTGTTTTGAAGTTTGCCTTGGCCTCTACTTACCACTATAATGGCTGTGCTTTAAGTCTGCGTCCCCCCCTGTATTTGTCACTGTTCACAGACACAGACACACACACACACACACACACACACACACACACACGTACACCCAGAAAAACACCCAGAAACACACAGCCAAAGGGCAGCAGGCCTATACTTGCTGTTTTGTTGTGTCTGCATCTGTATGCTGGGTCCACACTCATGGTCATGAGTGGGTCAAAAGCCACAGCCTCTTTGAATCACTACCCGAAATTAAAAGCTGTGATGTCTCTATAAAGAGGCCCCACCGAGACAGAGAAAAACAGGGAAGGAGGGTGATGGGAGTAGGAGAGAAGAGGAGAGGAGAGGGAAGGAGAGGAGAGACGCTTCTGGTGGCTGAGCCACTGCAACTGTGCACCAGATGTTTTCAGGCTCACCCCTTCGGCTCCTCGCCCTCCTTCTTTTCTCCTTCAGCCAGACCACTGGAGAGGGGGGACTCAAGTGCATGCAGCATTCCCCCTAACAATGTGCGCCACGCGAACACATCCTCTTCTGTGGCATGCACATTGTTCCTCTGACAGCCCTGCATTGTGATACGTGATACACGAACAAGAAAGCGTCATCCGAGTGCGAGACAGGGAAAGAGAATGGAAACACGGGCGAGAAAAAGAGTAGATAATGTAGTGACTTGTTCTGCCTGTGAGGTCTGTTTTATTGTTTGTCGGTGTCTATTACGTGAGTCTCACACTCTGGCTGCGGTAATGTGCGTGTACAAGTGTGTGTGCATGCATCCTCATCTGCCTGCTGTGGTGTAAATGTGGAGATGAAAGCATTTGCGGTCCACAGGAGAGCTGGCAGCAGTGCAGGACTGGAGGTCTGGCAGACAGAGAGAAGAGGTGCAGGGATGCAGCACGGTCAAACAGAACCAGCTTGGGTTAACTAAATATGAGGTGAGAAGACATATACAACTTCCACAAAGGGTAAGGCTAATGTAGGGATTGATGCATTTTAGTGACTGACTGAAGCAAGAAAAGGTTAATTGTATGCCTCAATTTATTATGGTTCCACTATATCATTCCAAAAAGCATTACATAAAGCCATTGTTTTCCAAGAATGTTCTTTTGCCAGTTTGAAAGAGCCTCTAAAACTACATTTTAAAGAAGGGTGAGCAGGTTTCATGACAGGTTTTACAGATTGCCACCCCTGAAGCTGCTATGTAAAATTATTTCACACCGCCCTGTATCATTTTTTTGGGGTGAACTTTCCAGTTAAAAAACTAGGAAATGATCACCAACCATGGTAAGGGGCGAACTGTCACATCCCATGACGGCATTTCTGCCTGGAAGTCATCAGATATGTTATAACTGACCTAAAAAAGCCCCATATATGAGATGAGCCATACTTCAAAGATCCCATCACAAGCTGCTGCCATCCATCCTTGTAAAGACACAGACCGTGTCTCAACCTATGTTAAAACATCACAGGGAATAACTGCACAAACTGCCCATCGAGGATAGTTTACTGAAGGTGTGCTTTACAGCTCCAACCATGTCATGGACAATATCAGTCCATATACTGCTCAGTGGGGGGAAATAGCTCCCGTTTGTGGGGCATAAAAACATGAAAACATTCCACTTCTGTAGAGTATTTCCCCCTTTAACTCCTACTCCTTCCTCTTCTCTACCCCTCCCATTTGCTGCCACTTTGTTTGTTTGTGTACGTCTGTTTTTGATGGGGCTGTTGATGCCGTCCCAGATGCCTAATTTCCCCTGCAACGGAAGCCTTGCAACAAATGAAGTGTTCCCTTTCTTTTGACAAAGTAACACTGAACAGTATCAAGGTATTCAAGCTTCAAACTGACCCATTAAAGTCATGATTTCAAATGAACTGATCTGTTCAGCATCAAACAATCTGCAACAATGCCCACGTCACAACACTGCATGTTGTACAAATGCATAGTAGTATCCTATGTGTACACAAGTCTACAAAAGGCAGTTCAGCAAAACCACAACTCAACTGAGCCAAATAGTGTGAAAAAAAGCTTCACTCACACCCCTCCTTTTTCTTCCTGCTTGGAAAAGACCAGATGACAATAATGTGGAGTATGGAGCCCTGTTGAGCACCACTGACCCCTCCTCTTCCACCTCCCTCTACCCCCTGGTCCTTGAAAGGCCTCCACATGTTTATGGTTCATGCCTGTGGTATGACGATGGATTCTCCATATAAAAGCCAGCAGTATCATGGGGTGTTTCAAATATTGCTCTCTGAAGACAGTTGCTGACAAAGTGACAGCAGCCATATTTATTTTGGTCAGAGAGCAGGGGCACTTAGTGGGAAGTTAATCAGAGACCCCAACTCCTCCTTCTCCCAATAGCTTCCAGCATTGCCCTGCCCCCCAAAACAAGGAATGTACCAAGGGTAGGGAAGTCTCAGACACTTATGGTAATGACTTTCTCTGAGGATGGAAGATTTATCACTGCTGAACTGCATGAGACGCTGTTTAAAATACCATAGTTTGGCTTGAGAACATCATGTGTTTGACTGCCTATCCAGACACAAGCCTAGATAATCAATTTTCATCTTGTTATGAGAAGATATGAAACATAAGCATGAAGACGGGTAAGAAGAAAGTATAATCCATGGCAGAGTTTTATAAAAATGGGATGGCTGAAACAGAACTTGTGTTAATTTGTGACTGTGACCGCAGTGGTGACCATAACTGCCATTGGCACTGGGATGCTGGAGACCTGGCCAAGTCAATGACAGGTTGATGTGTCTTTCCTCTTCAAATATACTTTTATCCACTACTGCACATTGCACTGTTCCAAAACACTGATCTCAACCCTACAGCTCTATAGTGTGTACAATATGAAGAAGTCATCATCATGCTGGTGTGTTTGAGTTGTATTCATCTTTATAGTCAAATACAGGCATTATTTAATTAGATAAATGAAAGATGTAAGCTTATGCAGTGGGTGGTAGTAGCTGGGGGGGCTAGACTGTTGTTGTCCCAGTAAGACACCAGTCTAGGCCCTGTGTCCGGAGCCAGGCTGTCCATTCTTTCCAGAGGAGGCAGGGTACTTCTCAGGCCTTCCACCAGCTACTGTGTCAGCCCCTATGGAGCAGCCTTATTAAATGAAGATTAAGCCGTTGCTCCCCTAGTCACAACAGGCTGCAGTTTGAGGCACACATAATCACTATGACATGGTGGCTGCCAATTAGTGCTTTCCTTCTGTCCTGGGAAAATGCTCCTCACTCTGCTCCTGCTGGCGGGAAGAACTGATCCGGATTCTCCATGATATTACCCAGGCCAGAGATTGTTGTTAATCACCACCAGTCATTCCACTGTGGCAGAAATCAGAGAGGGACTTGTCATCTGTGCACCATCTCCCCCTTCTATAAGCCTGGACTTCCCGTAGAGCACACCCGGGCAACATTAATTGGAATAATGAGATAAGTACTCTGAGGAACAGAAGTGCAAACCTCTGTTCTAAGTGCCTTGGGTAGTCTTCAGAGTAGTATCTTGAGGAGAGCTTGATTGTTGTTTGGCTTGACAAACTACACCATGAGCTCTTCTGCTGAGACATGTAGAACACACTCCATCAATTAGCCACAAGTTGAAAGCTTGCATCTGTTTTACAAAAAAAGCTGGCCTCATGGTAGAAGGCTACATTTGACAAAAACACATCCAGAGATGTGTTTGGATTCGTGTTTCCGAGCCAAACACAGGCAAGTTTCAGATGTGATCAAGCTGAGTGGGTAACTAAAATGCTCAGAAGTGAATGGCATGATTCGCTAGAGCTTCAACCTCTTGGCACAGCAAGTATAAACACCAAAATTGTGTGTCACACGCATGCATGCGCATTAAGTGCTTGCCTTCACATAAAGACTGCCAGAAACTGGAATTATTTGGTGTCTTGAGCAGTGCATGCTACACACAAGGCGGTTGGGTTTCCTTCCAGAGCGGATTTGAGGCAATCATCAATGTTCTGTGCATCCTTTTACAGAAGAAAAGACTTTGGGAGCAGATGGTTCGCAGACGGTGAGATCCAGGAGGTCCACAGCACAGTGGATTCACCACAGAACCAGACCGACTTCAGACAGAACCTGGCATTATTCCAACTAGTGAGCCAAATCCTCTTGGGTTCTGGTCGCTCTGGAGTGGAACTGGGTTTTACTTTGGGCCCCTTCACCAGAGTGTAGGTGCTTGTGGGGTACATTAAACAACTGCCGCCTCTCTGTCATGTTCAATAGCCTTCTTAAATACAAAGACCTTGCATGGCTTTTGGATCTCATTCTGCAGAGGATTAATAAGGTGGAAAACTAAGTCTAGGTGGATTTATCCTCTTCCACATCCCAGCTACGAATTGTGTAACAAAACATATTTACCCACGGTTTCAAATTGATGGCAGAGGGAATAGACTGGGCACCCTGGCTGCAAGAGGTGGTTATCACAGTTACAGTATAAACTCGAACTGCACACACAGTTATGACAGACAGTATTAGTGGTGACTGGATCCAAGCACTCAGATGACTGATGGGATGGAGGGCTTGGCCTCAGTTGAGCTCTACAGCAGAAAGGGTTTCTCTGGTTACACGCACAGGGAGATCAATACTCCCACAATGGCCCGTAGCTTTCCAAGTACAGGTACATAATCCAATGGTCAGAGACAATCATGATATGCCTCTTACTGCTTTGCCCCTTTTCTTTCCATGAGGTCAGCAGGGTGGCAATGAGTCATCACATGCTTGTAGAAGTGGTCATAGAAGCATTTAGAGGATAAATTATTTAAACCAGCTCTTTAATATGTGTCTGTTATCAGTTTCAATATTTGCCAAGCCGTTCCATAACTTCATACTGTAAAATTTGTACTTGTGTTAGATTTGGGGTTTGGCCGGCGCCTGCACTACAAATGCCACTAAATGAATCTACCTCCAAATCAAGCAAGCACAGCTGCACAAATGTCCCTTTGGCCTGCTAGCATAAAGACTATTGTGTCGTCTGAGAATCTGAAAGCCGATTTGTATAACTGTTGGAAATGAGCCCGAGTTGCAATGGTGTGTTTGTGTTGGACTTTACTCCCTCTTAAATCTTGAACCAGGGAGATTATATTAAGTGTGAGAGAGATTTAACATTTTGTTTATACAACATCTAATGTCATTGACACTGCAGAAGTGGCTGTTGTTCAAAGATTTTTGAAGGGTGGGTGGGCAAAAGAGGAAAGGAGAAATATACACAGATGGATTGAAAGGTGATGCAAGACAGCGGAATAAAAAAGCCGAGTTTCGATTCGAACTTGTCACCCACGACTGTTTTTAAACCAGTGAATCTGATGACAGCGGATGCTGGGACATTTCTGTGGGGAATTCCTTAATGGCATCACTGTGCAGCAGTGTTATCTCTCTGTTCACCTTTCCTCTCCTCTCCTCCCATCAGCTCCCAAGACTGACAGAGAGAGGAACCCAGTTTGTCAATGCTGATAGTGCCGGAGCAGCTATTAATAAAGTCTCTTTATTGTTTATAGCCTGTTCAGAGCACTACTCCTGGGATCCAGAGGATAGAACTGTCTCCAGAGTACAATGCAAATGTCTGGCGTGCTCGCCAACCAAGCGGCCACAAGACAAAACTTTCTTATCCATCTTTAGATAGTCTACCATATTTTCCATTAAATTATACTATGAAATGTAAGTGTTAGATTGAAACAAGTTGGTTAAACAGAATTGATAAAGATTTGTCAGCACTGAACATGCATATTGAAGAAGCTGTTTAATCCCATTGCCAAAATGCAAACATGCAGGCAATAACTTTGGCTTTAGAGGTACTGACAAGGTTTTTTGACGACATAACTATCCATATAAAGTTGTCCATTTTAACAGGATCTCTCCTGGAGAAAATTACTGAAATACTCTGTGCAACCCCGCTGGTTGAAACCTACCAAATTCTCATTTTATTTTTGCCAAATGTCAAGGATTAGCTTGACATTGGAATGACAGTCAAATGGAAACAGCTCTTGTCACAGCCTAGTCGATCCATGTGCACCACACAATCTTTCTCCGCCATTTTTTGGGACAGAGAGTGTTATCAGGACACTGCTTTACTGGCAAACATGTCTGAGAACAGCAAATGAATCCCAGCAGTGTGAATGATATACGGTGTTTACACTGATCTGCAACTTGTACGGAACACATCAGACACGGTTTACACAACTCTTCATGTTCGCTGTGAAAATGCCTCTGCTCTTGACATTATCTGGGCTTTACTTTCTCTGCTTGTGTATGTTTTACAGAGGGGATTAGATCTTTGCCGACACAGAGGGAAAAGAAGATCATTTGCGTTGTCTTTGTGTGCAGCGGCTAAGCTGGGAGCAAGGGATCTGTCAATGACATCCAGTGTAATTTAAAGACGTAGATATGTAGAAATGCAAGCCAGGGTGATCAGATAAGCATTTCCATAAATAGTGTGTACCTACATGCTGCTTCCTCTGTCTCCATTTAATCCACAGCATCTTTACGGTCTGCTGTTATATAATCCTATGCTTATCGCAAACATTGGTGTCTGGTGTCCGTGGAGAAGAACTGATAAAATGTTCATTTTTAGATTGTCTTAAATTTTAAGTTATCCTTAAAAGCACTTCTTACTTACTTAAGAAACCATCATGTTTATTTCACCTCTTTTCTTAACGTCCTTTTATGGATTTGATATAATTTCTGGTAATTTGTAATAGTAAATGGACTTGAGCTTGTATAGCCCTTTTCTAGTCTTCTGACTACTGCTCTTTTACACCGCATGTCACACCTACCCATTCACACCCATTCACACACTGATGGCAGAGGTTGCTATGTAAAGTGTCCATCAGAAGTAACTAATCCCATTCTTACACATACTGTGCATACGCCGCCAACGAAGTAGCGGGAGTAATTTCGGGGACAAGGACACAGCGGACATGTTGTTGCACGGCCTTCCAGTTGAGAGACGACCGACCCTACCAACTGAGCCAAAGCCATCCCCTTTGGTATGGTTCAACTTTATTTTACCTTCAGTTGTGTGGCGGGAGTCAGACAAAGATGCTGAGTGGTGTTTTTTGTTGACCCTCATCGTTTTCGTCATCATATTTTTTAAGTCTAGGATTATTTTGTCATTCTTTTGATTAATATATCCTCAAAACGTATGGACTTTGATATGATTTTTGTACCAATGAGTCACAGTTACATGCCCATTTAGTCTCTCAGTGGCATTTTCCAATCGTTAGTCGCTGCAATACTTACTCAATATATTATTCATAAATTAAGGATGATGTTTTTCTAAATTCAGTTTTAGATTACATGTACAACACTGCATTTAAAATATGGTATTTGAGAGTAGCACTACATATTTTAGCTTGAACAGTCCCATTTAAAAGATCCTGTTAACAAGGCATTTATGACGAGCTCAGCCTCTTCTTGAACCTCCACTTCCTGATCAACTGCATTTCAGAGTGTGGCCTCTCCTTACATTGGAACATGCTTTATTATCACTCATTGGAAGTGATTATTTTACAATGTCAGTCGTTTGCTCATGAAACAGTACTGGATATCCTCCCATTGGACTTCAGCAGCTTATAGTTCTATACTGTATTTATTTGAACTGAAGAGTGTTGCATTTCACCGGCTTTCCACGAGTGGGGAGTTTTAACTAGCGGTCGAGCAGTGGAGAATTAACAACACATGCTTAAGTCTGAAATTTAAGTCTGATTTATTAAAAAAAGGGCCACCACAGAACTTTCACAAGTCTGCAGAGTCCTTAGAAACACACACAGTGACACTTTTACACACAGCTTTAGCCACAGAGCTTTCAGGCCCCAAATATTCCAGATGGATGTAACTTAGTCACAGTATTAGAAACTGTGACGAGAGGTTTGCAATGGCTGCATTGGTTGGTATTAGTAGCCTTAAGTAAATAGATTCAGGGGACTGATGTCAGGTCTGAAAAAGAATTGTTTCTCTTAAAACTCAGGTAAAAATTTACAACAACTGCGACTTTATGCTTGGAAAAAAAAACGTAACCATGTGCAAAAATGTCAAATTTTAATTAAAGAAGGTCATTAAGTTTAATAGAAAAGGTCAAGTATGCATGGCAGTGGCATGTAGAGGTGCATGGGGGTCAAGGAGACTTTGCCTTGACACAGAGGACAAAGCCTTAGGAACTAAATGTGCCATGGAGTCACAGTTTCCAAACCAGAGAGCAAACACTGCCCGGGTAGTGCTGAAATATGAGAAACTATCAGGGTTTATTTCAAGTTTATTTACTCTTTCACCACTTCACTAAATGATCCTCCCAGTCAACAGTCCATGCCAAAAATGGAGAAAAATCCTCGAGGATTGAATATTTTCCTCTTTCTGTTCAACAATGTTTTTCTTCTTTTGACAGCCTGAATGGTATCTGCCACTGTAATTGCTTCCTTATTTGGTGAATTAAATATTTGCACTTGGCCTATCCTAATCCAGTGTTTATGAGAGACGTAAAAATGCATTAAGGGAAAAGACATTTATTTTGAAAGAGCTGCTAACTGAGGCCATCACCCCAAATGGTGTGTTTGGACGTTCTTAGAGAAATGGTTTACTTTCCAAAAAAAAATATTTCCCCTTAGCTGTATTCAAACACAGAGAAATTCCAGATTTGACTTCTCGTTTAATGGCCTGAAATACATGCTGTGTGCACCGCAAATATCTCTCAAGCTGACGGGAGGAAACAGAGACGGCCATTGAGGAAACCTGCAGTTCGTACTTTGAAGAATTCCACTGGGGAGAGGAGGGGAGATGGGAGAGAGGGGGAAAAATATACCTCAGAAAAATAGCTGGCTCGAACTCGGCGGCCATGGAAAAATACTGATATTTCATGCACGGAAACGCCAATGTGCACCTCAAAAAATGCAGACGGAGAAAAAACAAAGACTGAGTGCAAGGTACAAGGGTTACAAGAAACAGGTGGAAGTCTAAAAGGGGGAGAGTTCCCCTATGGGGTAAGTGGGCTGTTTTCTTTAATATTCACCAGAGTAGTGCAAAGTGAACATGGAAGGAGTCTGGACTGTCTGACAGAATATCTCTCACACACATCAACATGTGGCTGTATAACATCCTTACCTCTCCTGCAGTGCCTCATGGCCATCTTGCACATCCTGGACTCAGCAATGGTGGGACAGGGTATTGTGTCCTTGGGTGGTTTCTTTACAATGTGCCGCGTCCGGGTCTCCAGACCCCACTTAAAGCCACAGGTTTTGTTTCTCCTGGTGCAAGCTCCCCACTCGCTCCACTGGCCCACCTCACAGCCCTCTGCAGAGACACACAGGAACAGTTATGTGCAGTGAAACCACAACTCAGAGCAATTTAAAGGCAACTGAGAGACCCCAGGTCAAGCATTTATAGAGGGTGAATGAGCTTTACTGCGATGCTATAACCTCTTTGTGTGGTCCAAGATGTTCTACTTGTTTCTCTGTCCATAACAAACAGGCCGACTGAGGTTATAGAAAACTGTGTGCAGGTAAAGAAAGTCATTATTTTTCTCACTTTTTTAGTACACATCTGTTTATGAACATACCTCCACACTCCATGGTTTCCTCCAGCGGGGCAAAGCCCTCAGGGCACTTGTCAAAGCAGCGCCCTTTGTGTAGGTAGAAACCGGACTTGCACTTAGTGCAGAAGTCTTTGCTGAAGCAGGACTCACAGTTCTCTATCCTGCACCCTGGAGGAAGAAGGAGAGAAAAAGGAGAGACATCAGGGTATGAGCAACTCTCTCATCTGGAGTTGATCGAGAGCTGAGGGGTTTGGGGAAGGGGGTTCTTGAAAGGATTCTACCGTCTATCCCACAGAAAAAAAAAGTGGATGCCCTGTGAATCATTTCTCTCCAGGGCTCAAGTGTATTTCAGGAAAAAAAACTTGTTTTGCCTGAAAGAGATATTTCTTTCATGTCCCTGCTCTTGTTTAGAGTGAACAAATCAACAGTGTGAAAACGCAACAACAGAGACTATGAGGAATTATGTCACACCAGCCTCTTTCAACAGATTGCCCCGACATCCAACGGTCTGGATACAAACACACAAACTCACATGTCTTCAACATGGTGTGATCAAACAGGAAGAGTACTTCCCATTAAGGATTCTTAATATGCTATTTTATCGCTCCACACTGCGCCAATTTGTCTCTTTATAAAACTAAGCTGTGGGTTGAATTTAAGTTTTGGCTGTAATATAAAAGGGGGAAGGTGAACTGGGAAGCGGGGGTTGGGTGGAGGGTCAACAATACTCTGTGTTCCCCTACCAAACAAATACTGATACATTTAGTAAGAAAACAAAACACTCTTATCCTCCCACGCCACACCCTGCTCTTGCACATTTTGCACAGTGCCGCGCTTGCAGTGAAAAGTGGCATGGCTGACGGCAATGTGTCATAAAGCCCTTACTCTGCAAATAGCACGTCAGACAGAAATTACAACAACCACACCAACAGGGCGACACACAGGCCCACATGATTATAAGGAGCCTCTCAGAGCTGTCTAATTTACGACCCTCCTCAGAAGCTCTATGGGACCCTATTGCTTAATAGACTTACAATGTCAAGGAACCACAATCTATGAGCTACCCAGGTAGGATGTCATCTGCTCCTCTTGATTGTGTCGTGCACAGGGACACAACCATCCATTACTGAATGAGCATTTCTTGACACGTAAACCTACGCTACTGGGATTTTCCAAATGTGAGCGCTACGGACTAAGGGCTGCTCTTTTATCTGTGACCCTTGCTGGGCCTGGGGAAGGGAAGGTTCTCACAATCACACCCCTTAATTACACCATCTCCAGCTAACCATCAGGCCTCCTCCTCAGCATTCCTCCAAAACGAGGGGGTCCCTCCCCGCTTTACTTTGAACCCTAAAGTATGGCCTCTGCCCACTCACTCTGGTCTCACGCTTTCCCGACCAGTCTAAACAAACCATGGAAACACACAGACAAACACACACACATACCAATCAGATATGGCTGTAGATAGTGCAATGAAGCTTTATTCTGGAAAACATACATACACTGACCATAAATCCCTTATTTCTTTGGTTATTTCCTGTGTTCTCTTATCCATTTTATGCTATCAATTTAAACATCTGATATTATTCAACTGTATTGCATACTGTGGATACATTTTATCTTATTTCTTAACACATGTCTTGGATATCTGCAGTTACGCAGTGCTGTTGAGATTTGTCTGGAATGTGTAAGTTGAAGGGATGTACAGATGCATTTAGCTGTTTTTCCTAGCTCTACCTCTCAACCTCTTCTTTCTGCATGAATCTGAACCAGTCAGGCTTGAGTTTGATACAAGACAAGCACAATACAAGGAGCAGGCTAATAAATCACCAAGCTAATTTGAAAGCACTAAGCTGTCTCTTACCCTACACACTTCCCAGGCCTGTCATCACCTGAGAGACGTTTAGCTTCCAAACACAAAAATAAAAGAGTAAGAATGGGGGGGCAAGAACATCTGGCAGTACTCTCAAGAACTAGGGTTGTTGTGCAATCCTCAGTTATTGACAGTAAATAAGAGCAACACAGATGTGTGAAATACTGTCTTCTCGCAGCAGCAACAATTTAGTAGGTTTCTGATTATGACATTGCTGTTTGTTTCAGATGTGGTAAGGCAATTGTGCAAATGCTCGGAAACCTTGATTTCTAAATAGAAGATAAGTAATAATGTCCCTATATGAGATGGATGAGGTGGATGACACATCAATGCAGCTTCATGGGAGTTAGAATGCTGGGAGGCAAAGCTGGAGGGTCTAAGGTCATCACAGACGGTGGGTCGGAAGGGATCACCATGACAGACATTTATCCCTCCGTCCAGTTACTGGCAAAAGGCTATCTGGGACAGCATGGGCTATCTGTGACACTGGAGATGCTCCCACGCTGATCTGTGGCCAGGCCAGTAGTCAGGCATCTTGTCCAGCAACTCTAGAAACAGATACAGGGGAGCGGGTTCATTCTTCACGCAGGATTAACCTCTGGACCACCTTTAAAGTCTTCATCTAGGTGCCTCTGGGAGACTAATGAGAAATAATGAGGTCATCAGATCCCATTGAAGGTCTGGTGTTCGTGGGACTTAAACGTATTATCATCATTATCTACAAGGCTGGTTCTGGACATGAGTTATATTATGAACACAGGAGGAAAAGCCTTATGTTTCAACTCTGAAAGGAATTTCAAAAGCTGCTAGTAAAGTGGCTGTGTGCACAATCTGGAGAGATAATGCAAACTCTGTACCCTGAACCTCTGTTACACTCTTAAGATGTTTGTTTGAATTTTCACTTAGATTTTATGTGGTTTGTATGTCAAGTGTATTTGAAGTTAAGAGATGAGTCACAGAGCGTTACTTGTGACCTAATGGCACATGGTTGGCAAAAGCCGGTCCCTTTACTGTGGTCAGTATAAGAAACTGAACGGTTTTATCATGGACGCTCAAAGCCACATGTCAGCTTCAGTCAACTGCTGTTCCTCCGCACGCTGACAGCACCATGTGTAATCACTCTATTTATTTACATGAATATTCACTGTGTAAAGAAAGGGTGCTAAATCCTTTGTTGGAGATTGATGAATCTCTTGTGTTCCATATGGGTTCTTTTTACATTATCTAGGCTATAGTAGGGTTGTCTCCTGAAAGTCTAAGCCTCCTAAGGAAAGCTAACCAGACCCGATATTGTGCGGAAGGAGTGTCCATGTTGTAAAAGGTTTTGGCAAGGAAAAGGGGGAAACAAGCCCTGTTTTTCCATCCCACACCTCCAAGCTGAGTAGAACAGATTTGACCTACTCAATGGCTCCTGGTCTTGGCTGACATAGAAGTTTTGACTTGCTCGCTGCCACCCAGCCATGTCGTGTGGAGCTTGGGATGGCAGAAGTTCATTACAAAGGCTAGAACTGCCATGTTCTTTGCACCGCTCTCAATGCAGTTTTTTCCACATGGGTGCTCCACTGCACGCTGGTGTGGAGCTAGCTGAAGCAAAGGTGGTGTTCCTGTCAGTCAGCATCTCCCAGAGAGAGAACATGGTTGACAGATGTGTCAGCAATCTTCCTAGCTTCTTCAACCCAAGGAATACAATCAGTGAGGATCTGCTCCTGTAAGCACCAGCATAAACTAAAGCTGTTTTCACACGTACTGAAAACACCTGAAAATGTCCTGAATATGTCCAGGTGAGCTGCATTTGTGAACACAAACAGCCACTTTTACCACCCAAACTTTACCCAGACTTTTTTCTGCCTGCCCCCTGTGAAATGTTCCCTCCCCCGCCCCTCCATCGTCTGACAGAGAAAACTTCCCACTGTGAGGGACAAGTGTGAAGAAGTAACACAGGAAAATTTAAGGGGCAGAGCTCCTGAAATTTTCAGTAGTGCATGTGGGAAAGCAGCTAAAGACAGCTCAAGATTCAGACAGTGGTCAAGCACAGACGACCTTCCACTCACACTAAGCAAACCCGATTCAATCCCTGTCCGGCTGCAATATCATGAGATCAGAGCTTAGTTTGGTGTGTCCATTGTATTGTCTGGCAAATCTAAAAGCACAGTCAGTAGAGCTGTGATGATTAAATGTCCCTTGGTTAACTTTAAGGGCCAAGAGCAACTGGTCTTTTTGTTGGTCAGACTGTGCAATGGAAATACCCACAAACTCAGATTTAGAGCAGGAGAGAACTTGAATGAAAGGCGTGGAGAGCCAGAGCGAGAGAGAGATGGCCAGAACTGCCAACTTAAGGTTGCAAAACTCCTATTAGTTCCTTTATGTAGCCTTGGTACCCATTTGGCTAACGCCCATGATTCATGGCACGTATCCATCGCCAACCCAACATAGTCCCATGAGGTACTTAAAAAACTAAAATGATCTTGGAAAAGATGTAGCCAATCAACCTACTATTTCCAACCCTAATTAGAAGTGACAAAACAGCGATAAATAGAACAATGGGATTTTGTAACAGATTTCCTGAGTCTGACAAATGCAATGAAAAAAGAATTTAAATTAGGAATCCAAAAAATTACTTTTGACAGGAGAGTCTCTAGTGGCACATTACGCTGGCACTGAATGAGCTGTGATATTTAAACCACGTTTCCAGGATATTGGCAATCTCAGGCCTTGATCACACTGGTTGTTGGTTGGCAGCAAACAGCTGGGTTTTTTAGGCCTGCTGCAGTGAAGTAAGGCAACTGGGTTCGTGGCTAGAATGTGTGTAAGTGTGCATAGCAGTTGGGGGTCTATCATACACCCTGAGGGAGGAAGTTTTGAATACTACATTGCTCCCATGCTGACCCTCTCAACACTTATTTATTTTGAAAGACAGCTCCGATAGTCGCCTTTGAGCTCATAATTCTTTTAGCGAGAGAGCTTGCTTGTCATACAAAGTGACAAGATATGTTTTGTCTTGGGAATGTATGTTAAAACTGACGTATTATGAAATGTGACTACGGGGAGAGCATGACTGCACCACATTCACACAGATCCAACTATACATAAAGCAGCATACTGTGTGACCGTTGCAACAAATCTTCCCCGCAGAGCAGTGGGTTGACACCCACAGTCACTGGTGTGGGGCCTCTTCTGGGCGGCTGATAAGAACCCCTGTGGATAATGCTGCAGTTACTGCATATGGTTTATGGCTCATATTAACCCATTCATTAGCTGCTGAAAGGAGCTCTTGCAAAGCAGAAACATTGGAATGAAATGTATGAACATTCAAAAAGATATTATGCAACAAAAAGGCATTGCTAACGAATGAGCTCCATCTTGCTTACACTGTGTGGAGGCCCTATGGAATCCGGCTGATGTGTAGCAGTAAAATCCAGCTCTGTTATGTTGGGAAAATATAGTCCCTATTGCTGTGGCTCTTATTATGGTGGTATTTTCTCTGTAGTGAAGCAAAGTCAGCTCTAAATTTTAAATGTATCAATTAAGGCACATTTTTTTCCAATTGGTCATGGGAAATTAGTAGATAATGAAAGTACGGCCAATTTATAAGGATGACAAATAAGAATAAGATTTTTTTGAATTATTATTATTATTTATTACATGTTTGCAAGAAAGCTACAAGAGATCACACTCTACAGTTTGTCCTAACAGCCCAGTCTATCTGCCTCAGTCGGGTTTGTTTTGGCTGTTTGTGTCACGGTAGTGGAAACATGGAACTGGACCCAATTGCAGATATAACCAAAAATTATTTATTTAAATAAAAAGGCAAAAAGGTGAACAAAAACTTACTTAAATAATTAATCCAAAAAAGGTAGCCACGAGGAATCACAGGGAGACTGAGAGACAAACACCACATCCAACATTTGACAATGATCCGACACAGAAGGGAAGACACACAGAGACTAAATACACAGGGTAATCAACACAGGTGAGACCAACAAGACACAGGTGAGGACAATCAGGGCAATCAGGACTGAGGAAAACACAGAGAGGCAGGAATGAACATAAAACAGAGAGACACAAGGAGAAGAAATTACAAAATAAAACAGGAAACACTAAAGACTAAAAGAACACTAGGAAACATTCATTTAAAGAAACACAAGGGAAACAACACCAGGGAAGAATGAGAACTAAATCAATATAAAGAAATCTAAACTCTGAAAACCAAACCAAAACAGACCCAATCATGACAGTTTGGTGCCATTCTGTCTGTTTGCCTTGTATGTCAAATGTCTTTATTTCTCACATGGTAATAGGCATGTATTGTGTGTTTGCACTGTAAATCTGTAAACACAAATAAAATGGAAAAAAATAGATGTATATTAAAAAATAAAAGTAATGATAGATATACATTTACAAGTTTAAGGACTGGAAGTCTTCTTTTAAACAAATGATACCTGAATTTAAGCTTTACACCAAGATATGATAAACAACTATTTATGACATTGGTAATATTGGCCAAGTGATACAAATTTGAGCAGTTCCAAGTATTTTAAGTTTGGTGAAGGATGTCAAAGTCAAAAGCATTGTTCTCCCAATCACACCAGCTTACATTTTCTGTATAGCAAGGTATGAATTGGTTAATTTATGGCACGGGGATAGACTTGGTTTGGTTTGGGTTATTAGGTTATACATATATATTTCAAGTGGGCAGAGAAACAAACAAACTGAAGCCCTCTTATCGGTGTCAGAATTTCTCCCACCATAAAAAGATAATTTAAATATTGAGCACTAGCGTTCTCTAAGGGCAACTTCTAGTGTCAAAGTGCTTCATATGGAAAGCTCACAGTGTAAAAAGTATATTCATCCCTTGTCTCCTGCCAGAGCTCTATCTGTCACATGCTTCAGGAGGCTCAGTGTCAGAAAACCTGACGGTAGGGTTCCAGCTAGTGAGTGGCTGAGTGAATAAGCCTCTTACTTCTTGTTTTCCTTTACCTCTGCAGTCCACTTTTTTTTTTAAATAGATAAGATCACACAGACAAACTCTAGTGTAATAATAAGCAGCTGCTCTGTAAGTGATTTCAGAGCCTGTGTTTGAAAGCTCATGATAACAGAGACGTAATGCCACGTTCCAGGCCTCTTTGGTAACCAGGAGCACACGGCAGCTCTGATCGCGTCTTCCTAGTATCCCTCACCTTCATTTAACAACTGTGCCTTTGAGCTCTTGCTTACCAGTTGCCTATGTCAACTCACAAAGAATATTCACTGACCCGGCAATTAGCTTCCAACTCCCTAAACTATCCGTTTATGGATGTTGGATGTGAACTGTTTATTGAACACGACATGCAGAGCGCAGCTGAGAACGAGGGTCAAATGGGAAACTGGATTAGAGAGTCATGACTGTAGCAGTGATGACATCAAAGTGGGTTTCTCTCTGAGATCTGATGCTACGTGACAATACAAGATGTTGTTCTTTGAGCAGTTTGTACGAGTGGGATTCAGATTAACTTGCCACACATCAGAATCAGTTAGAGTCAAAATGCACCCAGCACGAGGATACAGCCGTTCGGATAGCAGGGTTAAAGTGAAAAATAAAAAAAGGATTTTCACCAGAGAACAAGATGTCTTTCTCCTCCAATTTTCTCTGACTCATGAAATAGGATGAAATTACTGTTGTTGGTTAAAACACGTTTCTGTGAAGGCACACGAATCAAGAAGGCACACATGCTGAAACAGAGGGGAAAAGTCCACATGGCCAAATGGAAATTTCGATGGAGGGTACCGACCATGTTTGTTGAATTTTTGCAAACCATTTTAAGAAACAAATTAGCCCTATCCTCACTTTGTAAATGCTATGATCAAATAACTTGTGACTTTAAATATTTGAAAGCAGCTTATGAACACAGAGCATGGAAGTAGGACAGCAATTGAGTATTGTATACTTTTTAAACTATTTCCTCATACCTGTGCTAAGTTAACACACTATTGATCTGAGAAAAACATCATCTAACATAACAAATAATAGTAAATTAGTGGAATAGGTGACATCTATGGTAGTTAATGTACCAGTGCTTATTGTTAAAGGTGCACTAACTCTATACTCAAACTGTCCAGGAAAATGTGGTCCCTGTAACACTGTTTGAAGATAAAATGCTACACGAGAAGTTGTGGTGGTGGGCCCGCAACAGTGAAATCGTAACTCTCCTGGTAGCTTTTTAGCTCCAAACAGTGTCCAGGGACCCATTTTTTTCTTTGAATAAAGTTTGTGTATTTACATCAGAAAATATAGCATAGAATAGTTTCACTTCTCCAACTTTCAAATTTCACTACCAAATCTACATAGTGCACCTTTAAGGAAAAAAACTTCTGGGTATTAATGCATTTCTCCAAATTTTCAAACATTCAATTATTCAAACATCGGAAATTAAAAATAACTACACAACATTTACAAAAAGGCCCAATTATTAAAGATAACACAATTAGATAGACAAACGCGCAGGCATCTAAAAAGTGATTTCAAGGGGACACCAAAAATGATGTACACAACTGGGACAAGTATGTTTTTCCTCATTTTAAACAGTCAGCGACACGTCAGTAGTGTTGGTAGTGTTGAGTTGCACGTTTTTGCAGATATCTTCCCTAAACCTAGTGTTGTCCTTTTTTCGTTATGCACATGCTATTTGAAATAAGCCGATGGCGGTCTTCAATAACTAATCATTCCCAAACTATGGCCACAACAAGCATGCATTGGGGTCCCAGCAATATTCATCACTCATTGGAATCCCCTGCAAACACTTCTGTTGTCACCTGTGACACAATCTTAGAATTGTTTTGGTTTTGTTGTGAGCTGTTGCTTTGTCTGCATTTGGTTGAGTTGTCAATGTTTGTTGTGTACAATGTCATGTTGTGTCAGGTACCCTGAGGACTTTCCATGCAGGATGCCATATCTAAGCCCTCCAGTGTGTCCTTGGTCTACCATGGGGTCATTGTCTCGGACATGCCTGCAAAACCCTCACAGCCCTGGAGTTGTACTAATAAAGTGCTCCAACCACCTCAGTGGGTTCCATTTGATACAACAGACAGACGGCGCTACTCCTTGCTCCCTCTGCATGTCTGCTACTAACCCTATCTTTAAGACTGTATGCAGCTATCCTTATTACAGAAATCATTTCAGCTTTTGTCTTCAATCTCATTTGATGGCCACTACCCACATTTCATGACCATAGGTGAGGGATGACTTGATCTGTAATTTAAGAAACTTTGCCTTCTGACTCCTTCTTCACCTCAACAGCCTGGTGCAAAGCCCTTATTACTGCTGACGCTGCACAAATCAGTCTCACTTTCCATTTTACCCTAAGTCATAAACAAGATTCAGAGATATCAGCATTAACTTCCTCCTAACCCACTCTATTTGCATTGATTTCCTAAATTCCAGAGTTTATTGCTCTGATGTTGACCATCAACTTAAGCCGGGAGATGTACATGCAGCTAGGTCGAAAGTGATTGGCTAAGAAGAGTAGAGTAGTTGATTGCTTCTTCTTCGACTTGAGGTTGTTACAATGTAAGGCCGTAATGTCCGGGCAGCCTCCTCACGGGGTTCATTTTAGTGCATCTGTCAGGATTTTGGCCCAAGGAACCAAATGAATTCAAGTTCCTTTCTGTTTTCATATGAAACACTCAGCCAACACCTCGGGCTCTGGGTAAACCTATAAAGGCTCTGTCTAACTCTTTAACTTTCCCTCTCTCTTTGACCATAGTCCATGTTCGAATAAGGTTATGAGATCGTGGTGCTACATTAGGGGGAACAAGGCATTGCTGTAATTGGATTTAGTATTTTCTTTTACGAGAATCATGAGAACTTTTATATTTTTCAAGTTAACCAAACAATGTTTTCCACAAAATAATATCATGATTCTTGTAAGAGTAATATGTGTTAGTGTTAGATGACTGCTGATGAAATATCTCACAGTTATTTTCACAGAAACAATTGTTAAAAAGAACCAAATCTGTAACCAACAACTATTTTTGGTGTTTATCCTCTGTTTTGTCTTCATCAGACTTCTTTAATAGTGGTTGGAATGTGAGAATATGGACTCTTGTGATGTGTTATGACTCGTTTTCTGTTCACTGTCAAATCTATTTTGGCTGCCAAAAAATTACACTGACTGGTGCAATTCTCAATCAACAAGCCTCTGCAGACGGTCAACGAAAGCAGTTAGCTTTAAGCCCAATGCTAATGGTATCATCTTTGTAGTAATGCATGATATTAAAAAAAATACTACCAAGAGGCTTGGATTTTTTGGTTCTGATGTTATGGTGATGTTTTAAGTCTCTGGAGTATGCTTTTCAAACTAGTGCATCTTACTTGCTTTTGCACCTGGGTCTAATGCCTTCAAAAATCCATGAGACTACAAGAGGGTTAGTGATGCATGAGTAAAAGGGTTGTTAAAAAGAAATGAGAAACAGTGCTCTTTCTAGCTGGAGTTCCCTGCTAAATCCCGAGGGAAGCACTGCTAAGACTAGGCTTCACGTCTTACATCCACCTGTGTGAACAGATGAGCCGTTCAAATTGTGCGGTATGTGTGTCTCCTCTGGATAATGGACAATAAATCATGTTTTGTGGGAAAAGGGCAAGTTTAGGGAGCATGTATGTGTGCCTGGGGAAGATGGGGTGTCAGGGTTGCAGGAAAAGGATGGGGGAAGTCAGTTTGGTGGGAGATGGAAGGAAAGCTGGGTAAGTACGAGCAAAACTCGACTTCACTTACTGGAGCACATGTTGAGTTCAGGGCTGCGCATGCCGTAGTATCCGGCTGGACAGTCATGAAGACACTCCCCGTACTGCCTCATCCTCTCCCTTCGCAGAAACAGGAAGAGTTTGGGCTGACAGTTTACGCAGCCATTGTCCCTGGAGCACACAGAGCAGCCTTTACAGATGGGGTACGCTCCATAGCTAGCTGTAGGACAAACAGAGAGAGAGCACCAACAAAGATGATTAATAGCATGGAATAAAAACATGTAGTGTTACAATTAAAGTGCTTTTTTGTATGGTGAAATGATATCTGTCTCCCCCTCCACCAACACACACTTCTGAGGTCTATCAGGGGCTTCATTGATCATATTTGTAACTTCCTGAAGTTCAAAGGAAAGCAAATGTTATTCTTCACACAACTAATTCTGTCAATTCTCCATGTTCTTTTAAGAGCAACTTCACGAAAGCCTTTGAATAAAATATCTAACTCCATTGTATTTATATTTATCCATGGTAAGGCATATGACTGATCACAGCATGCCAACCTGAGGATGTCCCTTACACATAAGTGCTACAATGCTGACTGGCAGGCAGTTAGTTGCCGACCATCAGGCAAGCGCTGTAGTTCACTTCTTTGAACTTGTTTCATCCACAGGTCTGTGGTGCTTCACACTCCAAAATAGTGCTCTGCTGGCTATAGTGATGCGGTTGCCCACTGACATCAGTCTGATAAGCTGGACCTGTATGCTTAGCTCGTACAGTAGGTTGTAGCTCATACTCAAAGTACTTTTAATTTCATTTAACCCAAGGTTCCTCTTACTTTTGACTTGTCAGTTTAGCAGTGTGGGAGGTTTTTTTTTACAGTGAAATGAGCCATTTCAAAGCACAGTTGTGTCTTTATTTTTTGTCACAGTGGCTGCAGTAAGAGACTGCGCCAGCTTTACTACCGACCGCCAAAAGGGAGCTCTTAAGGTGCGTCAAAAGGGACAAAGTAGCGGCGATGAAATGTACGTGTTTATAGCGTACCTTGATTGCATTAATGCTGACAGCCCTAGATTCAACATTGACTTTTTACAGCAACAGCCTTCCATAATCAACCAATGAGATGGTTATCATCCATGATTTGACATTAGAGCAGCCAGTGAATATCCTGAGAGAAAGTAGTCATGTTTAAAAATGATGTCAGCACAATAGTTAGTTTTTACTAGAGCCGCAGTGGGAGATGCATCAAGCATGGCGGTTCAGAAGGCTATTCATCCTGATCTTGTATAAGAAAACCAAAATTCTTTCAGATATTTGTATCATCATTCAACTGTGAATGACCCTGACTTCACCCAGTGACAAGGACAAGGGTGAATTTGAGGCAACAGACTCAACTGTGGGAGGGCTAACCAGTGGAAGACAACCCAAGTACAAGAATAAAACCAGAACAACCATAATAGATATATCAGCAGGATATTTCCTAATTCATAGTAAATATGTTCAATTCAACAATTTGTCATTCATGCAAACTCTGGCTCCACTCTAAATGTTTGAATGCTGATTGGTTATGAATGTGAATATTGCATTAATTCTGGTCAGAGCTAGCCTCCTGAACGATTGTGTTGAGACAGCCGATGAAAGACCCCAAAACCACACTGCCTCTAGCCTCAGCTCGAGTTGCCTGCGGAAGACAAAGGAGCCAGTTAAGAGACAGTCCATTCCCCAATAAGTGACTTTCAGTGTAAACTTCATAGGGTCCCGTTTACAGGAAAATGTCCTTGGGCTAAAAACAAAATCTCTCAGAACGAAATAGACTTGATTTGATGTAAGCCAAGTCTTAAATATCACAAGCAGGGACTGGGTAGCAGCGCTGCTCAAACTGAGAGACCTACCACAACGCTTAAATTAAACACTGTTCAACAAACTGGACAAACCCTGAGAGACAGAGCACAGCATGTCTGCGTTACTGGCTGTGGATCAGCATATTAGATTTCTCTGAACAGATTCACCCAGAAAAAAGTACATGTAAGCGCTAAGTGGGCCCAGTGCAAGCATCAGTTTGTGATCATGGGAAAATCAGTCAGCGGATGTCAGACACATCTTTCTTTCTTTATTTTCTTAGAGTGCTTTCTTAGAGTGTCTTCAGAGAGAGCTAAGCTGGCCCTGTCAAACACTCATTCTTCTGGAGCTGGGGTTGATGGAAGGAAGATAAAGTCTTAATCAGAACGTGTCTGTGTTGGCCCTCAGGGATGAGGCTTATACAGCGACACCCCATCGATCACAACACTGGGTGTGCTTTTTCAGCCTATTCATACACCGCTGATTGTTCATGTCTAGATGGCACTTACTCTTAGAGACATGAAGGAAACATGCCAAAATCATGACTTGTGATTATGGCATTTCCAATTCTCAGATGTACAAGTGTGTCTAACGTTCAACTGTCAATCGATCACTTCAGGTATAATTTCGTATTTTAGTGGCAATGCAGGTTGCCTATAAATATAATACAATATACAGTATGTAGAAGCACTTGCACATTGGTGCAGTTGTAAGTGCTACTGCCTTACAGCGAGAAGGTTCCTGGTTCAAATTCCCATCAGACCGGGTCTCTCTGTGTGGGGTTTGCATGTTCTCCCCATGCCTGCGTGGGTTCTCTCTGGGTACTCCGGCTTCCTCCCACAGTCCAAAGACATGCTCGTTAAGTCAATTGGTGACTCTAAGTTGCACGTAGGTGTGAATGTGAGTGTGGCTGTTTGTCTGTCTCGATATGTCAGCTCTGTGATTGACTGGCGAACAGTCCAGGGTGTACCCAGCCTCTTGTACAATGACAGCTGGGATCGTCTCCAGCCCCCCCGCGACCCCAAACGGGAAAAGCGGTATAGATAATGGATGGATGTATCTCTAGAAGCGGTTGGCTTGCTTGTTCTACACAGAAGTTGTTGATCATGTTTTTAACTGACGGCAGCACAATCTAATCAATATCAAAGCTGCTGTGACGAGCTTTCACATGGTGGTGATTGTACATACGATACGATACGATACGACATGATATGATACGATACACTTTATTGTCCCCTTGGGGAAATTTGTCTTGTATAACTCGTGGGTTTTTTTTTACAAAAAAATCTCATCTTGCTGTCTTATAACTATCAAATATAAAAAATCATTGAGGAATCTCTACCTGGAAGAGGTTAAAAACAGTCTTTTTCTGTAGATTGCTGTCACTCACTTCATCTGAAATCTACCCAGATTTAACATTAGACATTGATAACGACTATATAGGAAACAGTTATGTTGTCAACAATGGTCTTGTTTGCTTAGGTCACATAGATGCATTAGTAATAATTCCAGCCTCTTTAATAACCAGTGAAAAAATCCTCACAGAGACTTTCAAGAAATGTTTTACTCTGATATAGTTTTTAAACCATGTGCCCAACCAAAATTACTAATATTACATGCAGGCATGCCTTGATATTCTTGCTATATGTTTGAATTAAAATATAAATGTAAAATGTCACTTTTATTTAAAGTTTTTGCAGCTGTATTAAAAGTGCTTCTCTTCCCTGTCAGGTAACACCACAAACATAATTTCTCATATGTATCTCTTATATCATTCTGTCAGTCCTCCCATTCAGTAAAACTAAACTGCAACATTAGCCCAAACCATATATTTCTGTAGCATATACAGTCTGGATGTGTTTACAGAAAACTGACATTCACATTAACATGGTCACATTTACTCCCTCAGCCCTCGCCAAACCTGAACACAACACCGACAGAAAGGGAAGGCCAACTTGGCAAGACGAAAGAGCTGTGAGGCCGGAAAAGCGTATTTCTCCCACCCCATTTTGAGTGGGCTTGACTCTATAACTAATAACAGTGTGCAAACAATAATGTCCTCAAATAATAGAAAAATAGAATCATGGCCTTCAGTCTTCATAGTTCACTGGCCTATCAATCAGCAGATAAATTAAGGTCCCTCAAAAGTGTCTTCATGACTCTGGCTTGAAAATCCTGCTCCCAATTTGTAGTCAATCATTTGTTGTGCTGGTTGCTAGTCTCGAAATGTGAACTGATTGAGGATAACATAATCACACGCAGTTTAAATACATCTGATACCACATCCTGGAATTAGAGTACAATTGGAGGAAAAAAGGGGGAAAGAAAAGGCTGAATACAGTGGAGAGAAACTCTTTAAGTGCTTATGTTTGGAGATTAGGTAGCATGTGTGTGTATGTGTCTGTGGAAAGGTTTGGAAGTTCAGGCCACAGGTATGTCAGGAAGGAGGCCACAATTCACAGTGTCTGGAGCAGCGCTGTCCAACTCACGTTCAACACTACCGGCAAAATGTCTGGCGCACTTTACATCAATCTGTCAACTGCCATTAGGTTTCAGCCATTCTTAATGAAAAAGCACTCATCCATATGAATGTGAATTTTTATTTTGAGACGAGATGAAATACTGTTGCTCTTTCACACTCAAACAAGAAACAGAAGAAAAAAAGTGTTTAGAAGAGGCTTGTGAGTTATACTTCAGTGGGCTTTATTCGCATGCAAATTGAGAACAGTTTGCTGAAAGCATGCAGCAGTAATGTTTTTAAGTGGAACTAAAAAAAAAAGGGAAAATCAAAGGAAAATGGGTTAAGTGTTACTCTGAAGTCTCTATAGATCATTGCAGCTTTAACTCATTTGGCAGGGACATGAAGCTGTATGTTTAGTGTGCTGGGGATGTGTTCTGAGTTATGGATGTGGTTTGAGCTTTGCATATTGTGTCTTTTGCTTGTTCTCAGACAGCCGATACATTCTGAACCAGCCCATCCAAACATTAAAACAACAGGCTATGTGTCATGTTTTGACACTTGCTCAACTGCCCTTTTATGGATTCTTCTTTCCCCACAACTCATGTAATGCCTCAGCACTTCTAGTGTTTCTCCTGTCAACCACGTTCAAACCCAAGTGACCCAGACATATAGAGAAGCTATAGAGAAAGTGGTCATCATGAGAATACTGTATATATGGATACGAGGATTACCAAACATGTTTTTAAAAGACAGGCGAGCGGTGTACAAGCTATTCAAAGTGCCACTCCCTGCACACGATAAACCATTGTCGTTTATGGTTTCAACCACAGAATACAAATTACGTGAAACAAAACAAATCCACTGTTCCCACTTCTAACAGCTAACTGAAGATCCCTCTGAGCCTGAAGTATAGTACTTACAAAAGCTACACTTTGTATGGATGTCACTGAAGAAGCCTCTGAAAAGACTTTTCATACAAAGACTTAATAATTGCCCCAATGTGTCATGTCTACAAGGCAGAGGGCTTGTTTGAAGATGCTACTCAAACACATAACCACATGAAGAGTGTTTCTCATATCCTCTTCCTCACCCATCAACTATATATTGTGACAACTATACTATTGTGACTGCTTTCTGTGTAAGAAAGGAAAAAAAGCTGAGCAATAGATCTAGAAACAGGGGTAGCAACTAGCCTGGTGTTCTGTGGAGATGTGCTGCCTTGTCAAAAAATGCTGCCACAGCACAAAACGATAGCAGAGGCTATCAATATCCCCTATCAAATAATGCAACCAAACAAAAGAGCTTTATATGCGCTTCAATCTCCATATGCATTATCAGAGTATGGGGAGAACATTTTGGTACTCTATTATTTAAGATTTCAGGGGACGCTTATCTCGGTGGACAGTTATCTCCTATCAAATAATGCTCCCAGTACAGAATCACTTTAGAATACACCTTCTCTATGTAATCGCACTCTAAGGAAACGGACAGCATGCTTTAATACTCTATAGTAAAATCCAACTAAACTTCACTGCACTGCTCAGTAATTCGATCATTTTAACAGCACTATGCAACTTGAAAATCGTCGTTGTAATATGTGTGAATGTGTGATGAGTCTTCAGACATAAGCTGATTTTGTTTACACATAGATGTTTAATTGACATTTCCAAAAGTCAGTGAAATAATGTTAATTTTTTAACCAGTTTAATACTTCTTTTTAACTGTGGCCATATGTTTTTTTAAACATCTTTTCAACGGAGAAATGGGAACTGGGAGGCAAAGCTAAACGACAACCATACAGATGTGTGCCAGCTTACTCACACCAATGTAATGTAATCAGTGTACTTCCTAAATGTCACACTGTTGCCCAACAACGTCAACCATTTTTCTCATTGTCTTTTAAACTATTGCTTTTTACATAATATTATAAAATCATTATTTGAAAAATGACGTCAAAGTCACATGCTAGTAAAGCTTCTCAAAAATGAATTGATAGCTATCTAGCATGTCCAGGGGAAGAATGACGGCATGTTTAAAGTGTACCATTTTCACAGCCCTGGGCCAGCACTTAGGTTTCCTCTGAAGCAGCTCAAAAACAATTAGCGCTGCAGTGTGATCCAGCAGAAAACCTAACTCCATCTCAGGTACGTTTTTATGAGTCCAAAGCGAGCGTGACAGACTGTTCCTGAGGCTGCCAAAAACCACCACATATACAGGGGGTTCCACCCACGCCCAACCGGCTTACTTCCTGCCTTCCACTCACCTCCCGTTACCCATGAAATCATTCACATTGACCCGTTCCAACTTTCTGCAATACGAAACCCTAACAAGGCAAATTGCACATCATTTTTGTGTTTCTTTTAGAGCCCTGAACTTAACATTGAGAAGAAGAAGACATACATATGTTGGGTTTCAGTGATGTGGGTTCTTGCAAGCCAACTTTGATTTTTAAGAAAGTGTTATGGCTTTAGCTTTGCAACTGAAATTTAAAAAAATCATTATGATGCTCATAATAATAAAAAAAAGGATTACAGTATTAAGGAAATGTTATAAACATAGTTCACTGGAATCAGGAGTTGGACATAACAAACTGCTCAGTTATTTTTTACATTGATGTTTCTAAAAAGTTAATGGATTTACTGCCAACACGTTGGTAAAATGATTGGGTTTAAAAAGAGCATCCAAGAGAGGCTGAGTATTTCTGACATAAAGTTTGGGAGTGGTTCATCACTCTGTGAAATACTGCACTGAAAAATAGAGCAACGATTCAATAAAAAATGTTTCTCTGAAATTGCAAAGAATCTTTGGATTTCATTGTCGAGAGTTTGTAAAATCATTTAAAGATTCACAGAATCTAAAGAAATCTCTGTATGCAGAGGATGAGGCAAGCAACTAATATTGGAGGATCTTGGACACCCTGCATTAAAAACCAACACAATTCTGTAGTGGACATCACTATGTGGGCTCAGGATCACTTCCAAAAACCTGTCACTGTGAACAAAGTGCATCTGTACATTCACAAATACAAGCTGAAACAAGAGAAAACAGTAGATAAATCAGATCCAGAAATACTGCCGCTCTGTCTAGGTCCGCTCTCATTTCAAAAGGACTGAGGTGAAGTGGAAAACTGTCCTGTGGTCTGACAGGTCAAAATTTGAAATTCTGTTTGGAAATAATGGACATCCCGTTCTCTGGGCTAAAGGGGAGAGAGACCATGTGGCTTTTTATCAGTGCACAGTTCAAAAGCCATCATCTGTGATGTATGGGCGAGCATTAGTGAACATGGCTTTGGTAACCTGCACATTTTTTGAAGGCACCATTAATGCTGATCCATACATACAGGCTGTGGAGCATCATGTGTTGCCAAATAGACTTTTTTTTTTTCAGGGAAGGCCTCCTTAAACCCTTACAAAGTCTTAAAAGAAAAAGTGATGAGACAGAGTGGTAAACATGCCCCTTTCCCAACTTTTTTGTAGTTTTTTTCTTCTGTAAATCAAGTTTTTTGCCACCAGTTTTTTCATAATGTGCTTTTTCACCCTGTTAAAACCTGAGGAAATCAAAGTGGAGAACCCAAATGTAACCACTTGACATAAACCCAATTGTAGACAAAAGAATAGTTTTGTATTGGACAGAGAGGTGTATGATGCCTATGAGATGGTTGGTTTCATAGAACCCTGATTTATCTAATCTCATATCACTTTAACACCACACTAAATGGAAAACGACAACACAGGATACTATCTGTTTGGAATAAAAGTATTGATCAACTACCAGGCAACACTAACGCAGCAAACAGAATTCCACACCCAGCAAAAGGAGGGCAAGAGATGGTATTAAAACACAACTCTTTCTATTCTCACAGTTCTCCTCCATTTCTCCGAGGGGCCCTGGTATGTAAATCTAATAATACACACTGTGGATGCGACTAACCAGCAGCCACACTGTCCATTGTTTGGAGAAGGCTCTTACAGTACAGCCAATGTGAGTGTGGTGTTATCAAGTAACAAGACAAAAAAGTTATTCACTTTACTCTCTCCATCTATATACTTACTATAAATGTCATATGGTGAAGAGGCAGCACAGGCAAACCTCAGGTTTGAGAGTTACATTGCTGAAGCAGGTCAAAAAGATTTGTGCTCTCATGTGGAAAGCATCACACTCACCAACAGAATTATATGCTTTCCTCGTGGCACTGAGACAATTATTGTTTGTTGTCCACCTCCCTTGTTCCCCCTAAATGATGGTATGAGCTTTCTGCTTCTCCACTTAAGAGAAGAAAGAGAAAGGAGAGCAAGAGAGGGCAGATACAGGACAGAGCAGCGATGCAACCACCAACCGACGGGTGGCAGACCGAACTGTAAGAAGCGAAACAACCACACGCTGAATCTATGGTCAGACCGCGTTACTATCCAGGCTTAGGCTGTGAAGCTGGTGTAGACAAGAGAGCCAACCGTGTCAACCCTCACACTCAGAGTTCACCAGCCGTAGCAACGTCTCAACATTGTTAAACTTCATTAAAGGCTAGTACATGGAAAATTACATCAAACCGCCCACTTTCCAGGCCCGTGACTTTATTTGTCATGGAAGTGGAAGTTGCACTTAGCTCAAAAAATATTGAGGAAAAACAGAAGGGGTAAGAGGGGGGTACTTCGGGCCTGTGTGCTGAAGGCACATTTCTGCTCCAATTTAGCAGAAAATATGCTGGACTTGCCTCCGACTCCTTTCCAGCTGGAAACAGTCAGGTTTTAGGATCTACTTTTTCCCCCCAGTTTACTTTAACAGATCATACTGTAAGCACATGTTTATAATTTAGGCCTGTCCTGCTGCTTATAATGATTTTGCAGCACGAGTTGAGCAAACACATTTGCTGTCAGACATATTAGCTCGCTCCTGTGACACAGATCCACCAGGCAAGGCGGGCGGCAAAGTGATTTGAACCTTCCCTTGAAAGGGTGGCGGTTTATAAAGTCAATGGGTAAACCAGAGAGCCGTGGTTCAAACAAGCAACTGGATAATGGGGGACAATTTAAAGCTACTTTTTTAGTACACAATAAAACAGGAGCTGAAGGTAGTTTACTGTGGTATGATTCAACAGATTGAGCCACAGTCACATGCAGGTTGGAAAACTACATTTGACTCATTGGATGACAACATGACCATCAAAAGTTTCTTGTTATTAAAGGAGTTCTGATAATTGGAAAATATGTCTGTCAGGAGGTCTGCTATGCATTATAACTGCATAACCCCCCCCCCCTTTGAAAAGGTAATCGTCTGAAAAAAAAAAAACATTAATTAAATAACATAAAACAGGTTAATCAGGGACACAGAGAGGGAGTCGTAGCTAGATTTTGTTGTCATTCTGGGCAGAGCCTGCCTCACGTTTCCAGTTTTATGCAAAGCTGTGACTCAGTGGTAGAGTCACTCAACCGAAAGGTCAGGGGTTCGATCCCCAGCTCCTGCAGCCATATGTGTGATGTGTCCGTGGTCAACATACTTGGTCAAGTTGATGTGTATGAATGGAGGTGTTAACAGGTAGGCGGGACCTGCAGTGTAAAAGCACTTTTAGTAGTCAAAAGACTAGTGGCTGCAAGTGGCATTACAGATTACATTACTGGTTACAGATTACATGCATTTGACCAGCATATTGGGTCCATTACTACAAATATTAAATGAGTAGTAATTCTGATGCTTACTAGCGAGGGTGACAACGTTTAATTATTTAGCCAGCTAATCCTGCACATCCCAAGTTCAACTCAACTCAACTCAACTCAAATTTATTTATAAAGCGCTTTAAAACGGCCACAGCCGACACAAAGTGCTGTACATAAGCAGCCAACACAACACAGGGCATAAAACAATGGATAAAATAAATAAAGTGCATACAATAAAACAACAATCAAACACTAAAAAGAGCAGAGCCTCATGCAGTGTTAAAAGCCAGGGAATAAAAATGAGTTTTAAGGTGATTTTTAAAAATGGACAGTGAAGAGGCTTGTCTGATGTGCAGTGGCAGCACGTTCCATAAATTTGGAGCCGCAACAGAGAAAGCCCTATCCCCTCTGAGCTTCCGTTTTGCCCTCGGCACCTCGAGGAGCAGCAGGTCAGCTGACCTGAGGCACCGAGAAGGGGTGTAAGGTTGGAGCAGCTCAGAGAGGTAAGGTGGGGCGAGACCATTTAAAGATTTAAAAACAAATAAAAGAATCTTAAAATGGACTCTAAAATGCACGGGTAGCCAATGGAGGGAAGCCAGGGTGGGAGTTATGTGCTCCCTTTTACGTGCTCCAGTTAGGAGACGAGCGGCTGCATTTTGCACCAACTGGAGGCGGGCAAGGGAGGACTGGCTGACCCCAAAATAAAGTGCATTACAGTAATCCAGCCGAGATGTAATGAAGGCATGGATTACTGTTTCAAGGTGTTTTTTGGTGAGGAAGGGCTTCACTTTTGCCAGCTGCCTGATGTGAAAAAAAACTTGATTTAACTACTGCACTGATTTGTCGATCTAGTTTAAAATCACTGTCCATCTTAAAACCCAAATTTGTGATTGTTGGTCTTACATAGGCTGCCAACGGGCCCAGGTCTACAGGAGGGGTTACACAAGGGCCACTGGGACTGAACACCATCACCTCAGTTTTCTCCTCATTAAAATTTAAGAAGTTGAGAGCCAACCAGGCTTTGATGTCTTCAAGACATGACAGAAGTGGCGCGAGGGAGAAAGCATTCTTCTTTTTCAATGGCACATAAATCTGGCTGTCATCGGCGTAGCAGTGAAAGGAGATGCCATGCTTTCTCAAGATGGAGCCCAGAGGCAATAAATACAGGGAGAAAAACAGTGGCCCTAAAATCGACCCCTGTGGGACCCCATACAATAGGGGAGTGGAGCTGGACTCTGAATTTCCCAGGCGTATGCATAAGCTTCTGTCAGCAAGATAGGATTTGATCCAGTCCAAAGCAGTACCGCGAATGCCCGCTAGTTGGCTTAACCGAGCCACCAGGGTGTTATGGTCCACGGTGTCGAAAGCTGCTGTTAGGTCAAGTAGGACAAGGATTACATGATCCCCAGAGTCATTTGCCAACAGTATATCATTAAAAACTCTCACCAGAGCTGACTCAGTGCTATGTAGTGTTTTAAAACCAGACTGGAAAACTTCCAGGACATCATGCTCGTCCAGAAAGGCCTTAAGCTGGGCATGAACAATTTTCTCCAAAATTTTCGAGATAAAAGGCAATTTGGAGATGGGCCTGAAATTGGCTAGCACACTGCTATCGAGGCCAGGTTTCTTAAGAAGGGGCTGCACCACTGCATGTTTAAAACTGAGGGGGACCACACCAGAGGACAAACTGCTGTTAATGATAGCGAGAATTGTCTGCCCTATACTAGGGAAGACCTCTTTGAAAAAATAAGGGGGGACAATGTCACAGGGAGAGCCAGATGGCTTGATATGGCCAACCAGGTCTTCTAAAAACGACAGAGACACAGGCTCAAACTTGTAGAGAGCTGCAGAGCAGGGAGTGGGTTCAGAAGGATCAGATGCTGGAGTTGGAATGAGAGCCCTTGCAGTAGCAACCTTATTTATAAAAAAGTGCAGGAAAATATTGCACCTTTCAGGAGATGCCTCCAAGCTGACAGGCTGTGGGGCATTTAAAACAGTGTCAATGGCTTTAAACAATACACGTGGGTTGTCGTTATTTGACTCAATGAGGTGTGAAAGGTATTCTCTTTTGGATTCTTTTACTGTGTTTTGGTAGCAATGCCAGCAGTCTTTTAGAATTTGGAAAGAAACATGCAACTTGTCCTTCTTCCATTTACGCTCAGCTTTGCGGCACTCCCGTCTAGCTGCGCGAGATTGTTCATTAAACCAGGGCTCAGATTTAGCTTTGGGCTGCACAGTTTTTAATGGAGCCACAGAGTCCAGTACGTTTTGGCAGGAGGAGTGAAACCATAAGCTGAGCTCCTCTGGGTTATCAGAGGCAGGACAGGCGCAGAGCTGATCGAAAGCTGCTGAGAACTGACCAGCAGTGAGAGGGTTAAAAATCCGCCGGCTACGAGCAGGAGCGTCAGATTTAACTTCGACACAGGAGAAAGACACTTCAAACAGTACAGGCATATGATCAGAAAACACATTGTCACAGATCTCCAAGTTGAACACATTTAAACCATAGGAGAGGACGAGGTCTAGTGTATGTCCATGTTCGTGTGTGGGACCGGACACACACTGCACCAAATTAAAAGAGTCAATAAGGCTTAAAAATTCCTTTACCAATGGTTTGTCAGGACAACACACGTGAATGTTAAAATCCCCAAGAAGAAGAGCACGATCATACTTAGGCATAATTTCAGCCAGAAAATCGGCAAAGTCATTTAAAAAGTGTTTGTCATATTTGGGCGGTCGGTAAATGACAGCGCACAGCACCGGGTCGGAGCGGCCCACCTCGAATAAAGACAGCTCAAAGCTGGAACGTGTACATGAAATAGAGCGCTGCTTACATTTAAAGTTATCCTTAAAAACCGTGGCCGTTCCTCCTCCACGACCCGACATCCGCGGGGAGTTAAAGTAGGAGCAATCGGCAGGTAAAAGTTCGACCAGAGCGCTGCACTCACCGGCACCAATCCAAGTCTCTGTCACACAGAGGAAGTCCAGGCAGCGGGAGCTGAAGAAATCCCTCAGGATGAAAGTTTTGTTCGTCAGGGATCTAGCGTTCACCAAGCCGAACCTGGTGGAAGCTGGGGGCTGTGGTCCGGTTAATCGGGGAGCCCGAGGTAGCGTCCTCAGGAGCCGGTGGTTTACCCCGCGCTGGGAGAGCCAGGGGGGGCGCGGGCGTTGGGGCTGGGGTCCCTCAAAAGAGCCGGCGACGGGTATCAGGCAGACGCCGATTTGATCCAGGAAGAGCCGGGGCACACCAAATGGAGGGGATAATCCGTTTTCTGCCCGTGCAATTGAAGAAGAGCGAGTCAGCCAGCGTTTAAGTTTCACCAGCCGACCGCTGCGTTTGCCGCGGCGACGGGAACGCTTCCGCCGGACAGGTAGGGCCGGGGCCCGGTACAGGTAAGGCGGGATCCCCGCCAGGAACGGGGGTAAACTATTTTGTCCAGTGTGACTGAACACATAAGGATCTCTGGCATTTGGCCGGAGATTCAGGAGGGACTGGCGATCATACACCAGCAGAGACTCGATCCGTTTAGTGTTTATGGTCAATAGTAGTAAAAACATAGAAAACAGGGAACAGAACCGGAGCAGCAGACGGTCAGCCACACACACGGGCGCCATCTTGAACCACTCTTGTCAAACCATTAAAATAATCAAATTAAAGGGATACTTCACCCATTTGCATTAAGCTTTGTATCATTAGAAACCTGGTAGTATTTTTGAATGGTCGTGCATCTCGCCCTCATTTTGCTCTGGGACGGGAAAGCTCTGTATTTCTTTTCTGAAAAGGAGCCTCCTATGACGCAAAAATCGTCATTTCGCGTCATCGGAGGCTGTTTTGGTTAGCAGGGGTGAAACTACATTGCTAGTTCCTCATTTTTTTGACCACCGAAGCTACAGACCTATTACAGATCAGTGGGCGGGACCTCACTCCCAGAATTAAAACTTAACGTCCGCCATCTTGCTAGGAAGCTATGCTAACAGACTCTATGGAGAAAGCTGATAAGAACCGAGAATGGCGAAAAAAGTATGTTTCAACTTTAAACTGATATGGATGAAGGGGATTTTGAAGGTCTTGTGCTCGAATCGGATGTTCGTGGCTCTTTCTACGAGCCGCAATATAGCAGCGAGCAGTTGAGGCTGATGGAGGAATGGGTGCTGTCTGCTGCCGACAGGTAGGTCTCAGCAGGCGGGGCAAAAGACCTGCCTGTCGCCGGCGGAGCTGGGGCGGACTGGTGGTGTCGATGCTCTCACTGTTTGCCTATGGACACAGACATAGAGTCCGTTTGCTGCCAGCAATTTCTAAGATGCCAATTCCTTCTGGAAGAAATCTCGTAATCAGTTGAGAAATTGGCCGTATGTGTTGTAGACAGACTGTAAATACACCGTAGCTTCAGTGGGAGTTGCCTGCGGTGCTGTGCATTCTGGGAGTTGTTGTCTTTCATCCACATGAGCCATGAAGACACATTCTGCCTTTTCTCGGTCAAGAAGGCACCAACTTCAAAATTTATTTCACATTTCTACTACATATATGACCCAATTTCAATACAGATTCATGTTTCAACGAGTGAAGTATCCCTTTAAATGGATATCAATTGTTCAGATCACGTGAACTGCATTCATAATATTTTGTCCTATGTTTTGTGAACCTGCAGACAGTGAGATAGGGACATTGTCAGTGTTTTTCTGAGTCAATCTGAAAACGCTCTGTGCACCTTTCATCCATCTGTCCGGCTGAACTCGACATGGCTCTCACCCTTGCGCGCCTTCAAACTCTATATGAAGACCCTAGGTTAGTTCACTTCCTTATTAACGTGTTTATAATGGATTATGATTTAAGTCCAATGTCCTGGGTCAAATCCAACATCTGGAGTTCCTGATGTGAAAGAGACCTCATAATTCCTGTTTGGAAAATTAGAGCTTAAAGGTGACCCGGCCGACCTGATCTCATGGAATGTGCTGCAGACTTTAACACTTTCTGCCACATTGATGGACACTTAAACCCTTGACCACAGCAGACATGTGACCGCCTTGGAAAGCTGTATTCCCACATAGGAGAAAAACAGAGAGAAGGCCCTTTATGTGGTGGTCAAGTAACAGCATTGCCTCTTCACTGTGGCTTGTGGTCCAATAAAATGTTTTACAGCTCAGTCGTGCCTGGAAAACAACGGAATATCTGTTCACAGTCAATTTAAACAAAGCTCAAACAATGCACTGAAACAATGCAAACCTCTAATCAGGTTAAACGTTTGTTCCAGGGAAGGAAAAATCCTTTCTAAAACAGTCAACACTTTTAAAAATAACTGTTTGTGATGCTGCATTAAGAGGTCGACTTTATTGTTGGTAAAGTTTTCTCCATCAGTGCTATATTCATGGCCAGCTATAAAATGGTGACATAAAAATGTTAAATGCATCACTTCATCACAGCATATTGCATGACCCATCACACTAACACATGCTGAAAGACTACAACAACAAAAGTGTGTTCACACCATCACCCAGCATCTGCTTTTGATTCTCCTGACAGCGATACTGACTTCACAGCATGGATGATCAGCACAGGTGTAAAAGGACTTCATGACAGTCATGAATGAAAGCACTAAAGGAGTTCATCGATGAGTCAGGAGGATTGACTTTGTCACTATCTCGGCAGCCATTGGAAGATGAGCATGTTTCTTGCCAGGTCTTTCTCTCCCTCGCCAATTTTTAGTCATTCTTTCAAAGAAGAAGGCTGATGTTCAACCAATTAGTTTTCTAACCCATCTCCACCGTCTACCTTCAGATCCAAGGTTTTCAATTTAGTGTTCGAGTGAAGCTTAAAATGGAAATGATATGCCACATTCTGGGGAAAAGATTTATCAACTAAGCACATGAAGATAGCAGATTAGGTCAATATAAAACTCTTCTATAGAAGTAAAAGCACATTGGGCTTAAGCTGCAAAACTACAGTATAGAGTATGACCATTCTTTGCAAATAAATAATTAAACAGCTGTTCAGTTTTTGACCCTGTGTAGCACTCTATTAAGAATTATCCATGAGATATTTGTCATTGCTTTTAGATGGGACAGTCAATAATGATGAATGCATCACGTAGGCACATACTTACATTTTGTTAAAGGAAATTCAAATAAACGGAATAGCACAGAAGAAAAGAAAATATAGAAATGTGTTTCTGTGTTTTTGGGCTATTGTGCTGTTGTGCCTTCTATAATCTACAGACTTTCAGAAGATAACTCAATTTCAATCAATCGTTGTTGTTTTTTGTAGCAATGATAAGGAATCAAAATGAAAAGATTTCAGTCAAACTAGCAAATGAATCCACCAAAAGTAGACTTTCAAACAAACATTGGAGGCACTGTTTGGGATACTCAATGGATTTCTTAATGAGAGTGTGGGGAGAGTGTGCCCACTACAAAGGATGGGCGACATGGACTGAGGCTGAGATTGTGATAAGTCTTTTGTTTCATGATCTAGTGCCTCAAAAGACCTGTTTCCCCTAAAGTCCCTGTAGTTTCCAAGACCGATAACGTCAAAGCAGTGCAAAGTCACAAATGAGTCCAAAAAGAAAGAGAAGGGTTTGGAACATGTTGTAATATTTCAATATTTACACTCCCTCAAATCCACTCAAGCTGTGGGAAAAATGTGTTTTCCCCCAGATGGAAAGAAGAAAAGGGAAAAGAGAAAAAGGTGGGTGGAGAAAAAGGTGGAGTGGCTCCGATTAGCCCACATGTTGGTAATTTATCACACATAAACCTCACACCTAATTTTCACACCTGTAGCTCAACGTGCTGGAAGTCTAGTAATTCACTCACTCACTCAAACACACACACCCACACTTCCCACACATCCCCCCCCCCCAAGTCGGACCTGGTCGTGGGTTTCCCTCGGTGCGGGAGGGGCACAAGGACATCACAGGCGAAGATCAGTGAAGCCAGTGGGCATACTTGGCATATTTGCACCCCATGTAGTAATGCTCTGTGTCTCCCACCCCATCCTATTCTCTTCCCTATTTGTCATCACCTTGACTAAACTCGTCCCGACCTCCAGCTCACATCTGAACAACACAAGCGCTGCATGTGGACACTTTGATACTCGCCAGAAAGAAGAAAACAGACTGTAGCTGCAAATTCAGATGGGAGATACTCATCATGTGCTTAAGTGTTACACAAAAACAGATTGTAGACTGAAGCGATATAAATTTGTATATTAATAAAATGTGTTTTATTACTTCCTGACACTGCTGACAGAACAGTACTTCTTGTCAGGGCTGGAAAAAGAACATATATTTTCTACTTAGGCTTCAAGTTGGAATGAGGTATAAATCTGAAGATTTTATGGTGTTAGCCTTTAAAACTTACATTTCAACATTTTGGGAAATACTCTTATGTTTGTACACTCTTTGGAAATATGAAGCTAAGAGGATGTCGGCTAAGTTTAGCTTAGCAAAACATGGTCAAACTGATGGCCTTGCGCCACCTGACAATAATACAATATGCCAACCAGAAGCTCCATAAAGCCTATACCTTCAAGAAAATCTAACAATTCTGAAGCTGATTCCATAACAGTCCCAAATCCCAATTCTGCTGGTAATGGTTAATGAAGTATCCTGCGTGTTTGCATGCGCGTGTGTGCGTGTGTGCGTGTGTGCGTGCGTGTGTGTGGTGTACTGGTGCAAAGTGAGCAGATTTTTAGGTTTCTTTTGAGGAGAACCGTCTAATAAAGAAGGATGATTATTGTGATAAAAACCTAGTGAATAAAATGTGTCATATAGTCTTTCAAATATTTGGTTCATGTTTGGTGTTTGAATGTTGTGTCAAATTTTTGTATCTGTGTATCTTGTATCTTTAATTTCATGTTGTAAATGGAGCCGCTGTGATGCAAAACAAATGTAAGACTTTGTTTGACAATAAAGTTCAATCAATCAATCAACATGGGGCAAATAGAAATCTTTACTTTTTGTTGTACACAAGGGTGTGACTATACTAACCGAGACATGACATCAGTGTGTTAAAAGCGGTGTGTGATGTTACGTGAAGACATTTTGGAAGATGCATGTTTGATTGTCACTTTAACGTTTCCTCTTCAAAAGTGGCTTGTAAGTCCTGAACATATTGCCTTAGATCAAAGGGGGGCCCGGCTGAAAAAGTTTAGGAATCAGTGCATTATAGGTTTCCATTGAATACAGAACAATGATAAAAGTCGTATCAGTAAGAAACGATAAAGAGTACGTTTTTATATCAAAAAAAAAAAATTGCTGAGAGTTTGAGAAGAGATCTATTCTAAAAAGTTAACAAAATATTAAGTATTAAGTATTAAGTATTTGGGCGGCAGTAGTGGGGGGGGGGCAGTAGCTCAGTATGTAGGGACTTGACCAGGGTCGCTGGTTCGAGTCCCAGTTTGGCCCAAGCCTGGACATTGGTCTGGTAGCTGGAGAGGTGCCAGTTCACCTTCTGAGCACTGAAGGGGTGCCCTTGAGCAAGGCACCAAACCCCCACACACACACACACACACCAGCTCAGGAGCACTCGCTGTGGGCAGCCCCCCCACTCTGACATCTTTCCGTTAGTGCATGTCCATAGGATCCTGTTTGTGCATGTGTGTGTATTTCAGCCTATGTGTGTGTAGCATGACTCAATAACAGAAAGTTAAATTAAATTTCCCCTCGCAGGATTAATAAAGTATATCTTTTTCTTCTGATGCAGCATACTATACCTGTAATTTACCTGAGGAATCAATCAGGTTTTACATGTCTAAACTACACAGAAGGTGTAACTTGAATGAATGCTCAGGAGTGAACAGAACACAATTTTCTCATGATATTAAGTGGAATATAGCAAAAAGTTCCATAAACATTAAATACAAACAGGGTAGCCAGCACAAGGAGAAGGGTGCTACCTTAAACTTTATTCATCTTCGTAATGGGTGTAATAAAAAGCAAACTGTTTGACTACCATGCAGCTGTGAACAGTGAAAAGCTCTTGGCATTTAAGATGGAGACAAAATAATAAAACAGCCAATGCAGACATACTCCCCTTATCGATCCCCATTCATACCGATCTTGAGGAGGGGCAGGACGGGGGATGTCTGTTACAAAGTTCTACCTCATTAACCTTTTAACAAGATACAACCTCACAGCCTTCGACGCCCGCCGAGGCAGACAGGGAGATGTGAGGTGATCGCTAGGGTCAAAAGTGGAGTGCACCACAGGGGACAGCTGGCAAAGACCTGGTCTCACTTTCACACATGGTGCCTGCCACAAAAAAAAACACAAAACCTTAACATCAAAGCCCTTTTTTTTCCTCCTCCCAAAAAGACTTGGTCGGATCCAGTATCTACATTAGGTCTTTCACGGGAAAAGAAGACAGCTTTGAGTGTTTTCTCACCTAGCTGAGGTCTGTTTCCTATAGAGACACAGCCACATTGATCATTGGGTGGTAGGATTGTTGATCATTTGAATAATACTCATATTTTTCTTCAGAAGCTACAAACAGAAAATATGTTGATCACAAAAAGACATTAGAGAGCAGTTACTATTAGGTGTCTCTCAGCCCTGGTAGTATACCATTTATTGAAACGTGTATACTGTATCCAGATGAGAGCAGCCACGTTCTGCTCCAGCAGGTGTCTGAGTCACATCTGGCCTCATGTTCTCGCACCACCACAAAACTGCACCTGAATGGCTGGCACTGCCCAGGCTTCTTAACAGGAACCAGCTTGTATTGGCTCAGAAAAGGCCAAACTCAGCCCTCAAGAGAACAGTTATTTTCTACAGTGCCCTTTGAGAGAAAAAATGCTTTCATAAAGTATGAAAGAAGAGTGGACTCCACCTGGCAAAATAGAGAACATAGAGCAACAGCAGTGGTGCAAACATCATTTCCTTTAAGTAAAAGTGCTTCTGGGCGTGGAAACATAAGGTGTTGCCATGAACAATGCGAGCTTTGGTATGCAGGTTGAGCTAGAATCTAAAGGACGTGTAAGATGTTGCGATAAAATCAATTTTGAGATGAAGAACGCAGACTTGCATCCAAAATGTCTGGGTGGCATGAAATCCAAGTGTATCATTACATAGGAGCGTTCCTGTCTTGTGCCTACATGCCACAGTGTTTACTGCAACAAATGAGCAGCAAATTGGGTTGTCATGTAGTGGCTGCTGTTACAACAATGCAATAATTTAACCTCAGAAGTTGCCAGGAACAAAAAGTCTTGATGCAGTATGATTCCCCTAAAGTCTATATTTGAAGGTGTTTGAAATAAGTTACTCTAGCTACTCATATGCATATGGAAGTGTGCCCTAATGCTCGATGATGATAAACAGCCCCACATTGTCACAACTGCCCATTACCACACCAAAGCAGTACCATCCCCAAGGCCATTAGCTGGTAAACATGTAAACTACATGTGACCCCTGTCTACGGATACCTATTAGTTATGACTCCTGCTGGTGACAGCTGTTTACACAGCTAAGGCCGCTACTCCTGGGACCTGGCCCCAGTCCAAATGAAATAATATTCAGTTAAGGAGAACTCCGCCAAGATGTAATACAAGTGTATAACTAGAAGGGGCAAAAGGCAGGAAGGAATCTGAGAAATGTTAATGGATTTCTTTTTCTTCAAAATCTTTATACTTTTCTGTCTAGCATCTGTCTCTACCGCAGCCTCGTTCCATTGTCTAAACCCTGAAACAAGATTAGTGAGAAACCCTGATGGAGAAAGAAAGTCAAAACCAAGGCACCACAATTGATGTTCTCCTTTGACAAAGCGCAACATAAATATGTGCTGTGTTAAAATTACAACAAAGCGTACACATTTTCCCCCAAAATTAAAATTCCACACTCTCTTTTTTACACTTTCTGCGTGTGTGTCTGTGTGTTTGTGAGTGTATGTTTGTGTGGATCTGTGTCCTGAGACTTCATGGCGTGCATCCAGAGCAAAGTGCAGAAACACACACCGGTTTAGTCAACATGGACAAAAAGACAAACAAAGACCACAACCACACAACCACTGGTTCAGACATGCACTGTATTACAGCGAACAAGGCTTGGCCCATGCTGGTGGATGTTCGGCACAGTGGTGGAGACACATCTTGGCTGGGAGGAATACAAAGTAACACCTATAAGTAGGCCTATATCAAATTCAATTGTTAATTCAATTTTTAAACAGCTTTTTTTCACTGATATTATATCCTTGATATGTATAGGTCTGAGAGATGTCAGATTGATTGAGCGTACATACAAACAGCCTCTAGTATAGGCTCCATCTTCCAAACCAGATCCCTGTTGATGGGCGACCACCACTGAGCTTCAACAACTCAGGTGGTGCATTCATTGGCAGGTGTACAGAAAGAATTATCCAATCAATGAAGTGTGATCTGGAGGTACTTAAAGTGTCAAATAAAGCCTAAAAATGTACCTCTAGAAACTTCACCAAGCCAAAGCCAAAGCTTGAAGTAAGTTAAGAATAAAGAAGCTTCTTGCTCAGTTGATGAAATGTATAGTTTCTGATTCACAATATTTCAATGTTATTCAAACCTTTTAGTAAACCCACTGCCCTGTTTGGTAGCATGTAGACTTTTTTATTCTTAACGCACTTATTCAGGTTTCTCCTTGGATTTCTCACTCATCTGTATTTGACTTTTACAACCCAAATGCAATCGCCATGGGAGCAAACTGTACATTGTACTTGGATTGACAAGATGTTGAGTCTTCAGCCCTCAACATGTGCAATCATATATGATGTTATAACCTTTAAACTTGGTCAAATTATTATGTGGTAGGTGTCACTGACCGTGGTTAATCCACAATACTTGTTCGTCATGTCTTCAGTTCGGCTAAGCTCTACGGCGCTTTTTAGCATCTTTCAGCTCATTGTTTTGGTTTTGTGGAGCACAACATAACTTTTTGGTCTCACCACTTGCATTATTGCCTTTTGTAGACACAGATTGCTTGATTTTTAGAAAGACATTCTAAGCCAGAAATAAACTTAACAATTCATAGGTTAACATAATGAAGAATGTAATGCCAGCAGCTAAAGTGCCCACATATCCCCCCTAGGAGTCATGGGGGGACAGATCGCAGCTAAAAGGAGGGCTCATAGGTTGAACTACAATTATAACCTGGCAAGAGACACACCTCCAAATGAATGCTAATGTATTGAAAAATAAGTTTGCCAATAAATTCCAATGCCAATCATGGGATGATTTTATGTCAATGTTATGTTTTAGCTTGTTTAAACTGCCCCCAAGTGGCCATGAATTCAGTTGATGTACGTTTAAAAAAGTGTAACATGAAGCACTGTTATTTAAGTTCAGGACAAAACAGGCCAACATCCCACCTGGTGTTTGCTCTCTGTGGCTTGTGAGGGGAAGCTATTATGGGAGTTAAAGCGGTAAAAAGACAATTAGGACAAAAGTAGAAAACAGATTTGTGTGCTTCATGTTTACAGTTGACACTTGTGTTGTTCAGCGACACTCGGTGGGAAAAAGAGCTGTAAAAGGTTCATATGCTTATTGCTTTACACTTAGGATACAAGCCAGTTAGCAGGAATTGTCTGGATAGAGGTAAACACAACGCTGATCAAGAGGGGTAACAATTAACACGATTTATGCTTGCACAACTCTTGCAGAAAAAAAGTAATACACTCTTCTGCCTTAAGTCTAAGTGTTAGTTACTGTTGCTTCCATACATGCAAAATCCTACCACTTTACTCTTGTTACAGGCAGATACAGTATGTGTCTCATTCAATCACATCTCCACTGCTCTGTGCATCCTCACTTCCAAGTAACTTTTTTTCTCTTTACCTCTTCCATTCTGACCACATAAATCTTCAGGGTATGACCCTTTAAGACCTCTTTACAGCTGACATGCACGCTATGTTGCCCTCACTGTTTTTCCCCCCTCACCCTCTGTCCTCCTCTCTCCACAGAGGGAGTTAGAGAGACAATGAGGCCAACATTGAGGCCCAGTAATGACTCCCAGCCTTGTTCTTGATTAAAAACACACTGGGTGCTTCTGCACTCCGCAGGCAGCCATGAGGCCTTCCTCTTCTCACACCACAAGGCCTGAGAATTATGAGATATGAGCAAAAGCCAGCCTCAACAAACCTCCATGCCCGAGAAAACAAAAAATACAGCGTAAGGTTTACCTTCAGTAGCATTCAAAGATCTTGTCCCAACTAGTCCAAGCCAAGGGTAAGACTTCATGTAGTCTAAAGGTGCTGGGTTACTGACATTAACCACACTCTGAGCCAAAATCATATCAAAACCATAACAGAGGTAGGAACAGTCCCTGGCTTGTACATCAACACTGGGGCTGAAATATTCTTCATTACATCACGTTTGCAAAAAAAGAGAAATGCTATTTTTTAAATTACTGATGCATATACAGTATATGTTAAAGAGTTGCTGAAACTCCAATCAGCAGCTGCACCTTTACCTGTACCTCTCCCACGTCAAAACTTGAGCCGCCAAATTACAGGCGAGCTCTGCAAAGAGACCCTTTATTGGATCTGACCAGCTCACTTCCTCTCCATACCAAAGGCATTGCATGCTGAGCTTATTTTGATGTGGCGTGTAAGCATAATTAGCGGTCCCATAAAAACAGGGAGATGGGGGGGGAAAGGAGTCTTTTCTCTTTGTCGGGTGTTACGGGGTGGGCACAAGGGGCAATGATCAGATCCCCATGCCTAGATATTGTAGGAGCTGCAGCTATTAGAACAGGCATTGATGCACACAGAATTCAGTGTCAAACTAGAGTCAGTGTGTTTGTGTTTTCTGCGCAGGTTAGTGTATTTTCTCAAGGGGCCTCCTGAAGTTTCAGGTTTCCAGGCTTTACAGATCGATGCAAAGTAGATAATCTACGGCACGCACACAGAAGAGCACACTAACATGGAAAACGTGTGCATACAGTGTTTTGCCTTTTCTATGAACACTAGACATTAAGAACCCTTCTAAGGACTCTTGGGTACCTTATAAAGGGCTCTTCTACACATTAAGGGCACGTGGAGTGGGGCATCAATTTTATAGACTGGTGAATATGCTTTGTTACCATTAGTGTTTTCACACATGCACCAAACTCCTGAAGATTTCCAGAGTCATTTGAGGGTGCACTGCTTGTGTGATCGCTACCCGTAGGCCCCCGTCTGCCTTTTTTTTGGCCGATTCGACATGTTTAATCAGCGTCGACACTGACAGTTGGTGAGACGAATCTCCGTGATTGGCTGTTCAGAGGTTTCAGTTATCTCCAGCTCTCGACACAGGTTCGGGAAAGCCCATTGAGCCTGCCGCTGTAATATCCATGCTTTCAACCATTAGTGCGGTTTTTCCTTATTTGTCGCCTCCGCCTCTTCTTTTCTTTTTCCACTAAAAGACCAAGGGCGGTGCTATTTTCAACTTTTTATCAGACATTATTCTCGATTAGTAGGATACCTATAATACGAGTGGTGACCGACAGCGGTGTGAAAATTATCTTCTCGTATCATAACAACAGACTACCGCTGCCTGCTGGCATGAAGAGTTATTTCCTCTCACACATGCGCAGAACGTACGTGGTGGTTGGCCGTCGGCTGTAGTGTTTGCGGTGTGTTCTAGTGCAACTTTGGCCAAAACGTGAGGCGACGCCACAGGCGGCTTTCGTCGCCACTAGTTCTTTGCCCTCTGCTTGGTGTGTCAGGGCCTTAATAAAACAGCTCTGTACTCTTTTCTGTTTGACAGTTTGTTCTTTACCACTCATTCGTTGATACTATGAATATGTCCCATTACATTTAGAACTGATATAAAGGCAAAAACTGCCACCCTCCAACCCACACACACAAACACTCCAGTCCATCAGGGAGAGTTTCCGGTTGTAAGATTCATATGTGAACAACAGCAACTCCTGAAATTTTCCAGAACCTAATTGGCTTTTTTGTTGAGCTGAAGAAGAGAAAAAATAAACACCAATTGCACGTCGATACAGGAAATATGAAGCTACCACTCGCAGCTGGTTAGCTTAGCATGAAGAGAAACAAAATAAGCTTAATACACATATACAGTACGTTTGTGGATAATAACGTTATTCGTTTCCACATAGAAAATGTTAGGTGTTGTTTTTAATGTGGACATTTTTTTTTAACTATTTCTTGACATTTCCAGGCCTGTCTGGTTGTGTACCAACTGCACCTTGCCAAGACTTAGTGAAACCCTGTCATGGTCACCGTATGGCTGAGCATTAAACTAAAAAGGTATAACAGTAAATTAGCCGGCTTTAGTGCTAATAGGGGGGTTTTGTAAAGGTCACAGAGCTAGCATAGCCGTCGCCCACTTCTTTTTGTGCTAAGCTAAACTGGTTAGCATCTAGCACCATGCTCATAAGTGTATTTTCCTTAAAAGTAGATTTACTTTATATAGTAAACAGCAAATGGGAAATTGTCAATTTTTAACTATTCCAATGGCTAAATTCATTGGGGAAAAAACACAATGAACGCCTGTTGTATCTACGTCATTACCTTTAAACAGCTCTTCATTGAGGTGTGTATTAGTAATGTGAGAGGTAAGTAGTCTGGAAGTGCATTTCAGTGTAAGCCTGAGGGGCTCCATCTCCGGCTCTGGGCAGCTCTCCTACCTGTGAAGCCCTTGTATGAGTCATTTTTTCAAAAAATACTCCTTTTGTGTTGTTGTTTTATGTGTAGCACTTACAAATGATTCCCACATTAGACTTTTACAGCCCAATAAACTTGAGAGAATCGGACCAAATTGGCTGGTCACATTTAGTAGCTTTATAAGGAAACGTATTAAGGTGTAATTGCTTTGGGGGAGTGTGCAATTGAAGGAACAGGCTGGGTAAGAGGTAGAAAATCGCCCTCGCACTCTGGAGGGACACTGCAGTTTTTGTCTACCACTTTGGAGTATGCAATCACAGTGGGGGAATATGGATTGTATTAGTAGATTTTATACAATGAGTAAGTTTTATTTCAAATTTCCGGAAAAAATGAAGTTTTACAGTGTGGTAAAAAATGAACCTGAAATAAAACCATCTGTTGGCATTTAGCTTTACCAGCGAATGTGAACCTTTGATGACAATCATTGAGGATATGAGAGGATCCCCTGGTGTATTCAAGGATGAAAAAGGAAACAAAGGGACAAAATATACTTAAAATGAATGTTAGTCGTGACACAAAAAAGCAGAAGCATTGCAAAACCTGATTTCTCATCCATGTGAAATAGAAATGGAGCCACAACCAAAGAGTTGATGGATGAATATGGATATCTCATCTCACTGACTCTGCTCCTTCAATTCACAGCCTACCACATGAAGGATAATCTAGACTATTAGACTGATTAGGATTGATTGCATTTTCAGATACAGGAAAGATGGGAAATTTGTTTTTTTTGCCAAGGGGAAAAGCGAGAAAGAGTGAATCGGATCATCCCTACTTTGTCACGTGGTCTCAAAAAGAATCTCTCTCTGTGCCTCTCTCTCTCTAGAAAGTTCATGCCACGGCATGTTTTTTCCTCTACTGAGCTTTTTCGGCAGTGTAGCATGGCATGAGCGCACTGAGGAGCCTTTCACTGGCTTCATCTGATACCGCTGTGACTCGGAGAAGGAGCTGCGCTACAGGCCAGGATCGACATGCATGGGTTAGTAGGTCAAACAAGGAGCTAGTCTTTCGACAGAGTTCGGAGGCTGGGTCAGACTAATGTGATTTATCAATACAGCGCATAAGTGAATCATTGTCCTTAATGGCCATGATAATCCCCGAGACAGACCATGGACATGATTGGTGGAAGACTTGGGGCGGTGAGGCTGGAGGGGGAGCATGTGTCATTCTGCACTTGATGTCTTGATTAGAGCATCAGCAACATGCACCTGTTATGTATCTGTAAATCTCCCTTCTTCTTCTTCTCTCTTTCTCACACACACACTCTCTCACACACAGATTTTCACTCATCGAGGCTTGGCTGATGGGGCCTGGGAGAGAAAAGACAGAGCTCTGTTCCTTGACGCCGGAGCTCCGGCTCAGGTCAAGACTCGGCTCGCTGTAATCCCTCTCAGGTGATGCTGCTCACATTCAGCCATTTCCAGCTGATCTGCTTAAATGCGCCTTCCTCATCCCCTAAAAAGCCCCCACCTCTCCTCAACCAGCACCGACTCAGAGGATGACGAGAACAGGGGGGTGGGGGGCTGCGGCTGCTGTTGTTTTTCCAAGCTGTCAAATGTCAGGCTTTTCAACATTTCCTTCAAGTGACCGAACTGGTGTTTCATGTTCGTAAATAAAATAAAGTCAGGAAGCAAGGCTCACATCACCTGGATTAGAGTGGCATCATGTGAGAAGGCCTTGTTAACAGACGTGCCATCTGCAGGGCTTTTTCACTTTTTCCAAAGGCAAGAGTGGCAAGGCTTGTGTAAAAGCAGCCTCTTGGAGCATTCCCTCTCCTCACTAGGCACTTAATCAACGTATTATATTGCACTGAAGTACTTGGTTCCAACATTAACACTTACACCCACAAACCTGGGATTTTGTGTGAGCTTTCAGCACACAGAGGCCTGATTTCCTCGGGCTTAGAAAGAGAGGCAACTGTTTGAATGCTCATCTCATAAAGCTCATAAATGTATACCATCAAAAACTACATTTGACTGTTAAATATTTGCCAAATCACATTATTTTCTGTTGAATTATCAATAAACTAAATCAGAAAGTTACTCAGAAAAGTCAATGTTTTAGGGTCAAATTTGTTTGCTGAAAGAAGGGGATAATCTGAAACACATTCTGACTTATTGTGTATTTTTGCATCAAAAACTGTCCACACACACCCCTGCTGCTGACTGTCACCAACTGCACAACAGTTATGCATCTCTGACCTCACTCCCTCCAACTTCATATGCTGCACTGGTTTCATCCAATCACGTTTGTCCTTCAAAACATCTGGGAACACCGTTAAAGTAACAGATTACACAGTTGAATATGATCTGAACCATCCTGCAGCCTGCTGGGAATTCAAATTTGGGATTTCTGAGTACACATGGAGGGTTAACAGTATCAGATGGCTACTTTTCACCACTTTTGCCTGTTATTACCCATTCATTACCTGTTTAAACTTCTTAGGGGCCCACTGTGAGCCTCTGTTCCTCCAGGCTGTATTGGTAGTCCAGCCTGATTTTATGTAGTCAGCAGGTGGCATCATTAGCCAGAGAATAGAAATGAAAAGTTATACCCTTGTGTCGAGCAATGATATCATAGAAAGGCTCATGGGCGTATTGGACAGAATAGGGGGTATGGAGGTGTAAATTTAATATGTTTTGTCATCTGTTTTACATGAAAATAATGCATATGTACAGCTACCGCAGCCAAATGGAAGGTTGGGTCTTGCCATGCAGTGAGGGAGCAAGACAAGATCAACCCAGAAACCACACTAAGATCCCAATCTTGCCTCCACTCGTACATTTTAGGAGACTTGAGTCATAAGCAATGGCTGTTTTTCTCCTTGACATCCCCTAATTATAATGGCATCTCAATCCCTTACACCTCACTCGGTTATGTGGCTACACGCGCGCAGTATTTTAATGGCAGAACTTTTTTTACATGCATGTAAAAATGAAAAACGCATTTGTTGAATTATGTGTTTTGTTACGCATAAAGCAGTTACCACTGGGGAGCGGAGAGTGGCCAAATTGAGGTTTGAACATGTCTGGGTCTCAACACTCCTGAACAGTTTGAATTGCTCCCCGTGCATGCCAGACCGGCTGTGTATAAAGCTGTCACAGGAACCTTGAGGGCTAGAAAAATATTCAAGCATTTCTGGGCCTATTGGACGATGATCTCTTACACATGCTTCTTTCAATATAACCGTGATAAATAAAGGAAGGAAGCAAATACCGAAAACTTGGCTGGCTGCCAGCGCTTGCAAGAATGGCACTTTTGGCCCAAAGGGCTATTACCCCCCACCCCAGATACACACCCACACGCACACACTTTTTCACTCCCAGCATAACTGTAAGGTAAAAACCTGTACATATTTACATGGGATTAGTTTGTCAAGTGTAACATCCGGCTGTTACACTGGCTGTAACAATGTGTAGCTTATAGTACTCAGCCTAAAGCTGGTCTTAAGGTCAAATGTGTAAGTTAACCTCCTGATCTCATCTACCCCCCCCCCCCCCCCTCCTCTCACTCCAACTCTCCACCTCTAGTCTTCACAAACACAACACATACAGACGCACCTTGGGACAAATGCTAACACTGGGTCTACTGCTTGACCGTCCAAAATACCCTCCGGATTGAAGCAGTTCCAACAAGAAAAAAGATTGATCATACCAAGAAAATTGCATTCCATCCCCTACTATCTAAGATCACACAGTCCTCAGAGAAAGAAACACACAGAGGAGCTGAAAAACGTGTGTGTGCCAGTACCCTGCAGTGATTGCCTGATTATTTGCAGATGGGCAGTGGAGGGCTTGCAGAGTGTGGAGGTTCCCCCTGGCACGCAGCGCACATGATTAAATCTGTGATTGCCGTACAATTTACAAGACCCCCTCCACTCTGACTTTAAATGACTTTTTGTACTGTACTACCACACTGGTCCAAAGTTTCAGAGCTGCCTATAGGACCGTTAAAGGGTCCATTTGCGCGACCTGGCTGGACCAAGTCTCCTATATGGTCACACTCAGGATCGCTGTGATGTGTTATGTCACAGGTCTGAGGAGGACTCGACGGGGGCTACTTTCCTAATCCCACTGTCTCCTCATTCATTCAGAGTATAGAGTAGTATTTACAAAGGGGCTGATCCCCTCCTCAACCCCTGCACCTCCGCTGAGCGATTGTTATGCGGGTTTCCTACCAACTGTTCAAAGTGGTTATGCGATCAATTAAAACCAGCTTAGGGGGCTGGAGTGGAGATGTGCAATTCATAAGTCAGAGGAAGGGGATTCCGTATCTATTCATTAAATAACTCCCACAATACGACCCCCTACCCTCATATAAGACGCGAGCTCTCTATAGACGGATACGCGCCAGCAGCTTTTTTAGCAGTTTCACATGTAAATAATATAGGGAACCCTTTGTTGGGGCCACAGCATCGTGTGGAAGTAGCGTTAACAGCCCGTCTGACAGCGTGGTTTAAACACTATTAGCCAATACACTGACGCAACATTTTTTATTGTTAATTTTGTTAAGCCACACGCGTGGCCAATTTTGCGCACATTTTACGCATAAGCTACCGGCTTTGAAATACTTACATAATACTGAAAACAAGTTTTTACAAGATGTTCATAAGATACTTTAGAAGCCAAAAGACTGATTCGTGTTTTGAATTCAAATATTCTTTCAGTAGGAATTTCTTAAATTATTCTGAATGAAAATATGTGTTGCAAGAGAATTCTCAAAATTGAGCACGTAATAATCAAACTAAGATAGTTATTATTATTTGATTATTTTTCAGACTTCCTCCTGCATTGTGCGCGTTGTGATGTATGGGCACATACAGATAATGTATGCACAGTAATGACAAAGGTTAGAAAACGGACTTAGAATGTGCGAGAAACCTTGTTTGGGGCAGTTGCCGTTGCCTCCCGTGACCCATACAAACTCCCTGAACATTGAAGCTTCTCTAAGACCTGTAGACTGAAACATCGTGTTACCTCTTTTGTTTCTCCTCCAGCGGTGCGAAGGCGCCTGACAGTTGCTGTACTCCATACAGTTCAATACGATCAGGGCAAAGGAGAAGAGTCGAAACTGCATCTGGACGGCGATCTGTTGTTCGGACTCCAGTAAAAAGGTGCCAGCGGGGCTCAGGATTAATTATCTGACTTTGTTATGTCCTCCTCCAGTTTCTTTAGTCGCTCTTCAAACGTGTCAAACACCAGACGAGATGCGACATGTTATCACGTCGCCGATTTGAATCATTTTATGAAGCGCGCGGATCCTCCAGTCACTAAAAGTGTCCGTTTTGGTGCGCTGCGGGAAGAATGACAAAGGAGATTACTGTGATAACTGTAATGAAATCAACACCTTACTTAACAATGATGCTTGGGAGTGATTAAAGGGGATCAAAACAAAATATGCCCAGCTCTTCTGTGTGTAAATGTGGTAGAACAATCAGGATGCAAAGGCTATGCGTACTGCTCAAACGCCCCCTCCAAAAACAAGCGCAACCGTGCGTAATAGTCGCCCATACGCTCCGTGAAATAACGTGTAGGTGTATACCTTGACTCAGATGAAGTGTAATTCCGCTCCGGTCAACTTTTTAGGTTCCGTCTGAGTGCAAGTGCGGCTCGGGAACATGCAGCATCCCTCTTTGGTTGAGGAGCTGTTGTCTCCAGAAGAGAGCAGAGGTTCTCGGAGTAGGAAAAAAAGGATGTCGCGGTGAGTCGAGGGTTTTGGGTTCCTTTCCTCTTCTTAGTAGAAGTTTAGATTCCGTTTACCTGCGCTTCCTCTCTCAAGCTCGTGCTGCCCGTGTCCTGTATACCCTCAGAATCTCACATGTGTTGCTTGATATAGGCTACAGCGGAAAACAAGAGCCGGTGAGTGTGTGCGTTTTGCGCGCTGCCGAGGTTGACTGACTCTGGACTGGTCCTGATGCTTGCTGCCTTTTTCCTCATATAGCACTGAGACGATGTCACGTGTGGAGGTTTCTAGTTTTGTGTTTTCTTCTTATTTAAGATGTTGAGGATGACATTCAGCGTAGTCTCCCCCCACCTCCCCTCAACCCCCGCGTACTCACCCACACTGGCCGGTACAAGGCTGCCTCTGGGTCCTAGTGAGCGTGAAAGCTGGAAACAGGAAAGGACTTATTGTTTTTTTGCAGAGGATATGGGACTGCAGCTTGTGTGCAACATTGATTCTACTCTTCCAACTTTCAGATTATCCGTTGTATTCATCAACGAGTATCACAATTACATTTCCATTATATCATAAAGCATTTTACTAATGTCCCCATAATATATTTCTTCATGAGTTTGAAATTGAAGTTTGATGACCCCCCTCAATTAAGTCAAATTGAAATGGTAATTGCAACATAGTCAATCTTACTATCTTGGTTAGGCTTTCTTGCACTGATGATAACTATTTAATAATTAGAGGTTCACCAAAAAAAGGAAATGATCTGCATGATGTGCAGAATGAGGTGGGCCTGCAAGTCAACCATCTCATCACGCCTCTTATATTGCGCACCCCTTCCCCTCTCTACTCTGAAATTAATGATAATCGTTGTTGAGGCTGTAATTGTGGAGCATGTAGTCTATAAATCAGTCAATAAGTTCAGGGTTTTAAAGACTCGGGCCTTTCATGCTGACCCGCGCGACCTCATCAACAGACACACATGAGATGTTCAATGGAGGCAGAGATTTTCCTTCAGTCTGAACCAACTTCCCCTTTGAGCTGCTGGCACCCATCCACGCCTCACTGACATTCAAACGCTTACTGCACGTCAATTACAATTACAGAGCCGAGACGAAGTGTGGCAGCAGCGTTAGTAGAGTATAAAAAAAGAGGGTCCATGAAAAGAATATGTGGATGAATATAAAGGGCTGAAACAATACACAAAAAAATTCACACTCAGCCGCTGCTCCACATCCTGATTGAAGCACAACTTGTGAATGCTCTACCCCCTTCTGCCACTAGGTGTGGCACTTAATCTTTTATTTATTTGAGGAAATGATTTTCATGTGAAGACTGTTTTTCGGCACCCGTCAAACTAATGTGAAGTCACAACACATACCTTGTATAGCCTTGTATAAGCAAGAACATAGTGATAGTATGTCTTAAATAATTAATTAATTAATAAATCAACTTCCTCTTCTCATATTAAAATGACACATTTTCATTTACATCATGGTTTTATCCTTTGAACCCCAGAGAAACCTTTAAATTAACAAGAGAAATCGACCCTCAGGCAAGGAAACATTCCCTCACTCAAACACACACAAGTGCAAGTTTCCATTGTGTCACTGGAAGTGATAGAAAAATCTGTGGGGGGAAAACCTCTACAAAAAAAGGAGGAATCATGGTTGTTTCCTTGCCAAAACCTATAGTGACCTTTGTCCTGACTTTGTTTATTTATTTATCCAGAGAGCAATGACAGACATTGTGGTCAGGAGGGCTGTTAGCCGCAGGCTGTGCCGCTGGTTTGGAATCCTCTCTAAAACAACATGAGAAAGTGCACGGTTAAGGTGAATGTGATAATTTAGGCCTCCGGCACTTTTATTTTCATGATGTGTCATGGAGAAGAGAGCCGGTAAACCAATCACTTTATTCTCGCCATCCCTCCTCTCCTCTCCTCTCCTCTTCCCCTCCCTCCTTCTCTTTGCATTGCACATAAGTGAGGTGACGTCAGCATTTGGATTCTTGGCAAGGAGCCCTCAGTGCCATAACAGCAATGAAGGAATCTGCTATACCCTCTGTGGATCACAGATCCAGACTGGACACTCTTCAGTGTGGGCTGATGTCATGCTTTTGCTTAGGTAAAAAGTCAGAAAAATGTTCCAGGCCACAGTGGACATCTAAGTCAGGATCTTCTAAATGTCAGAGAGTGAGGCCAGCTGAGAAAGTTCAAGTTAAACTTAGAAACTTCCCCTGTTTGTAGCTGGAAGGAGACAAATATCAATGTCCTGAAATACTCAGAAATGACATTTGGAAACAGAGCAGAATAACAGTCCACATGTACAAATACACTTTGACTGTCTCAACACAGTTGGAAAAATGACCTTAAGGTCAGTTCAGTAGCTGCTCTGGAGCTTGACCCGAAATATGAACCTCAATAAATGGAGTTTTCAGGGTGTATGTGACCTGAAGTTGTAAATCTCCATCTGCTGATGAAAAATTGTGAAATCTTTTAAACACACCTACAGGTGAGATCGTTTTTCAACTGCTATGTAATTAATCTTATAATCATTTCATATTAATGTGCAAATCAAATTGGTTTCAATGGATTTTGAAGTTTTCAAAGTTAAAACATGTAATTAAATCCTTTTAGGTTCTCTAAAAGATATGATTGTAAAATAAAGGGTACATTTATGCTTCTCTTTAAAGGCTCTTAAAACCTATTTTCCCAGTAAGCTCCTCCTAAAAGCCAGATGGACACAAGCAGGTCTGCCAAATTTGATCTTTTTTTTTTTCTAAATGTGTAATTGCATGGGATGTTTTTGTTTCCGAATTTAAACGCTTGAGTGTTTCTTACTTAATGTTGGATAACAAAAAGTGATGGAGACCAAAGTTTCAGCGACACTAAATCAACACCTAGGTTTGATTTCATCTTTTTTTTTTTTTTTTTTTTAAACAAACACATCAGGTTTTCTCCCTGAAAAACACATTTGGTGAGGTCAACCATCCAGACACGTTGCAGTAACCAGCTTGAAGGGCTGCGGTTGGCAGCGGCGACTGACTTATTGTAGGCTCAAACAAAACAAATGGAAACAAAAACAGAGCAGTGCTGAAAGATGGGACCTTCATGCTCTCCATCTGTGGGTCCTGAGTAGGTGCATAAATTACACCTGCATGGGGAACTATAATGACGGACATACAGCAGCAGTACAGGGCAGCTTCTTTCCCTCCTAAAATATGTTTATGACCATAGCGTCGTACATTTCCACGGTCACGATGCAATGAATTATTTTGTAGTTGGTTGGTTCAGTTGAGCTGAAAACGTAGAGAGAAGTTCCATATTACTCCTATTATTGCCCTGTATGTTCTTTAAGAGAAGTGTTATAGTTCTGTTAAAGAGTCTGTTAGTCGATGAGACCCTTTTTGCATTTTCCAGACTTCTGAATTGGCTATATAATTGATTATTTTAATATAACACAGGTCACAAAATTACATGAGAAATATTAAGTTGAATTACTTGTGAAGGAATGACGGCCTGAAATTAAGCAGGTGGGACAGAGAGGCAGACGACTGAGTTATGAGAAGGTCGAAAGCAGAGAGAAGCGGGGGTGGGGTGGAACATTAAAAAGATTGTGTCCGTCTGGCTAATGGTTCTTTATGGCTCCCTCGTGTCCTCGGATGGGAAGGATGACTGGCAGAGTGTGTGACCACTGGTAACTGTACATCACCTTTGTTCGCCCCCTCCAGCTGACGGCCCACTCAGCGAGACGTCTGCCACGGTGAAGCGAACCACTAAAACACCATAAAACCGACAGACTAAACAGCCATTCATCATTACAGCGCACACATGAGCCGCATCACACGCAGGAGTCTTAACTGTCCCACTCGGTGACTCAACGTGCACATTAAAACTTCATCAAGTATTACTGATAGAAAAAAGGCTGACCACTCAAACCTCAACCACTGTTTGTAATGTCCAGAAATAAGGCAATCATGGGTGAGAATGGTTTTGTTGGTCACTTTTATTGAATTGGTGATGACTTGAACCAAGTGCAAAAGCAGCACTGTGCTCCGAGACAAGTGTGGAAAAAAGAAGTCATACAATGAATAAGACGGATCCATCTTCATTGTGTCACTAAAATCCAGCTTCCTGACCGGCCCAGTTTGGTGTCTGGAAGAAAAGCAAGAAGGAAACGTTGGATTAAGGTCAAGATCACGTAGACTGATCAAAAGTACATTTTGTTGTTGATTGTGGGAAATGCCAAAAAGCAACGTACATGTGCGAGCAGTTAAGTGCTGTCGTTTCCCTTGTAGCAGTGTGTGTGTTCTGTTGGTGAGCTCTGGGTGGCTGTGAGAGTTGACAGGGACTCGGAGCAGTCAGCCCAGATGGTAGGCAGTAAATGTTCTCTATATGTAAGTGATTTGTAGCCTTGAGGACAGCAGGATGTAATGGTGCACTGTGAGTTGTTTGCAGCCTCTTTTGTCTAATTACAAAAACTCCTTAATGAGGGGGGGGGGGGGGGGCTTTACTTAGCTTTTTTTACAGGGCAGGGTTATGGCTGCACTCCTGCTGCAGATATTCAAACAATAGGGAGGAGGGTAATTGAGCACATCAAAAGATAGCCTCTTAAGAGCTGCACAGTTAAAAAGTGAACATTAACATGTCTGTTGTAACTTTGTGGCCTTGGTGCTGTCAGGTGTCCGCTGAGGGAACCGAGCCATCAATCTTCTCTGACACACATGGCGTGTCTCTGTGGCGTGTGTGCAGCCACAGTTCACAGCTCCAGTTCAGAGGATGTGCGTGATTATGACATTGTGTGTAGTCGTAGCGCTTGAAGGGTCTACATACCACTAAAATGCACAAGGTCAACATCAAAAACACACTTAAATGGGATGACTGGACCCTGAGCCAGACATCTGCAACAGGTCCTAAGTGCAGGGAACTCCAGGCTTTGAGTAATGTTCACCCAAAGCCAGTGTGAGGGTCCACCTTATTTACGCTGCTGAGCTGAGTCACAGAGCTCAGGCATCGTTTTATGGTTGTTTGGAATCTACCTTGTCATTAGGCCTTTGAAGAGCAATGGAGGGATGAAAGCGTTAGCTCTGTTAAACTTGCTCTTACTGGCTTATTTCGTGTAAAGAGAGCTTTTGTTGATGGCTGTTCATCAACATTCTTTCGCCTTGTTGTTCAGGGCTGATCATTTCAAAAGCTTTGAACTGCCCTGTGTTCGTGTTGACCTTCTAGCAATCCGATCGTGTAAGGGAGGGAAGCGGTACATCAGTGCATAGTGTGGCTGCTGGTTTGTGTGCGTTCTGTATGTACAGTATGTGCGCTCCTCACCTCAGCCTTGTTGCTGTGGGCCTGCTTTTTCTCAATATTCATGGCCAACATTTGGCTGCGGAACGAAAGGCTCTTGGTCTTCTCAATCACCTGCTGGTAAGGTGATACGGCGTTGTTTCCCATGACCACATGGCCCTAAAAATATGAAGGAGAAAAAAAAACGGTCAAAAACGTTCACAATAAAACCAATAAGACCCTCAAATTTGGTCTTACAGACGCGTCATCCTGCAGAAACACCACCCTACAAACACAAATCAAAGGCTGCTCAGGTCCTTTTCACATGTACTGGAGGAATATCTCCATAATTCTATGTCATTCTCCAGGACTGGGCTGTGATTTGCTGATTACAGAGAACTGTTGTGATGTGTATGCCAAAACATGCAGGTTGAACATGATGCCTCAGGAAGGGGAAGCTAACAAGGGTGAAATATTATGGTAACATGTCCTTAGAGCAGTGGTTCCCAAAGTGGGGGTTGGGACCCCTTGGGGGGGACTGGACGCCTTATAAAACATACGAAAAGGACTTCAATTTGAAATAAAACCACATCGTCAAGTGACGTGACTTCATGTGTAAAAATACTGAAAACAGCGTGGGTGTCTGCTGCTCTTTACACATGAAGATTCACAAACCTGTGTGTCTGTTAAGTCCACTCAGTGCTAAAGACTAAACATGGAAATCACCTGTATTCTGCTTCTAGCCTTTTACAATGAATTGTTTTTTAGGCGGTTGTATTCTTTTTGTGTTGTTTTGTGTAACCAGTGTTTGGGTAGGCTTATTAGTGTGTGTGTGTGTGTGTGTGTGTGTGTGTGTGTGTGTGTGTGTGTGTGTGTGTGTGTGGTACATTATATGTCTTGATCACCACCAGGGACAGTGGGGGTCCCCAGTCTCTACTCTCTGGCATCCTTATTTTGGGGGTCGCAAGCTGAAAATTGTGGGAACCCCTGCCTTATAACGTCCTCTTCAATAATAATTAAAAAAGGAAATAAATAAAACAGGAAGGGCAACAAGAGCTACAGGACTACCAGCACTGTTACCAATCTGCAACAACTGGCTGGTTAAACAGATTTAAAAGAATGTGTCAAGTTATGAGCTGACTCATTAACCCATTTAGACCTGATGAGACACTGCACTGTTTCTACCTTTAAGACCTGATGAGACGTCTGTGTCGCCTTCTTGTTTTTTTTAAAGGTAATGACCTAAAGTGCAAAGGCAATTTCAAATTAGAGTTAAAGCCAAGAGTTTAAGCGTCTAAATGTTTTTAATTTGATGTCTCTATCTGTTACAGAGGCTGAGACATAAATGAAATCCTCAGGTTAGGGCAGGTTGATTTCAAACGTTACTTAGGTTTTAGAGGGTGTTTTTTCAGACGGCCTTATATTAGGTCCTAATGGGTTAAGAGTAAAGAAAACAAAAAAAGGCCTCACCAGTTTGGAGTCTATCTTTGCATCCAGCCGGGCGTTGCGGATGAGGTTGACGATCCATCTCTCTGCTTCCTCCGGGGACATGTTGAGTTTGTCTGCTAGCATGCTGAAGGAGAAACAAAGACAGAGGGGGCTCTAAACATGAGTATGAAGAAGACGGCATGGGACTTCTATTACACTGCTCTAGGGCCTCGTCAAATGATTGAGGGCAATGTAAACATGCTAACACACTACACTAAGATGGTTAATGATGAAAACAGTAAACCAAAGCATCACTGTCGGCACTTCACCGAGCTGAGACTGACCTTAAAGTGAAGCTGAAGAGAAGAAGAAGTTAAGCTAATTCAGCTGCTAGCAAGGTCTTGACAATATTATGAAAACTGAATTATAAAAAACAATAAATTATTCCTGAAACAAAAACGATAAGTATTACTACACAGTATCTGTGTATCTGCACAGGGCGTTTGAAATCACAGTCTCTGCAGGAGGTTGGCTCGAGGTAAGATAACTTCTATAACTGGGCCGCTGCTTATTTAATGTGCCGCTGTATCATTACATATATATGGTGCCAAATAGCTCTTATTTAACACTTGATTACATTGTGATGGAGTTTGCTAATCAAATGCCAAACGACATGCCACTTATTGCATCCAGCAGTGTAAATCTATGGCCAACATGTTGTGTTAATGTAAACGGTGAAAAACAAGAAGCACTCTTTTAATGCATCTCTACTAATGTAAGCTTGATTTACGGACTTAAATGAATAAGTCAATTAGAAGTGATAGGACTACCCCATGTTGTGAGCCTCTGCGGTTGCTCATGCGTTTCTCTCTCTCTCTCCCCACCTGGCTGTTAAAGGGCTTCCTGACACAGTGGCACAAACAGCAACTGTCCCTCTAAATGAAAGCCAGGTTTGCTCTTTGATACAGCTAGACGTGGATGTGTCACAGTAGAGGGAGGGGACGTACGAGGGTGGTTGGTATTCTTTGATCCAAAGCTTTCCCCAGTGCAGCTGGCTTCCCTTGTGGCTTTCAAAATAACTAGACCCCCACCCACCCCAGATATCCCCATCTAGACCCCCTTCCCCCTACATTTCCTGCCCCCTTCCTTCTGTCTGACCCCATCTCCCTCCACGCCTACCACATTTCATATAAGGGCCCCAATAAATATCCTCAGCCCCTCTGTGCACTGCCCACAATTACTACAGCAACGCTACCTCTCATCTCAAAAGCATGACCCCCCCACCCCCTAAAAACCTTACAAAAACACATACATAATGATATTCTGTACATGCACATTTAGTCATTGTATGTTTGTAGAAAATAACAGGGGTTATAGGGCCTATATCAAAACAATTTACTCTACTAATTATTACTTCCTGGTCCATTCATCATATTTTGTGAGACTGGTTCAGTGAGGAAGCTAGAATTTGCAGAGCCCACAGCACTTCACACACCGCAGCACACCACACTTTCTAAACCGTCGCTCCCAGAGTTGGACTTCTTGAAAAAGATTATCTTGTTGGAAAGTAATCTAATTTAGGATTAGTGATAATGGCTGTCTTACCTCAAGAAGAAAAAAGAAAAGAAAGACTACCACTTTCTAACCCATGATTGTCGGTCAAATGGTGGCGAAACCACATAAAGAAGGGAAGTGGAATGATGTCAGTGTGTCTGGATTGGGCATTAAAAGCATAAACAACAAACATTACCTCAGCATAATGAGCAAAATAAGAGTTTGGTCTCCAAGTGACAGTGCATATCTCTCAACACTTTCACCACAGTGAAGTGACGAAGGAGGCGAATAATGAGACAGAAGAGCAGGAGATGATTCATGTGTATCGCTGCAGCTCAGAGGACGACGAGAGGATACAATGAGTCACATCGACCCGTCACTCACACAAACAAGCTACTACTACTACTGCTCTGCTTGACAGCACATTCTGAAGAAAATGATGCCTGACAATGAAATTGCTCCTATGGATCATTATTGGGAGCCTAACAAGTTTGGAAACGTGTCAGATGTGTAATGACGCAAGTTAAAGTTGAGATGGAGAACACATGTCGGTGATCACACATTGACGCTATTAACATCAAGGATTTTAGTCAGCAGGGCTAAATCTAGCTAATGTAGAGCAAATGTCCACCTACATATCATTCTATTCAATAACATGCTACAAAAACAGTCAACATCTGCTACACTCAGTGACATTTACAAACACGCTCATGTCCCTGCCTAAGAATCAAGTCATCTAAAGCTTATTAGAATCAAATTTGTTATTGCTTCCATTTTTAGCCATGTGATTAAGTGATTGCTGCGCAGGGCTGTTGGGTATTTTGTTTGGCAAATTCAGTAAAGTGGGGGCACATGTCAGTCAAGTCCAGGTCAGATATGATGATCAAAACAAACATGATCTGGTTTCCTCGCCGGGGAGTTGAGCTAACCCCTAACCCCTCTAAACGTGATCTGTGCAGGAAAACACAGGAACACGGAGTGCCCCAAAAGGCCCAGGGCCTTGACCTGTACACGCCAAATCCTCTAATCTAATTTATAAAAGAAAATCTGGCAATGTTTTTCTCCCAGGAAGGACATTTGTATATCAGAGGAGGGTTTAACTTGACTTTATCTCGTAGTCTCTCTGTGAGGTGTACAGCAGCTAGCCCTACTTAAACCTCTAAGTGAAAAAAAAGAAAAAAGAAGGAGGGAAAAAGAAAGACAAGAAGGGAGATGTGAGGGGAGGGGGGGGCAGGGAATGGGTCTGACTTAAACAACCTACACTATTGACATCCTTTGGCCCTAAAGCCAAGTAGACAGCCTCTATGACTGGTTTTGTTTTACACAACCATGATCCTGTTCCTTTGGGGAGAGGGGGATCACTTTCATTTCGACCCTTTCCTCACTCTGGCTCCTGAGCTTTCGACTTCAGGCTAGGGGGACTCCTTTGGGTCACAATACCAACCTCACACATGAAGAGGGAGGTCGTGCACTGAGGTCTAAGTCTGTTAGAGGAGAATTTAGGGGCTTCCTTCTCAAAAGTAGACCCCTTCTTAACATGACTGGTCTGAAATGAATGCATTGTTAAACACTAACATATGATAGCATTCGGGACTCCGAGCCATTTGGAGCAACCTCGCTTTCGGTTCGGGGTAAAATTGATTTTCGGGGAAACCGAAATGATCGTGTGGTATTTTTAATGACTCAATTGTGAGGTGGAAAGATCTTCAGTGTTACATCCAAATACACAAGACACTCTTTCCAACTACCAGGGAGCTGTTGTGTACAAATAGTACCTTGTGATGAGGGGAAAAACTGCCCCAATCATCATGTGTCTGAAGCATTTACTCTAAATGTCAAAGGACAAGTGTGCATTTGAGGTCAAAGCAGGGCCCCTCCACTGAGACGTGCATGGAAGGACAAAGGAAATAAAGCCTTTAAATCAAACAGGGAAAACAAAGCTCAATGGGAAAACACACTCAGGACACTGTAAAGTCTAGACCAAAAGATGTGTGTGTTCAATTACAAGTGCAGGCTGAATCCCATTCTCACTGCCTACAGTAAGTTTTACATAAGCCTTTATTGCGTAAAATAACTCAATTACGCCAACTTCTGGTCGACTTTTGTGTCCTGTGCTGCGGGCAAACGGCGAGCTAAATATCTGTGAAACCATCATGGCCAACAGCTGTAAAAATGTCCTCATTAAAAACAGCCATCAAATTCATTTGGGTCCACGCTTGGGCGCAGAGGGCTTCGGGTAGAGGACTAATGACTTGGAATTTGGGTGTCTTTCAAAAATAGACATGTTCTGTCGTTCGTCATAACACCGACGAAAATAAACATGGAAATCCCTGAAACTGCCCCGACATGCTGCGTCTGCATCAGAGACCTCAACTCACCGAGGGCCCGAGATGGAGAAAAAAGGTGAAAAGTAGAAAAATCACCGTTCGACTTCCTCTTTCTGTGTGACCACTAACCTTTGTGGTCTTTAACAAGTAAATGGATCCAATTGCAGTAAGTCTGCCAAAAAGAACCAGGACTCCTAATCAATTCCAGACAATCTGCAACAGGAGATTTCGACAGGGCCTGATCATGTTCCAAGGTTCAACCTTGACTACAGACCTCCACGGCTCTATATAACAGTCGATGCAATCATTTTCGTGTCAACAAAAGTAATTCATTCCCTCTTTCCATAATGCATCATGTGTTTGTGGACTGTGTTTCAAATGCAGACCTTCCCTCAAATGTTCAGCGTAACGGGCAATATACCTTGAAGACGGCTTTCTGAAAGCAGGAGGAAACGTGTGTTGTGCAACTTCTGCATTACCTTTCATCAGAAGTTAGATACAGCTAAACGTGTAAAGTCACTGCTACAAAGAGGAGGATGAATGGCTGATATTGATGATTGCTTTTTCTCCATCTTTGTCACCCTCCTAAATTGACGGAAAAAAGGCAGCCAAATCCTATAATCTCTCTTAATTAGAGACAATTACTATAATCTTTTTTTTTCTTCTCTCCACTATAATTAGCTTTGACTAAATTTCTTGGTTTTTGGGAAGCATCCAAAGTCAGTTTTATTTGAATGTAACTTAACTGGGTTTTAAATTAGGAGTCGATAAAGACCTACAAAACCCTCTGAACTCCTTTCGCCCAAAGTAAAGGCCCTGAAAGGTTCCTGCATGTTAAAGCAGTTGGAAATGTCGCAGGCTGTCCAAACCCTGACCTCTTGCTGGGAGAAAACGGTGCATGATTTGGCCTTGGACAGGTGGTCTTAAAAGTTTAGTGAGTAGAGTAAACTGTGGAGACCTGGAAGCAGTTAAAACTCACAACACTTAATCCTGGAGATGTTTGGGGTCAGCATTTCTCTGTGTGGAGGGAGCAATAAACACTTATCTGTGAGGAAAATTCCACTTATCACTAAAACCATGTTCTTACTTCCTGTCGACAGACTGCTTACAAAGTCTTCTGACGGCTAAAAAGGACTTCCTGTTAGTCCTCGGGGATGGCTGTCTGAGATTCTGCTGTGCAACATGTTCAGGACTTACATGGTACAGTCTGGGAGAAATGTCAAATGTTAGTAGCATGTCTGGTTGGATTGATGACTCACTTGATGCTGATGCACTGGTGGATCCTGCAGAAGGTCTCAAAGATGAAGAGGCGAGCATTCTCAATGAAATCCTCAAGGCAAGCAACCAGGAAGAAGTCGTTGACAAGAACCTGAGAAACAAAAACATCTTGTATTAGTAGTGGCTAACACACAATATGATTCGATACACGATACCTGGACATTGACAACAAGATCACAATAGTGATTCTACGATAATTGAAATCTTGCAAGGCAATCGTAGGAGTATTAATCATGAATAAGTGTTCAATATTATCCAATTAAGTGAAGAATTACCTCAAAAGGTCAAGTGCAGGACACGTGGATTTATTCACTGCACTTTAGTACCAGTATCATTTCTCATAATGCTTTCTTCTTTTAAATGGTGAATGGACTTGTATAGTGCTTTTCTAGTTTACTGACCAATCAAAGCGCTCCGACACTACATGTCCCATTCACCCATTGACACCGAGGACACTTTGACATGTGACTGCAGGAGCAGCAGTTGGAATCCCCGACCTTCCAGTCGATAGACAACGGACTCTACCACTGAGCCATAGCAGCCCCTTTGGAACACTGTCCAACCGTATCCCACCGTCAACAACTTCTATGGCCATTTAACTGCCGTCGATGTTACCAGACTCGGGCACGCTTAATAAAAAAATTCACTTTGTTAAGAGTAATCAGTTACTGTTAATAATTAACTGATATATTAGAGCGCTGTATTTCTTTTAATTATTGCTGTATCGATATTTTGTCCCACCCCTACATATTGGACATTCTATCATGTTTTTGGTTCAATGTCAAAGTATTTCTTACAAAGGTTTCAGGTTCAAATAAAGCAAAACAGTTCAATATAAACAGAAGTCAGATACTTCTGTTTGTATACAGGTACACTAATTAGGACGAGAAAAGCTGAACTATTCCAGGATAAAAGCAAAGAGGAGTGGTCAATTTAGAGTTGTACATTCTTAAACGGTTGAAAAAATCTGTTCAATGCAGTCATATTCCAGTGTATTACTGGTTTAGTCAGAGTAAGGAAGGATCATACTGGCTACATTTAATGAAAAGGTTTGTTTTGGAAAAAGTTTACAGATGAGAGTTTTATGAATGAGGTATAAGTAGAAGTAATTCAGGGCCCTGCAAGGTGCTTCAAATCAACCAGAAATCGTAGAATCCTGAAATCACCACATGAGACGGTACAGTAGGAACAGATCCAGCCACAGAGATGACCACAGTGTCTGTGACTTATCACCAGTCATCTGGTCTGGTGCTTCAATGTCAACTCTGCTGTGCAGGATCGCCAAATTTCTCAGCTACAGTCATCCAACAGTTGTAGCATCGCCAGTCCAAATAAACTCACAGATGAGAGAAAATCTTTTCAACCGTCCATGCACAGTATCACCTGTGGCTTGTTACACTAAGAAATACAGCCTCGCTTGGACTCTTTGACACCACTGCATATGGCCAATTCATCTACTGTTAATGTTCATGACCCAGCTATGGCCCCAGAGGTACCACTGTGTGAAATGCTCCCATTTCTCAGTACTTGCTGCATTCCAACTCTCCATTGAGTGCTATTTCACATCACAGGCCTCAATCTTCAAAAGTTCTCTTTGACTGACCAACTGTTTGCTTAAGCTTAGAACGCTGCCCCAGTTCTGGTCCAATAAATCCCAACTACATGGCACTATCAGGCAATGCACATTTCAACTAAGACAACGCTTATCTAAGGCTGAAAAACTTTGAACAGTTAACTACCCTAATTACTGTCATCTGGGATTCAGACCACGAAGCTTAAACCAATTCTGAAAGGGGCTTCAAGAGTCCTTTTATGCGCAATCTGAAGGCTTGACTATAGGTAGGCCTATACTTTTCATTCTTTGCCATGCAAGCATCTAACATCTGACAATGATTCAAGATTTGGGTGGAGTGGGAAAGATAAAAAAAAAGACTTGAACAGTATGAACGGGACAATTTAAACCAAACTAAACCCCCCATTTGAAAGCACTTGGCCTTAACTGTTGTAAGGGGTACAGTGATTTGAGGACAGGAGAGCTGAAAACAATACCCATATCTTGCTATTACAGCAATCAGTAAATAGATGGCTGCCACTCTTCTCAGTGGCTCAAAATTGATACAAATGCTCATCAAGACAAGAGCCCATCCCAATGGGGTATCCATTTACCTCGTTCTCTCTGCAGTCTGTGAAACACCCCCTTACCTCAGAAATAATGTGCTTTTTGAAGGCATGCACATATTTTTTGTGCAATGAACAAAAATGCATTACTGACTTCAAATAAGACAATTTGGGGAAAATGTTTGCAGACCATAACAGGTAATGCATTAAAGGTGCGGTGAAACATTTTTTGGAACCACCCACTGTGTTAGTACAGCTCGTGAACTGAAGCAGGTCAATAGAGGGCTTTTGTGCCTACTGGACATGCTCTGATAAGACTGACAGGTAGGCCAGTGCTAAAAGCACCTGGAATAGCTTGGGCTCTGACCTGAGAGGTAGTTGAGATTGAGCATCTGTTTCTACCACAGTAGAGTCTCTGTAAAGAGAACCCCATGAGGCAAGGTCAAGACCAACCAGGAGAGCTCCTAAAAAAGTGCATGCAAGTGTTTAACAAGGTCAGTGATCGGGGGCGTGTGCCATGTCTTAGCTGTAACAGGATACAGCTATAATATTGTTGATAGTACATGTCATCAATTGGATATGGCCCCTGGAGGCTTTTGCACAGGAAAAATCTCCTTTTCTCTTGGACCATGCTTTGGATTGTTTTCTGACCGTGCCAAGTTTTTAGTAAGAAGTAAGAAGGAAAAACAAGTCTGCCGAACTCAGTTTGGTTTTAACGGTCTCAGTTGTTAAATTGTGATTTGGTAAGGTGCAGACTACTTTTATTAGCTTAAAAATAGATCGAAACAAAAAAACGAACCATCACATAGCTGTTGACATGATTTATAAACAATTCTCCTGGGAAAGAGCCATTTGACGAGGCCAGATGTTTTTCATTTTGAAGGTTTATCGTTGAAAGGCAAATGATCAGCAGCCAAATAAGACCAAGATTTCCCTCTTATTCCTTTATAGGTTGAATTTATCAAGTCATCTGGGGAAAACCAACTCACAGTGTGTACCAAAAGAATTAATAAAAAATGTACAAAATATACATAGAGGGAAACAGCAGCTAGGACACCTGCTGTCTCTTAAACCTCTTCACTGTTCGCTGTGTCTTAAGAACCTGAGCAATCTCTCATATTAGGGTCTTTGTGTGTACGCTATACGCAACACATTATTTATTATTAAGTTATACATGCACTCTTTTATCAAGTCCAAATGCTGAAAGTCACTGAATGAAAACAGTTGCATTGCATCATCCTGAAATATTATCAACAACAAATCATGGTCTTTTATAGTCCTGCTACACATCCTCCTTTCAGAGGACTGAAGGGCTCAGCTTTTCATCCTACTGTAGATGGTTTGCTGTTGTTTTACTGTACGGAATGGATGATAAGAAATTGGCCAATATTATACAGTCAACCCCCCCGTATGGCTTTGTGACTTGAGGGAGCAAAACTACAATATGAAAGTATTAAATGTTTAATATAGTTTAACAACCTGTAAGCCAAACAAAATAGCATCATCCCTCTTAGATTCCTCCCTTTGCTCAAACATTGTCCTGCAAGTGTTGTTTGTTTCTTAGGGTGCACTCGCACTAGACCAGTTGTCCCGTACCGTGCCTAAGCATGGTGCCCCCCCCCAGTCCCCATTGTACACAACGTCGTAACACAACACAACACATGCATGGCTTTACGTAATTATGAAGTCTGCTTAGTTTACAAGGCAGCTACTTTACTGACTTTGTGGCTTATTTTGAATCATTTTAGTCAGATATAGCCATAATACTCCGGGATTTCTCGAAAATGGAAGGATGTCCATGTGTTGTACCCGTGCTTGTGCTGCTGCATGAACCGTACCGTGCCGAAGCACACCACTTCCAAGCATGCCAGAGCCAAGGAGGAAGTGTACCTTGAGTAAGGATCGGAGCACTCACACTATTCAAACGAACTGGACTTTGGGGATGAAGTGTGCTTGTGCACAGTACGTATTGCCTAGTGTGAGTGCGCCCTTAGCCTATTTTCCCCCACAAATCATTTAGTAGATGTCCTCCGACTGAAGTGTTTACTTTGGGTTAGAATTTATCAGCATACAAAGAGGACCTTTACCACTTATAATCTACCGTCACATCAAGGACAAGCGTTACATGTCCCCATTACAAACCAAAATTGAAATAAATGCTCTAATTGGTGGAGCAATGACAAATCTTTCTTCCTTAAAACGAATGTCTGCATGCCTCTGTGGAGCCTTTGGCTTATAAAGCTTTAACTGTTAACTTCTACCCTGATGGGTCAATTACAGGCCTGGCTGAAATCTGATAGCAGAGTCAAACAGTGTCCAAGAAGATCTCTGTATTTCACAAAATGATACAAGACAAGGACTATAAAGACTTTCCCCATGCAGTCCAGCAGATACAAACACTGCGTGACCAGAGATCGCACAATTACTCACTCTACTACCATACTATGTGTGAAAGTTCACAAGTTTGAGTTGGAACTAGAGGTCCTTTGAAAACATTGGTGTTGTTACGGAGAGGAAAGAGGAACAAGACCAACTGAGGCAGGAAAGTGGTTACTCACCGACTCGCACTCTCTGAGCTTCTTCTGAGCACTGTCGAAGTCAAAGTTCACATACAGACACTCCACAAACTCTGTGATTGGATCTTTGTAGGTGTAAGATTCCTAAAAAATGAAACAGAAAGATATCAATGATGTGAAAAACAACCAATTCTAATTGTATATAAACTGCTGTAACTTTAGTTTTTAATGACATCAATGTTTAGCAATAATGTTTAAATGGAATGAACACAGCAGACAGAAAAACAGAAATATCATGATGTGTTTTTTCCCCCAATCCAGTTAAAACACACAGACATGAAGACATGAACTTACAGAGACTTAAGTGAAAACACATTCTAAACTCTGTACATCTCTAAATCCTGCTCGAGTCCTGAGCTGACCTGAGTAGAGAGCACTGAGCACACCTGACCCAACACTATGCTTGGATCTCTGGAGTAGCTGCTGTCATTGCTGCAGTACACTTCAATACTACTTTAAAGGAAGTGTTAGCAATGCTATTAGGTAACCTGATCAGTTACTCATCGTTTCAACCTCGTGTGGCCTAAAAACAATGCCCTCGTAACTGTGTAGACTTTGTAAACACAGAGGGTAAATAAATCGTCTGGTACCTGCTGTATGACCTTCACCAAATCCTTCAGAACCTGCCGACGCTTACGGACATCCTTGTTTGTGATGACCGCTGTGGTTAGGTAACGCAAGATGTGCGGGCACATAGTCTGGATGGCATTGAGGTATCTGGAATGAGAGGGGGGAAAGTAATCAGACCTATGAAAGCAAAGACACGATCTTTACAGGGACACATAATCTAACATTTTGACTGCATGTTGGGCTGCTGGCATTTAGGACAGTGAAAGAGCCTTTGCAGATAAAACAGATAGATGTCCTAACAGGACCTTCACTTCTGGATGTGGGTCCCAGCCTTAAGCCGTCTCTTTCATTAGTGTCCTGTGAGAGGGAGGAGGAAAAGGAAACCCTGGCAAAAAGATATAGATCAGTGAGCAGGGACCTGCCCAGTAGCTGAAACCCAATCCAACAGGGACTGATGTTTCAACCACAGGTCAACTAGCTCAGGCCTGATCACAAGAGACAGGACGCTGTTACAGGCTGATCTAATCCCACACCAACTCTGGAGACAGTGTTCTGCATAATAAAAACATGTTAACGCTGCACACACACAGGGAACAGACAACGTGTCTTATCAAGATGGTAATCAATTGGTATTGCCTGTCGCAAAAACATCTTATTGGTTTTTAAGTACCTCTGAACTTCGCCCTCCACTCAACCCCAAGTTGACCAAATTAAAACTGAAAAGAGGAAGCTGAGTGGGCCCCTTAAGGTTGGCTGTAGTTAAGAACACAAGAACACATGGAGCTCAGAGAGCGCTGACTTCAGTTTAATTAGTTGAAACAATTAAAGGGACAGGAGACCTGTGGTAGTAGTGATGTTGAGTCTAAAAACAGAAGTGGGCTGCTCGGCTAAGCCATCGGCCGCCTGGTTTTAGGAGAACTTGCTCCCTCCCTCTCTTTGTAGTTGTTTGACTCCTGTGGAAGACCGCAACGGTCTGTGCTGTGTTCCTGATTAACTTACACCTACTCACTCTCCGGGGGGGCTCCAATGGCAAGCAATCTTGCAATGAGTCACTGTACCTTATCTAGGGGGGGCATTCATCCTACCCCAAGTAGGGGAAATGATCTTTTCTAATTTGTTTTGAGTTTTGAAACAAAAAAGCGTCGCTGCATTGGTTAGCTGAGGATGCTACTGAAGCATGCAGCCAAGAAATCAAGTATGAGCTCACATTTCCTCAGCTCAGGGGGGTCTAACGGAGAACATCGGGAGGGACAGGGTAACACGGGCCCATTACACAGCTCATCTAGAAAACAAATTTATTTTGAGCAAATACATGATGGATATAGACAAACAAATGACTTGGGATGCGTCATTTTACTAGTATTTGCCCATTCTGTACCCGTGTCACACTTAAAGGCAGGGTTGTTAATTTTTGAAAACTAGCATGATTTTTAAAGTAGCATTCTCTCAGTGCTCCGTCTACCCCCAACCCTTCCCCTCTGTGCTCCCTCAAAAGCCACGCCCCTCACTTACATGCACGAGCACCATTGCTCCAAGAAGCGGACCTCAGCTCGTTTGAATTGTGTAGGAACTACGTCGTCTCATGTCTCATTCAGCGGTAAGTAAACACTAAGCTTTATCATAATACATGGAGAAGGGACTATTTTACTACTCACAACAGCCAACGACAAACTCACTGCATAAACTCCGTCATCAGTGACGCGCTTTGAGTGTGGGGGGAAGAGAACGAGCAGGGAGACAGGGAGGCCTGATTGGTTCATCAGATTGGTACCTCGTGGCAGACAATGGTCGAAGTTTTGACATGCTTGCAACTGCTACAGATGACAGATTTTCTTTGTTCCTTTTTCAGAGCACATGATTTTTTAATGTCTGTCAGTGCCTAAGGATTAATTCAACCAAAATCTTAAAAAGTGTATCTGGAGAAAATTACCAACCCTGCCTTTTAGCCCTTTTTACATTGCTAGTCCTAGACAGTGTCATTATGAAGCTTCACTGTCACTACGCCTTTGTACTTTTACATTGAACCCTGCTACGGAGTAATATAGGGGTCAGAGTGTGATTTACATTGTGCTCAGGCGTTGCAGAAGTATGAACGGCTCAACATGTAAACACACAGCAGGAGCTTCACAAACAAACACACACACACACACACACACACAAACAAAGCTGTTTAACCCTGCCTGATCCCTCGTATTACCGCCACTTCAGCTCCGCTACAGATGAGCAACTTCGTCCCACCATTACACCTCTCTGCCATTTACATTGATGGAGAAGTGTAATAGGAGAAAAAGTTCCACCTTTAACTGGCAATGTGAAAGAGCTTTAATTACTGAGCAATGTTTCTCCTGATGTCAGTGCAGTCCGTCAATAACACACAAACAAGTCTTTGGATCAACATCTGCTGACTGCAGGGGTAAGGGAGGTCAAATGTGGAGCTGAAGGCCAGCCACTGGTCAACGACTTCAGCCAAAGGAAGTACTGGTCAAGAGATGGGAACGAGGAGCCAAGCCTCAGTGGGGAAAACATGAGGTTTCTAGACTGTGAAACTGCAAAGCACACAAAACTACCTCAGTTTGTCCACACAGATGGTTGGGTGAGCTTTTCATGAGTAATTATTGGGCAGGCCGCCTTAATCATCAGCAATAAAATTAAAAACCAAGTCAAATTCAGGGAACCAGACATTTGAGTGTGCTGTGTTGTGGTTGCCTATCATACTGTATGTGAAGCTCAGTCATCTGTACAATTATACGAGCCTGCAATCAGAACTGGGGGAGGGAGCAAAGACATCAAAATAGGCGGTGCACACATTTTAACGCAGAGTATAAAGTTTCTGATCTGCCATACACATGGCCTCCTTCTAGGCTTGGAGAGCAAAGAGACCACACAAAAAAACACACTTCTGAAACCACATATGAAATATCAGCAGGGTTCATGAAGAAGCCCACCATCCAAAAATGTGTTATTCAAGCAAAGGATTAGTGTCTAAATCAAGCCCATGTTAAAGAATGACTGACCATTCACCAAATTCTTTTCAATTAATATTTATCTTAGAGCTACATTATCATTTTGAACACAATGGAACCCCTATTTGTTTACAAGGAACAATGCAAGTGGAGAAATAAGAATTCTATCAAAGCAAAAAAAATGAACTGTTGCGAGTTGTGGTTGCATTTAACAAAAGAAACCACGACATTATCATTTCCAAACCTGTACACATCATGTTAGAAGAAGGTGAGAGTTCAGATAAAGAGACTGGGGGATGTTACTAGGCGACCACTTTCTTAGTCAGATAAATGGAAATTGAATCTAGTCTAAAGTTAAGAAAACACTCAGATGTGTGGCTAACGTTAGCAGTACTAGCATAGACAGCCTTTGGTCTTCCTTGCATGTTAATGTCCACTTGCCTGGGCTGAATGTGACGATGCATTGTTACGCTCATTTGCCAGTTTAACCTGACAAAGTGTACATACATTTTTGTCTCCATTTTTTAGATCAAAATACTGCACAGCTGCGCTGCTCCCATGCTTTCCTTTTACTGTGCTTTTACTGAGTGCGGAGAACAGGTTATTAACCTGAGCTTCAGCTAGTCTACAGCCCAGGCTAGTGGAAGGTGGCTGCATTACAATTGAAGCATGACATTTGACCGACATCGAGGGCCAATCAAGCGGCAACCTCCGGTCATGAAAAATGAAGCCAATGAGGAAGTGCAAAATCCTGCAGTTCCTCGAGTGTCCACTTGAGGCTGGCTCCAGGAACACTGAAAGTCACATACTTGACTGGCAAAAAAGCCGATTTTATAGTAGAAATAAACATGTTTAAAGCCCGGTACAAAAAACGAAATAGGTCTGATTAGTTAGTGTCATCACTGGCACACACTGTACGGGGGGTGAATTTTTTAAAAACGGCTCTGTTGTGATTTTGAAACGATAAGTGTTATCCATAGTTAGGCACGTTGCTTACATGATTGACAGGTGGGCGCGATGTAACGGTTCGTCAAGAGACTAAAAACCCAGCTCAGCTCCGGCTCGAAGTCTGTCGTTAGTTTGACTGAAAGTTAGGCTGAGACAGAATTTCCAGCATGGTGGCTGCTGCTGATGAGCCTCCGGAGAACAGATGGCTGACGTCACTCAGGCTTCGTCCATTAATATTTACAGTCTAAGGGGCCAACATATAAAAATACAAGTAGTTACTTTAATCTAATAGAAGTTCTGGTGCAGACAAGCCAGGGCGATGACGTTTAACCATCTTGTCAACTAAGCGCACACATCCCCAGTTCAATGGTCACAAATATGAAATCTATGCGTCTGCTCCAAACTGGCTTCCGTCTACATGGATCTGAAAGTTACATTAAGTCAACCCTGCTGGCCCTATTTACAATATGACAAAACACCAGAGTCTCTGCAGTCCATAATGTAGCTTTAACTTATACTCACTTTGGACACCGTGATGTTTTCAAGTTTATTAAAAACACGTGGTAAATCAGCCTAATCGTTACTTTGCTGCTGTACGTGCTATGTGGATCTGAATTTTACCATTACAACAACTTCCTGTTATATGCAGCAACGTTTTTCAATAACCGGGGTGTGCATGCTAGAGACTGAAACATGAAACTCAATTAAAAAAAATAAAAATATCTTATTGAAAATGTGACTTACTGTGGCTGATACAGAAAGAGCTCAATGATATTGTCTCTGCCCTTGGGGTGGTTGAAGAAGACAAAGAGGGACCAGTGGATGAGCCATGTCCTCTGCTGGAGAGACTGGAGAGGGGAGGTGACCGACTGGAACGGACAAAGACAAAGTGTAGCGGAGAAAAGGAAGAAATGATAAAAGAAAAAGGAAAAAAAGACCAGAAGAGATGGAAAATTATAAATCTATTTCAAAAGTCATAGAAAAGTTGTCTTATACGCATAACGACACAAGAAATACAAATAAAAGTGTTCTTGCCTCTCTAAGGGCAATCAATCAAATACAGACAACCACTTCATACACTAATCCAAGTTCTTAAGTAGTCAGATGAGCGCTTGTGGGTTAGGAATAAAATGCCAGCGCAGAGCTGTACTGAGAGTGAAATGTCAATATGAGAGTCTATGTAAGGGAATCTAAAAGCCGTATCAAATTCTGAGAAGTGGGGCATTTACGTTGTTATCGATAGTCTCTCTCAGGCGGGTGAGGTCCTCCATGGCTGCCTCCCAGTTCTGCATCAGGATCTCAGAGGCCAGCTTGCCCCACAGAGAGTTCAGGGCATTCCTGTCTGTGGCTGGGACCTTGGGAACAGACAAGTGCACTGTTAAAATGTGAGCAACACAACACAGAAACAAAAGAAACAACAGTCTCTGGACCAACACAATACTGATCAAGAGCCTTCCTATGCAGCTCGGCACATCGTTCAGTAACACCTGCATCTACACGCAGTGAGACCAGGGCTTCACACTACTGTATGGACGTAGTTTCAAATACTATTTATCTAGCATTAATTATTAAGGTAAGATTAGGGCTGCATAATTAATTGCAATTTCATTGTTATTGCAATTTGACAATTCCCAATAAACAAAAGTCTGAATTTATAGCAGTTAAAAAGACAAATAAAGAGGAAAAAGACAATGTTTCCCTCTCAGCATGCGTACATTGTACCCATAGGATAAAGCCCTAAAAACAGTCAAAGTGATGCAGAGAGATATTCTGGTTTTTACTCACTTGTCTAACTAAGGATCCTGATGCCAGCTAAATGCACATTGGACAAATACATCCTCAATAGAATTTAAGAAACTTCTAAAATACACAAGTCACCCTACAATGATCTCAGAAGCTAAACGGATTGTGAATAACTTCAGTAACGGGAATGATGAGCTGACTACCGATCAGAGAGAATACAAATCAACACAATGGGTTGATGCAAACACCTTTCATAAAGAGCCAGTAGGTCACTGATTTCCGATAAGAATGATTTAGTATGTACTGTACACTGCAGTGCTGCAAAATATTGTTTGGTGAAATGTTTTTACATGACATCATCCCTGCCCAGAGTACATTCTGTTTCCTTAGCACCGTTGCCAACTCTGCAAAGTTTGACAAAGGGAGGGCAAACTTCAAAATGGTGTTGGACTAAGAGAAACGTTTACGTATTATTTCTTTTAAGTTCTTAAATGAATGAATTCACACATTAGTAGAGGACCCGATTTTTCTGAGGGGATTGTCATGCATTGCTACATGAAAGGCCTTTTCTGCACTCAAGACTTACATTCAAATGTTAGTATCAGGTTGTTTTGCTAACTTCACTCCATTTCAGACATAAAAGTGATAATTGCAATAATCTCCCACTATTACCTTCAGTAACTCTGCACAGGTCTGTCGTTATCACAAGGTAGTCAGTCTGAAATATGAACTCAGGCTAACGAGACACATCTTTAGGAGGGCACAATCACTCTCTTAATTGTTGCAGGCTACTGTTTCTGATTTCCAGATCAGACTAAAACAAACAAAAGAGAAATCAGGTAATGAAACGCAGGTTGAGAATGCCTCTGAACCTCAGCAAGGCAATCACTCTCAAGTGGACATTGGACTACACCCTAAGGCTCATGGGAAAGTCTGCACCACAGTAGTTCACGATAACACCGAACACCAGACGCAGTGACATGAGTCAAGCAGGAAGTCAAGGGTGGGTGTCTGCTGAGCGGCCGGAGAAACATAGATCCTAACCACACACCCCCGTTCACCGTCGACAGCCGCCGAAGTGGACTGTGAGACACGACAGACGTACAAGAAGAGGAAACACTAAAAAAAGAGCAGGTTTCCGCTGGAGCCCCAAAGATTGGGAGGATTATTCATAAATAAAGGTTTTCTTATTCTTACTCGGCGAAGACCAGTTTTGCTCTGATAACATTTCCACAAGCTGCTTTAACATGAGACGAGGGCAGGTAGGTGGAAGATGTTTGGAAAATCTCTCGTAGAATTCCCCTTAGAAGAGCACAAAGATATAATGTGTCCATCCTCCAGTCAGAGCAGCTGAGTTTCTTTGAACAAAGAAAACGACTCAGGTCCGTCATGAATGACTATTTTTAAGGTTCAAAAGTCACATGAAAGATCAGCATTGTGACATGGAGGGAAAAAATGGCCGTCCCTGCCAATATAAAGGTCAGCATTTCATCTGCCGAAGTGTTCTGTTTTGTTTGTTATTTTTTTTCCTCTCTTGGAAGTCCCTGCCTGCTACGTTTGGCTGACCTCCAGGTCATTATGGCAGCTTTTTACACACACACACACACACACACACACACACACACACACACACACACACACACACACAAACACAGTCTGGCTTTCACTAGTGGCCACGCTAGAAAAGTTTCAGTACCTGGGTTTTTCCAGCAGTTACCTTGAGTTTCCGTTGGTTTGTGAAACGGGGCACATTTTCGCTGACTGACCAGCAACAATAAATTGACTGTGCTGGGGATCCGACGGGATACTCAATCTTTATTCTTAACATTCAATCCCTGCATTAAGTGATGATATGAATAAGTTGTTCTTTTCGGACAAGGCCATGCTGTAACAAGACCTGGGGCATGGATTTTGCAAGGCCGGCTTCCTTCGTTTAATTGACTGGGTTTCCCACGTTAAATGACTTTATGGAGCCTCACCTCACCCATACAGGGGAGGGAGAGACAGAAGAGGGGCCTGTGAGGATGGGAGGTCCACTAAACACTGAAAAGAAGGGAGGGAGGAGCTGTATACAGACTCGGACTAATGAAATCCATTTCTACCTTTTCCCCTTCCAAAGTGCCTCTTGCATTGTCAAGGGTAAGCAACAGATATCTGGTTACAGAGTCTGATCTGGAACTTAAAATGAGGGGTCTGACAATTTAAGGGGTAAAGAGAAAAAAAATCAGCCCTGGACTTCGAACAACATACCTCAATTAGAGCAATTTTGGTTTATTTAGAGTGAGTTGCACAGCCATAAACAACTGCAGTAGAAGCAGTGGGATATATCCTTTGGAAGCTTTCGAAGACTTCTCTTAATGTGTTTTTTTTTTTTTTGTCGGCAGGGGAAGTGGAAAGCTTGGGTGAATTACCCGTCATCTCGTCTCGGATGGAGCTCTTCCTTCCCCAGATTTGAGCAGATCAGTGAAAAACCCATCAGATGAAGTACCCAACTGCTTTGGGTTAAGAGGGATGTTTGCAGCGCAGAGAGTTCATCATCCCTCAGAGTCACTGCCAAGTGTTTTCAGGAGGGGACCATCCAGCATAGTGAATGTGCATGACTCGTCGGGAGTCACCGACATCCCAAAGACAAGAAGCGACGCAGTGCAGTATCAAATGCCAATTAGACTGGGAACAAAAGATTCTCTTAATGTTTTTCACTCTAATGAACAGACAAAAAGTTGATTTTATTCATCTCATTCTTTCAAGCTTGGCTTTGGCACGAGTCTTTGCTTTACCGCAGAGCTAAATGCTGAACCAAAGACACAACAGCAAGAGCACAAGTGAGTGACACTTGGAAACTACTGAGTATGCAGGCTGGTTCCATGGTCATTATAGGACATTCAGTGGAGTCAAACTTACTAACACTTGATGCAAGATAACACTAAAAGGGGTCAAAGTAGAGTTAATTTCCCCCTGGAAATATGGTTTTCATTTCAAATGGAGCAAAGGGGGTAGCTACAAGCGTGATAATGCCCTTCAAGTGACCTTCAAGGCAAAGTAGACAACAACTTACACCTCAAGCTGCTTTATTTTTCTTCCTTAGTTCCTACTTCCATTGACAAAATAGCTTCATGAAATGTATGCATTTCCTTAGTAAGTCCCACTAGGGTCTGAAATTAACACCCACCAGGTTAGGTGAGCCAACTGCGGGTAGCTTTTCTGTTTGCGAGTATATCTCAGTGAGCTATGGGCTGCATGGTGTCCAAATGTTTGTACCAAAACAGTCCTATAATAAATAAAAAATATGCTGACTTTCTATCGTATTTTGTTTAACTGCAGCTTCTTTCTCCCGCTCCTCTGCAGTCTGCATGTCGAAGACCCCAAGGGCCGGCTGACGGGCACAAACATACACTGATGCACACACTTGTACACACAGAAACGCCCGCCAACGCACGCTACCTGCTGCAACCGGTCTGCCACTGGCTAGTATTCGTGTTAGGCCAATATAAGAACCCTTCTGCGATCATTGTCTATCAGAGGGTATGCCTCTGGGAATGGACGTTAATTCTGGTGAAGTCAGTGTTAGCGCTTAACGACTTCCAGGTAATGCTTCCTTTTCCTTGAGTTTAAACGGCTCCAACGTAAAAGCCGTCAAATCTTTCTCCATATTATCCCTGAGTAGCGCCTGTTCATCTGATGAGTCAGGCGAACAGTGATATAAAGTGACTGGAAGTGAGCCACTAGTGACTAGACGTTTCCACCCCTTAGAGTATTCATCACTGCAAAGATGTCACTACCTGTACTAACGCCTGTAATCAAAGACTAGTTAAGAAGGTAAATCCAATCACATGAGACAAAGCTCTACAATGACTCAGTCTTAGTGTTTAGTCTTAGTAGTCCGCCGTCTTTGCAGTCAAGCAACACGTAGCCTATCCACCATCTGTTCATCTTTCACTCATTTTTGAGGGCAAAAGGGAAACAAGCCACAAGTGCCAGAGCCAAGGCAACAAGTCTGTGTGTTTATAGAGGAAATAGGGAGTGTGCATATGCACTAACAATAACACTCTCAGTACTCGCTGGGAGCTGTAATTATCTTCCTCTGCAAAACATTTGTTGGCAATACTCAATGTTAAAACACACTTGTCTTGGAAATAATTTGATCAATTCTTTTATTGTACGATTGTATTATTGAGCCTTCTTCCTCCAGCTCTCATTTTAAATTCAGGAAAGAAGAGCAGACTAGTACAGACAGCCCTAAATAATCGACACGCGCATCCTCTCTTAATCACCTTGCAGAATGTGCATAACTCTCCTGATTCTAACTAAAAGATGCCTCGCATAATTTAAGCACGCCATAAGCTCAGCAGTCGTGACAAGGAACTCTATGGCCCAAGCACTCAAATCAATAAACTGTCTACTGAGGCCCGCCCTGTGAAGAGACTAGAGACAGATTATGCAGTCCGCCGCTGATCACTTGGCCCAGTAAAAGATCCAACTCCAGTCTTAAAGCAGCAGTCTCTTCTTAATACAAAAGACGTGCAGAGAATTGAAGAGGCAATGACGTAAGCTTTTCACATTCAATTACTTCTAAGTGTTCTCTTCCTCTCCTATGCAAGCGCCGGCCTTTTGAGGAATTAAAGCAATCTGGCCAACATAATGTGATGTTCAATTTTAATGTCAGAGAAATGCCGTAAGCCAGTATATTAAGAGGACAGTATAATACTACGGACACTCTGTTAAGTGAGGCAAGGTGCAGAGTTATCAGTACACATCACCATTAATGTTAGCTGGTGTCAATGACAGAGGTTACAAACTTACCAAGACGCGGAAGAAGTAGAGGTACTCCGCAGCACCAGAGTAGTTTCCACACTCATACTGGAACTTGGCATATCGGTACAGCGTGTCCAAGTACTCCTGACGAAACTTCAAGAGAAATATGAGAAATATGTAAATTGTTGTCAGACCAAAGGAAACATTACTTGGGCATATTTTCAAATCAAACATTTTGCTTGCTCTGTAAGTACAAACAGCTGTGGTGCTGGAGGGAATCACACTTCTGTGCCGCTTCTTTATTTTTGTTACAGCTTTAAGGTGTTTTTTAATCATGAAGATGTTACTTCTCACATGTCTGAGCTACACCTTATATACCGTATAGGTCAGAATAGAAGACGTTCACAACAATAGATGCACCACTTCTCTGCACAGCGATGTACAGCTCATGACTGAGGGGGGGACGTAGATTGTCCAGAGCAAAGTGGCTCATAAGTAGGTTAAGGTGGGGCATCGGTGGGGCTTGGCAATGAATTGAAAATTGATCGCAACCATCATTCAGAACTTCTAATTGACGTAATCTTGCCGATGTCGACACATCCAATCCGCGACATGGAAGCAATGTCCGTCGTTTGGACACATTTTGTCTTTAGGGAAGACGACACTGAACCAAAAAAATCAAACGTAAACACTGCTGAAAAACTGTTTACAAGAAATCCAAGTTATTTATTTTCTACGGTTTGAGAGAAATTAATTTCTACTTTACAACTAAAATGTGTCGTTTTCATTTCAAGCGATGCTTTGATTTCAGTTCATATTATTCTATAAATAATCAAAAAATAGTTCATCAGATATTCACTCTTTCATTAGAAACAATATCCCAGCTTTAATAGTTGAGCATATTTACAGTAGAGACCATATCAGTGAACTATGAGGGCAAAAAAATAATCGTTCATGAATCGTAATTGAGGTCAAATGTTCAATTCATCGTGATACTGATTTGAGGTCATATCACCCAGCCCTAGGAGTCGGTGGCCTAGTGGTTAGTTTGCACGCCCCATGTACAGAGGATGCAACCTTTGAAGCGAGGAGCCTGGTTTCAAATCCGACCAACAGGTCCTCTCCCGCGTATCATTCCCAGCTCTCTCCCCCCCAATTTTCGACACTATCCCCTGTCCTGTCTCTTGAAATGGGGGGGGGGGGGGTCTTATAATCAGGGTCATTTCCCTGCTATGATAACACACCACTTCTAAAGTCATATAAAGTAAACACTGCTATATTATATAAGGGGGGGATTTTTTTCTATGAGGAGCAAGAGAATATTTAACTTTTCTGACAAATCAGCTAGGAAGTGGTCATGGGAGCTAAATTAGAAATGCATATGTATATATAGGGCTATTATTGGAAGCCTTCAAGCTTCCTATATATAACTTTATTTTCTGCAGTCTGGTGTCTCACACTAGTGTGCACTGACGTCAGTGCGATTTAGGACAACGGTTACAGGCAGCGGGTGCTCTGGGCCGCCCAAGCCTTTCCCACAGCCTGCTGCGAGGCCGGGAGCCTGAGCTGTGAGGAGGTGCACTGAGGACAGCATGCAGGTCAGCGGGATACCAAAGTGGGAGGGGACCCGATGGAGGGGAGGGTAGGAAGCCAAACATCATGGTAAATATAGAACCTCCGGCATTTTTGCGGCTCTATCCACGAGTCCCGAGCTACTCCGTTTATTCTTAACAATTCACCACAGAATGTAAATGTCCACAGAATTTGTGCAAGCCATACAAACCCCCGAAAATGAGTTAAGGGTTTTGGGAAGTAATTCTGCGTTTCCCTGCTCAGCCTCCCCTCCCACTTTCACCCCTAAAACAAACTTGGGTTCACACAAGAACCATGGGAAAGACATGAAGAAGTGAGATGTCAGCAAATGAGGCCAACTTACGTTGTGTTTTTCTGCCAAATAGTCAAAGAGCATTCGTCCGTCTCTGAAAAAAAAAGAAAAAGAAAGACAGTTCCTGTAGTTAGAGGCCATTTAACTTGAGTCAACATTTGGCTTACATCCTGGTGTTTGGAGTCCCATTCAGGTATATTTTTCCACTTCTGGTCTAGATCATGAGCTGCACATTATGGAAGACCACTTGACTTTTAAAACAGTGTGATAGCCTGTTTATTACATTCAGTTTGGCTACTCCAAATCTATGCTAACACGTCTAACAAATGATATCTAGTGAGGAAGGAAGTAAGCCCTTTAGACTATGTGGCTTTGTCACAACAAAGGACGGCACCAACTTTTCTAACAACTCAAATCTAAATTGCATTTCACAACGTTGTCCTCAATTTATAGCTTAGTATTTCTGTGGACACTGAAACTGTGCACTTCTACGGTATGTTTATTTCTATACTGTGAATAAATAAGTGTGCATTTATTTGCTGGCACATGCTTCAAGGGAGTGAACATTTTTTGGGGCTACGGCAGGATTCTCCACTGCTTCAGACAGGTTGTCTCTGCTGATGGTGAGTTCCCTGTAGAGAGGAATGTCCGCCTGCTGTTCATTACTGGAACACTGATAGTAAATCAGAGCCACTGGCCATACCATACATGTCAGTCAAAAATGCCTTCTTTTTTAAAAACTTTTAAACCATATGTCTAACTGCACAGCAGATGTATCAACACATGCACTAACACAAAATAGCAAAAATGTTATCCATACGTCTGAGGCTATCTTTTGCTTTACAAAATATGATCAGAGTAAGACCACAGGCAGCTGCTGAGATGTCCAAGTGGACACTGTTCATCATGACAAGGTCTGCACAGCATAACTTTCACCTTTAGCACTGAAAAAGTCAAAGAGCCATCAGAGACATGCTGAGTTAAACTCCAAAAAGTTATTGTAAATGCCTCAACAGGTTTAAACAATAAGAATATAGGTCATTAATCAACTTAACAGCGGCCATAATCCAGCTAGTGTGTCTAATCATAACATAGTTTATGGAACTTTATTACAATTATTCACTATGAGCTAAAGCCTGGCTTGGTTTCTGGCTTTTGTTATTATCTAAAAAAGCTGCTTACGGCAAATATGCAGAAAAGCCAACTGGTAAACAAGCTGCAATAAGACTAACAGGTTCTACTTCGCTGTAATATACTTTGTGGATCTGTATCCGTATCAACCCCAATAGTAAAGAAGTTCAAATTTCAACCACTGCATGATTCCCTGATCCCGAAATAATGATGAAAACAAGCAACTGCATCATGTATTATTTAGGCCACAACAGGAGAATAATCCTTCTGCAAGTCTTTTGGCTTAACAGCAATTTTTTATCCACCACAGATGAGCTTCCCATTGTTTAACAAATTAAATGGCATGACGGGAAAAAAAAACATATAACTTAAGACAGACACATGATTCTTCATCCAAAAGGAAGAATCCTTTTTTTTTACTCTACACTGACAGCAAACTTAACAAAACACTGACAAGCTCTAAATCAAAGCTGCCATCATCGGGCTTCAAATCTCACAAAACAGATCCTAGAAATCTGTGTCTTGAAAGAACAGTACAAACGGAGAAGAGTTACAAATGGAAAATGCTCTTGATTGTCCATGGACACTCTCGCCAAGAACCAAAGCAAAGGATGCAGACTGATTGTAACTATTTCAATCACTGTAGACGACAAAACTGTCTTAATAGAGTTAACCGCAACATCTCGTGTCTCTCTTTTTGCTTGTCTTTACTGTCTTCTCTTAGCAAAAACACTGAAAAGGATGGATACATTTTTCATAGAAATTGCAGTTCAGAGGGATCTACAAAATATTGTATCTTACTGCTACCTTGATGTCCAAATGTTCCAAATAACGTGCCCTACTTAACCCAGATTCAGTGCAAAAGAAGTCCAGCAATAGGTCACTCAACCTCACTTAGGGCAACTGTGTATGGCATTACATTGTCCATAAAGAAAAGAAAATACTACTTTTGATTAAAACATAACAACAGTTGTATTACCTGGTGGACTGCATCTGCCTTGTTGTCTCTGGGTCCTCAAACATTTTCACAATAGGTTCAGTCTCTGACTGCAGCTGTTTGAGCTGGGCCACAACCTCCGTCCTCTTTTCCCTCAGAGCTGAAACAGAGAGGATAAAGAATGCTGTTGGGTGCAGCAACACTAGAAACCAAAACACACAGTTGCACCCCAGCACTCAAAATACAGTAAAACAAAGTTTACAGCTAAATCCATTCTGAATAGAGTGAGGGGGGTAGCTTTGTAAACCTTTATGATTTCAGTTAAGTGAGAGTCTTCCTTTGGTTTTGTGTATGTTGCTGGGGAAATAAGGATGAGAGGTGTGTGATTCCATCAAGTATAAAAACCTACTATGGGGAATTTCCTTATCAAGGAAAAGGCTTCTGTGCACATCCATGGCGAAGTCCACCATGTTGGTGTCGCTGAGGAGGTCCAGTTTTCCATTAAGCAGTTCCTGTTCATTGTAGATCTATGGATGAATGCGTGCCAAAAACAGAAAACAGAGGTGAGAGAGATGTTTGTGTACAAAAACAAAACAATTAAAGACGGATATATTATGTTTCTAATTCATTGAGTGTTAAGAGACCCAAATTATTTTCTAGATAATACGTAATGTCCATTGTTTCCATTAGCCCCAAAGGCGCTGGTAACTAGAATTGTATCAACCTTCATAAGATACAAATCACCACAAAATAATGTTGCCTGATATTTGTACCGAACAAATCAGAAAGGTGTGCTGGCTAGTGGTCACATTTCTGAAACAACATTAAACTTAATTTGGAAAACACTGTTAGCCACCTTGTAATGAAATAACTGAAACGATCTATTTTAATCATACAGTCAGTGAGTTGTATCTAACTTAAAGGTTATCCGGTATTTAGTTAACCTGGTGTTTGTCCCATACCTGTAATAGTCGTATGTTTCGGATATTAATTAATATTTACAAGTTGTAAAGCGACACACTAAACGTTGCAATATGTAGGCCTATTCCGAAATCCGTATTCCTATTGCAAGTGGGCCATTTTAATCAGCTGCGCATGTACAACATTTATAGAGTTATATACTGTATAAATGCCAAACTTTCTTTTCTTGAAAGACTGGCTGCCCGAAACAATTGAAACATGCACAGCATGGGCCGCATATCCGCTTTAAGGCACAAGCCTTGTGAAATTGAATGTAGCTTGTGATTTGAAAACTGTTCATAGGCCGGTGACATTTATTTTACATCGGTCCCCTTAGTTCAGCGTTGTACAATAACAAGGTATTTTGTCTGCAAATAAAATGAAGCACTCCAAAAATGATAGTATGTGAAAACCCGCGTGGCTGAATTAGCAATGGTTAAGCTAGCCACAATCACACCCTGGATTTCCGATGCTGTATTTTCAAATATACAATTCAATTCAAATGTGTAGGTCTCAAGCATTCGTACTTGATAAAATTCAATATGCAAATTCCTCAAATATTGGTAATACTAATTACGTTATTTCACGATACACAGCGATTTATTCCCGTACACATTGCCAAAAGTATGGTTTTTGTTCGACTGCTTTTATTCCCGTCATTAATTTGAGCCTTTATTTTGAAAAGAGGAAGCCAAATGCCGGTTGCGCAACGGTTAATTGTTGCTACTTCACAGAGCTACAGAAAATGTGGTCAACTCCTTAGCATGAATCGCTGGTACAACCGCTGAAAAGCCGTATTAAAGCAACTTAAACACTCTTGAAATATCTAAAACAGGCACTGAAGATATTATTCCTTATTTTAGGTCGTACCTCTTTAACAGACAGGAACTCCAGCAGAGGAAAAACGAGATGACGGTCTAAAAAGTGAGCAATTTTGGTAGTGAGATCGTATTCCGCCATTTTTGCTCCGGAGAAAGGGAAGCGACCGGAAGTTCCTGGTTTTTACGTCACAGGCAGACGACCAATCGGAGACATCTCAGTATCTTCAGTGAGAAACCGAAGAAGCCTTTGGATGCTGATCTTGAAGAGCGATTATGATGATATTGACGATTATAAGCCTAATTAGATAGATAGATAGATAGATAGATAGATAGATAGATAGATAGATAGATAGATAGATAGATAGATAGATAGATAGATAGATAGATAGATAGATAGATAGATAGATAGATAGATAGATAGATAGATAGACAGACAGACAGACAGACAGACAGACAGACAGACAGACAGACAGACAGACAGACAGACAGACAGACAGACAGACAGATTCATTTGGCTAGCAAATTCATTTGAATGTTTTTATTTTAGACAGACAGACAGATTAATTTGGCTAGCAAATTAATTTGAATGTTTTTATTTTTTGTGAGTTAGACCTTACTAATATATACAGCTTCCTGTTGGGTAGAGACTGACTTGAATTTTATTCATATTTTACCCTTTGATTCCTGCTCATGAATAGAAATGTAAATCTTTCTTTTTCTTCAATGGCTTCTCAGAAAGATGCATGACTGTGACTTGTAAACCTTTCAAAATTCCCATAATTTCCTTGTGGTGTTGATACAGTGAAACATTTCATTTATGAAGAGGGATCCATGTTAAGGTTTTGTTGAATTTGAAAACATAGCTCTCTGCCAGTCACCACCAATATCTCCTCCTAAAAGTCTGTATGACTGTGTATGACTTTTTTATGGGACCAAAACCATTTTAGGTCAAATATAGTCACAATGAACCCCTGAATTTAATGTGAGAACCATTATTTCCAATCATTTCACTTTTCCACGAGGTTAGAATGTCTTCACTGTGCATCTGAACCATCCTTCTCTCTCCTACTTTCCTTCAGCAGATACCTCATAAAGGTGCTCCTCCGTAAACCATACTGGGCCAACGACTGCCAGTAACAGCTACGCAACTGCCCATCTCTAATAGGTTTACTAGAATCTTGTTTTCCTGACAACCACAAAGCACTGTCTAGTATCCTTACACAATTATTCCCTTGTTACCTTTGGGCTCTCTCTCTCTTTTACTCCCACTTCTCCCTGTCGCTGACGGCAGGTATGAGTCATAAACAGACACCACTCACCATGGCCAATTGCTGTTTTACTGGGTGCTTCTGACACAGTCAGCTCTGGCTTAATGACAGCCTGCTTAGATTTAAAGAAAAAAACACAGCTTTTACCCTGAATGCTGAAGCCTATTATGCTCCATTGCTAAATTTCAGTAAATGTTTTTCTGTGAAAAAAAGTTATCAAATTGTTTATTAGATCATTCCATGACTTCAATCCAATTATCAAAAGCTCCAGTCTGGCTGCCACTGAGTTGGCTTTATAAAGTCAAACAGAAAACTTCCTCTGTTGCTGTTTTCACATTGTTCTTTTTATTTGAGAAGTCATACATGGATTCTCCGAATTTCATTATGCACATGTTTTCTTGTTTTGTTCAAATAATTATTTTCTTCTCTTGAAGTATTACAAATAATGTTCACATGATAAATATCTTGGATTAAGCTTTTGAGTGTTTCATATTTATGTTATTTCAAATGTTAACCCGTTTTAAATAAACACATCCCAATTAAGAATGCAATTATTTGATTTCATAACATTAATATATTTATTGGGTCGACATTTGGGTAGGTCACAAAGATAGAAATAAAGTTAACATTTTTTTTCAACTGCAAGTTTCCACTCTTTCTCAGGTGAGCCTTCTGTTCTTCGTCTCGTGGTGGATTAATGGTGGATTAATGTTGGGTCCTTGCAATATAAAATAACAAATACCAAATGCCTGCTCTTTTGTAAAGTGTCTTGACATAACATTTTTTATGAATTGACGATATGCAAATAAAGATTGACTGATTGAATGTTCAATTGACTTCCATCCCATCTCTCATCATCATCCACTCTGAGGTTTTATCAAAATTAAGGTCAAAAACACTTTAAGATATCTTGGTACAGTGTGGTAAAGTACAAGTACTTCACTACAGTATGTTTTAAGAACATCTGTAGATACGTACTGTACCTGAGTGTTTTTAATTTTTTCAACTTCTACTTTTACTTCTTCTACTACATTTTATCTTCAAAAAATATACTATTACTTTACTAAATTAATATTGGACACCTCTACAATATAAAATCTGTATGTAATTGACACAATTCTCTGTATTGATTATCTGGACTATGCATGTTCGCACAAGATCAAATGAGAGTAAAACAAGTCACAGCATATCCTGCCATGTCTTCAGAACGCGACACCATGGCTGCTGCCTCTTCTGTCACAGCTGCAGGCGAGACAGCAGAATGTGATGCTGCTACACCGCAAACCTCTAATGAACAATACAATCTGGCTGTCTTGTGTCTTGGTGCTTTTACTTTTCGTTACTTTAGTACATTTTAACACCATATACTTCTGATACTTCCGTACATTTGAATTGGCTACTTTAAGACTTTGACTTCTTACCTATTTCATTAAAAGCGACTTTTACTTTTAGCTTTTAGCTTGGTAACTTTCAAGTGAGGTATCTTTACTTTTACTCAAGTCTGGTTTCCAACATTCTCATATTCTTTACTCTATAAACACATCAGGTTCAAATCTTTACAGGAAAGGGCAAATAATCGTGTATTCAACTGTAAATAATCCTTAATAAGGGTCAATAAAATAGGCTACATTTTAATCACTCTTCACTTTACTTCCTGTATGCCATACAGAGGTGGCTCCAGTTGTTATAGGCCTACAGGTTTCAGTTTGGGCTTTCAGAAAATGGTCTTATTTAATTCAAAAGCTGATGCTTTACTATAATTAAAGCAGCATTTTTCCGGCTGCTGCAAAATAGAGTACTTGGCAACTCTCTGAAAGTGAGCAGCCTCCATTATGAATTAAGCTCAGGTTCACGGTCATGAGCTGCAAATTTACAGGTTTAGTTTGCAGTTCACCAAAATATGCATGTTTAATTAATGCGTTCTTTGAGCATGTTAAGGCACAACATTGAGAACAATATTGCTTTGATTTTCTTTAAAACAATTTTAGTGGAGATTTTAAAGCAAACATAAATAACTCTTTATTTTCTGTTTTTTTTTAACATCATCCTAGTAATTTTATACAGTCCCTTGCCACGTAGTATAACCTCAATGTGTCCTTCCAACCTTACTTTACTGCAAAAGGATCATTACCCCATAATTGTTCTTCCAAACAACAGAAACACATGCATTATATTGTCCATTTTCAGTGTAATGTGAGTTCTGTGCTTGCATTTTATGTGCAGGCAATAATACTTGTTATTACACAATATTGAATTAGGAAGCGGCGGGAAAATCTTCACCAGTCCAAGCAAAGCCAATAAGCATTTTAAGATAGGTTCAACACCACAAACTAAATCCAAAATGACAAGAAATCAAGTATTTTAAACACTGATGTGAAAGCCAAATTGCTTTGGTTTCTCTTGTTTCAACCAGCCAATATTCTTTAAAAGAGAAAGGTGCTTGGGAATAATAGTATATTGGAAAAACATGTGCCGGGGATTTATTCTTTCATTTCTTCACATTTGTCTAAGTTTTATCTTCCTGATGCCACACAAATGTTATTTTGTTGATCACATGCTGAACTCAATAAAATGTTAAATCCCCTTGAGTAATTGTGGTGCAAAGAATTTCTGCTTTACAAGAAAGGTACTGTGTCTGGATAATTGTTGGTCCTTACTATCTTTCAGTTCAAACTCAACTCGTGATTGCTTTGTACATTTGTTTATTAGAGGTCTCAGGCTGTATATATATAGAATTTTTAAACCAAACAAGTTGAGCCACTGAGTACCATTAGGGTCTGAGCTATGCTCAACCCATGTTTTTTATATGGTCCTGTTCCAGCATGCTTATCCATACCCTTGGGGAACAGCAAAAAAAATGGAAATTGGTAAGGGTCGATTGGGAAAATCACTAAGGCAATTTGGAGGGATTGATCAGTAAAGCTTGACTATCAGCTGTCAATCATTTGATAAAGAGGCTGCAGGAGAGGCATTCGGTATGGGGGTTTTAGCTTATATTAAGATAAAGGAGACCGATATGGAACAATAATGAGAACCAATCAAACTCCAAGTAACAATGTTTAAATTCATTTTGGGAAATATGTTTATTAACTTTCTTGTTGATGCTTATAGTATCAATGCCACCCTCATATCTGTGCTAAGACTCTGGAGCTAACAGAAGGTTAACTAAGCATAGAGACTGGACTCAATCTAGCACTGTTTTACACAGCCATATAAAAACTCAATTAACTGGTTAGTGGGCTTATGCACCAGAATACATCTTGGCCATGAGCTGTGAATCATGGCCAAGGTGGTGAATGGTGTATTTTTGGATATTGTGGGTTGTCAGGTTGAGACTCTGAAAAAAATATCAAACAACACGTACATCCGAATTGTTCAGTACTAACTAGGTGGACAAAAAAATACATTCATAGGCAAAAGGAAGTCTAAGTCAGCATACAAGAAGCTGCTCCAATTCACATTTAATTAAATTTATCACCACATGTGATGTTTCAGCCCATAGCTATTCATCAGACATGATTCTGGCCAACAAGTCTGGCCCATAACCCATTGTAAAACTGCAACTCGACATTTACAGCGTTACTTCAACTTTGGTATAGGAATTTAAAAAAAAACTGCTGTTAGAACATTTACATTTTCAGCAAAAGACAAAACACACCTAAGTATTATTAAAGAATTTTTAGTTTAAATACGTTTGTATATGTTTGTAGAAGTGGCATTACTTTGTGCATGAAACTGATCGAATCACTCTAACAAATTATAAGAGACTGAATAGACTGAATATCATAAATAATATGCCTAGAGAAAATTGGTCTATTTTGTATTAGGAATTGTTTACAACTCCTCTGGTGGTGATTTGAGATATCTACATCTGAAATCTAACCAACACAATGTTTGAAATTGTGTTTTATACAAATTATGTTGTATGTTGTGTTAAAGTATCAAAAAAAGACGTCATCAGAAGCATCTCTTTCAACATGCAGTGACACTGTCACTTCATTGACAATCCACATCTCGATCAATCCACTTTTCAGTGAACTTTCTTTCCATTGAACAAAGGAGCATCTTGTAGATCTAAGCGGTGCCTTGTTTAAATAAAACTGCCCATTGGGCTGAACTGTGTGCAGACCTTTTTCTTTTTTCTGCAGTGAAGAAATAGTCCCTATAAAATGGTTGCGGTCTGGTACATTGAAACCAGCCCACCTGCACCCAATCACCAAACCTCATTGAACAGGGGCTTCTCCTCATCACTAATGCCATCAATTGATCTGCTACTGATCTTTAAAGGCAGGGTTGGTGATTTTCGAAAACTAGCATGATTTTGAAAGTAGCATTCCCTCAGTGCTATGTCTGCACCCACCCCCTCCCCTCTGTGCTCCCTCAAAAGCCACGCCCCTCACTTACATGCACAAGCACCATTGGTCCAGAAGCGGACCTCAGCTCATGCTTTGAGTGTGGGCTTGTGCATGCATGGGGCTAGAGAACGAGCAGGGAGACAGGGAGGCATGATTGGTTCATCAGATTGGTACCTCGTGGCAGGCATTGGTCGAAGTTTTTACATGCTTACAACTGCTACAGATGACGGATTTTCTTTGTTCCTTTTTCAGAGCACAGGAATTATTAATGTCTGTCAGGACCTAAAGACAATTTTAACTGAAATCTTAAAAAGTGTATCTGGAGAAAATTACCAGCCCTGCCTTTAAGGGTACTAGTTTTAGTATTTTGTTAGCCTCAGACAAAGACAGACCATTTTTGGTCTTTATGCTAAACTAAGCTAATCATCTGCTATTTTTTGTTTAGTATACAAACCAAGCGCCAACCTCCGGTCCTGAAAAATGAAGCTAATGTTGAAGTGCAAAATCCTGCAGTTCGTTGAGTTTTCGCTTAATGCTGGCTCCAGGAACACTGGAAGTCACATACACATGACAAGCTGTTTTTACAGCACAAATAAACATCTTTACAGCCTGGTACAAAAAATTCCCCCCTTGTACAGTGCGTACAAGGGGGGAATTTTTTAAAAACGGCTCCGTTTTGATTTTTAAACGATAAGTGTTGTCCATAGTTAGGCACATAGCTGACATGATTGACAGGTGGGTGCAATGTACGGGTTCGTCAAGAGACTTAAAACCCGCCTCAGCTTCGGCTATAAGCCTATCGTTAGGTTGACTGAAAGTTAGGCTGTGACAGAATTTCCAGCATGGCGGCGGCTGCCGATGAGCCTCCGAAGCCCCCTGCCGTAAAAGATGGCTGAAGTCACTCAGGCTTCGTCCATTAATATTTACCGTCTATGGTACAGACATACTGTAAAACTCTAAAGTGGTACTGATCTTCTCATGTAGACAGGAGAGCTAATAGGAATAATCCAAAAATGTGTTTGCCAATTGAGGCCATTGCCTTTAAACTGTCCACAATAAGTGGAAACGTGGGTCCCTCTTTAAAAGTGGGGTAAATATAAACAGTCATCCACCATTTCTGTCTCTACAAAATCAAAGCATGTGTGTTGGATGAAACAGTTGCAGCCAGTGATGGCTTTGACCACACATGATAGCCAGTTTCAAGACTGAGATTCTGTAGGGAACACACACACATTTCAGCAATCAGTTATCCATCATTCCACGGGTTTGTCTCGCTGAAACTCCTCCTCACCCTTAATGGGATCGACTTAAAGGGTGCTGCAGGGAAGGGCCAAATATTCCATGAAAAACCTCAGCTCTCCAGTTCCCTGAAAGCTTTCTTGGTCAACAAATGAATCCAAGAGAGAAAGAGGAGATGACACTGCCAAAGACACCCACCATTGGCCTCGTTCTAATATCTGTCAAAATATAAATCAATAAAACCTGAAGACAAATGACCGGGCGCTGGATGTTGCAAAGCCAAGCATCTCTGCTCTGAATCCGAATCGCAGCATCTCATATGAATTTCAATGATTCTTTTGTAAACTTTTTAGATATGCATCACCTCGCTCAGTGTGCGTGTCAGGTTATAAATCAGCGGCCCACTCCTGATTCGGAGCCCAATGCTGACTTCAGCACTGTCACGCTCAGTGGCAACAGGATGAACGTTATCGACCAGGCCTATGAGCCAGAAAACAATGTAAACTTCAAGTGAGCACCCATGGTACCAGGCATGGCAAACATCTGTGCAACACATGTCAGCTGCACAAACAATGAGTGACTTGTGCTCACACACTTCAGCAATATCAGAAGGCACATAGTAGACTCGATCAATATTTGACCCCTCTAATCCTTCCTCAGCAAGCTCTGCTCCATTGCTCCCTTCTCGTTATGCCTTACTTCTTTATCCTTTGCAATTTCTTTAAAAAACAGGAAAGAGTGCTATCTCCAAATTTGTGTTCATGAACATTCTTAGCAGAAAAGAAAAGAGAAACCTGAAAACTCTAGATTGTTCTGTCAAGTCACACTGCTGCACGTCTGCACAGGGGATGAGATTCAAATATTCATCTTTCTGTGGATTTGAAATGTCTGTTGTAATTGCTATTGTGCATAGTTATGTTGCTAAGTGGATGCATGCTGCAGAAATGTGCTCTTGAAATAAAGGGTAGAAAATAAGACCAGTTAGAAATAACTATTACTACTTTACGTCTCAAACCTCAACCTGGACCCACTGAGAGGGTGTGGAAGTGTTTTATGATTATATTTGGAATACTATAAAAAGAAAAGAAAGAAAAAACACTACTTCAATGAATGAATCTAACCAGCTGACGCAACTAAGAATGAAGTTGATGTGATTCTTGGATACGTCAGTCAGTATTTGGCTCTGAGTAGTACAAATTGAAACACCACTGCCAACTACTGTCTCATGGACCCACTTTCTCTTTAATAAGACCGAATGAGTGTTATGTAAGATAAGGCTCAAATGTATGCTAGGCTTTTATTTTCCTTCAAAAAAAATTCAGAAGGAGCAGAGAAATTTGCTCATGTGGGGATCGAATCAAGATTTCAAAACCTTGCATGAATACGTTTTTCTTGTATGAATTAGCATCACTTCTTATGATAAACTTAGCCCCCACCTACAGCACAGCCTGAAGATGATCTTATGGCTGTCGATTTTTGAGTTCAATGAGAACAGACTATGGACTATTAAAACAAATTTAGCAACACATAATATACTACATGTGGTAATACTCCAATCCACAATAAGCAATCACGCTACTATACGAGGTGTCAGGGGAGCAACACATCCTACTGTAACCTTCATACTGTGTGAGTATCATCAATTACCAGCGTGGTGCTGCTCTGACATGGTGCTGAATGTTGTTCTTGGCACAGAAGCCAAGAGAGAGAAGAGCAGGAGAGTGAGGAAGCCTAATTGTGATGTGCCATAATTTGCCGCTCCCCGGCCTCTCACTCAGTATATGGGTGAGGTCAAAGGTGATATGGAGGAGTCCATCAGAGGCTAAGCATGCTTAAGTCATTTGTACAAAGTTATTGGCGGTGAAAGCAACTTGGTCAGACAAGGGACCTAATCAGATTTCAAAGTAAACATGGTGCCGCGGCTCCAGAAAGCTGAGTCCAAACATTGTTGCTAATTGCATCTGTCTTCATTTTCCGCAACTCACTGTACAACACCAATGAAAGAGAAAACTAGATGGAACAGGAAATGTGTCAAAACCACCGAGAGCACCTCAACCTTACTTCAATTTTTAGTAGCTGTTCATTTAAGGGATGCCAACTCTGATTGCTTCTGTCAAAAATCAAAATATCATGCCTGTGAAGTGTTTCTACTGGAATATTTCTCTTTTTTCATACATGGAGAGTGAAAAGGAAAATATATAAATGCTTGTCCCATGTGCCATATGTGGGGGGGCTTCCAGAGCATGGAAACCTACGTAAGCACCAGTCAAGTAGCACAATTTGGGTTTTCAGATGGCTGCAATTGATCTCACATATAGTGACATTTCTGTACAAGAGAGCGGCTCCAAGTAAAACAGGCGCCTCATGTCAAGAGGCTTTTTTCACCACCACCACATCCAGCTGCAGCTCAAAGTTATGGACAGCTTGTTCACAGAGCGCTTTAACCATCAAGTCCTGAAATCCCAGGAGTCACAGCTGCAGCATGGTGTTTATTGCAGGTCACTGTTACGGCCCTGGTCTTCACTGGCACCTTGGCAGACAAGGGAAAGCCCTCTACCCCAAAGGACAGTGTAGGATTGTTTTAATGTGGTTTCTTTGGTATTTTTTGCTCCAGCAAAAACCCAACCACATATCAACTGACTGCCATGTGCAGACTTGAAAATTACAAGTTCATAGATCGCCAAAGCTAAGTGTAACCTAAACTGTACGGTGTTGCTATTTGTTATTCTCTCACAGAGGATGACATTTTATCGTCCCCTTTTGCACTTGACCATTATTGATAATGCCAGGCTACTTAACAATGTCAGTGTCCTTTGAAAAAAGTATCCTTGTTGCCCTTTCAATTAGAACATAGACAAAGGATGCACAACAGTTGGTTATGTGCAGTGAGAGGCATTGGATATGACATCAGATCTCTGAAATGTCTCAGTATGCAAGTTTGTGCTAAGCCCACATCAACAAGTTATGCGGTAAGAGAGAAATGTGTAAGCAGGCATGCACAGGGAGGGGATGAGATTCCCAGAGGCTCCTGAGGGAAATCAGGATATAATGGTCAATGTGCTTGGAAGGCACATTTCATATTTTCAGACGAAACTGATAGATTCTTGACTCAACTGACTGTCCTACCAAATAATTAGAAGGGGATTATATAAAAATGGAAGTGGTGCATGAGAATGGCATCATCTGGATTGTGAATTTTTGCTGTAGCCTGCGAACCATCATGCTGCATGTTGCTGACTGGTTCATTGGGTATGCAAGTTTAGGTTTACAGTGTACTTGTACTGTATTACATTTACCTTCCCAAGCCTGAGAATGTTCAGTGTGGGTTTGAAAGTCAAAATGGCTGGAAAGCCACCATGAATGCAAACTATGAATGACATTAAGTGTTTCTTTTTTATGCCATTTTTTTCATAGCCACATCATGTCTTTAACATTTTAAAAGGCAGTATATGTTCATCATAAATATATTATTACTGCTTATTGACAGTACTTAGAGGCCTATACTTATGTCATATTAATATTCACATTTACATAATAATACTAGAAATTGAAGCAGAAGAAAAGTACTTCGGTGTTTTTATTTTTTTTAAATCATCCTCAGGCACGCCTACAGATGGCATGTCCGTGACGTAGGCATCGCGTATGTTGTCAGAAGAGAAAAGATGGCGTCGGTGTCAGACATGTACGATGTTGGATGGGAAGGTAAGACAAAAGATACAAAAAATATTTTACTAACTTGTCATCGAAATATGGTTTTATAATTTAGTCTTTAGAGTTTTCTTTTGCAAGAACACAAGTAAGCGTCGTCATTTCCCATGACTGAAAATAAGTCATCGTGTCAAGGAGGAAGCTAATTCTAGTTAGCATGGTTAGCGCATCGTTGGCTGACTTAGCGGATGTATCTGTACAGTTTATCCATACAAGCTCAACGATGGTCATTTTGGGCTTTTGAAGGTACTAAAGTTGCGTTTCACGTATAAGTGTCGGCGTTGTCTGTTTGGTTCAAGATATCCCCCTAATGTCTGTAGCTTGCTGGGAAGCAAAGCATTTATGCTTCGGCTAACGTTAGCTGCTAACGACAGAGATTGCATGCACTCCTGCAAAATAAACATGACATGGTATATGAATTTTCTTGTAATGACAACGCGGTGTCCTGCCTTTGTAAGAGCAGTAATAGGGGATAAAAACACAACTGTGGTAGCAGAATGAAGCTGATAATCTGATAAAAACTCAAATGTGAGCTAAAGTGAATTGCTGTCCGTTTTTTTGCTTTCTGAGTAATACAAGTCACTGAAATCCAACCATTTAAAATGTGGAAATTCAGTGTAGAGCAATTGTACACATTAAAATTTAGATACGTTATGCATCTTGTTTTCACACTTTAATGCTGCGAATGTGTATCACACAGTCGCAAAGTTAAATGTTGAGACTCGATACACTTCTTTGGCTGATACTTAAATGTCCTTATGCTTCATTTTTCAACTTTGTCCACAGAAATGAGAGATAAGCTGCGTAAATGGAGAGAGGATAACTGCAGAAATAGTGAACAAATTGTGGATGTCGGCGAAGAGCTCATCTGTGACCATGCATCTAAACTGGGAGATGACAGTAAGTGTGCCACGATGACATAAATCCCTACACAATTTGACATCAAGGTAGCAAGATATGTAACCTTTCTACACATCATTTTAAGTTTTGTAACAAAACAGCAGACTGTAAGTGCTCTGAAATTAGAAAATGGTACCAAAGCCGCTTTAACAGGGCAGAACTACTGTAGTTGTTGATGAGAATGACCAGACACCTTATGGAAACTCCAGCATCATATTAAAAACAGTAAAAGATAAGTACCACTCGTTGGTCTGTTTAAAGTATTTTTGAACAAGGACCTTCTGCTTTTTAACATCTGAAACCGCCAAATGTCCCTCTGTAGAATCAGTCAGGTTCATCCATACAACTGTGAGAGATATTATTGATCTAAGTGAGTGATTTGCTTCCAGCTCGCTTTTTTTCCTGTCCTCTCTTTAGTGGTGTATTTTTCTCTTTTGGATACATTTCTGAACAGGATCATAGGTTTCCTGTAATGTGAAAAACACAGATAAATGAACAGCCATGCCTAAAAAAGCCAAGAATACTAGTCAGAATATATTAAACATGTATTTAGGAGATTTCAGAAGGAAAGGTAAAATACTTAACTTTAAAAGAAAAAACACATGGATAAGCAAGAAAGGACACTTTTCATATTTAATGGTTTGGTGACCTAGATTATTAGTAGGCAATGACACTAAAGAGAGACCAATGGATTATCAGGAAAAGCTAAAGAGTAACTTTGAAAGATGACATAATTGCAGACCAGGAATGGGAGTTTTAAATGATTTTAAAATAAAGGTACACACTTCAAATAACTTAAGAATGATCAAGATTCTTTTGTAATAGTTGTTCATTTTGATTGCTTTTATTCCTGCCCCAAAAAACGCACATCAGCTCGTAGAAGACTTTTTCATCCTCTAAGTTTAACAGGACCACCTCTGCAGTCTTCGTTTTTAAGATGAGCTTGTCGGTCTTCTATGTGGCTTTTAAACAAGACATGCTTGGACTGCCAGCACATGTAGTGATACGAGATTGCTTGTTTTTCTCCCTGTACACAAAAAGTACATCTGAAAATGTAATTGTTTGATTTGTGCAGTTTTACAATCATTTTTTTTACACTGTTGAAATACTCCCAAACATCACTTGATGAATTCCATTCTGCAAAAAAATACAAAACCTATGCACACACTTTTGATGTTCCTCATGTTCAGTCACGTTAGATCAGGGCTGGACTGGGACAAAAAATCGTCCCTGGCATTTTTTGCCCAGATCAAAGTTTGTTCGGCCCAAAAGACCTTACAGGCAGAGTCATGACTGTTTCTTTGATTGATTGAGAGCAGAGGGCCCAACGAGGAGGGGTGGGCCCATGCACGCGGGAAGACGTTTTGAGTAGGGGGGGCTGCCAACTGAATCTTAAGTGTCACGTTACTATTGTGTTTTAAGCACAGCCAGCAAAGGGGCTCAATAGCAACGTAGGTCTTTGCAACACGCTATAGCAACAATACTTGCGATCACTCACTACGCTAATTGCTAATGCGCGCGCACACACACAAACACATTACACATCTGTGACCTGTTTTTGTGCTGAATAAACAAACATTAACTGCACAGCGTCAGTGGAATAAACCCATGTCTTACCTGGATTTACATGGCACCAAACGTGGCCTTGCATTCCGTTGTGTTGCTAATGAAGCGTCTGACGAGGGACGGTATTAGCGGTCTGATGACCCGAGCCCTACGGAACCCGACTTCGGACTCGGGCCGTGTATTTAAATACATAATTCGGGCTCGCGTCAAGCCGGGCTTCAGGCTTTATTATTTATTTATTTTGGCTGCTCTAAAGTTTATACTACTTGCTGAATCACTAACCCAAGTCAAAGTGACACACCTCCCTCATCCCTCCTGAGCTGTCAATCAGGCCGCGCACAGTGTCAAACACAAAACTCGAGATGAGCGGACCGAACCGAGATACAGAAGAGTGTGGAGCGGGAGTTGCACACACACGCTAACACATAAAGTTCAACACAGGAAAACGGTACAGTGTAGCAGCTGACAGGGGAAATGGTCTGCAAAGCAGCAGGTTCAGTAACAGGGAAGCAGTCCGTATCAGCCGGCCAGCCCCAGGGGGGGCTGCAGCCCCGGCAGTAACCTCCTTCTACCTGTATTGGCAAATTAGTCACCACCCCACTCAAAAACCACCAGCCCTCTATACGAGCAAAAAAAAAAAAAAAAACGGCCCACCGGGCATTTGCCCGGTATGCCATATGGCCAGTCCAGCCCTGTGTTAGATCAAGAGAAATGTGACTGAACATGGGGAACATCATCTGTGTCTGCAAAGGTTAGTGTTTCTGTTTATGGATAGGTCCAGATCTTCATAGATTGCTGCTGAACCCCTTAAAAAATGTTAACTTTAAGAGAAACTGGGTCATTAGATTTATATGTATCTCGTATAGTATGAAATATGACTGGGCAATTAATCAAGTTTAAATTTCAACTACGATTTTCATGATCATGCAAACACGATAATCAAGATTAAACAATTACTGTGCCACATGCCGTGTTGAGCCTGTTTTCAAAACGAGTACTAAAGTACCCATGCCCACCTCTATCTAAAAAATACTTTGAAATGGTTTACAGTTAACAGGGCAGGAAAGTAAATATTGTCACTTTCCTTGTGCATAGATTGTTAAAGATTTTAAAACAGCAGTGAGTATCTGCTTTAAACATTTGAACAGTGAGAATCGACTTTGTAACTGCACAGTCCTGCTGTATTACCCCATTCAACCCTCCCTCTCCCCTCCAGTCATAATCAGTCATACAGTCCTCCGAAGAAGGGAATAAACACTTTGCATGCCATGGTTTTATTGAATCCAGCTCTTAAATTGGCTGTGAAACGAGATGGTAATTATCAAAACAAGACTTGGAATCATTAAAGTCAGGAAAACCGAGAGCCATTTGTTTTGGCATCACCACCCATTTTTTTTTGGGTGGAGTTGGCTTTTATTATTATTCTCAATGAACAAGGGTTGTTCATTTTGCTGAACATGTCCAGATGGATCGTCCAAGCTGTCTTTCAAACATGTTGTATTTATTCCATTAATTGGCCTCTGTAGCCAGACTATTAGTCAGTATGTTATAACGTTACAGTTCACTGCATGTAAAAACATCTTTTTTTTGAAGCAGGAAGGAATGGTTGTGCTTGGTAAAAATGGTGCTGTGCCTGCTGTTCTCTACAAGAAGCCTATATCTATCAGACTCATCACAAAAGGGAGACAAGCATCCTGGAGTAGAACGTGGACAACGCAGAAATATTTGATACTGATGCAATTGATTTATAAAACCAACGACAGCCATTCTAAAATAAACTTTGTAGCACAGATTGATTTAAAGCCTTTTGGCAAACACAAAGGAGTGAAAAATACAAGAATTCACTTCAATTTAAACAATCATTAACAATTCTAATTAACTTAAGATGTCTGGAACGAACATCTGCGCATGTTCTCACATCTGCATTGCTTTAACATTCACTAATCAAAATAGTTTTATATTTTGCATATCTTGGCCCTGATGTATGCACAGGTTTGTGTTCTCAGTGAAGAGAGTCACACTGTGTTGTTAACACAACCACATTTAGCTGTTATGCTGCGTTCCAGTTGAACTGGGAAGTGGGAAATTCCGAGTTCCCAGTCGGAAGTGTCAAATGGAACGCCCCCTGAAGTTGTAATTACTAATCGGAAACTCTGAGAAGTCGGAGTAGCCCGAGTTAAAATCCAACATGGCTGCTACGTGCATCAACCAAACATTTATTGCTGCGTTCCAGTTACCTCGGAACTGGGAAGTCGGAGCTGGGAATGACGTCACACCCGAGTTGAGCGTGTTCCAGTTGCAAGTCGGAAAAGCAACATGGACACCTCCAGGAGTACCTTTGTTTTGTTAGCTAATACCAGACGATAACTACACACTACGTGATAGTTTGTGCACAAAAATAAAATGACAACATGTCCACAGATAGAACTTGCACAATACTATCAGTGTGATTGATTTAATCACACAAAAAGAGGAACAAGCGGCTAATAAACACTATAGTCTCAGCTTTAACGTACGGTTGATGCACGTAGCAGCCATGTTGGATTTTAACTCGGGCTACTCCGACTTCTCCGAGTTTCCGACTAGTAATTACGACTTCAGGGGGCGTTTCAGTTGACACTTCCGACTGGGAACTCGGAATTTCCCACTTCCCAGTTCAACTGGAACGCAGCAAAAGCTGAGACTATAGTGTTTATTAGCCGCTTGTTCCTCTTTTTGTGTGATTAAATCAATCACACTGATAGTATCGTGCAAGTTCTATCTGTGGACATGCTGTCATTTTATTTTTGTGCACAAACTATCACGTAGTGTGTTGTTATCGTCTGGTATTAGCTAACAAAACAAAGGTACTCCTGGAGGTGTCCATGTTGCTTTTCCGACTTGCAACTGGAACACGCTCAACTTGGGTGTGACGTCATTCCCAGCTCCGACTTCCCAGGTCCGAGGTAACTGGAACGCAGCAATAAATGTTTGTCCAGCATGTGAACTCGGGCAGCTGTTAACACAGTCACACTATGCAGAGTGTGGGATGACAAACAGCATGATGTTTCCTGAAATGTTAGTTCAGAGACTTTGGTTTCACTTAACATCTGAAAAGTGTTTTTTTTTTTAATAATGTCAGCAATGTTTATTTCACTAATGAGTGACTTTGCTCTCATTGGACTGCCCAACTTGTGACTCGTATGTTTTTCCCTCCTTCAAAAATCATCCTTTCCATGTCTCGTTTGTCATCTTACGACATATTTTCTGAGATAATGTTCCACTTAATTCCCTCACATTTAACATAATTACTGAGATTGAATTAGTAATTTATCACTAAATCACTGGAGCAATGAATAACATTACTGTAACACCATTCACAAGGTTCTTGACATGATATGGTCCCACATTTATGACCATTATATTATTGTAGTGCTGCTCAAGTTGTGATTTTATATATGGTTTTAAGGCCCTGACACACCAAGCAGACGGCAAAGAACTAGTGGCCACGAAGGCCGCCTGTGGCGTCGCCTCACGTCGCCTTCTGTCTTGATCAAAAAGTTGCACTAGAACACACCGCAAAGACTACAGCCGACGGCCAATCACCACGTATGTTCTGCGCAAGCGCGAGGCAGTGGTAGTCTGTTGTTATGATACGAGAAGACAATAGAGAATAATGTCGGCACTAAAAGCATGGATGCTACAGTGGCATGCTCAATGGGCTTTCCCGAACCTGTGTCGAGAGCTGGAGATAAATGAAACCTCCGAACAGCCAATCAGAGTGATTCTTCTCACTGACCGCCGACGCCGATTCAACATGTCGAATCGGCTAAAAAAAGGCTGACAGGGAAGCGACTCACCGCAAAAACTAGGGCGACGACCGCTCACAAACGGTCGAACTAGGACCGATGCCCGACGATCTCCTTGGTGTGTCAGGGCCTTTAAACAAGCTACTTATTTTGAACGTATTCCAGTCAGAAATTTTGAATGTAGCCTTAAATATGTTGAATATGTTATATGTTAAAGTGAAAAGGGAAAGTTCTTGAATGACATCTGGCACATTTGTGGAAGTTTTTGGGTAAGAAACATACGTGCAGCTATTGAGGACACACTCTTAAGTCAGGATGTCAACTGTACGGATCATTATTCCTTCTTTTTTTTCATGTTACAGCAGACAGTTCAATGGAAAGGGCGTTAACAGAGTCCTCTTTGTCTGTGTCTCTTCTGTCCAGTATGGATTATTTATGAGCAGGTGATGATCGCAGCGCTGGACTGCAGTCGGGATGACTTGGCTCTGGTGAGTTTTTACCGCTCTTCCTCACACACCCAAGAGCTTCAAAAGCCATCCTTCACTCTCTCAGCCATTCCTGCTTTGCTTCACCTCCTCTGCCAAATGTTGAAAATCAGATTTTTATTCGGCCAAATGGTATTACTGTGTCTGTACTTTGGAAAAACAATTTGCTGAAAGTTGGGATTAGACAGTGTAGCAAACAAGTGGAGAAGCATGCTTCAAGTGTTAGCTGAACTTGGCCTTCAGTTATGGAGTTCAACTGCTTTTTTCCCCTCAGGGCGTTATTTGCCATGCTCAAACTTAATTTGATGTTTCTGAGTTCAAGTTGAAATATTCATGCTCTAAAAATGTTCAAATCTGCAAGGGATATAAAAAAAAAAAAGTCCAGAAATCATGGCAATAGACAAGGTACATCTTTAATCAGTACAGATGAAATGACTCCTTTGGCAAAAACGAAAGACTCATTGATTAAAGAGAAGGCAGAACTCAGTCATTACAATTAGTTGTCTGTTGGCGATCCTTCCAGCCATGCTGCCAGATTTAAAAAAGAAGAAGAAGGACCAGACTCCAGCTGATGGATAGTGCAAAGGATACAAACCACACTGCAGACGTTTCTCATCTCATTCAGACTAATGCTGAATGTGATTGTAACCATTCCTCACTCCTTTCCTTAGTATAAGATCAGCTCAGTGTAGAGCAGAAGGAGGCTTGAGGTATTCTCCAAGTCCTCTTTTCATGGTAGAAACAATCATATGCCATTGTCTTATTGAATAGCATACAGTACTCACAGCACATGTTCAAACACAAGACTGTCAAATTGGTTTATATGCAACTTCTGAATTGGTTTTGAATTTTTGATTTTTTTAGCTAAAACAGGTGAAATCAGACATTTTCTGTGACAGGATTGTATCAGTAGAGGTATGTGTGTCAGAACAAGAATGTATCAAAGTTAAAGTTACAGCCAACTCTAATTGGTCTCTCTCCTTTGCCCACATCCTCGCAGACCTGTCTACAGGAACTGAGGAAGCAGTTTCCAGAAAGCCACAGAGTGAAGCGATTAACGGGCATGAGGCTGGAAGCTTTGGAAAGGTAAGCTCCCAATACCAAAAGCTCCAGATGAAGAGGTGGCTAAAACAGCTCAGCCTCACTGTCATGCACTTTGTGTACAGTGTCGTACTTTAGCTTAGGGGGTATAAACTGTTAGCACAGGTTTAGCGATAATGGTCAGGGTGTGTAAGTACAGCTCGTGTGTGGGGTAGGTTCTGTTTATGTTAGATCTCCCAGGATTCCTTTGGGGAGGAGGGAATGGGGAGAGGAAAAGTTCATTGCTGGGTAGCCTGTGGCCCTTTAGTCTGAGTTAGGGATTCCCGAGGAGGAAGTGGTCAGAAGCCACTGTTATTCTGGGGGTCCCTCAATCTTCTTTGGTTTTGATTCCTCCCTTGTTTCCTCATTTTGCTACTCTATCTCTCTCTGTGTTTTCTCTCTCTGCCCTCCCTATTTTGATGCTTTCTTTTCCATGGTACAGAGACCAAAACAGAAGTGGGAAACTGCCTCAGTGCTGTAAATATTGACATGTCACCACAATGTCAACATTCTTTCCACCACTTTCAGTGATGCGTTTACTTTTTGAACCTGCTGTTTATAAAAAAAAAAAAGCCAAAAAGAGAGCCAAAAAAAAGATACACAAGAAGGATTTGAGTCTTAAATAAAGTGAAATAAGGGTACTTCAAACTGTTTACTACCTTACTCACATTTCCCACCCGGGTTACCATGGCTGGTTTATCGGTTATGTCAGAGTTTATGTGATAATGAGAGTGATTGCTTCGGCACTGTCAGATTAAATAAACTACACACAGCGATCTAATTGGCAGCAGACAGAGCTACACTTACATGACATAGCTTCAAACAGCTAGGCCCTTCTCCCCCCACATCAACAAACACACACACACACACACACACACACTTGGTTCTTAAATAAATAAAGTGAATCAAAGTGGCTTGTGAGTGCTCGCCTGGTGCCATCTGAAATCTCCCCTAAAGTGTGGCTGAGTAATAAAGTGAATGTGAGGGAGGCAGCAGTGCTGGAAGTGGGGCTTCTCAGTGCTAATGGGAACCAGAGTTGCTTCTGTCTTTTGCAGACTATGGGCGGGACACTTTCTGATCACTGATCCTCGCTTTTGCCGCTGAAACATCAGCGTTGCAGATCGCCACTGATAGAAAAAAGTTCTGAAATCATCCTTCAGCGCCTGATTTGACATGACAAGTGAAATGCACATGCCTCCTATTCCCAGATTTCTTTACCGGATGATTTGATATTTACAGCTCATAAATTTCCCCTTTAAACAGAATCATGTGGGCACAGCCCAGCAAATTCTGGATATTGTTGCTTATCAGGTTCATATGTCTGTATTGTGGTATAATGTATGAGCCAAGAGACAGACAACTGAACCGACATTTCAGCTGCAGATCTGGACCGATGTAAAAGCAGCAATTACATTTTGTTTAAAGGTGAATCAAACTAGATACAATCAAACGAAAATACAATCTTCAAAATCCCAGGCTTTGTTTGTATTGATTTCATGACTCATTGTGAAGTGATTTAAGCGTCTCACAATGTCTGCTGTGTGACCAGTAACCTTGACTTAAATGAGTGTTTATTTCTTCCTTCATATCACCGCTGATTTCTGTACAGCTTCACTGTAATCACAGGAACCTGCCACGATATATACACAAACTTGATTACCTTGAACTTTGTTTGATTTCCCCACCACCTAATTTCACTGGTCTCAGGACTGGGATTGGTTAAAAAACACATTTTATTCACTTCTCTTTCTCTTTCCAAAGGTACGACGAGGCCAACAAGCACTACGATGCCATTCTCCAGGATGACCCCACCAATACGGTAAGACAGCGGAGCGGGGAAAGAAAGGGGAAAGCCCCTCTGCTTACTGAACTGCTTTGCTTCACTTTGTGGTCTCAGCTTTTCGGAGGGCTTTAAATCTGCTGAGGCACTTTGGTGTTAGCATTGTGTTTGCTCAGTTTAACTCCCCTTGGCCTCTATGACCTTAACCACAGTGCCGATCACCCTATCACCCACACATCTAAAAGGAGGGGAAGGGGGCTGGGCAGGTGGAGGCTGATTCCTGATCTATGTCAGTGTCAGGCATGTTTGTTGGAAGTAAAGCGTAAATATAGGTCTGTTCTTTGTAGAAGGTGATTAACTGGACCTTTTAGACCCTCACCCTTGGTGAGCGGAGCTGTGCTCATAGCCCACCTTCTCCTTGCTGTCTTTTGGCTTCAGGTGCAAAGACGGCTGTGTGCTACGCACAGCGTGTTCATGTATATTTAAGGTTTCTCTGTCTGTCTTTGCTATCTTTTCTGTCAGTTCACTGTTCATCTCTGCTCAATGACTTGCAGAAGCATGTCTAGCCAGTGTTCTGCCAATCCCACACCACCAACCCAAAACATAATGTACCTGCTGTTAATTGTTTCCATAAGGACGTGTGGCCATTCGAGAAAATAAATCTTTTTACGGGGTTTCAAACAAAACCTTATTTATTTTGGCTGTTCCCTCCACCCCTCACCCCAAAGATGTTCAACAAGTTTCCTGTGCCGAGCTAACATACGGATTGCTTTAGAAGTACCTCAGTGCTACAGAGACAGAGCAGACGTTCATGCTTTTGCTGCCATGTTGTGATTTTCATGCAAAGATCAAAATGGTGTGAACGCATGACCATTATACTCTGGACTCTCCTTAACAGTTCAAATGAACACGAGAAAGCATTGCTTTCTTATATAAAGAACTATTAATATTGACAATGATAAACTCTTGCGATGTGTTTTTTGGGAATATTGCAATACTGATATTATGAGGTGTGGGTTTATACCCGATCAAAAATGCAGATTCAGCCTAAAACGAGCGCTTCAAAAAAACAAAAACAGCAAAAGGTTGGCTAACTTAGCTTATTATTGTTTCTCACAGCAACTGTGGCTCAGTGGTAAAGTAGGTCGTCACTCAATTGGAAGGTCGAGGGTTCAATCCCCAGCTCCTGCAGCCACATGTCCGATATGTCCTTCGGCAAGACACTTAACCCCAAGTTGCTCCCGCTGCTTCGTCTTTGGCGTGTGAATGTGTGTGAATGGGATTAGTGACTTCTGATGGTCACTTCATATAAAGCCTCTGCCATCAGTGTGAATGGGTGTGGATGGGTATCTGTGACCTGTGGTAAAAAAAAAGCTCAAGTCCATTTAATGACATGAATGTCTGCCAACAACAGCAGAAACAGTCAACTTTCCTCATTCACGTAGAAGGCTCAATTCATGCCATGTCTGATGAGAAAATACTACTGGGATGATTACAGTAAATTTACTCTGAAGATTTTGTCCCAGTCTTGCTGTCAAAAAAGATTAAACAGAAGCCTCAAATCCTGTTGTTTCCCTGTTTGACTGGTATTTCACAAACAAAGCGGATATTTCTGTAACAAGTTTATGTAATAGTAATTTAAATAATCTTCAACAAAATGTTGTATCTACCGTTCCCGTCAAAGGGGAATTGGAAAAATCGATGAATCCCAGGGCACCTCCCCTCCGCGGGACAAATCTTCTGGGGATTTGAGTGACATCCTGGGAAAGGGAATGGTCGGTTTCCTGGTCTCTACTTGCTGGGTATTGCCACCCTACCACCCATAGGCTGTCAGTCAAACCCAGGGCTGGGAATGGAACAACAAAAAAAACAAATAGGTTCTGTGTCCCTGGGATGTTAACCTTAAACCTTTCCCCCACAATCCTTGTCCTGAGTGACTTGGGTGTAGTTGTGTAAGGTGGAGGGGTGACATGCTGACATCATTTAGGTCACCTGTCTTGGATTGAGAGCTATCTCCTTTTTTACAAGTTCCCCAGCATACTCTGAAGAATCAGGCAGGGGATGGCGGAAAATTGGCGACCACAAGGAAGACTTGCGAGGCATCCCAGCATGCAAAGCAGAGATTGGAAACTGAGCTGTTGTAATTACAGGCTGTGGAATAGATGTGGTACCCATTAACCAAAATTGTTGAATCAACAAAAATTGCTCAAGGTTTTTTTTTTTTTGCCATGGCTGTGTCCAAAAAATGTTTCAAACTCTTAGCCCTTCCATTGCTTGTTATGTTCCAATACCTACAGCAATGATCTGGCAACATTCTTGTCTGCGTGTGTGAAGGCACTTTTTATTTCCACCTTTCTTCGTAAGACTTCTTATGACTGGGACGTGACCAAAACACTTGCTTATAGGCACATACCGACTTTTCCTTATTTCATCATTGAGTCAACTCGGTTGTATTGAATTCCAGCAATCTCATTTTTTCATGTAAAATGTATTCAAAGAAGCCACTGGGGTTATGTATACAACCTCTGAGGTTTACCCACAATCATCCTCACAGATTGATTGTGAGACCAGACTTTATTTGTGGGGCTAAATTCATCTGAAACTCAAAACAGGTTTTTTTAACCACATGAAGGTAAAGTATATTCTTCATTAGGAACTTCCTGACCATGTCATTTTCTCATTGTTACTGTATGGATCAAGGTTTCTCCTGGCTCAAAATGAAGTACCTTTCTTACCTTTGTACATTTGCATGTGTGACATGCATATAATAATGGCTCAACATTTTACAAGCAACATTAGAAATTCTAATAATTGTGTGATTGAAGAAAGGACAAATCTCACATAAACCCCGTATATTATGTGCATGTACCCTGCTCAAAATTCAAATCAATCCAACATAAAAGCTTATGTGTTCATTTCCACAGTTAACACAAAGTTCATTAAGGAAAAAAATGTTTTTTTATTTTCACTTTATAGCTAAATAGTCAAATTCCTTGCGTGTGTAAATGTTGTAACTTGTTTTTATTCGTTTTATCAACGTTGTTTTTCTCTATGGTTATTTCTTCAATGCGTCGGCATGTCGAAGCTTTGAATCATATTCCACAGCGCTGTTACCAAGATGTGATGGCGCTGAATATTAGAATAACAATATTTACAAAGGCTATCATACTCTGACGGTGCTGGAGAAATACGAGGAAGGAGACAGAGAGAGACGGAGTGTATGCATACGGATAGAAGGGCAGACCCAAAACAAAATCAGAACATCTTATCCTGGAGCGTCGTGTTACTCTCAGGTCCTTCAGTGAAGTTTATGAAACCCTCTGGAGTCTACGGTCACAGCTGTGTCGAATGAACGATCCCTCCGCAGGCTGAACACACATTCAGAGTTCCGTGTGCGACTGTGCGTGTTATTCGTTTCAGGACAAAGTCATTGGTAGGGACAATTCAGTGGTAGGAGGATCTTTTTGTAGGGCATCCCTGTACAGCATAGTAGCATGAAACACAAACATAACATCTTCCTCTAGTTTCCCTTTTTGTCCTCTTTGGTAGTTTGGCAGCACGTTTACTGGTGCACTGGATTGAATATGATCCATCTCCGCCACTATATTGGTGCACTGCCTTAATTGTAGGTAGGAAATTAGGCGTAGGAGACCGCCTCCAAGTTTTGAATGCAGGAAATGTAGACAAACCTTTAAAGAGTCATAAAACATTTATATTTGCTGATTTCACTCTGGCAGTTTAACACTTTCTCTTCCCTTTTCATTTTATTCTCTTTAAAATGTAAGCATGAATGCTAAGTGTGATACGTAAGCTGTTCTTGTTGCGATGTTTCTTGTAAAGGAAGGCTGCGGTAGGTCAAAGCAAAGAGACAAGGGTGAGGTAAATAATCAAGTCTTCACTTCTTAGCTCTCCTCGTAGCACTAATTAAAAAAAAAGAAAGAATCCCACCAATGAGGGATCAAACCCACTGCCAGGCTTTTCTGGATCATTAGTTGGAGAAAGGAGGAGAGAGAAAAGTGGTTTGGAATTGCTTCTTGTTTAATAAAGTGCTGTGTGACTCCCCGGCTACCAACTTCCATATGTTTCTTTGAGCCCCAAGTGTTCTTTATCTAGGAAAGAAAAAAAAAAAGAGAGAAAAAAGAGGGTGAGAGAAGAGAGGTGGGTGTGGTGATGGCGGGAGAACACAAGTGCAAAAAACACGTTCAACATCACTGAAGTGAGTTTAGTTCTTTTTTTGTATTGGATGAGAATGTCTCCCACATGCTTGTCAATTATTCTAATGTGAGGATAAATTCCTGAATCTCACATAACATCATGTTTGAGTGAAATGCACTGCAAGTAAAGTGGTGTGAACTTTCCTTTTAAAGTCAGAGGACCTAGAAGAAGGAATAATAGATTGACCTTACACAGCTCTTCGTTGTCAGATAACTTCATATCATTTCCCCAATTTGGATGTTAATCCTTTTACTGAAAATACACACTTCTACAGATGTGAACGATGTTTTTGGGAGTGAGACGCATATTGATGTACGAAGAAATCCTTGCTGATTATGTGAAAATCTTTGAAGATGTCGTCCTGTTGCCTTTTTCCTCTGATAGGCTACGAGTCTACTGAGCCTCTGCAGGTCCCTGTCCCATCACGCTGGATAAGTGGATTTCTTGTGATGGTCGTGTCAGAAGAGGCCCCAATTTACGGCCCCTTAGACATGACTCATACGCAGCCCTCAATGGCTTTGGTTAGCATTGCGGGAGAGGAAGCCCCACTCAATCAAGTGCCAGTCCATAAATTAAAAAAAAAGGCTGTGGCAGGGCAGTGCACTTCTAATGGAGCGGCAGCCTCCTGTTAAGGCTTTCACTTACTACCTAAAGGATGAGGAGGACTGGTGGGAGTCTAACATTTGGAAAAGTTGGAGAAGCAGGAGTAATACTTTGTAATTCAGATTGATGACAGGCTAATCCACCTTAAGGTCACTTCAACATCAAAACGAAGCGGAAAGCAATTTCCAGCTGATGTAAGTTGGGCTGGTGCAGCGCTAAATGCGTGCCGTGCCTGCAGGAGGACAGGCGTTGGGGTTTCGTGGAGCGTGCCATTTTCCCCACTTGGTTAAGGGATGACTCACCACTTTATCGCAGCCACTGAGCTCATTCCAGCTCCCAAACATTGACTCATAATGTGTGTCCATCTCCTGTCCGACATGGCCACTAAGTATCTCAAATTATGTCTACAGGCTCATTTTCATTCAAATATCTCCGTAGGAAGCAACATTTAGTGCACAAAGTGCTTTTTTCCCCTTTTATTTTAATTGTTCTTGTTGTAATGCATCAAATAAATACAAGTCGCATACTGAACTGAGATTGTGGAACACTTCAAAGACACTAATCTAAACACTCTTACACCTCTCACTCGCCTTCAGACAACCACTCGAGGGGGCTGAGTTCCTAATCCTGTTTACTCTCTGCTCCACAGGCGGCAAGGAAGCGCAAGATCTCCATCCTAAAGGCCCAGGGGAAGACCGCTGAAGCCATCCGGGAGCTCAATGAGTATCTTGAGCAGTGAGTGTTTCTATAAGAGGGGGGAGTGGGTCCTCTTCTCCCCCTCCCCTGGCTTCTATTCAAACTAAAAACTGAGATTGCTTTCAATTGAGCTGGCAAAACTTCGACACAAGTTCCATTGAAAACTTTTTTCTGCTTTAGGGGAACAGTCATTATCGGTTCTTGAATTATTCTCTCATGTAGCTAACACATTTGTTTAGAAATTTAAAATGTATAAGGTGGAGAATTCATCTCGACTTTGTGTTCACAGGTTTGTTGGGGATCAAGAAGCGTGGCACGAGCTGTCGGAGCTTTACATCAACGAACATGAGTAAATACTTTTTTAAGATTTATTTTTGTGATATCGTAACTTGATAATGTTTTATTCAGCATGGTTCATTTAAGAATAGGTTAGGCTGTATCTTAATGATTTAAATGCCATCTCCAAATCCTAAAATTATGAAGCAAAAGAAACTTTGAATGAAGCCTAAAAAGATCATATTTACTGATTTTTGAAATCTGAATCACTTTGTGTTTCTCAGTTTTCTGAAGTTCTAAAGCTACTCTCGACTTCCTATTAAGGTTGTTAAAATGTTCAATGCTCAGATACTTATTTATAGCTTGATTAGTATCAAAAGTACTGAACCTTTAAAAAAAAAACCTGCAGATCTTTAGCCATATTTTCAGTGAAGAGCTGCTGCGAGAGAAAGAGAGAATCAGCTGTCCATTCAGACTCACAGGTCCACAAACACTGACATTTCTCATGAGCTAAAGTTACGTTTATTTCTCTTAGAAACAGGAAGTGACAGTGTCTGAATTCAATCAGTCAAGCAATCAGTTTTATTTGTATATTGCCAATTCATAATGAATGTTATTTCCAGACACTTTTCAAAAAGAGATCGTCTAGACCATACTCCTTTTATTTGAAATTGCACATTGTTGTGCAATTCAAACAGAGTGCGGTTTGCTTGCAATTTTATGTTAATTTGAATAAGAACATTCCTCCTATTGGTTACCTAGGAACATCTATTTATGTTGCCATGGTATCAAAACAGATATATCGATATTGCTTGCACTTAGAAGCATCATATCAAAGATTAAAATGATGGTTTCATGACGACCCTACTTTCTATTCAGCATGCAGCTTTTTTATCCCATTGTCTTTGTGGTAAACTATGACCCACCTCTGCAATTAAAACCTGTTGAAGCCCATAGATCATGAAAGCAGGTCATATTCAACATCTGTAGTGTTAACTGAGGCCTAAAGTTTCTCAGTTGAGGCATCAAATAACTCTGTTCTATAGCAAGGATTATAAACTGAGAACAGACACAAGAGCAACAGACACAAGAGCACATTATCTCTGTGGGAAATAAAATGAGAATGTTCTTTAGCTGGTTATCTTCTTCAGAACAACTGACATGAATCGGACTTCTTCTGTGCATCTTCTGATCGATGAGAGTGATCGAGATGTGTCTGCTGTAGTTATTTCAGTGTCAATGCTTCCATTAATGGCAGATGTTCGTCACATATTCAGTAGAAAACCGGTTATTTGTGTATTAGGCAGCCAGACGTACGAGTTGTATCTGTCAGTTTAACAGCTGCATATGAGACTGATGGCTTGATCTCCACGTGGGCCATTGGATGGCCACAATGGAGGCGGTGAGATACCAAACTCAGCCAGAGGTCTGAATGGAGCCCTGTCAATGTTTGTCACATAAGAGTTGTTTAATTGGATTTCAGTCTTAAGCCCCCTCTCCTACATATGAGAGCAGAAAGACTTGCTGGCTTCCCATTGATATCTCAGTTGCCAAGGAGAATGTTCAGACAGACAAAAAAAATAATATTGTTTGTGTCTCCCATTATCCCTCCTTAATTGTCCGGGGCTCAGGAGTTAGTGAAGCGGTGTCTGCAGTTGAACGATGGGTTCATATATGTGTGTGTGTTGCGTGCATGTTGGTACATCGTCTCTAAGGCTGCGTGGTTGCTCTGGTAGGAGGGCAGTGGCAGCAGGAATGTGTGGCGCGGTGAGAAGGCTACTTATTGGATATTTCGTGCTTTTGTCTGGGAGGCTTTATTGCTGTAGTAGCCAGAGGAAATCCAGGGGTGAGCGGATTATCTCCCAGCTTATCCCAACACTTCTAATATCAGACCATTCACTCCCACAGCCCCTTATCTACAGGCGTGTCAATTTCTTTTCTTTGTTTTCTTTATTTTGGGTTACAAACTCCCTGTTTTCCCTCCTCCTCCTCTTCCGGACGGCCCGGCATTATCAACACTCTTTTCCAGAGAGGATGGAGCAAAGAGGCAGGGAGAGAGAGAGAAAGAGAGAGCACTTGCTGTGGAATTCCCAGGAGAAGGTGGTGGCACTCCTCCCCACCCCCCACCATCCCAGCTACAGAAAACAGAGGGTGATGGAGAAGGGAGGAAGACAAATAAACTTTCCTTCCTTCACTGCACAACACCCTGGGAGCTAAAAATAAACAAAGCAGTGTCTCTTTGCTGCGATGGTAAAGGCTGGCATCAGTGTTAACACATTAAAAGGTAATTAATGGCCTCTGAGTTGACACTGTTAAAACAATCCTCCTGCTGGCTGTCTTAAGACAAGGAATTATTTAACCTGTGTGCGAGTATTGCACATAGTCACTGTAGGAATGTGCTGTTGGCCCCCTTTCCTGCTCCAGCTTATGAGACTCTAACAAAATGGGACTGGTCATCCAGAATTACAGGATAAATAGTCTTTTTAAATAGTTTTTTTCACACACAAAACTTTCACACATAGTCTGAAACTATTTTTGTCTTCTATGCAGTCAGAATGTGGTATTAAACTGGGGGGGTAAAGCCGCTCCTGATGGTTTAAGTAACTTCCAAAAAAGAAAACAGTTCTTACAGTGGTGAGCATAATCGTGTCTACAGCCTTACTCAAGCAATGTGGTGAAGAGTCCTCTAAGGAACTAAGACGCTCTCCAACTGTAGCTCAGTGATGGCCGGGTGAGATGGGTTAGAAGAAGAGTAGAAGAGGTAAGGGTCTGGCTCCGGTACAAGACTCTGGTTGATGGCTGATGCAGCAGGCTCTGTTGCAGGCCACGGCCACTGCTGGAGCACATCTGAAAGTCTTTACACAGAGGAAGTGGTAATCGTAGGCAGCCCCCCTAGCCTCCCAAGCCCTCTGATCTCCCCCTCAACTCAGCCCCTTCCCCCTGTTAATTTCTTTCTTTCTCCCCCCCCCCCCCCCCCCCCCCCCTTGCTGTTAATCTTTCAGCTAGTTACCTTGGCTGACTTTAAATAGACTGATCTCCATGTTGTGGCGGGAAACATTTGGATTATCTGATTCCTGCATCACAGCATTTCCCTCATTTATCACCAACAAAGAAGTTCCTCAATCATATCTATCCCAGTTTGGAAGCCCTTTGACTCACACAGTGGTCTTTTTCTTCAAACTTTCACTTCATGTAGACTGTGTTCATAGACAGTCAGTGAAGCCCCATTTTCTGTTGGTAGATTTCTGTGTGTTTTGGCCTCTGTTTTGCTAGGTGAACAGATGTTTTATGGCTTTGCATTCGATGATATACTGTATCTTAGCTCGTCTTGGCCTGGGTCTCTGAAGGGGAAACTGTGTATTAGAATTGGAGTGGCAGCAGATTAGTGTGAGGTCAACAGCTCAGCAGTCTGCTGCTGAGAAGTGATCTCATCTGAGTATAGGCACAGTGTGCCAGCTCTTACTGTAGTGCTGACCTCAGGAAGGTAGTTAACTACACATTAAAGGCTGAAAAAACACACAGATGAATCTCTACAGATCTCTGTAAACCATGCGTGTAATCACATGTAAACTGACCCGTACCCCAAGGAGTTTTCAATCCCGATTCATACCTGTAAATTTATTGGGCATGGATGTTGTGCTTCACAGTTGAGCAAGCTAAAAGATGACACAACCACAGCTGTATCAATCTGCTTACTGTTTTCTTTGTCGTTTCCACAGCTATGGAAAAGCTGCGTTTTGTCTGGAGGAGCTGATGATGACCAATCCTCACAATCACTTGTACTGTGAGCAGTACGCTGAGGTAGGTACCCGCCTGGATGTCCGTCAACAAGCATGGGGGCAAACGGTGGAATAACGGTTAGCTCTCTGTGAATGGTGCCTCTCTTTACATCGAAAGACACCGACACGCACCAAACGTCATTGGGAATACGTGCTCATGAAAGGAGATGTGTTTACACAGGCTTGTCATGTATTGCTTACTCAGATGTCATGCTGTCATTGCCTGAGCTGCCCTTTAGCTCAGCTTATTGGTTGTGTTTAATGCCTCCTCACACAGGTGAAATACACCCAGGGAGGGCTGGAAAACCTGGAGCTGTCCAGAAAGTATTTTGCCCAGGCGCTGAGGCTGAACAACCGGAACATGAGGGCATTGTTTGGTTTGTACATGGTGAGTACTGCTTTGCATGAACAGAAAGTGGGAGAGAAAGAGGGAGGGAGAGAGAGGGGAAAAAACAAAAACAGAAGAACCTTTTTTGTAACCCTGTGGTTTGTCAAGGTTGAGGCTGGCCTCTAAGTGTGTCAAGGAAGACTGTACTGTGTGTGTGTGTGTGTGTGTGTGTGTGTGTGTGTGTGTGTGTGTGTGTGTGTGTGTGTGTGTGTGTGTGTGTGTGTGTGTGTGTGTGTGTGTGTGTGTGTGTGTGTGTGTGTGTGTGTGTGTGTGTGTGTGTGTGTGTGTGTGTGTGTGTGTGTGTGTGTGTGTGTGTGTGTGTGTGTGTGTGTGTGTGTGTGTCTGTGTGTCTGTGTGTCTGTGTAATTGTGCTTTTGGGGGGAGAGGAGAAGGGGCTCTCAGACAGGTCAGCTCACTGCTGACTCAGACGGTGAACTCCAGCATCGGAAAAGTCTGCCCCTAAGGAGCTCTTTATTTTCATAATAATACCCCTTTGGTGAGACTTTTTTATGTTTATGACTAAAATAAATAAAGAAGTCACGGAGTGAAAAGGAGAAAAGCGCAAGAAAGAGAGCAGTTTGACTGCTGCAAGCATTTTGTCAGTGGCAAATTATCCAACCAGGTGCCTGTTTGATTGTAGTCTGGGCCTTTCATCTACATATTTGTTTAAACAGGATGTTGTCTGCTAGTGCCAATGCATCATATGTAAGTGAGACTTGACATAAAAATACAAACGAAGCAGCGCTGGGAATGAAATGTGGAGAGGGGAAGCAGGTCTAACACAGAGAGCCCCAGTGTTTTCCTGTGTGCTGCACTGGGAATCTTCAGGTAGTCCAAACACCTCACAGCAGCCCTGAAAAACGCTCTGAGGTGTGTGCAGAGTACAGGACGAGCAGGGCCGGGTCAGACCCATACATCAGCTTCTGTTAATGCTCACGTTTGTCTAGAGACAAAGCAGGCCCTGTACTGTTTCCTGACAAGTCATCTGCTGACACACAGGTCTTAAATGGATACTTCAGGTGGGAGTTTCTTCCTAATCATTCACAGATCGTCTTAAGAGTGTCTTTTGTAGATTTTAAGATCTTCTCCATGGTCCAGATCTTGACAGGTGTGAGAAGTTCAGTGAAAGGGCAGGAAACTTTCACCATTTTATGCCATCTGAGTCAGTCGAATGGAAGAGCTAGTAGCACTGACCACAGTTGGGTTGTGGGTTAGTTACTCACAGTGCTTGAATGGGGATTCCCCTCCATAACTGGGCACACTTTAATTCGGGGATAGCCTGCCTGGGTTGTCATAATCTAAATTAAGGTTTTTTTTTTCCTGAGTTAAAAAAGAAATAAAAAAAGATGCTTACTAAATAAAGCAGAAGCCAAACCATGTGATAGAAAAAACACGGTCAGGTTGATTGGTGTGCAGTTAAAGTTTCAGCGCACTGGTGGGGAGGGCTTTGAAGTGCAGGCAGCGTAAGCCCTCTGGGGTTTGCTGCGTGGAGATGATGGCAGGAACATGGGAAAGACATGGGATTTGTGGTACGAAAGGGGAGCTGTCGGGGCAGGCAGAGACCGTGATTCACACAGCGCTCGTTCACTGCGTGCCGGCTTTTTTTTTCTCTAGAAGACATACAAGGTCCTTTCATCGGCGAGAATCGACGGTGTTGGAGAAATTAGGCCCCGTTAAGTGACAATTTACGTACGAAGCATTAAAACACTCACTTTTTCCTTCCTATAAATGATTTCTCCTGTGTCATCGGGCCAAGGTCTGTTTTTTCTCTTCATTCTGCCACAATGACTAGTGGAGTGGTAGATGGGGAGAGTGGTTGCACATTCATCTCAATTACGCTTTTATTGCTGTTTCACCAAGTTCTGATATAAGAACTTCCCTTGTGCTCTCCTTTGCTTCTTCTTTCCGTTTTCTGTTTTTCCTCTAGTCTGCAAGTCATATTGCTGCTAGTCCAAAAGTCAGTGCAAAGGTGAAGAAGGACAACATGAAGTACGCTGCTTGGGCTGCCACACAGATAAATAGAGCCTACAAGGTAAGGCTTAATAATCCACCTTCGCTGTATATTGTATGTATCAATCTTGTCCTGGTATTTTTATTTTTTTACTCTTTCCCACATCTCACCTAATTCCAACTGACAAAAAACCCACATCATGTGATCTTATGACTCTTCTGTTTAAGCTTTCGTAGTGTATTTGCACACAATATCCAGACTTCCAGAAATCCCCTCATTTGCATAGTTTGTGCAAAGTATTCACCACCAAGTGACCCCTGAATGCACAGCAATCCTGAAGGATGCTTTCGGCTTGCAGCGTTGTAATAACAACCCCAGTGTCTTTCACTGTGTCTGGGTACATTTACTTTTAATGTGTTGACTTAAGGCCACAATGTCTGCTAAGACTTTATTCCACACCCTGGGTTTCTCAGATGAGCTTCTCGTGGAGCCACAAGCCGATTCCCTGAGGACCAAAATCACGCTAGACTGTAGCTGAGAAATGTCTTGTTCAGTGATTTTCAAAGAGAGGTTCACAGATCCTTGTGTGCTTTTGCACATATAGGATTCTAATGATGGATTTGAATGTATTTCTAAAAAGTTTTCAATTTGATGATAAATCAGAAGACTCTTCATCTTGACAGATGATTGTCCCTGAGAGTAAATCTAGTCATTGGGGACCATTAAACCCATCTGTTGTGCTATTAAAGAATCATTTTATAAGCAAAGTGGATAATCAATAGAGATTAAGGATTAAATGTTTGTGTGTGCATACACGCTTCAAAACGTAGATCAGCACATGTATACAAAGTGAGGAGAGGAACACGTGAGGAGCTGTTCTGTTGGTATCACGGAAATTGTTTACGCTGGTGTCATGGCAACCCAAATATAAAGGCATATTTAAAAGCCATTTTTCCTTGCCATATGTGTTGCTTATTTGGGCAGCAACAGTAAAACAAGTAATAAGCGGTTTCTAGCTCAACATGTGTGGGTCCTGTTGAGAGAGCGAGGGGCTCCCTGCTGAGCCTCTAAAGACCTCATCTCACCGCACACTCGGCTCTCCTCGCCTTATAGACACATTTCACATGTCAGGCACTCAGACAAGTGTGACGGCTCTGTCGGAAAAAGTTCCTGCGAGTAACGTCACTGTGAACGGCGGTTCTATTTGTCACTCTTAACATGTGTCATAGAAGAGCTTTAAGCTTCTACATGATCCGTTCAGGTTGAAGTTCATGTGGAATGAACTGTCATCACTGAAGAGGCGCAGCTTGTTTTGGTTAGGTCAACACTTTGTATCTACGCAGATATTTTACTCCTTGAAATGTAGAAAAAATGTAGAGGTGGGCGGGTCAACCAAATCAGTCAATCAAATGTCTCGATTGATGTCTAGTGCACACTACTTGTTACTTTGATCAGTCTGCTGGCTCACCTCATCTCGCTGCCCCTCAAAGTCTTTGATCCCAGCAGGGGACAAGAAGAATACCTGAAACTTGTATCATAAATCTGAGGCCCAGAAGAAGGAGAGAAACGTTTGTAAAAAAGAAAAAAGAAAATATATTTGGAGGGAACTTAGAGTCCGTGTTTAAGGTATCAGACTCTCACGGGATGGATGATGTTTTTAAAAGAGCGAGATGACAATGCTGACAGCCAGGTTGCAGGTATGATTAAGACCATTGACCACTGATTCTGTCAAAATCTGTAGGAAGAAAAACAGTCATTCAATGAACATATTACACCTCATTTCATTTTGACATAAAAAGCCATTCAGTTATTTACAGTTACAAAGACGCACATAATGTATATAGTAAATCAAACAAGTTATACAAGACTTATTCAAAGAGTACGTTGGGGCGGCATCTGATACTTGTTACAGGGATTAAACAGTAGCGTAACCAGTAATGTAGCACATGTTTGACTTTCTTAAATATTTTTCTTATTGCCAAGGAGGTGTGGGAGAGGGTTTTACCCACAGACAGACACACATCTGTGTTTGGTGATGTTGGCTGTAATGAATCAAATAGACGGATCTTTGCTTCCCAAACAGTGCCTTAAATATGACTCTGAAGGATTTCTGTAGACTCTCTTTACTGACTGAATCATGAGTCTGGTTGACAATTAAAGCTAGGAAAAGCAATGGATGTGAGCAGCATTTTTGCTGACATGTTGAAAGTGTCTCAATATTGATAAATCACATGCTCTGACAACCTGTTTTTCCTGGTTGGATACTGTCAAAATCAGACGTTCTCTTGCTGATTTCTGCACAGTTGCCACCCCCCAGATTTAACACTGATATTATTTATAGAAAAGCCTTGGAGAAGAACAGATCATCATGGAAAAATCAGCTTATTTTCATTGAAATCAAATCTATGGTGTGTAATTTTTCATCACATTGCTAAAGAAATTAACACTAAAGTTAGATCCAATCTGCACCACTTTGAAAAGCAGGCCAGAGTTAAATAGTTTTATCTGAGTTGCTGTGCAGTTTGACCCCCTGCTGATCATAATGAGACACCTCAGTCAGTCCCACCTTTGTCCTCGGGGAACATGACTTAAGCTTCTCTCCACTCTGTTTCTGCCCAGTTACAACCTTAACTATTTGTTTTAGTTTCCTGGTAAACGTCAGATCTTAAGTGGGATTTCATGAAAGATGTTTGTGTGTGTGCGTATGCACAGTTTGTGTACTGGCACCACGCACATGATCGCTTTAGATGTTTTTTTTTTTTTTGGTTGCTGTGTGAGACGAGTTAAATGACAAGGTGTAAGGTTGCCTCCTTTATTTTCTCACTCCCCACCTCCAGTTAAATGACTTCTGAGATCTTGAAGGGGTAGTGGCGGTGCGGGCCTCCGTCAGACAGCTGCAGGCTGCTGTGCGCTTGTGCACGCTGATTGATGGCCCCTTTAAAGCGTTGCTCGTGTCAGTCATCCACTTTTATTAGACCCCGGTACCTGGTGATTGTCATACCTCAGTGAGAGAAAAAGGTGGGCAGGTGAGTGCAAGTGGGAGCAGACGTCAGCGAGAGGTCACAACTGACTTAAAAAAAAAAAGTAATTACCTCAGTGTGTTGGGTCGACATGTAAAAGACCTGGAGACGTGTGGGATATAGGTGCAGGGGGCTTCAAAGCAACACTGCATGGCCTGCCCTCCTGCCCTAACTTTTGCAACAGATTCTCTGATTAGCTCCTCTGTCACGGACCACAGGCTCCTGCTGCGTCACGACTCTATTATCAGAAGCTCTAAATAGATGTGGATCCGTCTGGTCTGCTCCTGCTGTTGTAGAACAGGGCAGGAGTTAATGTGGTGGTCTCACCTCAGGCTGAGGAGATAATTGACTACCGGGCCCGGGGTAATGGCGCATTAGGCAGCAAGGCAATGAAATGCACTGATCATTATATCTACCCCAACCACACACACACACACACACATCCTAAATCTAGAAGAATGAGTCACACTTGGAAATTACATCGCTAATTGAACACCTTAGCCAACTTCCTTCTCCCAGTTTGAGTCTGGCTTAAGAGGAAGGAAAATAGTTTTTGCCATGGAAATAGAGTTTAGGTAGCAATTAGGGTACAGTTAGTTCCTGTTTGTAGCAGCCTGAGCAGGGCCAAAAGGTGACTGCTCCACAGCGTTACAGGCATGACTTTATGTTGAATATAAGGCTGAGTGTTGTCTCTTTTCTGTTCTTCCACTAATAGTTTGAATGTCAGTGAAGGGCTTTGTGTGTTTTGAAAGAAAGCCAAGACGGTCTTGGTGTGGGCACAAAACTAACATCTCTGCAGCCAACTGTTTGTGTTTCAATTATAGAAATACTGTTCACAGTGGGGTTGTGTGCATATGCTTCTGTCTGAGCGTGCACAAACACTCGTGGGATTCATCTCTCACCTATGAGGAAGGCGCAGAATGTGCTCTTTTGTCCAGAGCTGCATTAAAACAGAATCCCATACTTGTTTGGCTCATTGTCAAGGTGTTTCCATAATGATTTAATTGAAAAATAAAACCTGCAGCGTTATTGCCTCCAGCCTGTCCTTTCAGCTGTTTTGTAGTACCGGTTGTTGTTTACGTATCTGCAATGCTTTTACAAGGCAACAGTTGCACCTCCTATTCATACGATCTGTTTGTTGCAAATTCTCCTTTTTACTTTTACTTTCTCTGTTTTTGAAATGTCCCTGGGGGCATGGTTGTACTTTTTGAGCACCCTTGTGAGTCCTTTAAATGTTTTCTCATATCATGATGCATTGTGTCATTTCATTCATCTCAGTTCTTCTGAGTGATTGATTGGAGTTGGCTGACATCCATGTCCATGTCTGGATCGATTTGAATAACTTTGGTGAGCCACTGCCGTCATCGGGCCCTATCTTAAGGTGCAAACGTTAAGATGTCTAATAAATTGGTTAAAACCAAATAACTGACAAACTAAAGACGTGGCCATCTGTCTGAGCTTATTGCAGGCCAACGTCCTCATGGTGATGCTCTTTTATTATATAACTTCCTAACATTACATTTGATATTACACATTTTTGGGGGCACAAGACAGTGTTTGAGTTGTTGGTCATTTATTAAACTTATTACAGCGTAACAATGTCCCTCCTCTGCTGTGCTCTGCTGGATTAAGTAGGGAGCAGGTCAGTTTGTTTTATTCTGGCTACAAGCTGCTAACTATCGAGAGAACGGTCGTGAGACGTCTTTCATAAAACAGGTGTTTTATTCACTCAGTACCATGAAATTACAAAACTGCCCTTTAAACAACTCTACTTGAACCTGAGCGTACTTGAATACTTTCTGCTGACGATTGTAACTTTAAAAACTCAATGAAAAGCATGAGTTTTACTATGAATGTGTTCAATCCTTTTACTTGTCCTTTAAACACACACAGGGGAGCCTAGCACAGACGAAAGACAAGGCTAACGGACCAAAGACAACATTTCATCGACTCGGCCGACTGTTTGTGGGTAGCCATCGTAGCCGGCACTCACATTTTGAAAAACCTTAACTAGTTTATCTAAACGGCCATTTCTTTGCTCACTTTCACTTGCACCATGTTGATACATGAACCGTTAAGTATACTTCACAATCCTTTTAAAGAGTATGAATACAGATCTATGTCTTTATCTAAATGTGTGTGAAGTGAGGGTTAGTTAGACTGACCCTGATTATATCCCTGGTCCCCTGCCCAAGGTGAAGGAAGTTGTCTTTCTCCTTGGTATTTTTGGAGGGGATGCCTTTTCTGTTGCAGTTTAATTGGGCGCAAAAAGTGTGTGTCCGTATGTGCATGCATGAGTAATGCTGGATGTGTTTGTGGATTCTAATTTGCGGAACTTCCTGTGAAACCCTTTGGACACGGAGCAGAAATTAGAGAGCAGTGTTATGTACTCTTGTACGAGAGGCCATGGAAATTGACTAATCATGTGGGCATCCTGTCTTGGAGCGCTCATACACAAAGAGAACTAAACTGGAAGTTATTCAACAATTTAGGAATAACCCCTTCGATTAGAGGTATTATTTTACTTTTTATGACCGGTCCACAAATACTGTCCAATGACCACTGATGCCTCTCCGCTCTGATTGATTTCGCTTCTTGCTTCCTGAGTTTGTCTGTGTTAAAGTGTGTTTGGCTCTCAATTTTCTACGTTTGTGAATAGACGTAAAACAAGTTCATGTTCTCATGTGTCTCTTCACCTTTCAACTTCCATTTCTACCATGCAGATGGCCGGTCGTGGATCCAAGGAGAATAAGTGCTCGATGAAGGCGGTGGAGGAGATGCTGGAGTCGATGCAGATCACCATGTCCTAGATGCCCTCGTCCATGTCTTTCTTCCCCTGAGTGCTCAAAACACAGCAACATTCGGAGCAACACGGCAGCTCAAACAGCCTTGCATTGTGACCAGAACGAGATCTTTAGAATTGTTCTTTTCTTAACCCCTTCACGTTTGGTCCTGTAAATGATTGGACTCGACATGGACATTTGGGATACATTTCTCTCTCTTATGTGCAAAGATTTCCCCACCCATCTGGAACCTTCAACAGTGAATTGCAAGTACTCCAGCTTTTTTTGTAAACAACTTCTTCATAGCATTAACCCAGCTGTGATTTCCCCAAGCCTGGATTATACGCTTTCCCAATCTCAGGCTGTCTTTCAGGTTAACCTTGAACTGATAGCGCTAGTTAGCATGTCCCCATCAAGGCTATAACACTGCAACCAGGAAAGATAACAAGCTGTACAGTAGATGCTATTTATAAAGGCAGTGTGGAGATCCCACCTGTCTGCACTGAAGTCCTTCAATGTTTCTGTCTGTAAATTAAACATCTTTAACTAATTAAACTTGTTTTTTCCTTTCTCTGATCAATCAAAATGTGTTTATGAAAGTGAGCCTGTTAGCCAAGTCGAAAAATACATTTTCTTCATGGGTGTAGGAGCATTTTTAATATTTCCATGTCTCTCAATGGCCATGTTGTACCCAGCAGTTTGATTCTGGAGAAGCATGAGAGACATTTGTCATTCTGAAGGCACCAGCGGAACAGCAGGGGCATATAAGAGGGACTCCTCTTGCTAGCTGGGAAATGCCTTTCAATTACCCCTGACAGCAGCTGAACCAACTTCAGCACATTAAGAACACCTCTGTCATTTTAGTTTAGAGAGCCTCAGAGAAGGCTGCCAGTAATTAATGCGCCACAAGTTTGAGGGGAAAGAAAATTGTATTCATGAATCTTGGAACTTTCTTGACAGGCGGGGAGGAAAGACATCAGTGCTGTGAGAGGCTGTTAGAGCGCTACACTCAGTTCACTGCGTTCTGTCATTAAATATGAATTGATCCCAATGATCATCTTAAGGTATCACTCACCCATGCAGGGTCAGCTGTTACTTCCATCTTTTTTGTTTATTAAGTTACGGCAATTGTCTCGTAATTTCACTCTTCGGCTGATGGAAAACCGGAGTGTTGAGTTTATGGTCTTCTGTTGGACAGCCCTTAAATTGAGAGAGGTCACCCGCTCATAGATCGGATGGTGGAGAGCCGTTTAATACTCTCTGGCCTTGGTCAGTGGATAAATGTGTCTGCATTTGATTTGCCTCACCAATCTGGCGTAACCAATGAAACCCGGGGAACGTTTCGAGTATAAACTGTCTTGAGGTATTTTTACAGGAAAAGGGCTGCGGCGAGATGAAGCTCCTTTTGAAGAGTTACAGGGTGAAAGCTGCTTGATTTAAAAGAGAGTGGTTCCTTTTTGTTGGAGCTTCACATGTCAATACTGCTGTACTAGCAACGGTTTATGAACCTGTAAAAGGAGAATAAAGGTTATCAATCAGTTTGATGAGCCATCAATGTGATATATGTATCCCCTGCCAACCATACTGAGGCAACAGTGCCATCTGTAGTCTGGATGTAGAACTCATGACTGGGAAAAACCTCGACTAAGCAGCAATGTGTGATAGTAAGCACCTGACAGTAGGCTTTTATTGTCATGCACTAAAACTGAGATAAGCTTAACTTGTAATGGTACTACTTGCCTTTCTAAGCAATTCAAAAATGGGTTGAACATTTATCAGGCATTGATCTGAGACATCTTTTCCTTGGGTTCATCTAACATCAGTGGCAGTGCTATATGAAACAGTCAAGAAAAATTAAACCGACATGTGTTGTAGAATCTGAATAAACTACAGCATTACTTCTCACCTCATCGTTTACCGCGGCTCAATCTCTTGACATCCTTTCCCACCTTTGCTCCAGTTGTTCAGATCTCACCAACATCGTACCAGTCCATACCTGGACAGCAGAGCCAGACCAAAAGGGCAGAGGGAGCCGAGGAGAGAACTGTGTAACCCCACTAATCCTTTCAGCTCAGCATAGTGTGTGTAGGGGATTCACTATTAGTGCTGCCCATAATCCTGGATTCCCCAGAGATTAGCTTCCAGAGAAGGTTTGCTTGTCCTCGGCTGCTCTACATTGGCCAGGTTAGCAGAACAGGATGAGTTCTCGGATAATAAGCTTACACTGGGATTGAGCTGTGCCTGATCAGCCTATTCATCAAAAGCCCGGGTGATGACAGCGCTTTACAGCTGTCCCAAATTTAAATATTTTTCCAATGGTGTGGTAATTATTTGAACTGGGGTCTGTCCTCTATGCAGCAGACTATTAATATCTAACAATGAAATAATAAAAGACACAGTAAGAGTTCAAAACCGCTTCTTGTTGCGTAATGACTGCATATATCATCCAATGGACACTTCATGAATTGATTGATAGGTCCTGGGGCGAAAGGCAACAAATGTACAGCTTGGCTTCTGCAAGATCTACAGTGTCCTGTTGTTTTCTAAGACCACAACACTGTGACATTAGAGGGGTGAAATATTGTGGTAAATAAAACTATGTTCAGCTCTGTGAGACATGGCTCCAAGAACTGGCTATATCTTTATGTCAACTGGACTATCCACCACTGAAATATTTCTACAACTATGTGATGGATCACTGTTTGTCACAGACACTCATGGTCCCCCAGAGGATGAAGCCTGACTGACGTTAGTGATAACCTGATTTGTTTTCAATTATTGAAACACTTAGTGCTTAGCTTCCAAATGTTAAAAAGGTTAATAATTAAAATTCATACATTTTTGTCCCACCTCTCAACTTGTTGCCACCCCTGCATGAGTCAGTGCCCACGGTGGGCCACCCCATGCACTCAAAAAAGTGTCGACACACCCCTGAGAGGAGTATAGTATTAAAGGCTCTTAAAGATATGATGGGGCTTGAGCTTTTGAGCTTTGTAGGTCAGAAGAAGGTATATTGCATGGGGAGCAGGATCTTTTTCTTGTTCCTGTTAGTAAACTCGCCCAGCATTATGAAAGCTAAAGAGTCAATAGCTCTATTCAGACATTGTCCTTTAATACCAGTGACATCTCGCCTGTAATTTGAATATCACCAGGGCATGATGGGTGGACAAATTGATCCCCCCTCTGTGTCGGGGGCATGTCGGAGTGTGATTGTACAGTATATGTGGAGCTCCAGCTGTTTCTCTGCACATCATGCTTCTTCATCGCCATAACGCCATGTGAATTCACAAACTGGGACCAATATCACGCCGTTGTGGAATCACTATGAAAATACAAAGACGTCATGACAACGGATCCTCGTTACTGTGCTGTTGCAGAATCGTATTCTGAAAAGGGCTTTTGGAAACTTTTTAGAGAAGTCTTTATTAAGGCAAATGGACTTTTTTCTGCATTTTTCTAAAACTGGTTCATATGGGAGTTGAAAGACATATCTTCTTGCTAGCTAGTAAAAGCCAGACAAATATGCTGTAGAGTTAGATGGAACAAGGTTTATGGGAGATCAAAGTGAAAGTAAAGGTAGAGGTTGGGAGGTCAGAGAATCTGTGAGAGAACAAGGTGAAGACCTGCAAGACAAAAGGAGGGGCAAACTGTTCCTATGATTCTAGGAAGCGAGCAGGGAAACTTTCCAAAGATGAGGGACTGAGTGGATAAGGGGATCAGGGCTCAAACTAGCTCATCTATCTCTGTCCATTTTAGGGGGAGAGGCTGAGAGAACTAAAGATGGATGAGGCATGCAGGACTAAATCCTGCCCTGTCCAGTCAAACAACCTGGCCTGATGATGAAATCGTGTTTTGGCTACGAGCAGGGGCACCCCCCCCTTTTATTGGGGAATACAGATGCCAGAGAAGCAGAGTTGGACCAGTATGGATGGATCAGTCAAACAACACCTGACATGTAGAGGAGTGTTGTAAGTAGATAAATGCTTTCATCCAGAACTCACTGAAAATAGTCAGAATTATTTGCAACTATTAAGTGCTCACAGGTTTTTGATCATTTCAAATCATCTTGTGAACTCATATACCGTTACAAATGCACATTCTTTAACTGTGGATTACTTGCCCCGACTTGCTTGGCTTGTCATGTCACATTAATGCTGTTTAAATGATTACATTCATTTATTGGAAAATATAGTTTAACTAACATGCAGTGATTAAAGAAGAGATTTTAAGGAATACAGTTCTGAGAGTTGACCACATCTTTATGTATCCAGAGCAGCACAATCAAGGTATCAAGCTCCCTCACTACTGTACTTACTGAGAAGGGGATGGGAAGTTTGTCAGAAGAGGGAGGTTTGTATTGCATAATAAGATACGATAATTGCATAAAGCAGTAAGGTCATCTGGCAAATTGTTGTTTTTTTCTTGTCGTTGCACAAAATCTCCTTTTGATCCTGAGTTATGTTTACCCAACACAATTGCACCAGCATGAAAGCGACTTAATTTTTTCTCCAAGGGCATGGATGCTGGGAAATCATTTCCTCTCAATACAAGAAAACATATCTGAGAAAAAGCATTTGTGTTTATGTGTTTCCTTGACAAAAGAGAGGCAGAGAATGTGTGGTTATGAAAGTGTGATTATGAATGTGCAAACATTGTGCAGACATGCCTCTGTGTCAGCTTGAGTTTGTGATTCTGATGTGAAAAGAGTGTGTGAGAGACTTTGTGGTAATTTCAGGAATATGAAGAGCTTATGCCATTGGAATTAAAACTATTGGCTTCAGGCAATGCTTGTACTTCTAAGCCTCTTGACCAGGAGGCTCCAGACTGCTGCAATCTTCTTCCAGGGGATATTCTGTGGCCTCCACTGTCCGTTCTGGTTGTAGCGCTGGCTGTTTAGCTCCAGGCTCTCTGACAGAAGCATTGGCCGTGCACATGCTGGGGCTGCATCCTGTCTGCAAACTCTGTCACAGTGTAAGGCATGTGTCAGATCAGGAAGGGGCAAGTAGCTGGCTCTAATAGACAGTTGTTCTTTCCAGCTCAGGCTTCCCAAACCGCAAATCCCCTCTCTGTGCGTCTTCTTAGCCAGAATGCATAGGCTTACCCCACACAGGGCCTGGGGCCTAATTACAAAAAGGAGGGAAAAACAGAATTGGCTACTGATTGAGCTTCCTGGGTGAACGTTAATGACAACCGCAGAGGGACATTTTATACCGTGAGAGAGATGCAAACAGAGACTGGGAGTGAGTGGAAGTATGGGAGGTTTAGGATCGCACACACAAAGCTTTACATGGGTTTATGAATATTAACAAGCTATAACATGATCTTTTATTCCATTGGCATTGTGAGACATTTCATCCACGTACACTGACATGATGTGTCCAGAAATAGTAAACACAGTTTAACTCCGGTGCTGGAGTCACAGGAGTTGCGAGGCATCGTGCCAGACCTCATTGCAACTGGGAACAATGGGACACATTTTCTTCCACGTTGCAGCATTCATGCGGTTTGATCACTTCCATCTCTCGATTTTCTCTACCCACATAGCACAATGTCAATGGCTAAAGTTTGCTTAGTAAAATAGTTCCTGTTTTGAGGTGCTAGTGCTGAACTTGCATATTTTTATGCTAATGAACACTTCTACTTTACATCACTGTAGAGCAAATGTAGTATCTTCTTACTTTACAGACAATAATCTACAGCCAGCAGCTGATTCACTTAGCTCATCACAAAGACTGGAGCATAAGAACCGTTAGCTGACTTTATACATGTGTTTTCTGAAGCTGTAAAGTGTTGAATAAACTTCATCATTAAGTAAATACTGTATGTCAGATGACAGCCAGTACGTCTTCTCATTATCACCGTCGTTTAAACAACTGCTGTTCTATGTAACTCATGCTATACATCCCTAGAAAGACATGTTTCTTTAGTTGTTGACCATGTAAACTATTTAAAGATCTAACCAATACTGGATCCACAATGTATGCAACTGTCAGACCACTGACAAATAAACAAATCTTTCTGATTCAATTTTTTTATCCTCTGAAGTTCTGTGGTCCTGCTGCATCAGCAAAGGTCCCCCTGATCCAAAGTAAAAGATTTAATCTAAACAAATTACATCCATAAAGATCCATCGATTGCTTCAAAAGTTCTGCCGCTGTTTCAAGTATTTTCTATACTAATTCTCAATCTCTCTCCCCTTTCCATTGACATCCCATTTGACCAATTAGGACCTTCCATTCACTGTTCCTAGGCTATATAGCCAATGAGAGCCTGAGTAGAGATGGTGCTTTCTTTCCTTCCCCTCCACAGCTGGCATTACACATGATACAGATGTGTCATTTAATAAAAGGGATAACAGCAGGGTTGGAAGTCTTGTCTCTTCGGAGAGTCATGAGCAAATGAGGTCACCTGACTTGAGCATGTCCAGACCATGAACATTTTAATATGATGGTTAATAGGTGTTCTGTAGCCAGCCTCAAGTTGACACTCAAGGAACTGCAGATTTCTGCACTTTGGCTTTTGCCTCATTTTTCATGCAGGTTGCCACAGAGATGATCATGGGAGGGATTAGTTTGGCTTACTCTCTGAGAGAAGGCCGATAAGCACGTTTTCTAAAAGGTTGAAAACAAAGCACAATGTTCCTTCATTAAATCCTGGTTGCACATAATTAACTTAGCAATAATGATAGTACAATTTTGATTAATGATAATAACCACCGACTGGTGTTATACTGCTGCATAAGAAGGAGGTAGAATATGGCTTTTTTTTAAACAATTGTGGTAAAATGTATTTTTAATTGGGAAAGTAACTGCATTCTTCTATCACTGCTATGTGCTGTTAGCTCCTGACTCTATTGCTTTTAAATCACACCAAGAATCATATTTCTATAACTCAAGCTAATTGTATTACATTTAAGTAATTTCCAGCAATTGAATTATTAACAATATCCATAGGCCTTCACCAGAGCAGCAGCCATGCATGGATTCATTTATCAGTTGGCTGGTTCATCTTACCTCGTGGTAGCCATTTGTATCTCCCACTGTCTCTGGGGTGGCTGATCACTGTTAATTTCCCTGACTATGATAACTGGCAAACACAGACAGGTTAAAAGTAACCTAAGGATCCCCAAGGCATAGCCTGGCCCAGTCTGGTGTTGTTTCATATGTGTAAATTATAGCATCACTGAGAGATTCAAGCCTACATCTGCAGAACTCACTGACATGCGATGTGGTCTGCTGACTTGCTTTGCCTGTATCCCTTTCCCCGCTTTTCGTGTGCTGTCTCATTTTGCAGCATCGTAAGGTTACCGTATTACATCCTCTTTGATATATATATAGGGTCAAGACCCATCACTCACTTCCTCGTGACATGATCTGTAATAGACACGAAAACTTACAGTACACCCTCTATTGTGGAAGATAAAGGAGAATTTTTAAGCGATGGATTGGAATGAACTCTACCGTGTTATTGCCACGTACGATTTTATATGCGGTCACATACACACACGTATATGCCAACGAATACTTGGGTCACACTCGAACACACACATTCTCAACAGTGTAAACTTGGCAGGCTAGCGATGCTACCATCTGCTTGTGGGGAGAGGGATATGGCAAGCGGACAACCACAAATAGCCAAGGTAATAGTGATGGATTCCACGCAGTCTCTATCTCCCAGACAGCAGTAGACTCCTCATTCCACAGCGTTTGGACCTTGTACAACATGGGCCACGGCACAGCGACAAAGTGCTTCTCCAGTTTGCTGGCAGTTACTGTTCGATTTTTTAGACATTTACGTAGATTTGTGTAAACCAAACAGAACGTCTTATTCATACAGTTTTTACCCATGTAAATCTTGGAGCCAGTTTCCGCTTACACTTCCAGGTAGGGATACTAATTGGGGGAGAGCTCTGGGTGTAGAGGATTTTGTTGCTCCTGAAGACACATAAAGTAGGGAACAGAAATACAGAGAGAGCTTTAACTCTGAGGTATGGCCAGCAGACTTATAGAAAAACAGAATAACAAAATAAAAATACGCAGTTTATGAGTTGGGTCTTCAACCAAATGAATAGTTTGAATCAACGCCAGGGTATTAAAGGCTTAGGCTACGAATCCATTACCTGTGGCAACATTTTAATGGACACTTTATTCATTTGGAGGAAAGACAGCAAAAAACTCTTACTTGTGCATTTTAGGAAAACTCAGACTTCCAGATATTCATGGAGCCACTAATGATACATATTAAATCTGGTTTTGTGTGATCACATTAAAGTTACAGGCGTTCGTCCAACTTCATGTCGCTTTGATCTAATACACAGAAGGTGTAAATTCTCACATATAAATCATTATATTTCCTTTATGAAATGACAAAGTTCATCAGCTCAATTGTGGTTGCCCCTGTGACCTTCCCTAAGTATTAGTGTTGGCTAAAGTTTGCATGTTCAGTTTCTGTCTGAGCCAAACCATGGAGTCTAATTTCCCCACATAGTCATCTTAGGTCAAAGTGGGATCTTTCACATAAAAACACATTTTGAAGTTGCTGAGTGGAGGATTTGGCAGTCAGTATCATTGTAGCTAATTGTAATACATTCGACATTGAAGATTGTATTGCATTGTGCAGAAGGCATAATGCAATACAGTCAACATTGGCAGTGATCCACTTTGTCCATTCTTAATTATTTATCAGCATCAAAAGCATTACAGTGAGGGAATAATTATATCCAACACCATGGAGGCAGGCAACAATCATTATTCACATTTGTTTGTGAACAGCAGGAATGCCTCCAAAGGTTATCCTTGAAAACGCAATGTGAACATAGCGTGTCTACGTTAAAGGGGACTTTTAGTGGGGAACAAACAGAGACTTATTACCAGAGTTTACAGCTCTTTTGAGCTCTACAGAGTGTTATTGTGAGCTTTGCCTCATTGTTTCACTGCCCTGCTGCTATTTTAGTGTCGGTTTCCTCCTCTTATCCCTCTCATATAGTGTAGTTTTTGTTACAGCGGGGAGATTTTTTCAGAGAATACCCCTTAAAAACCTTTGGACACTATCTGCTAAGCATCATTAACAGACAGGCACCATAACAGACATGTTAGTGTATATGGTAGAGTATTAAACACATCAAGAGTGGATTAAAACAACTAAGTACTATACTCGTGTACTATTTATGGCTCTTCCTCAGATCTGTTTCGCCCATCCGTATTGACTACGGTCAACTCCGAGTTCGTTTTCAGTGGGTTTCTAGTATTTTATGATTTTTTTCTCCGGCGGTGGTCTAACCAACTCCTCTTCCTGGTCCTCCATGTGTGGTTCCTGCCATCGTGAGCTGCTCTGTGCGCCTACTCGGGCCTCCCGGCCACCATCTGGAACTGCATTCCCCGTTTGGTCACCCGCCTGGCCGTTCTCCAGATCTGATCCGTCTGTCTGGTCGGCCTCCTGGCCTCCCCAATGTATATATAAAATATGATAACCTTTTAATGAATAATTAACATTTTATAATTTACTTGTGATACTTTAATGTGGCAGTAAGCAACATGAACATACTATTAATAAAAAAAAAACGTACCTCATATCACTCCACTAAGCCAGACCACCAAATGAAGCACTAAACATGCCCACAAACTGTTGTCACTGCAAACGATCTGTTCCCCTCAGCTTATTATATCAGACTCAGAAGACAGACATACTGACAGCCTATCAATACATCTCCCAAAATAGTTAAAAAGTAGCAAGTGGTATGTGCCGCACAGCCTTTGTGCTCTCAGCAACACCACAGAGAGAAGAGAGGGAGAATGTAAGAGTAAGAGAGAGAGAGTAGTTGACATAAGTCACAAAGAAGACAGATAATTCTGTAAAAAAATAATAATTCTGTAAAAAAAATGTGGATGATAAAACTTGCCTTTTTTTATTTAGATTTGTTATAGTACTTCTCAGTTTTTTTTACATTGCTGATAAATTCTGAGTACTCTATCCACAACAGTAAAATGACTCAAAGCGACCTCCTCAACTGATATTATCCCACAGGCTTCAGGCAGAATTACTTACATGACACCAGTGTGGATATTGTAGCTGTGTATCAGCACATCAAAAGAAGCATCAGCGACACCACAGTGAACAGAGAGAGAAGATCAGGTTCTTTTTTAGGATATCAAATTCTGCAAGGTCCAATAAAGTTTATCTTGTCTTTGGCGACCGAGACACTTAAGTCCAGCTCAATATTCTCAATTGTCACTGCCTGCTCACATTAAACGACTGTGTACGCCAATGCAACAATGTAAAGCTCTGGATAAGTAATACATATCACAGGCTGTACGATGCATGGTCATGGGAAGGCTAAGGTTACCTCTGTGGTGACTTTTTGTCAATAATCGCACTGTGTATACTGCTGGAAAGATTCTGCAAGATTTTTCCCCCTTCATGGAAAAAAATCATTGATGCAAATTTGTTTTGTTGCAGAGACTCTGATTCAGTCCAAGATCGAGACTGGTCCGGTTTCCTCAAAGTCCAAATTGGGCTGTTTTTTCCTCCCAGAGGTTTCAGCAAGTGGGATTAAAAACCAAAACTATTAAGTTCCTCGACTGAGAACATTTCTGTTTTGCCCTCATGCGTCAACACTTGCTGATCGTTTCTATTTTCTTTTGAAACATTGTTGGAGTGATATCAAGCCCTTACAGGAGTGGAGTAAATGGTAAATGAACTTAAGCTTGTATGGTGCTTTTCTAATCTTCTGACTACTCAAAGTGCTTTGACACCTCAGGTCACACCTTCCCATTCACACACTGATGGCAGAGGTTGCTATGTAAAGTGACCATAAGAATTTGTATTTATTTATTTACATTGGATCCCCATTAGTTGTTTTCGCAGTAACAACTATTCTTCCTGGGGTCCAGAATTAACTAATCACATTCATACACATGCATACGCTGCTGACGAAGCAATTGGGGGTTAAGTGTCTTGCCCAAGGACACATCAGACATTTTGCTGCAAGAGCTGGGGATCGAATCCCTAACCTTTCGGTTGAGAGACGACCGACTCTACCAACTGAGCCACAGCCGAGTCTCTGAGTTCACCTGCAAGCTTGGCCAGCGTACTTGAACAAGGAAAGACAAAAAGGATATCTTCTTCTTAATGGCAATGAGAAAAGAAGACAGCACCAGCTCGGATTGTGATTGATCTACATTTAAAGTTTATCTGTCATGGTCACTCTAAGTAGGAGGGAAATAGTTCAAACTTTAGGTGTGGGGAATGAGTGAGTGCATTGTTGCCTTCAGTTTGACTTTACCTTTACCTTTGAAGGGGTAAAGAGACCGATGCAGGTCTCTGTGGGTTTGGTCTAGTCCCTGGAGATTAATGATACAGGCTACATTTAGACTACGGAGGACACCATTATTCAAAGTGACAGATCAGAGGTTGGCACTTGAGTAATATTTCATGTGAATAAATAACTCCTTGGCGATACATACCATCTCATTACTTATCTGCTGCTGATGTCATTGCCACTGTCAACCATTCCTGCAGTAGGAATACGAACTGTAGGGGTTAAATAGTACCAAGTTTTCCTCTGGGGTAGGATTGACCGTTTCTTGTCTGTTAACAGTAAAATAAGGAAAGCAAATGATCCATCATCAAGAGGCAGAGGAGCAGTGATTTATTCATGGTCGCCCAGTCCAGTCTGTAGCAAATCATCCAGAACAGATGCCCTGATCCAGCTCACTGGCATCTCAGCCCTCCTTCTTCTCTCCAACTCTGGAGTCTGGGAATCAAGGATGCTGTCACTCATCATCAGCCAGTCAAGTGGGAAGCCAGAGCTTTATATGGATGCCGAAGTGGAGAGGGTTAGAACGACGCCAGCGGCTTTGAATCTCCAAAACTGCGGGCTGGTGGAGTTATTTTTAGTAGTAGTAAAAAATGTACAGTAGAAGTAGCAGTTGCAGATTCATCTAAGTAATTCAACACTTTTACTTCGAAACATATTCTTGACATTTTGATATTATTACTTTTAAATTTGTATGCAGAAATTACAGTGAAAAATAAATGACACTAACATGTATCTAAGGATTTCTTAAAATAAATCAGTCTTGACAGTTGTGAATTAATTCAGGTTCTTGGGTCTCCTGGGTAACAGAACAGAAAAAAGGTCTGTTGAAAAAAGAGAAAGAGTGCTGAGTGTTGTCTATTTCCAATTTGTATTTTCCCCACTGAAATCAAAAATAAGCCCAGAAGAATTGCTAGCTGGCAAATTTTCCAAGTTATGCAGTGGACGGTTCAGAGAAACAGCAAAGTCCCTAACATGCTTGTGTAATCATGCCTTCAATCCTCTGGTATTTCAGACCACTGCAGAAGCTGAAAGAATGCAAAAAGTGATGTGACAACTATTTATTATCTTTGAAAAGAATGGCAGAAAGAATAACATCAATAAATATACAGTATATTTCACTTAAAATATTGTTCCTAAATTAATAGTCTCTGAATTGATACATTTTCTGGTTAAATACAACTTGCTGATGTCAAACAAATTGTAGTTCGTAGATATACCAAAAAGCAACCTTTAACCTACAGAAAAAAATGTCTTGTCTCAAAATACGTTGTAACTTTATTATTACAAAGCAAAACCTCTGGTCTTAATGAGACACTCTAGATAGGCAATGCTTGTGTTGTTTTTCTGTTCTTGGGAACAATGCTTTTTTCCAATGCCCATAGCTGTAGAATTACAGGAGAAATGTAGGCAATGAAAACAAATTAGATTTCGATTCGCACATCTACAAAAAAGAGCTTGGCAGCCTGTGCTCCTATACACTGTATTTTCAAGGTGTGGACACAACAATTGGAAAATACAGAATATTGTCATAAACATATTTGCTACAACAGTTTAACTCATACACTAAGCATTCCTGCTTGTGTTATACCCTCGTCCAACATAAAACCTGAAAGCTCAAGAAGAGACAACCAATAAAAAAGCTAAAGCATCTAACCAGCTAAAGACCTCAAAAGACACTAATCAGACTCCTGTTTTATGAATTGGTTAATTCAAAGGGTTGGATTGAACAAATGTGTTTATTTCTGCAAAGATAAACTACTAATGGACAATGATGATTTCTGTCTGACATCATCTCATGGTAATTTAGGTATGTTTGATTTGTCTGACTCACTCCTGACCACAAAAAAACTCAATTCAATGTCTTTCATAGCTGTTCAATATATCTGATTGCTCAATCCAGGAAGTGTCAGAGTGTTGTCCGAGGATCCAACATGAATTCACTGTTAACATGTTCTCTACAAACAGTTGGAGTCAACACCAGTCCAACTTGAGGACATTGTAATTATCCATTCTCAAGAAAGCTTTTCATAGTTCTGAGAATCAATAACATTTTTGACTATTTGAATTGTGTTCCTTCTGTATTTGAATTTTATTTTCCACAATGCACGTCCAATCCCTGATTGACAGACAAAACCATGGTCCACTATAAGGCTCATATTGGATCCAGACTCTCTCATCAGGCTTTCTTCTCTCTGTTGAGCCGCAGGCAGTGCTGTCACAAATGTTTTTAACAAAGAGTGGTCATGGTGGTAACTCAGAAAGACTGTCCTTTCACTAATAGTGATAACAATGTCCAAGGTGGACAAAAAAAAGAAAGACATAAACGTTTTATGATAATAGGTTCAGCTTTAAAAATAGCCAATATCTCAAACTCAGTTCAGTATGAGGTATGATGTCTCCTGATGAATTTAGGGTGCTGTACTGTCTGTCTGCTATTGGATTATACTTGGCAGTAATGTCTTTTAAATGGTATCATGTCATGTATCGTTTCCAAAATCAAAACAAAGCCGTTTAAAAAAATTCACCCCCTGTACAGAGTGTGCCGATGATGACAATAACTAATCAGACCTATTTGTTTTTTGTAAACATGTTCATTTATGCTGTAAAAACTGCATTTTTGCCTGTTTTTTGTATGTGACTTCCGGTGTTCCTGGATCCAGCCTCAAGCGGACCCTCGACGTACTGCATGATTTTGCGCTTCCGCATTGGCTTCATTTTTCAAGACAGGAGGTTGCCGCTTGATGGGACCCAATAAAGCTCAAGAAAGCTTTTAAGGCCCTCTCTTCAGCCATAGTTTGGTTTATCCCTTCTGGGCTTCTATAGAAACATGCTGTTGAAACAAGGAGGGTTCATTTGATAAAGTTGTAGTCCCTCTGTCGATATAGATTGGTATTCTAATTTTGTCAATAGAAATCCTGTATCTAACACAATGGTCCTTTAATTTGATATTCAATGTACTACATTATTAAAACATTTAGCTGGTATTTAGCTGATGATGGTTCTGAATTAAAGTTTAAATGATAGCTCAAGATGTTACAATCAATTCTGTGTAAAATGAATATCCAAATGTCATGACAATCCATATTAAAGTTGCTGAGGCATCTCACTCTTAACTACAAATGTCAAACTGCCAATGCATGGTGATAGACAAAAATACATTGTTCAGTAACCATGAATGTTTGGACAAATATTATGTTGTGCCAATTCATCTTGTAGATGCAGAGATTTTACACATGATAAGGGAACACTTTGACACACTGGTGCTAAAAGAAAATATCCAGGGTCAACAAATTGTTATGGACTTCTCCCCTTGGAAACATTAATGTCTGTAAAGAATTAAATGGCTATCCATCTCTCTGCTGTTGAAATATTTCTGTTTGGACCAGAGTGTTGGACTGACTGACCAACTGACATTGCCATCACACATTACTAGCATGGCCAAAATTAGAAACCTTTAGAAAGAGATCCCACTTATTTTGCTAACAGCCAATGTCAGACATTAGAGGGACACTTTGTGAATTAACTTGGATGTTTGAATTGTCAATTGTTGAGTGTCCAAAAAATAAGGAACTACCATCCCTTGATCTAAGGGTAGATTGCAACCTCTTTACATTAGGTAGATGTTGAGTAACTTTGGTAAAGAAAAAAGATGGAGGGATTTGACCTATTCTATTGTTAGGGAATCTGTGAGAATGTGCTCCAGGTCTCCATGTCAAATTTGACTCCTGAAGAGTGCTTGGCTCAGCTGCTAAAATCACCGAGTTTCTAAACGGAGCCATTAGTGTTGGGTAGACGATTGGTCTGGCCTCAGGGCCTTGTTGAGCGGCAGGGGTCTTGTGGTAGGAAGTTGTGGTCAGTAGAAGGCAAGCAAGGGCTTGGGAAGCGTGAAGTACAATACATAAGGCCTGCTGGCTGGACCGGAGTGTGAAAGAGATAGGGTGTCTGGGAAAATATTTGGATATTTTGGATTCATCCCATTCAGAGACCACAGAGGACACAGAATCTCAGTGACCATCTTCTCCAGCAGTCTCCTGACAAGCATATGCATAAGCATGACTTGCTATTGTATATTAAGCAAATGTTATTTCATTCTCTCCTTTTTGTTTTGTCTCTGTTTTCAATGGAGGAGAGAAGTAGACTTGTGAGTACTGTATGAATGTACTGTATGGATCGTATAACATCCAGTAAACATAAGTATTTGTGTCAATCCTTGAAATGATTGACCCACTTACAGTCATAGCACATAACAGGTCAGTGCAAAATTCCCTGTCGATCTGAATATCAGATTCCACTGCAGCTGACACCGAAAGTGGTTTGGCAGCTTATAAATGCCAGTACTTTTTTTTTGTTTACCATTGTTTGCAGTCTTTGATATTGTCAATTTGTAACATTGACTTTGGCTGAACAGTGGGGAGAAAAAGCCAGCCAGCCCCCTTGAGCCAGTTGTGTTATCTCTTAGGCTAGCTGAGTTGACGTATGCAAGACAACTGCTTTCCTGGGTGCAAATTAAGGAAACAATACACTGTACATGCATTTTAAGGGCGTGAAGGCCACTGACTTGTACAGTACTTTGTTTTCAATGTGCACAGGTTAGAATTTAATGAAGTGTATATTGAGAAAAGTCAGTTTACCTTGTGCAGTCTCCTTTATGCTGATGTTAGGGGTGTGAATCTCTCTTTTACAATGTAAATTGTAGCAAAATGTAACCCTGTTATCTCCCCAGGTGAGAAATGTCTTGCTGCTGTTGTACTTAAATCGCTTTTCTCAAAAGTGTACAGAAGTGCAGACTTTTGGAAAGTTTTCCTCTCTTTATATTAAAGGTATAGTATGTTCAATTGCATGACAATGTTTACATAAAGATATATATAATTTAAATTAAAAATTGACTGAGCCTATATATTTTTTAGTTGAGTATTACATTACCTCAAATATTTCCAAAAGTTGTCAAAGGCAGAGAAATCCATAATTTTATAGTTGTAACGGGACGTGTCTTGTAGGCGGCCGCCATGACAGACACGAAATGTTGATTGTTGTCAAGGAAACATCGGATGTTACGTCAAAGACCACTGCATAAGCTAGTGCTAGCTGCTACTGAAAGCTGCCGTGCTGTTGCTGTATGTGCTGCTGTGATAAAAAATGTCATGTAAATTATACTCAGATACATCATCAGTACACATATTGTCTTTCTGAGGTCGGTTTTGCCCATTCGTATTGATTCAACATGGAGTTTGTTCGTTTTCACGGGGGGGGGGGGGTTTAGCAGAGAGAATCACTCCCATGATACCCCGCGAGCCTCGATGTCATCTATTGTTATTGTTTTGTTTGCGAGCCCCCTAGCGGCGGATTTTACATACTGTACGTTTAAGTCCACAGTATTGATTTCTGAGTTGGAGATCTGTAAATCACTTCGACAGTTACAGAGAATGATTATGACAACGAGCAAACTAGCGAGCTACCTATACCACTAATGTTATTCTCATGGAAAAGGTCTTGCGACATTGAAGACAATGACCAGGGCATGCAGAACAAGCGGCAAAGCCTCAGTAAAGCTGTTTATTGACTGGTTTGTGTTACATTTTTACCAATACAGGGCTCCGCAGAAAAATGCCCTCTATTCTTTAATGTTAAGATCAGTTAGCTATTTGCATTGGTCAATCGTTACACGCATACCAGCGGGTCATCTCCTTCTTGTGTCCTCTCTATATATGAGCTGTCTGCACAGAAAACTTTCACCTGTGGTTGCACATTCATTAAGCCAACTAAAAAAATCCCACAAGCTAAGGGCAACATAAAAAGCTAACAGATAATTTGTTTACTTCCAACAGCAAAGTTTCCTTTCATCTGATCTCAGTTTGGGAAGCCTCTGGAACCTGAAGGGGGATTTCTTTGAGGTAAGGGTCAGCCAAACTATCCCCACAACTCATGTGGCTCACTTAACCCACACTGGACTGTACTGAGGGAAAGGACTTCAGCTGTGGTTCTGTTTAATATCTGAAACAATGATACCTTGGAATAACGGCTGTCATTAGTAGTATAATGGGTGACTATGCATCTAATCCAGATTGATTTCAACACACATCAGTCGTCCTGGTTTTTTATTGTCAACTCACAATGAAAGCTCAACTATTCATTCTTACCACACACACGCACGCACGCACGCACGCACGCACGCACCCACACACACACACACACACACACACACACACACACACACACACACACACACACACACACAGCCTTTTAGAATAATTCAAAACTGCAGAGTGAATAAGGCATCCCTGAAGTGTATCACTACCTTATACAAATCAAATCAGCCTCATTAGATCAGGAAGCAGTGTATAAAATGAAACACCCTGGGCCTTCAGGAGATGACTGATTCTCCTGGTTTCTCTTTCCCTTTCCTGTTATCCACCCTTTGCGCTCCCTGCGTGCTTTCCTCAGGGAGAGGCGGAACATCTGAAGACGATCAGAGAGGGTTGATCTTAACCTTGTCTGAAGGGGGCCAGACACATGCAGCTACAGTAGGCTACAACAGAGAGGGTCATTATGTCTGTGGGGTCTTGGCAGGATGACTCATGCTGGGTTATATATTGGTCACAGCAGGGCTTCTGTTCTGGAGTTCGCCACACTTCTCAGAAGATCATCTTTCTAACCACCAAAGGGCTAAATTCCACATGTTTGGTTTAACTTGTGTTACTTTCACCTAAAGCAGAGGGGGGAGAGCAGAGGTGGAGCAGCAGGTGTAATCTGCTACTTAAAGGTGAAGATGCCTTTCAGGCCAAACATGAGAAAGATAAATGGTTTGGGGCAACAACAAAAAAGAGAAACAGGATTGAGAAAATAAACACGTTTCAGCTGTTGCATATGCTCAAGTTAAGATAGAGAATCTCAATTTATACAGATGCAAACTGTGTATTGTAATATCCCAGAGGATGTGTTTTGCCTTTATCATGTGTACTTTGGTCCTCCTATATCATGCCAAATCCTCCTAGTACACATAATGACAACCAGAAGTGAAGAACAATCTTCATTTGTTTACTGCACGTGTTTTCAACCTGAACTCAGAATACTCACTTTTAGCTGGCTTTTCATCATCCTCAAGCTACCATTAGTTCTCTGTTAGTATACAAGCCATCAGTATAATTTCTGCCTTTGCAATGGGAAACACTTGCTCAAATCCCACCAAATCAGATGATGCACCGCTTACTGAATGTAATAAACAGATGTGTTTTGGTTTGCTGTCTTCCCTGACAGATGAGACTGCAGCACATCTGATGAGTCAGCCTTCAATAGTATCAATACATTATTCACTGATACACCAGTATGACTCATAATCTATGTGCTCTATCCCTTCTAAAAGAAACTGTTGTTTGTTTTGCCCCTCCCCTTTAAATAGATACTATGACAACAGCAGACAGGATAAAAGCTCAGCACATCAAAGTCAAACTGAAAAATTCACTAATGGTATGAAAACTGTGATAATAGTGAATATGCATGTTTTCCTATTCTCAAAAGACATGCTACAATCTCCTGTCTGAGCATTATCTTTGCAGTATGTTGCAAGGAGAGGGTTGTTAATTAACGTCAAATGACTGGAGCACCTCAATCCATGTCCTAAATTGCTTCTTCATGAGTTGGACCTAGATATGGTTAACTATTGCTTTTTAAATCCAGTCCGGACAAACTGTTTAGTTCATGATTCGACTCAGCTATTATAGCTTATTTATGAGATGATTTCAGAACCAGTCCAACATTGGTTATTCAAGGGCAGTAAATGGATCTGGCTCATATTTGATGCTCATGACTTGTATTTGGATCCGGTGCAAAAAATAATTGGTTCTACCTCGACACATGCTACACCATTTGACCAAGTTCAATGAAAACCAGTCCAGCAGCTTTTCATAACTCATCTGACAAACAGTGAAGCAAGGTCCTTGGCGAAGGTAAGAAAGTCTTCTTATTGGTAGAGGAAGTGTAGACAGAAGAACCACAGAGGAATGTTGATTTGTAAGCAAATATGAATGGCTCTTGTTGGACTTGACAAATTCTATATTGGACTATAAAAAGAAGTGATGGGTCCACTAATTTAAGGATCAAATCAGAAATTGAATCTGCAACATTTTTGATATTATAGTTAACACTGGATTTTATTATTTTAAGTCAAACCCCTGAATGTTACTTTGAAGTCTGTTTCTTTAAATGTGTGGATTTTCATGCTCTCCTCAGTTTGGCATCAATGTAAACTTAATACCTTTAGTTTTCAACTGTTTAACAAAAATAAAAACATTTTTTAAAACACTGAACAGAACAAACAATTGAACTGTTTATCTAGAAAACATTCATTAGATTCATGGGTATTGAAATAATGTTTATTTGTAGTACCATTACAAAGGAGTGAGAGACTAAGACCATTATGTATGACTACAGGGGTTGAAGACGATGATTTTTGTGTAGAGTTTATTAAGAGGGATATTTTTCATTTTTATACTTCATTTTTTCTTACTCTGCCACACTGGACTCAGAGCACACTGTATCCTCTCTTAAGTGATTATCATTTAGCACTCATTGATTTTTACTGGCTTTTTATATTGCCTGTATAACACCAGAGGTGCTACAGTTTAATTCTCCAGCCAAGTGCCAGACACTCCTCCGAAACTCTTCAGTTCCATACATTTTGTCATTGCTGTAGCTTCAGCTTTAAAGTCCTGCCTTCAACACTTCAGGATTTATGGAGGAGCCATTCTAACATCCACAAGAGGTTTATGAACCCCAGTAAAATGTTATTTTGTACGGTCTTCCAAATGGTCGGACCACAAACCATCCAATCACGGCATTAACAGTCAGTATTGACCTGTTTTTCTGTTGCGGCCTGCTCCCATGGCATCCAGTCAAGACTGTCAAGAAAGGCCTCCAGCCCAAACCTTTGCTCGGATGGAGTTAGCAAACTGAGCCAAGGACTTCATATTCTACAAATGTCCAGAACTTTTGGACATCTTCCATGGTCTTTTATTGGCTCAGGCCGTTTGGATTCTTTCCTTGATCGCAGCATCAAACTCTTGAGTATCTGGGATGTTTCCATGTGAACCAAGGATCACATGAGGTCAGACATTTGAAAGCATTCCATGTGGTGTTTGCCGTAAGTGTTTGTCTATGATCAGATCTCTGTTTGATATGCTGCATTAGAGACATGTTTGTTCTGACTGAGGTGTGCATTCATATCAGCAGGCCATCTTGGCTAACCTGCTGAGCTTTATGATTTTAACATTGAACAGATGAGTGAACTAACCAAACCCTGTGAAATTCTCAGAGTATTATATTTCAACGAGTGAAAAACGTCTTACCATCATTATTCAATTTAAGTGCAATGTATTATTAGAGTGGACAATATTTATTATGTATTCAACTTGTCAATTTGAAGTCCTGCATGAATTTAAAAGTTTATGACTTCTTATTTTACTCATTTTTATAGCCTCGCATTTTAAATATCTGATATATAATTTGAACCTCAACAAGTATAATCTTTGCACACTTCTGGCTCATCTAATGATTGGAAATTACATAAATGGAGACAACATACCAATGTGTCTCCATTCATATCAATTTCAATCATAGTGAAGTGCCTGTATTTTAAAAACCATCCATGTTTTACAAAGACACATTTGGTGTAATTCCTCTTCTTTTTGACTGGTGATCAAGGCTTTTGTGTTCCATACCTTTGACTGGATGAATGTTACATAATGTATTCAACTTTACTGTATTTTTATCTTGGGGAAAATCCCAGACTATTTTTGTTTTCATTTCAAATGGCATCGACAGCATATGCACTGTTATCATTTCCAATGAGCGATAAATCCTGTCACTCCTATGAGTGTGGTGTTCTAACATTTGGCGGAAATAGCACAACATGTTAAACTGTACAAGTGAGAAGTACATTTTCCCACCACAAAAGCATTACATGAAGGAGACATGACTAGAAACAGGCAGTGATTTGACACAGAAATAGCACAGTGGAAAGTAAGACTGTTGTGGTCGGGGGCTGTTGGGGGAGCGCTCGGTACTTTTTCTTATAACTGCAGTGACCCAGGTTCAAATTCTCAACTAATAACAAGACAGTGTATGTGTTTATTATCTTTATTGACTGGTTTTCATATTTCATACATTTGAATATACTGTAGCTCTGGGTCAGTGTCAAATGAAATGAAATGTGGAGACAATCTGCATTTGGTTTATATATTGATTAGACTTATAATATGTTACTGCCTTTGTATTTATTTTATTTCTTTATTTATATTATGTGTGTGAAGAAGGTGAATAATGTTTAGTGGAGATGCTTTGCTGTTATTTGATGTTGATTCACACGAGAAATTGGAATATAAAACATTGTTAATAAAAAAAGAAAAGGGACGCAGATCATGTAAGTTACCACTGCAATAATATGAACAACTTTCAACAATCTTAAACACAGAGGTGAACTATGAAAGTTATGCTGATGTTATAAAACGATCAAAGTGAAGTATCCTGGCAGCCTTTATTCCTTTTATTTTAATTCCAACCTCGTGGTTATTAGGATTATTTCACAGGTAAGAAGGCACAGGGAAAAGATTTTTAGATGAGCTTTTAGTAGTCCATTTTCGTAAGATTGTAGTTTCACCACGGCAGACCCACGTCACTAACCTCCGCCGTCGTCGCATTATTACGTCGCCTAGTGGAAATGTGGTCGGATTGTCAAAACAACGCGATCGCCTTTCCCTAAGTCCTTTATGAATTCTCCTAACACCTTTCCTTAACCCCGTGACGTTTTCACGGGGTTAAGGTAAAGTGGATAGTGAAAGTAGATAGGAGGGACAATCCGAATGCACCCAGAGACTAAATAGACAGGGGTAATCAGACACAGGTGAGACTAAAGACACAGGTGAAACTAACAAGACACAGGTGAGGACAATCAGGGTAATCAGGACTGAGGGGAAACACAGAGACAGGAGTAACCACAAAAACACAGAGAGACAGAAGGAGAAGAAATTACAAAATAAAACAGGAAACACTAAAGACTAAACAATCAACACTAGGAAACATTAACACACAGGGAAACAAGCAACACTAGGGAAGAAGAGAACTAAAACAATACAAGAAATCTCAACTCAAAACTCCAAAATACAAACTAAACCAAGACCAAATCATGACACTTAAGACTCCTCACAGGATCTTTAATACTCCCGCCTTGGAGTTAATTTATGCCAACGTTTACTATCTCTCTTTATTTATCCACTACATACAATGAGTATATGTTTGTGTTGAGTTTATAACATCTACATTGCCTTTTTCGACAAACAAAATCAATTGTTTCAATAAATGAATCCCTTGAATAGTTTATCTTTTCAGTGTTGCTAATATGACCATATTTTCATGCTTGTAACTGAACCAGCAGACAGTTAAGGTCATCGTCTCTCAGACTCGTTTGTGTGGTTTCTTATGAAGAGGATGAGCCTAGAGTGACCTCAGACTGTTTTTTTTTTTATTATTTATGACAGATACATCTCAAGCAATGCTCATGTCCAACTTTCCCCCCATATGATCTGTTCTGTGGTCAGACCACCAGCGAAGATAAATAAACCCCTCTAACGCAGTGAAATACAGCATTATGCGATCGTAGCAGTGATCTGAATCAACTTTTATCTGATAACGTAAAATGACAATTTCCCATACTTATCAGTGAACGAGTTACCTCTCAGTGCGTGTGACCTCCATTTGTCATAAAGCTGTGCTAACCTACATTAATTTTTACATTTCTATTCTGGTTGTTCTCCAAGCTGAGTACAGTTTACTTTCTGTCTCTGTTGGAGCTGCAGGACATGATGATGATGATGATGATGATGATGAAGGCCTTTCATAAAGGCCCATGTCCCTATGAAATTAAAATACCCTTTTATTACGTTGGCCTGGCCATACTGTACATAATTCTTTTTGGCTTTTGGTGGAGGAGGAAAAGAACATTAATACATCATCATTGTACCCATGGGCTTTAACTATTAATAATGTCAGATATTAAACAGAAAAGCCTGGTGAAATGATGACCCTTCATGATGAAAGGTACCTGGCATGCTGCCTGAACTGATCCTTCTTTCACTGAAAAGCTATAAGATCCATTCACAAAGGTGTCTGTGACTATAAACTCCCCATGTCTGTTTACAGGAGTTTTTCTGGAAGAGACACACATCATTGTATTGTGTAAGGTGAATTTAAAATAATAAGTTCCTTTTTATTAAAAGAAAGTATTCAGAATATCAGTGCTCCGAGCGAAAAATTTGGCGTTTTGCGTTCACATATACAGCTCCTCCTGGAAATATCCTGAGTTTTTTAGGAGAATTCTGCAAGTGTGAAAGCCCTTTTAGATTAGGGGAGAGCGGGACAAATTGAGCCACTGGATAAGCTAACCCAACTCTCCTGTTTCTTCAACTATGCTTAAGGAAGCACATGTCACTTTGATGCAGCTGTGATAGAGAGAGAGACATAACACACAGAAGATTGTTTCGGGTGTCAAAGAAACAGTTCCACGTATCATCTCAATTAATAACATTTTAAACCAAATGTATCTATATAGTAATGATTTTTTCAGCTTACACTCTCATGAGGCAATGACATTAAGTTTCTGTATCTGGCCAAAGTTATTTCCTTGAATGTATACAGATTATAATTTTAGCATAGAGCGGTCCAAAAAAAACATACAATAATATCATTGACTTTTACTTAAATTGGTAAAAGAAAATAGATTTGATGTAGCAAGTTACTTTTGCAGTGTAGCTGTTCCAGCCTGCTACATAACACTCAGGAGTATATTCTATGTAAATATCTCTGAGTCATGACTGTCTACAATGAGTGAAAGCGCGAGACCAGCCGGCTCTGTTGTTGTCTGAGTCGTGTTCACATCAGGTTTACATGGACCGACAGGACGGCCAGCCTCTTTCATATAAAAGCTGTTTTAGCCAAGGACTATAAAAGACGAATAACATACTCGCTGCTTATTTGACTGTCACGTTAGCATTTTTAGAACACGGTAATTCTGTGTCAATTTACACGCAATGTGAAGCTACAAGCTAACTAAAGTGTGTTAACATTAGCCTGCGAACACAACAATGCAGGCCACCAGTAATTGCAGCTTGAGCAATTTTGTCCGCCGTTCGCGCTTGAATCCTTCGTGCTAGCGAGAGGAGGGGGGGTGGTTGGATGTGTGTCACTAGAGGAGGAGAAGGCTTCAGTATGGTGGAGGTGTCGCCAAACAGCAGTTTGTTTTACTGTATCAAAAAGTCGCACATTCTTCCTTTAAGTAACTAGTAGCATAGATCACTACACTTTACAAGTAGCTTGCCCAACTTTGCAGAATACAAACAGAATACTCACACACCTGATACTAACCTTCCATCTTTCCTTCATACACACATTTGGCACTGCATGAGTGAGGTAAGTCCTTGAAAACTGCACACACACACCGGGACAACTACATTTCCATGTGGTTCTCTCCTCAAGGCAATGAATCCATCAAGCCTACATGCAATAAAAGGAAAAAGGGGGTGTGATTATTATTGCACTAAATACAATGTTGTCAGAGGGCCATTTTTTTCCTCTGCTGCTTCTTTTACTGCTGGTCACAGATGAGTGTTTTATGGCCCCACGGCTCCTAGTGCATGGTGCCGATGCAGTAATGGGGCCCGCACATTCCCGTAAGACCTCTTCTTTAAACAGACTGACATTGTAATTATGCTAGCACAGGGCTATGACGCAGCATTAAGTGGTACAGCTATCTTGGTGCGACCTACGTCAAAACGACTTCCTGAAGACTTGAACCACAAAACTGGAAGACAGCTCCTCACCAGAGCTTGCACGACCCTCGCTCATGGCTCGGCCAGTGAAAACCAACCTCACTGTGTTTCTTTCTTGAATTTTAGGTTCTGAAATAACAATGCAGAACAATGGAGGCGCCGAGCTGCATCCCACGCCAACAGAGAAGTGTCCAACTCACGCTCGACACCCTACTTGGATTTGCTGCACATACAGTATGTGGTGTATATTCTAAATGAGCAAATAGGCCAAATGAAAGGAGTGTTAGCAAGTTATGGGGTGGCTTTTTGGACCCTGCTTTTAGACCCTGTCCTGAACAAGCTGGTTGGAACTGTGAGGTCATACAAACAGAGTGTAAGATTTTACACGTTAGCTGGTGTTGCTCTGTGGGTGGTGCACAGCAAGGACAGGGGCCAAGTTATTAACTGTCATTCTTGTACCCACATATTGGATTTCTGTGAAACAATATTTGGGTTTCCTGATCACTCCTTCTCTAAAGCGTTTGGTCCAGACTGTTTTCTTGGACCCAATACAAAGTAGAAGCATGCAGAAATCTCAAAGATAGCACTGAAAACCAATGAGAATGTGTAACAATACCCAGAGGCCAAACTTGTGTTTCCTTCCATTTCATTCACTGCATTTCTCCTTCAGCCTGACAGAGTTGATGTATCTGTAATTTGTCCAAAAATAATTTATTTTGTTTACTAAGTGAAATAAACCATGTCAGGGTGAAAATTATGAATGACTTTCATAAGAAGTTACTTGGGAATAATATATGTCTGACCGCAGTTCTGCAACCATTGTGTAAACTATCTGCAAGGTTCTTGTCCTCCTACCTTTAAGAGTTGTTTATGGGGAGGATAAAGTGTAAGCAGAGCACTAAAGGTGATGTATGAGGACTCTTCCTCTGAGACTGAGGCATAAATGGAAGAGTTGCTCTGCCATAAGTCTGTTACAGATGTGATCGGGCATATTTGGGCATTCACGTATCGTCTCACAGCTTCTTAATGCTGACTTGTCTGAGGGAGGGCGAGGGACATTGCTTGTGAAGCGAGTGTTCCTCTTTACCTTTCTAACTCCCAAGACACTGCAGAGCGCAGCCAAGGGTCACTCCTCACTAAATTATAGTCACTTCACTCGCTGAGAGCAACAGGATTGCCTCTAAAACTGTGATGATTTATCATATCGACCGCATTGACGTTCTGCAAGGAAATGTCAAGTTGTTGATGCTACTGCAGCAATCTTGCCCTGCATTTAAAGTAATGATGAATTTAGTTAATATAAATGTAATAAAGTTTACTCTGAAACAGAGGGCCATGACTTCTTACCCTAAGGGAAAGTGGCTGCTAGTATTATCAGAGGTCTTTTTTCCCCAATTCACCCTATCATATTTTTTGATTAGTTCTGACAATGGATACATCTCTGACGTTTAATCGCTCCTATAAGTGACTCATCAGATCTTCTATTTGTTCAACGGTAAAATCTTTCCAACAGCTGAGCTCACCTTGACTGAAAAGTTTTATTTTAAAATCTACGGAAAGCGTTGCATGACCAACACATTGGTAATTCACACAAATGGAAAATACATTTATATTAACATCTGACCATTGCTAAGAAAAAACACGTCATAAAGTTCAGAGCTTGTGTTTCTTTTTTCTTTGCACATTTTGAACAAGCACAAGGGGGGCATTAAAACTCACCAATCACATTTTACTGTTAATGGTGGAATCAACAAAATAAGAGGTGAAACTGATGTGGCTTGACTGTATAAAACCACACAAGAAATGTAAAAGTAGTTTGAACTATGGTTGGCTTCTTGCTAAATGTCGATCCTGCGACGTGTCCTTCTAATTAAAGATATTGGTCCTAAAAATACTGACAACTGCTGTTCTTGGAGAAAACAACATCCTCATTGCTACCGTTTTTTGTTCCCAGAATTGATTTAGATGAATCACTGTTTGAAAATCATAGTGGTGCATGTAATTGATAATGATGAATTCCATGTGGCTGCCTTAGTTTCCTGGCCCAGGTATGGTTCATGCTGTCCATTGATTTATCATACATACTGCACAGTCAATGAAATGATTGACAATATGCCGGTCTGGAGCATGAGCTTTTCCTCGCTTATTTTGCTTCTATAGTAATTTTAGTCTTATTTAAAATACGGGAGTGCAAAAGCCAAAACGCCATTACGTCTGTTAATGCTGCCTAATTAGCGCTTGCTTATTCATTGGGAGAAAATCCCCTAAACATGGTCTTGATTTCTTTTATTTGACAAAGCACCACAACACAGTAGATAGACCTTACCCCCCACACTGTTACAGTATGATGGAAATAACCACATTTCTAACTGTCACAAAACAGTCACGGTTAGCAGTTGTACCAGAACAATAGCAAACCTCCACAGTCATAATTCTGCCTCGGAGCCAACACAGGCACTGGCACGAACACAACCACTGAGGTTGAGTAAAAACGGAACACCGTCAAGGTCACAGTGCCACAATCCACTCAAGCACATTGCAATGGGAAGTGGGAGATGTTGAAACAGATGTTTTTCATATTGGCTTTGTGGCGTGGAGTTGATGAGCGCTCTGTTACATTAGCGCAGCATGCTGTGCTGCAGTAGGAATCGCATTCAATTTCATCTCTCCCTAATTACTAACAATAAGCTCTCACTCTCTCAGCGTCCATTTACACAAGTCCCTCTCAGGACCTGCACTGCCATAAGAGTCATCGGCCACCCAGTACCCCTTTCCGAACTCATAGCCTGTTCCAGTATCCTCTAAAGGCCTGTTAAAAAGCCCCTTCAACAACATCATTTAGACAATTTACATTTGTGGATCAAGCAAAAACAGCATGAGTTTTATTTTTTGACCACAGACCTTTCCCACGAGAAATAGAAATGGGAACCAAACACTGAAACACTAAAATAAATAGCCTTTTATGATTAAATTTATTGACCTGAAGCGTAGGTGGGAATATTTAGGACTTTCCAACCTGGACATCATCAAAAACCTCTCAGCTCTTGATTGCCGGGGTATTTTATAGTTGCCTTGCCGTGCCCTCAGTGCACCTGGCTGTGTAAATAAGACAGGATTTGTTCTGGGTTTGTTAATGATGTTTGGACGCATCACGGTCATGAAAGCAAAAGGAAAGTAATAAATAATGAGCAATTCTTTTCCAAAGTATGCACTCTCATGTGGATGGATCTGACATTGTCCAGCTGTCAGATAGATTCCTGTTTGTCCTCTGTCTCCTTTTTCTACCCCTTTTCTAATACACACACACATGCACACACACACACGCACACACACACACACACACCCCCCCGTCCTAGCGTTGGAACAAATGAAAGTGGACATGCAGTTAATGATATTAAACTGAGTCCAACGTTGGCTGTCTCCATTACCCTATACCTCTGTCTCCGTCTGTCCTGTCCCTCAGTTTCAATGATAAAGTGCGCTGTTATGCCATTACACCAGTACATTCAGTGCATAGAGGCCAAAGAAAGGCCCTATCTATGTCGATCATTTGTCCCAATCAGCGTTTAAGGGCACGCATGTAATACAATGCTTGGTCTTACAGTAATAAGAGTTATTAAGTTATAGAATTATCCAAGTTTTTTTTTTTTTTAAACAAATGCATTAGTGCACATGATGTGATATATTATGTTACGACCCGGCTCGTGTGGGGAAAAGGAAGCAACATAAAACCAGTTGTTTTTGGTAAATTAAAGTTATTTATTACAAAAGAAGCAAATTGTGATACACAACAAAAGGTGAGGCAAACTGAAAGGGCCAACGAGTGCTGCTCAAATCAAAAACATAGTAAAACTGAAGGAATCTAAATAATTGTTTTAAATGCTAAATCTAAATAGTGAAATAAATGAAAATAAAACCTAACTACGCTTACTAACCAAATCGAACAACAAACAAACAACACCCCTAAACCTAGTGTTTCTAAACAAATACAAAATCTAATGTGAGTGCGTGTGTGTCTACAAAAATACTAATACCTGACCCAGTCGAACCCAAAACGAGAGCCTCAGAACACACAAGACAATAAGTTCTTTAAAGAACATTAACAAACATAGACAAAGACAACAAGAGGCACAGTGGCGAGCTTAAAACAAACAGAGCTGCGCCCCGACTGCTGGCTGACCAAGCTTCTTAAAGGTGTGTGGCTGCAGGGCTGTCATCTGATTGGTTAATTGCCTCCTGCAGCCCTGTTCCAATCAAGCTTTTCCAACAGGCAGCACAGGTGAAGAAAATCAAGCCTGGAGGACACATTCACACACACACAAACACTCCAAAACAGAGGTCAGTCACAAACACAGGAGAGGGGGTGTGGCTGAGGCCGTAACATATACTCTTTGTTGACTTTAAATACAAGACACAAAGTCACAACATGATAAGCCAGCCTTCTCTTGCCATAAATGAAATGTTAAGCAGGGAGACATGTTATCAGTGGCTATTCTACAGTCTATTGGGCCCCTAGGCAAAAAGTAATTGGGGGGAGATAACCAGAAGGAGTATCAAAAATTTGTGAAAAATAGTGATAAAAATAGAAATAATGAAACATGATTCTAATTACCATGTGAGCAAAACACACACCCAACAAAAGTTTAAAACAATAAAAGGTGTTATTTAGTCTAATTTTGATGACAAAGCCAGTGGAAACCAGACACTCTGGACTTCCAAAGATCCCAATGAAATAAACCAGGCTGAAACTTCAGCCAAACAAACTATCATCTTATTATGTTACACTCTTTTTATTGTGTACATTTGCATTATGCATGGGTAACTTATCCGTTTTCCCAGAAAGCATCCCCAGCAAACGTCAGAGCTCACCTACCCTCACTATCACCCCTTCAACCTTAGATGTGGGTTTTCAGTTTGATTTTGAATACACCAGCAGCCTTAAATCCTCACAAATGCTTCTTGTGTTCACAGCAACCTCTCTGTGTCTCATTTATGAGGGTCTGCCAAAGAGGACGGGTCTTTGGTTTAGGAAAGAAAAGACTCGATAGCTGCCAAAAACGATCAGTGGTTGAGGAACAATGGCACTTCCTGTGTGATTCTTACTGTTCCTAGGACATCCTCCTCTCAGTAATCCTCTGTTCCTTTAACATGTCAGATCATGGTTGCGTCCTCACATTGGTTGTGTCAGTTTTGGCCCTGGAACACTGAAACGACCAGACCAACATGGTCATGCCTCCTGCCAAAAAGACAGTGAAGAAAGGAAGAGAGAATGAGAGAAATGCTCTAATCGCTGCAAGAATGTAGTCAGTTTTCGGAAAATTTGTTGGAAAAATGTGCAGTTAATAAGACAGAAGCAAAATAAATAGGAGTGGTGTGATCCAGCGGACTTGAATTTGCCGCACTTCCGCTTGCGACTTGTGTGGCAGACACTCTCAGCTGAGCCCTGGTCACGCTGGAACAATGGCAGAGCATGGTGAGCAGTTATTAAAGTGCGGGTGCATGTGTTTGTCACAGCCATGGGGATAGTGGTTGTTTTGTAAATGCAGAGGGAAGCCATGGGTAAATGACGTTGACAGATGTGGAGGGAGTCTTTAGTTCAAGATGCAAGTCGGAACAGTTGAGAAAAGATGACAGAGAGAACGGTTCCCATTGACAAGAAGTCAACATACCACAGCCTCCTTATATCACTCAGAAGTATGATTTTTCTTTTATGATTGCATTCAGCACAATGTCACTCAATAAAAGGGCATGATCAATCAATCTCAATCAATCAATCTTTATTTGTATTGTAAAACTTCCCTTTAAGAGGCAGAAATCTTGGGCAAAACCAGACTCATGATGAACAGCCATTTGCCGAATAACTAGGAGCTGGTCCATTAGTGCGCCAGCCCTAACTATAAGCTTTATCAAAAAGGAAAGTTTTAAGACTATTCTTAAAAGTACAGAGGGTGTCTGCCTCCCGGACCCTAACTGGTAGATGATTCCAAAGGAGAGGAGCCTGATAACTGAAGGCTCTACCTCCCATAGTACGTTTAGAGACCGTAATGTTGTCTTTAGAGACTTTAGAGACGAACCAGGGCAAAATGATAAAAGAGAATTACAATGATCCAACCTGGAGGTAACAAATGCATGAACTAGTTTTTCTGCATTGTTTTGCGACAGGATATGCCTGATTTTAGATATATTACGAAGGTGAAAATAGGCTTCCCATGAAATGTGTTTTATGTGACAGGACATATCTTGAACAAATAGAACTCTTAGATTTCTAACAGTGGTGCCAGATGCCAGGCTGATGCCATTGAGGAAAGTTATGTTATTAGAAAACGTCTCTCTAGGGCCAAAAGGTTTTAGGGCCAAGCAAAATAAAAAACAATTGATGCTTTTCTTGTGGTTTTAAATGATATTGGTTACTTTTAAGTTAGTGATCCTGAGATAATTATTTCTATAGAAGCAATTAATTCACTGATTTCTAAAGAAAAAATGCAGAAAGCTGCATCAGTCTCTTTGCTTTGAACATATGCTAAGAGCTGTGAAAGTGATTACGGTCGTGGGTTTCGTCTGCATTTCAAACGTCTGCAGCACTTTCACTCAGTGTTCCATTCCGACACCAAATATTTGAGTTAAGCACAAAATTGTGTCATCAAAATACCTACATACTCATTCACTTCAGAAAGGTTCAGGGCAGGGATAAATGTACGCCAATTTCAGTGAGTTTATTGGAAGAGACACATGGGGGAGAGCAAGATTAATGGCTTTAACTTTATCTTGGCAAATCATATTCCAATAAAGCTCAAAGAAAAATTAAAATCTGGCCAGTGTGAGCTTTAAAGTGTGACTTGATTGATGCATTAGGGTAAAATGATTCCAAAACACTGCAGGTGATTCTTTTACAGGCATGATATCCAGTTTAAACTGGAGGTTTTACTAGCAGCCGTTTGTTGATACAGGGACACTCATTTCCTAAACGACGTTTCTGCTCACCTGGACGTGCCTGTCAGAATCAAAGATTTATATTCTCCTGGTTTAAAATGTCAATGTTTAAACTGCTGGATATTTAATTACCACTCCTTATTGTTTGTTTAAACACGGATAAATTGTGGACAACAAGCGATTGAGCTGAAAAATGATCATATTAAGATCCCCTCTTTGGCTGAATATCATAATGTCTTAAACAGAGACAATTTTGTTTCTAGAGATTGAGTAACACATACATACTAGCTGCTTTTGAGGATTATGAAAATCTTTCATATTCTAGAACGGTCCTTTAATGGTATATCGCTTTAAAGCTCGGGAAAGGAGGAGAACATTTAATTACAACAGATAGATGTCTTAGACTTTAATATGTGATGTGTTGGTTTATGTACTGTAAACTGGTTGGAAGGGATGAACTAAAATGAAGAAGATTTATTTATTCTGTTTGTATTGGTGTATTGCGCCTTATGTTGTGGGGGCTGTGTTGGTATTGGTTGCATATCTTACCTCTTGGAGTGTTATTATTTGGAGGATGGTCAATGGTGCTGTTGTGATGTTGGCCAAGTGACATGATGAAACATTAGATTGACTCTCAGCTACTGTAAGGTGTCGGATTAATTCCATGTGGGATGGATCTTGTAAATGACCTGACATATAACCATTTTACATGTTTATTTTTCAATCTTTGTTGCTGACTGTGATTTATCATTTTCTTCCTGCTCTTGTCTTTCAATCCTACTGTCCTCCTTGCACCTCTCTTACATTTAGCTCTACTACAATTGAGGTTCAGAATAAGAACAGATGATGGCCACAGTCCTGGAGGTACTGATTTGCTGAGGCCCAGGGCAGGTTAGACGGATGCCTGCTAGATGGAAACCATTATCAGTGTTGGGCCCTTTTGGGCCGGGGTCAGAGAGGGCCAACAGAGAACCAGACTAGATAAATATGGATGACCTGACTGTAAAATATAATAATAACCTCTTTAACTCTACTGGGACCTTGGACCAAGATTTTTTTAGGGGGGGGGGGGGTATCCTACCAAAGTCTTCACATCATTTACATCAACATACCAGCCAGTCTCTTATAGCTTTAGCAGCTCTTCAGTATACTTATTTATACCCATTAAGACCAGTATTGGAAGCATAGGGCAGAGCAAGGGGGAGATGGAGTGTATGCTGATGTGGTGGCCTGTGGTCGGGTGCCAGTCAGGCCATCATCAGGAGAAGGCCATCCCTGTGAGAGAAGATATCACCATAGCCTGGTTGGCTGACAGCTTCAGGGCCCTTATTGAAAAATCAATGTCCATTTGTGCGTCCAGCTTACCTGGCCGTCTGCCAGCTCGGCTGAAGTCACCTAATGAAGCCTGATCCCGTTACCTGATTCCTGATTCACTGAGTCAAAGTGACTTTGCAGCTGAAGTCATCCAACCATCAGGGACCTCGGGGAGGGGGGGGGGGGGGGGGGGGCGAGTTCAACATGAACCCTGCAGCATGTTGTTGTTGTTTCTTTTGTTGTTTCAGTTTACCTTCTGAAGGTGTTTTCATTGTCTGGCAACATCCTGACATGCTGTTCTGATGGTCTCTATGACTGCATACAAGGAAGGCACAGTGATGGTTGTTAGAAGTTTCTGCAGTTTATTGGCAACATTATATACATTTTAAAAACATTTCCATTTTCCTCACCATCATAGTACAGAGAGTTACTGACATAGTTACTGTTTGCATCGTGGATATAGCCTTTAGTGAATCAATCAATCAAATGTTAGTGATGTTAATGACATTATGTGGAATGTTCACTCATTTTGTGATTTTATTTTGAAATAGTTGTTGGAATAGGGAAGACCCCTAATTCAAGAACTGAAGATTGTCTTATTGTCTTACAAAACTTGTGAAATATTGATGCTTCAAGGTCCATAAATCAAGGTAATTCAAACCCAATTTCAGAGGAGTGAAGTGATTTTACCTCACAATCCATCCCGACATAGACGTGCCCTTATAGACAGAACATAAGATAAATATTGTTACATCACATTTTCTCTAAGCCCTGCTCATTTATTGGCCACACGTCCTGCCAGTTAAAACTCACAGACTGTATGCACAAAACAGACATCTTCACCAATGAATAACCTGATGGCAAATATGACAGAATAGTGAGAATAAAGTGAATTACCAATATTTTACTTCAATAAAAATGCTTTAGGTAATGTTCGGTATGCAATCAAACAATTACTGTATATTGTTTGAGTGATAAAGGTTGAATTTAACATAACTTTCTCAATAAAATGAAGGCATTATATTTTTGCTATCACTCTGTTCTTCTAGAATTGGAAACTTGGGTAACCTCTCTGTTTAATAGCCTACGGTAAATGACTCATGCCAGGATGGATTGCTGAAACAGAAGTGCTGCCTGTATCCCAGACTATACACTGTGCACTAGATTGCAACTGTGGTCATCGCTTCAACCTTTGTGGAGAAACCACGGTAATATCACAGCTGAGACTGAGGCTTTTCTTCCAGTCACTCCACTCACAGTTTACCATTAGATGGAGGGAAGGACTACGCTGTTGTATTGTGTTTTCGGATTCATTTTTAGCCCTTGTGAGGACTGAAGTCTAATTGCGTTCGGGAAACCTTTCCTGTGTGTAAACGCTCGGCCACTCTGACTGATCATTATGTTAAATGTCAGGTGGCCTTAAAGTTGTGGCTGAGGATGCTGACCAGCGAAGCCGCCCTTCTTCGATGGATTACTGCTTTCTGTGAAGTTTCATCTGTACAGGCAGCAGGCTGTAATCCTTCGGGGCAACAACAGCAGGGCCTTATCCAAGGTGGAATGAAACATCCAACTGCAAAACCCCAATCAGAATTACAATCCCAGTAACTCTGGTGGACTGGGGCAGCAAGCTGATCCGGCTCCTGGTGATTACTATATGACGCAGATATACAATCCTTTTCCGTAAGGCTGAGCACTGTGTTCTTCCCTCCAGACTTGGAGAGGGAAAAGGGCTTTTGATGAAGAAGTGTTTAGAAAAGCATTCTGCTGTACATTGTAGAAATGGTGAGTCATATTTTGGGGAAGGAAGGGAGGAGGAGTGAGGTCAGTGAGGGTGAGGAGGGGAGAATGATGAGGAGGAAGTTGCTTTTGAGGAAGGAAAGGAGGTAAAGGAGGAGGGAGGGAAGGCACTGTTGAGGGTATTGCTAATAATAAGGGACACGATCATCCAGGATGGAGTGTGCTCCGACTTTAAAGAAGTGGATGCTCTAAAAGTTGAGCTGGCATTCATAACCACATTGACGTAGTCTGTCTGTACACCTTGTCTGTCCTCAGTCTGACCCTGAATTCACACTGGCTCCTGCTTCTTCTCAATGAAGGGGAAGTAGAGTGATTTTATTAACTGTATTTACGATAGATAGTCTTCATACATGTAACATTAAGGTCCTCCCCAAAATTCCTCTAGAAATTGGGAATGCCCTCCGTGTTGCTTCCAGCCCCCCACACACAAACAGTCTCTAACTCTCCTGTACCCCGTTCCCCTCACTGTGGAGCCTCGTTGAGGAGGCAGTGTGTAATGCAATTTAGTTGATTAAAAGAAAACATTAAAGCACTACCTTATTGAATTTGACAGCACGTACGAATCCGGATCTCACCGGCCACTCTGTTTTATTGGCCAGGATAAAGGGGATCACGTCATTCCCCACCAACCCCCCGCCTCCACTCCTCCCACCCCACCCAGCAGCCCAGCCTTCCTTCAGCTCTTCCAACCCGAGACAAACCTTGGCAGGAGGACGTCCTGGCAGGACAGACATTTGTTTAGACCCCTCCCCGCCCTTTCTCGTTGCACTTCTCTAACCTTGGCCATGACAGTAGAGAGAAAGGGGGACAGAGTGACAGGGCGGGGACATTACACAGGGATGGAAGGAGAGGGAGCAGGGAGTGGGAGAGACCCTTGGCATAAGTAAAGAGGAGTCATTTTGTTTGTCTCAATAAACAGGCTGATAGGTCATTAATCTCATGAGCAGACGGGTTAGAGGTAGTCACCTCCGTTATTGTCTCTCCAAGATGACTCACCACAGTCCCAAACAGGTTCCAAGTCTCGTAGTCTATAATTTAGTCTCAGTCGTGCCTTTTTGGGGGACAGAGGGGGGTTGCCTATCCTGAATATCAAACACCTGCCAATCTCCTCAGCGGAGGCCAAGTACTCTTTCAGCCCGCAGTATCTAGTCCATTTGTTAGAGTTATGGTGATGGGGCGGGTCTGCCTGGACCTAGTCGTGTTCGGGAGAAACAAAACAACTTCTGAATGGAAGTCCTGTGTTTAGATGACATCATCTGCCGCTGCTTTAATTACGCTGCAAGAAATGAATAACAGCACACCAGGGTGACGTAATGTATCAGCACTATATTGAGCCGCTGGATTTAGACTTTTAATCCATATTGGCCTTAGCACATTGTTGACTCCAAAGACTTCATTACATCATTTGAAGTTTGTCTGTAGTAGCACTGTGATAAAAGAGGAAAAACTTCTTTTGGCAGCAACAGGGAGTAGGCTCTCTGTGCAAAATTTGTGGTGAGAGTTCACATTAAATTCAGCTAATCAATATATTACTGAATTAAGATGTCTGTAGTGCTTTTTGTTTAAAACAGTGTCTTAAAACTTCATTTTAAAGTAGATCTGGAGGAGCATTGTCAATCCAACAGTTCAACATGTCGTACAAACTAGTTTGTAAAATATCTCCAAGCCTTAAAATGACATCTAGTATGTCAAACATTTTTCCGTAACCCCGTTCTAGAGGGGACCCTCACTTGAAAATCACTTATTAAGCTCTGTGACTACGTCCTCTGGGGAGTCACCTTGTTCTTGTTGGATTGTCGAATAGCACTAAAACCTCTAACCCTCTACTCATTTTCTATGTCGGAAATGGAAAGGTTGCATTTGACAATTCCTTATGCAGTAATTCACAAGTCGTTCAGCTGCGTAAGAAAGACAAGTTAAGACCTTTCTCGTTAGTTCTCTTTTTTTCAAACAACCACGTGTCTATATATCTTAGTATCAACAGGTGCAACACAATGATTTTCTTTAAGAAAAGTTTGTTGAAAAGTGTGCACAGTTACATTTGTAGGATTCTTCTGTTGTAGCCCCTTCCATCACAACATGCTTTTGGTCTCACCTTGAGGGGGGTCACTGGGAGCAGCTAAAAATATATTTTAGCTGTGTTTGTAAGACACTTTGTACATCTTATTTTAAACCAGTTGGTTTGGACTTGACTACAGAAGCCTGAGACCTTCAGCAGATAATGATTTTATCTGTACTGTCACATTTGGCCACTGGAGCTCCTTCGTTGTTCGGTATCTCTATGTAGTTTATTGATGTTTATACCTTGAAATTAGTTTAAAGGGGATATATTGTGAAAAATCCCAGCCTAGATCAAAACTTTTGCGCAGGTCCGCCATTTTTATTCTTGGTAGCGAAGGAGTGATGTCTACCGGGAAAACTCAGGGGGGCCTCATTGCATTTAAAGAGACATACACACACCAAAACTGAGCGTTCTGAGATAGCTGGTTTATACAGGGTCACAAACCTCCTCTGGTGCTTGATTCATGTTATATTTTGACCAAAGCACAGCACAGATGTTTCATTTAGACCACAGGGGAATGTTTTAAAATGTGGAAAAGGGGTATAATATGTCCTCTTTAATACTGTCTTTCTCAAAGACCCCCAGCCCCTTGAGACGTATGTGCCATTGTTGAGCTTTTTAGGAGATGATACAACAACCAACATAGCTCATAGGGCCTTGAGTCACACCAAATTCCTCGTCCAAAACAACATAACAGCTCTTGAAGAACACACACCTCATATGCACTAGATAGTTTCAAGCATACACTGGCTTCTGGGGGGGCATGGGTTCTAGAGAAAGGACCCTCCTGTCCTTTCTCTAGATCCCTTGCTTGCATTTATTTAAAGATGAGAAAAATGGTTCTTGAGGAAAGCTTGTGAAATGAGGGGTATGCTGCATAGTCAAATATGGTGAGCGGTAACTTTGTTGGTGCATTTCTTAGTGATAGCTTGACCTGACCTTGTGGACCCTATGCCAGGTCCCCACAGACTTAGCTACTGCCTACTCCTTGTATACATGTTGAATTCTACGGTCAAATCTGGGGCTTTTCTAAAGCCTGTTAAACATAGGCAAGCTACTCATTAAACATCATCTTACTTTCTATCTCTGCACGATAAAGAACATGAATGTTGGGTGAGGTTTTTGGGGGGAAAAAAACTGTCCAAACAGAATTCTACGTAAGGGGTGTCTGTGGTTTTGAACCCCAGCTCCTGCAGACACATGTCCAATGTGTCCTTGGGCGAGACACTGAACTTCATGTTGCTCCTGTGGGTGTGAATGTGAATGAATTAATGAATTAGTTAACCCTGATGGACACTTTGCATAGCAGCCTCTGCGATCAGTGTGTGAATGTGGTGTGAATGGGTACGACCTGCAATGTAAAAGCGCTTTGAGTAGTCAGAAGATTTTACCATTTACCATTTACTTTTGTGTAATTAATAATGCTTTATTATACATTTCAATGCTAGTGAACCTTACTCCTCGACCACTACAAAAGAAAACAAGACATCCAGTTCCAAAATCCGGTCCCATGCCTGTAAATTCTGCATTTTTATGCTCATATGCAGTATCTGTAAATAGAAATTAACTGTTCATAAACTTGGACAACAATTCTTATTGTTGTTTCTCTCTGGGGCAGTTACTATGAAACTGCCGGTAACAGCTGTTCTCAAGTAAACCACCATGTTTTGCATTGTCGAAGAGAAGGAGAGGATGCAGTATCAATTAGCAGAGGAGGAATCACTAGCAGTATAGAAACCTTGACAGTTACCTCCCTGTCCGACAGATTTATTGGCTACATGGTTTTGTTTTAGGTCAAGTGAATACTTGCACTTAACTCTTTCTGGCTCATTTGTCTATGCACAATGGGTAGATGGAACATGAGTTGGGGGAATGGGGGAGAAGGAAACTTGAGAGAAAGTGAGGGGAGAAAAGGGTTTTAGAAGGATGGGGAGGATGAGGTGATGGTGGTGGAGGAGGACAAGAGGGAGAAAGACAAATTTGAAGGTTCAGATGATGGGAATGCACGGCCATGATCAGTGCGCTGTGCCACTGAGAAACTTGAGATGCTAGCAGATACGATTGGATGCTAGAGTTTCCCGCAAAGAGCCCCCTTCAAGGCAGAAAATCGAGGGAGGAGGGGGGGGGGAGGCTAGCAGGGTGGAGGTATTATTACGTTAAGATATCAGATCCAGGGCATCATCATCCTTATATCAGTTGCATAACACTTTTGGTGCCAAGGCAGAAAGGTAGAAAAAAAACTGTGAGATTGAAAAATGAGAGACAGGGACGGTAGAGAAAGAGATGGAACAAACTGAGGAAGTGCAGGAGGGAAAGGGTGAGAGTTAATGGAAAGAAACAGCAGGAGGACAGAGGTTAGAAGGGAAAGTCAATGAGAAAGTAGAAGATCTTTGGAGGTAGAGGAGAGTTTTATAACCTCTCATCATACCAGACTCCTTGTGTTCTGAGGAGGCCCAGATGAATTATTCAGGTCCTGGCTGGTTGATCTCCTCTGGGATCAACGTTCACTCTCCTTGAACGTTAGAGCACCACTTGACGGTAAATGCTCACTGGGACAAACAAGAGGTCCTTAAAAAAGACCCATGCACTTAACCCACACTACAACCCCCCCTACACTCAGCCCCCTCATCCTTCCCAAGATCAATACACAGCCAGTGCCAGATGTTGCACAATACCACACTGGGGAAGGAAGGTTTCTAACCTGGAACCTCCAGAGGAAGTTGTGCTCCTGCATTTATAAATGTACTCACAGGCAGGCCAAAAGATTGTATGGAGTGAATTTATTGACGAGAGAGGGTAGAGTGGCTTGTCTGAAACATCCACGTCATGTTTTTTAACCATGTACATTTATAAAGAACCACAGTGATTTACAGAGTGTTGTTCTAAGGGGATTTTACAAAGCCTATTCCCAGAGCATCAGACTCTCAATGCTGACAGGGCAAGAAGTGCGATGCTTTGAGTTCAGGCTGCCATTTTTTTCCTAAGGGCTAATGCTGCCATCTTCAGGTTGTTCTCAGCTATTAAAAGGAGACAATCTAGTTGCAATATTGCAAAACTACTGTATATGGATGAGTATAAATCAAGTACAGGAACTAATCACAGTAAAGGTAACTGATCAGCTCTGAAGATCCCGGGGAATTGAGATATTAGCACATTAAATAAAAACCTGACTCCCTGCTGCACACCAAAGACTCATGTTGCTCCAAATCTGACAAATAAAGCTTTAAATAGAAGTTCTGTTTGATTTATTTCATTTCTTGTATCTTGTATTTCTTGTATTTGTCTTTAATCTTGAATGGTTTCTCATTTCACCATCCATGCTTTAGTAAATGTCTCTAATATTTTCACAGAATTGAACTTGTACTTGTTTTCTGTTGTAAACTTTTTGTCCTGTATTTTGTATAATAGGTGTGCAGTACACGAAGTTTACATGTATATTCACAATTACCATCATTGTTACAGGTTTAATAATTGAATTGCAATTTGTATTGTGTGCCCCTATTTGTATAATATTCATTTTCTAAATCATTATTCCCTTAAAAAAAAAAAATCTGAGGCTGAGCCTTATGTCAATGAGCACGCACCACCAGCTGTGTTCACATTCATCATAAAAGCTGAATATTTCAGCTTTTTTCATAAGGTTTGTGGAAGACTGAGGCACATGTGTTGGAAATCGAGAGAAAAACAAGAAAATGTTATGTTCAGCGTTTAAAAAAAGATTAGCATCATTTTGCACCATTATCATTATTATTATTACCCTATATGGACAGAAAGTTGGTAAAACTGGGAAAGATTAGAAAATAAACAAAAACACAAAAACTTGAAGACAAAATTGATGAAGAAATCAACTTTGATGCTGCATCACATGAAATGCAGTACTAAACTGATTTGGCTTTTATGTCTGTTACTGCTCAGCTCAGGACAAGACAACTCTACAAGTTTCAAGGCTGGAAAGGTGCTCAAGGATAAACACTGATGGGTATCGCTGCTGTAGCAGGTCTTCAGAAAGCTGGCCAATCAGAAGAAAGTAATGTGGATTTTCAAAACACCGGTTGACTGGACGAGCAAATGCTCCCCCGAGAAGCCTCGCAAGGTTAAAGAGGCAAGGACTGAATCGGCATTGTTCCTACTTTATCTAAGGCTGGACAAATCTGCCGGCGCCTCCTTGGCCTCTGGAAGAGTTCAATTGGTCCAGGGGAAGACTTTCTTATATCAGAGGTTTCAGAGGTAGTCAAGAGGCTCTTCAGTGGAGGTGCCAGCTGTGGATGAGATTTGCCCTGAGATGCTTAGGGCTCATGGCTGACATGCCTCTTTAATGTTGCGTGAAGGTCTGGGACAGTGCCTGGTAATGGCAGATTGGGGTGGTGGTTCCCAATTTTTAAAAAGGGCAGCAGTAGGTGTTATCTAACTATGCCGGTATCTCTCAACTCAGCCTCCCGGAGAAAATATACTAATACATTAAGAAAATAAGATGATGCTGTTCACTTTGGAGAGAAAATAAATAACTTGTTCAGTGCAGTCACACCTTATTTAACCAAAAATGTATTAAGTGACCAGGACAGTTTTTTTTAAATACACACCCATGGCCATTTTTCTCCATCTGTGAAGAAGTGTAGTTTGATATCAGATTAGCTCACAGAGACACTTTTCCAACCCAAACAGCTGTTCTTTTGTAGCTGTAGCCTTATGTCTCATGTCATTTATCGTAGCTTCGCCTCACACCAGCATCTCCTTCTTCCACAATTAACAACTAAGGAACAATGTTATTGTGAAAAGTTCCAAATATTGATTTTAGTTTTGGAGAAAAACATGATTGATCAGCTGTCCACTAAATTGGACATCATGCATTGCCGGCTAAATTTCAATGACAGTAGTGAGATGTTTCTGATCATGAAAAATAACTGATATACTGATATAATACTGAGATATTTTTGGTTACTGCACATCAGTTTTTTTTCTCTCATTAAATGTCTGCTGTTGTGCTGTTCAGGAAGCCACCAGGCAAAAACTGAGCAGGTAGTTTGAGCTCATCAAGCTCAAGTTGTTTCCTGTTTTAAACAGGAAAACTCCAAAACTCAAAAAGGGTCATCGTTCAAAACTTACATTTAAATGGTTGTCACCTCCCCAGTTGACATGTGAAAACTGAAAATGAAGTTTTGAAAGAAAATAAATCAGTTATTTTGTTTATGCACTACAAAATAAATAAATACAAATATTTGTTGGCATTATAGCGTTGCATGTCTCTCTCTCGTGGACATTTCTGTAACTTCTTCAGAATTATTAATAGTTAAAAAATAATGTCCTAAGAAGTAAAAAAGCCTACCTGAATGTATAATTCATGCATGAAAGGGTTACATTTTTTCAGTATATAAGCACTGTAAGTTTGCTGACTTGTTGTTGCTTTCCCTGCTTTGTTGACCTTTACATGGTGGTTTTGTGATTGCTATATAGCAATCATTTTTTGGAGCACGCCATAGCGAGCCATTGAGATTGCGCAACCCATGACACATAGAGGTTAAGACCACTCTTGTCTTTAAGGCATACAGAGCATTATTACTGTTTTGTCACTGTCATGCCTCATGTCCGCTTCAAGCTGTGTCATGCGGATGAGGGTTTTCTGCAAGGAGTCTGTGTGAGGTGGAGCAAGACATCATATTTTTAAGGTTTAAAAACCAGACCTTGTTTTGTTTGCTGATGCATGGAGCAGCTCAGTATCTGCATGTTTTAACTCTTTTTTAGACGTAGGGCTGCTGGCAGGATACACGTCACTCACCTGCAACTTACTGCCCCTGTAGTTGAGTGAGTGGGGTTATTTTGTTTTTCCACACCCTTACTCCCCCCCCCCCCCCCCCCCCCCCCCCCCCCACACACACACACACACACACACAGTTTTAAACAGGCTCTTGGTTGGCCACAATCTTTTTTTGAATTAATGGAGCCAGCTTATAGACAACACTTATATTGCTGTGTATTTCTGACACACTGTTTGAAATCAAGTATTGTGCATTTTAACTACTATATGATAAAGTGCTGTTTTAATATTGTCAATAAATGTGTTATCCTTGAGGGAACAACTTTGTCTCTGACCCATTTCATACTGCCTACTGCATTTTGTCAATGAACTCTTACGATAACACTTCCTAGTGAGTTCAGGGGGAGCTAAAGGGAAAGTTTCACTCCAGGCTTGAGTTAATTAGGCCTGGTAACATTTGCCATTACACATTATGCTGCATTGATAAAAATACTAAAAGTCAAAAGTCGAAGTTATCTTTATCAACCCCTGAGGGAAATTTGTGATACAGCTATCAGAAACCGCGTACAAATAAAAAGGCATACAATGAACAATGAATACATCAAAACATTTTACATTGGGTTCTCTAAAAGGCCATTAGCTATAGTGTCTAATAAGTTCTTACTGTTGGTCTTTTCCGCCTGCATCTGAGCAAACTGTATCTGCAGCCACTGACTAACATGACCTCTTTTGACAAGGAATGACAAGAATCAGCCAGGATAGATTGGGCCTTCCTTGAGGTCGTAGCCTTATTAAAATGAGAACAATTGTTCAAGCCGTGCCTGTACATTTGCTGTACACCTTGACACTACTATAAAGCATTGCTGTAGTCGAGTCACCAAAACTCAAGTCTAAGTTGAGTCTCGAGTCCCCAGTGTTCAAGTCTGAGTCACCAAATAAGACTTTGAGTCATGTCCGGGTCAGGTCCCCATTACCTGAGTCCCACAAATCAACAGTGCAGTAGCATCAAACACCATCCAAGTATGCAAATATTATTTTTGTGCACTTGCACTCAAAATATCTATGGAGCTTTCTAACAGTAATGTTACGTACCTTATCTATAAAAATGAACCAATTGGTAGAGTCACTTGAGGCACCGTTAACTAGCAGCAAGATAACAGTTAGGTTATCAACAGTCCAAGTAACTTTTGCATCTCACATACCTTTCTGGGAGCACTCTGAAAAGTTGTCCGTCAAAGTTTGAGGTTGTCGTCATCTTGCCTTCGATGGTTCTTTTACATATCAAACATGTTGCACTGCACTTGTTTGCAGTTGCTGTCAGGTTTTTGAAAGCAAAAGACACAATTCACAGCGTCGCTGAGAGCATGAAAAAATATGACAAATACAAGACTTTTAAAGGCTTGAATGACATCAGGAGGGATTCAATAATGTCATGAGGAAGCTACAAAGTCCTGACTGTGCATGCCAGGATGACAGCAGGTCACAAGCACTGCTCTGGGTTTAAAACAAAAAAAAAGTTTTATACTTTCACAACTAACTGAAGTTCGGTAGTTGCGGACTTCTCAATACAGTCATCTGATGCTTGCAAAAATAACTTCACATTTTCCTCAACAGAGTTATCAACATTTAAACTTTTAGCTTTCCATGAAACAGCTTTTATTTTTAGGTGGGACATTAATGGCTAAAGTATCTCAGCTTTCATGTCGGTACTGTCATGTCCAACTCTGCATCTGAAGTTATATTTTCATTTTTTCCTTGTAGTATTTCCTGTGTTATTTTTGTGTTACTTACCTCTCCTCTCATTTCAGATCCTTCACTTCTTGCCCTCATGTGTTTCCTGCCTGTGTGATTGTCTACCCTGCCCTGATAGTCTCCATCTGCGTCTCATTGTCTCCCACTCTCTTTAGTATTTAGTCTGAGTCTTCCCTCCCTTCTGTGCCAGTTTGTCTTCTTCCTTTGAGTCAATACCAGCATTATCTCCTAGTGTGTTACTTCCCCATTTCTTTTGAAAAATCTTTGCTGTTTTTTTTTTATTCGAGTCTGCCTGCTCCTTTGGGATTTTGTCTGCTGTTCTTGCAAAAAAAAATTTGCAAGTAAAGACTGTTTTTCTTAACGTTAAGACTGAGTGTATTGTCGTGCTTGTGAATCTATATCCAGTGTTTTTTGTTCATTACAGGTACTCAATCTCCTGCTTCTTAAAACAACAGGCCATGCAGCACTTTAGGTTATACATAAACTACAAATTAACCCATACAAACCGTCCTTACTTCCTACCGCCACTGCACTAACATGTTTTGATTTTTGCATCAGTACTTCAAACCCATTATTTTAGCAACAATCTAAAAGATGTCATTCTTCAAACTAAAGCTTATTTGTATTAAGATCTTTTTTAAAGGTATTATGTCAACTGTCTTACTGTTACAAAATGTATAAAATCAGACTGTTATGGATTAACTTCTCTATTACTGATACTGTTTTTTTGTTTTGTAGGACCCTATCCGCTTGCAATAATACAGCCTGCCCACAGCAATCAATACAATGAATCTTATCCATTTGAGCAGCTACATGTCTGCATGTGTGAATGTTTGTATGTGTTTCTGTATGTTCCCATGTGTGTGTGTGTGTGTGTGTGTGTGTGTGTGTGTGTGTGTGTGTGTGTGTGTGTGTGTGTGTGTGTGTGTGTGTGCATCTTCTATCTCCACATCCTGCTGGGTCACTGCATCGGTCAAGTATCATCTCTCAGCAGAGTTTGCTGGTAACACAACACTGGAGGAAAATGAAATGCAGTGCAGACAATCCCTTCTACAGAGCCTGCCTCTGATCTCTGCCTCAGACCAAACACTGCAGCCGGCTGTGTCCAGAGCCTCTCCTTTATCTAACTGCTGCTGCCTCTTTGTCTGAACAGAGCGGATTGTCTCAAGCTGATTTCTCCTCCTGAAGGGCCAATCAGACTTATGCACATATGCACATGGGCAGACGGGTCAAAAGACGTTTTTTTTTTTTTTTTTTACATGTTTTTGGACCAAGAGGTACAGTAATTTCATTGGTTGAGTTAAACCCCAGTGGGTGGAGCTAAAGAGCTACAGATATTTTCTAAGCACAGGCTGGATACGGCAAATGGAGAATGGTAAAGAAATAGAAATTGATTAACAATGGCAGTGGCATTTCTTTCCTTCCATTATGACATTCATGATCATGTAACTGTCAGCAGCATGTACACCAATATGACTTAATCAAACATAGAGGTTGCCTTTTTGATATATCAATATACCATTGCTATAGTGACATGGCTCTATGAATGGCAATGCAGGTCTAAGAGTCTAGGGCGACTCAAACACCACTTTGATCCAGGCTGAAATAACAAAAAGAAAACGATTCAGTCCCAGTGAATTTCCACCCAAGTCTAAAAAATCTGAAGCCAGATGAACAGAACAGGAGTCTTTTCACCTGACACAGTTGCCATTTTTATGCCCAGCATGGGTCAAAAGTCAGAGGTCTATTGCATTGTATGTTCCAGCTATATGAAGGACACATCACAAAGATGAGCATACATGAACTGCTAATTGGGCGATCTTAACTCGTATTTTCATAACTGGCATGCTTGTTTCCCCTCATCTCCTGTCATCTTTATATACAGTACCTTAAAGCAGAGGCCAATCTGGTGATGTCACAATAAAAGGAGATGCTCACCACTACTTCTTAGATGTCTGCTTTACCTCAAGTAGAATCCTGCTTGAGCCACACATGGCCATAACTCTTGCTGAGACCGACACCAAGCTCTCCACCATGTGCCCTCGCTCCGATGTGCATTCTAATACATGTAGAAACACGCACAGAAGCACAAACTCACACGCTCTCATGCAACAGAGAGTTAGATTTATAATAATTATTTTACATAACTTTGAGTGCCACAGACAATCAAGCCTGCTGATATTAATGCAGACTCTCCAGTGTCCATTACAAACACGTTAAGGGGTATAACAATGGTTTCCAGACGAGAAAAAAAAAATGCTTTCAGCATGAGTTTGTTTGATGTTTAGCATGCGGAACAGTAGTTAACATATCCTGTCCAATCCTGTAAACGTGTCTGGAGATTTTAATAATAAGGCCAATGAGGATATGATTTTGTGCCTCATGGGGGAATGTACACCGTTTCTCTCCTAATTTGGAAAGGCGCAGATGTTTCTGATGTTGTAGGAATGCTTCAGCGAATATTACTCCATTCCGCCGTCAACATATTTCATTCAGTGTCCTGTGTGTGTTCTGTGTATTTAGAGGCACAATGAAAGGAGAGACGTTACATTGGCCATCTGGAGCTCGGTATGTCAAAGACTAAAGACTGAAACCCGCCATGTAAATATCAATGCAACAGCCTGCAGGTGCACATGGATATTAAGGCTTTTAAAGGGAATGAGAGCTTACACTGAGATTGGGTTTGATTCATGTTTTGCCCGATAAAAACCTGTGTATAACCAAACAACTTAATCCAACCTCATTGCGCTGAACAACTTCCGAAATCTAGTCGGACACACCTCAAAACCACTTTGTAGACAGTGCGCCTCCTAAGTCAAAAAGTTTTCAGTAATCAACACTCATCAAATGGACTGGAATACAATTTGGTACAGAGGCCATCACTCCCTTACTTTTTCCAGACTTATCGCTACAACTTTGTTGATCCCCTTCATACTGCAGTTTAAGTCCCACCATCAGATCAAATTTATAATTCTCCAATGTTCTGTTATCTTCGAAAATACTTGCAAAACTAATGACACTCTTCTTAGCAAAAACATAACAAACATGGGAAGAATGGACCAAAAAGCAATGTCCAAACTCCAGCCTGGAGGATGTTATTGTATATTGTTTATTAGTTAACGTTCACATCACAATTATATTTGGGTCACTGACTATATGCGCTTGTTTTTGGAAATGCTAAATGCCACTATCGCAGCGTGTAAAGAGTCTTTGCCATTGGCCAGCTTGCCAGGAATACAGAGGCTCTGTTTGCAAATGTATGCACACATGAAATCTTTTGTTATGAAGCTCTTTAGAGGCAATTCACCGATGATAATTCAGCACACTTCCTTAATCTGCGTCGCTCTATCTAAGTATAGCTTCCCAGAGCTTCATGCTCCATTGAGATTTAGCTCCACCAATGAGGTGGTTGTCTTTGAAGACATGTCTATAGAGATGCAAACACACAGGAACACGTTTATTTTTTAATTTCAGTATGAATTTCTCAGATTGCTCACCAGCCTTTCCATTCTCTTTTACTGTTAAGATGTTGTAGAGGGAGATCAACAAACTGTTTTCTTACCTCACTGATGTCTTTCTACGCCACACTCAAGCCCATCTTACAGAATTTACTGCAGCAACTAGAAAGCAGTCATTATTTACTGTAATTAGAGGTAAATGCATAGGCATAATGAGGGAACAAGCATACAAGACTACATGCATGATAAATAACTGCATTAGCAATTTGATACAAATTAAATCAATGGAGCCTAGAAAGACTGATTCTGATTTACAGCAGAAGGAGCTTAACGGCGAGGTGATCAAGGGGTGAAACAAGCCTGTGATTTGTGTCTGTAATCTGTCTACATTACCTGCATATAAAGCATTCAGCTTATTGAAAATTATGAGAGGAATGTTGTTGTTTAAGCAGACACTGTGTAACCACATCAGTGGCAGGGGCACAGCCTCTGCCATGTCAAACAGCCTACTTTTAAATTGACTGTAGTGGATGCTGAGAGAGACAGAGAGAGATGTAACTTGTATTGCCTTTCTGCAGCGGTTGAGTGGTTTTACAGTAAGATTGATCCAACCGATCACCTCATTTCCTCTCTCATCTACCGTAACAGCCAAAGCACTGATAGTTTATCCATCTGAGAAAGTGATTTCAAGGTGCCAAGTACAACACAGGAAATGGCTCGCCAGACGTTCCAGTGTCTGGTAATAGCAGGCCTGATTGCTGGCATCAGGGAGGTTGACCGGTGAACGAGTGACAAAGCAATTCTTAGGACGTTTTCAGTGTCAGCCATGCAGAACCCGGCTTACCAGAGACGTAAATCGATTTGACACGGAGTAGTGGTTGTGGTCCTTTCTTGTTAGAAGAGGATTTTGTTCAGTCTGGCTATGCAGAAAAGGGAAACTGCTGAACTGCTGCAAAGGACTTCAGAATAGTTTGGCACCATAGACAGGAAAGGACATAACAACCCTGATGACTGTCTAATAATGGACATCTAATAATAAACTAAGTTGAGGGAAACACACGCACATGCAGAATTAGCTTCACTTTCATGAGCTTTAGTGTCTTGTAAAATGGAAACCTGGAAAAGGTCTCAGATGGAGACTTACAAGGATATTCTGCATTCTTTCCGGCTTTGTGGACTTCATTTACAATACAATGAGCTTTCCAAAAATCCAATATGCCCACTGACTAAAAATATCCTGTCTGAGTTAGGCTGTGGAGGGAGCAATCAAAAGTAGAGTCATATCCCTGAGGAGTTTGGGTTTAGTCTTCCTCTCCAAAAGAATCAATCAGAGGCGAATATTTGTTTTGACCTAACTGTCCACTGATGGAGGGCAAGCTCATCACATATATGAATGTATGTAATATCTATAAAAAGAGAGGCAGCTCTTTCTAGTTTTTGTTAAAAGCCTTAGTGTGTGTTACCATGCTGCATGCTCACTGCACAATCTAAACTCCAGTGAACTTGGTATTAGCTGCTGTTTTTTTTTTTTACTTTGGCCTTTCTCAACACTGTGTTCTTTGGATTTTGACCACTCTGAGGGTTGGAGCGTTTGTTGACCGATAAATTGAAAGACACACTTTCCAGGTCAACTCCCTCTTTTCCATGATGGTTTGGTCAAAAAAAAAAAAAAAGCCTGATGCTGGCGCTGCATTAACATGTTGTCAGGACCAGCTTAACCATATGCAACTTAACTTGAAGCTGTAACTAGCTCCCCACCAGGAGTGAGCACTCGATCAGGTTTAATTTCAAGGAGCGGCAAACAGATTTTTTCTTACTTTCAAAGAGAACCAAGCTAACTGTTTCCCTGCTCCCACCTGATAATAATATTATCAGGTTATAATCACAGCCTCCACCATTGGACTTGATCATCCCAACCACCGCCTGACGCCCAGCCACTACCGTGGGACTGTTCCGTCCCCTAAACCATCGCCGTCCGCATTCATAGACAGCCTGCTCCAACCCCACCTCAGTGGCAAGGAATTGGGAATAAAACAGAAACGTGAGGAATACAAAGGAGAAATCCTTCCTGCATCTTATCCCAAATGCTCTTTTGTAAAGCGTCTCGAGATAACAGTTGTTAGGAATTGGCACAAATAATGATTGATTGATTGATTGATTGATTGATTGATTGATTGATTGATTGATTGATTGATTGATGTGAGTAGTGGTGTTAATCTTTTCATTTCTTGGCCAGGTCTCCCTTGACAAAGAGATCTCTGATCTCAATGGGACTAACCTGGATAAATAAAGGTTATATAAATGCATAAATGAATGTAACTTTAAGCAAGAAAACAAACAAGCACATTTTCAAAAATACTTAACTATTCCTTTAAGTCATGCTCTGTCTGTAGTGTCTCAGTGTTATGTACCATCTTCTTGCTCTGCCTGTCTACCTTCTCCAGAGACTTTTATTCCTCTCAGGGTTGCAAAGCCTACTTAGAGGATCTTTGTGCGCTCAATGTCACCACAAAAACAGTTTGAAATGAAATTTGAGGGTCAGCAGGTTTTTGATCTGAAGTGACACACAGCACCTCTGCAAAGTCATAGAAACACACATGTACTCAGACACACACACATGGAGTATTATCATTGACATGGCAGAGGAGTGTTATAACACCTTTGGGAAATTAGCTGATGGCAGCAACTCAGCTGCTCCTCTGCCTCACCTGAAGGGATCGTCTTACAGAGGAGCCAAGCAAATATCAATAAGGGTGATTTAGCTGTGCACTGCTCAAGGATAAAGAGCTTATGCATGAAACCTCTGGAAATACACTTGAGCTTGGCGTGTAAAATGCTGTCGCTTCAAGCAAATCCCTGATTAAATCCCCCAAACACGTTTAGTTGGCTGTATGAGGGGAGGCCTGATGCTGGCTGTGAGCCACGGCGCCAACGATGGAGGAGGACAGAGAGAGAGAGAGAGAGAGAGAGAGAGATGTGGTGGAAAAGTATGTTTCAAAAACATACAATGTAGTGCATTACATCCTGCAGATGAGTCTGTTTGAAGTCTGCAATTACCGTCTTCCCTTAGGCCTTTATGATCCTCTGTGTGTTACAAGTGTGTCTCTCTCACAGATGATGCCACTACTGAATGTGACTCTGACACTGAATGGAAACCACTGATGTACTGTATGTATAATGTACCCGTTATACTACTCGAATTTCAACAAATTACTCACTTTACAGCCTTTTTTTATACATGCACTTGAAATGATGTAGAGGTTCCCCCTAAAATCTTCCTGAGCTGCCTGTTCACATATGCACCACACAGTGGGAGACTTTCCCTGTCAGACAGAAGGGCTAAAGGGGGGGGGGGGGGGGGGGGATCTCTCAGGAGGCAGGACATGCTGACATTTAAATGGACAAGGCAGTAATGGCAGGTTAAGCAGTAAATGCAGTCCAGCATTTTAAAAACAGTTTTTTTGCCTTTATACCAATGCTTTGTGGAATTGGATGCATTCACAGTATCAATGATTGAATGCTAAAGAAAATTCTTGCATGCAGAAAAGAGTATGTAGCACAACAAGATGGCTTGATAAAAAAGTCATCACGTGGAATTTTACCTACTGCTTTTAAACATTGGCCCACCCTGACTTAATGCAGAAATGTAACGTCAGGACTGGCAGGAAAAATTCTGGGTAAAGTCAAGGTGAAGCAATTGGTTGTTTGCGTTCAAACATAAAGCTCACCTCAAAGATTTCAGGAAGTTTCAGGAATGTGTGAAAACACCAATATCACATTTTTGGGGGAAAAAGTTGCATTTCTGTTGGCTGTCATTTAAGTGTTGAAGAAATTGAATTCTACATCAAATATTGGTGTGAGAGAAAAAGAGGGTGTCGCGCCTCGTTTTCACAGCCAACAGCACCATGAGAGCCCGCTAAATGAAATATCACTTTAACATCTGTAAAAGTGGTTGTGGATTTACAGCTTCTGCGAAGAGAACGGGACAACATTGCCTCATATGGATCATTAATTTTTATAAGCTTTCCTGGAAATCACTTCATGTAGCATTTTATTGCCAATTCAGGAAGTAATGGCTGTTTTGCAGGGATGCAAACACTTGTCAGCTACAGTATGTGGTCATAGAAACAGAAAAGGAAAAGCTGCAGGAACACAAACTCACTTTATTCCATTGCTGCGGCGGATAATTTTTAAAGGATAAAGCTGTCTGAATGCCTCATACTGAGTCTCCAGTGAGTCAGTCCTTTCACTTGTAACAAACTTCTCCATCTGTCTTTTCACTTACTGACTCAAAAAACCACAGCACATCAACAATATAGCCTTGAGCTGTTTACCATAGAATAACCAGCCTACACATCTCATTAACAGAGGCTGACTCATGTCATTTTGAAATAGGGTCACGTGGCCTAGAAAATGAAAGGACAAGAAACCAAGGTATCAGTGACACATAAGAATCACTCACACCTGTCTCACAGAAAGCACTGTCTGCATGTGCTTATGAATGCAGATTGGAATGATTATGATTTTTGGTTCATGCATGATTTATGAACCTTACATTGCACATACTGGCATAAAAAGGGACTGTTTTTCAAGAGAAATTCTATGGCATCCTTTATTCTTTTCTGCAAAGCATTTAACAACCATCAGGGAGAGAAAAAAGGTGTTACTTTAACAAGGATTTAGCTCAGACAGAAATGAAAATCTTCTTAAACCAAGAAATGGAAGTTGGTCTCTGACTTGCCCGGACACCGGGGCATTAACATTTTTAGCAAGTCGGCACATGATAAACCCCTTCTCCTAAGCTTTTGGTGTCATCTGCGATGCTTTAGTCAGCCAATCACTATGATAACATCAAATATAACATTCTAAAAAGACTGATACCACACTCTGAGAATGTAATTAGCTCTTTGAAGTATTGAAGGCTTAAGGTTTTGAAGTAGGGCAACTCTTTCAAGTGCGATTAGGTGTTCTTAAGTCCATCCTCAGGTAGAGAAAAAATAAATTGAGAGGAGTGTGGTGAGGAAAGGCTCATCTACCTTGAAATGTCACAGGCACTTGGCTGTGGTCTTCCAGGACCCTTTTCATATGCTTACAGAGTGAATTTACAGTGTTGAGGGGGGCACTGACAAACTGTAGGGGAAAAGAAAGTCTCCTGTTGCAAAGGTAAGGGGGGGTGGAGAAGAAGAAGAGCAGAGGGGATCAAGTGAGAGCAGAGGAGGGTGCACGGTATCAGAGCTTTCGACTGCAGTCAAATTGCTCACTCCAATCAAACCGACGTGGAGCTTTGGCTCAGATGCACGAGGCTGGGCTTACTGGCTTACCTCAGCACTGCACCAGAGAGGGACTGTCACTGGATATTACCATGTGGACCACTGAGCTGATTCCCCCCGCATCACAGTGGACAGGGGCAGCTTTACATCAATCCTTACTTCCACTCTCATGCCCTGGGGACAAACACACAACCCTCACTTCCTGAATTGTGTCTGTGCACAATTTTGCTGTTGGAGACACTCGCATTAAATATGAATAGCCTTAATAATAAATGGAAGCTCTCAGAGATTGAATCCTGGGTACAAAAAATGCGTTACAGTGTTGTGACACTCTCTGAACATTTTTGGCCAATTTTATGGTTTGAAATCATTGGGGGAAATCTGATGCCACTTAATGTTTTCATAGCTAGTGCTTACTTTGCATCTAAATGCTTTTAGTGTCTTTTTGCACTATGTGGTAGGAGATGGTATCCAGGCTATTCCTATAGTTTGAGAGCAAACATGTTGCAAATTTCGAATGATAGAACACTGTTTTAAGCTACAATATGTTAGAGAATGTGTGCGAATGGCATTTTTCCTCTGTAATACAAAAAAGGTTCATATTCAAAGCAGCATTTTAAGCCAGTGTTTCCTCAATGTCCTCCTCAAGGGACAAGTTATGCGCAGAGGAATGGCTGGGACTGGATCTAGTTTTCAGGCTGATAGAGCCATACTGTTTGGCTGAACGCTTGGTGTAAGCGATCACCTTTCTCCTGTACATCTCCCCTTTCCACATGGAGATCATCAGCAGTGTGGAGAGTACCACGCCGCCCAGCGTGAGAAGGCACAGTCCCGCTATGACGCACCGATCCAGGTGGGCACCTATCCGCGCGCTCTCCATCTCCAGCCTCTCCATCTCCCTCGCTGATACGCTGTCACGATCCACCTCCACATCCCGAGGCACAGCGTAGGAGATGATCACCAAGGAGATCCCGGTGACTAAAAACGTAACTGCACTGATAAAGCCGTAGTCTATTGAAGACCCGGAGCCCTCTCCAAAGGAGAGATCATCCTCGGACATAAAGGAAAACTCCGGTAAAGTCTCCGAACAAGGCTCGCCATTGCGCATAGGCCTGAGAGTACTTTTACAACTAGTCTCTGGGCTGGCCAGTCTCAGGTTAACATTCTCATCTATATAGGTAAACGATGTCTCTAATTCCTCGTCGCAACAAACCCGGACTTTTTCTTCACTAAGTTGACCGAGTTTAACCTCCGCGCCCCCCTTGCGCGGCGCCGTCCTTGGTCCTGAACGACACCGGTCATGGCAGCTGCGGGCAGGGTTACAGTAGCCCTCCCCCAGGGGTGCTCCTCCTGTTGATCCATCCGATTTGCGGGCATGGAGCGAGACTGGAACCCGGTCAAGGGCGTCAGGTTGATCGGGCTGATTGACTCCCTCATCTCCAGGAAGCAGCTTTGGAGAAGCCATTCGTGTTTCACCCCCGGCTGGTTCACTCTGAGCCTTCCTCCCACGGCGTTTTCACTCCACTGCATCCCTAATAAGAGAACACACACCAGCTCTAAGTCAAAGGGTGCATCTTAATTAGATTACCCTTAATTGTAAAAAAGAAAAGAAAAGTGAAACCTTATAATTACAGTGCGCAACAACTTGTGCGTGATTTGGAACGGTGCGCAACTGCACATAGGTTACCGTAATACAGTCAACATAGAGACTACTTAAATCAGGACACTTTAAAGTTGATCAGATTGTGTAAGAAAAATCCGCGGACCTTTGTCGAAAGGCGCTTATAGTCGCTGTGATTAGCCAAATACCTCCATATCCAATTAGCAAAGCAATCCACGTATAAACCGAGATTAAGCTATTCTTGTTTGAAATGGATACGACCTATTGAACAGATACAAAAGCGACGCTGTTCTAAAACTAAATCATAAATAAAATACAGCTACACAACCATAGTCGGTCTTATTCCAAGTAAATCCATCACGAAATACTCTCATACTAAAGCTGGTTAATGCAAAATACATTCAGTAGTCCCAGAACATGCGTGGTGATGTCGCTGCACTTTATTTGAATCCAACCGAAGATGTAAAATGCTGCTCTGCATAAGGGTGGATCAGTCATGCAAAGAATCCGGTTTTATTTTTTTCTAATCCCTCCCAAAAAAAGCCCTCCTCAGATACACAAATAAAGAAACACACTCACCGCGCTACTTCAGCATCCCTTCCGCCTTCTCCTCTTTACAGACACTACTGCGGGAAAGGGCACATTACGAGGACAGATATGAAGCCTTATCATTGAATATGCCCTGAATAGATCCTCTCTCTGCTCGGTGCTGTGGCGGCAGGCTGCACGGAGGAGCTCTCCGTTAGTCCCTCCCACACACACAGAGCATCAGCTGCTCGCGCTGTAGTGCTGAAAGGAGCGCCGCTATCTGTGAGCCGATTGAATCACCCCCAGTCAGTCAACACACATACATACACACACACACACACACGAGAGGATCGGATCTGAAGGGCTGTGCTGAGGGCGAACCTTGGGCCCTGACCATCATATTTTACTGTCTTGCATTGCACTTTAGGGAAACATTTGGGGAGAATCTGATACCACGGATATGCATTGTAAGGCTAAGAAATGGCTATAAGAGATACAAAATACCACCAAGAACTGAAGGTGGCAAATAAGTCTCCATGGGAGAATTTTAAAGGGAGCTTAGGTGCTATAAAGTCAATACTGACTACTATAAACACATTTCAAATACCTAAAGTGAACATAAAGAAAAATAAATGATGCCTGAGATGCAAATTATGAACAGTTAAGCACCATAAATTCAATAATTAACATCCACAAGCTACAACATTGACACTCTAAAACTGTTTCAGTGATATCAGAGCAACATATAAGATTTATAGTGGGACATCTGTGCAGAAGATTATTGACATGCAAGCAACAGTCTGCACTGTATGTTTTCAGTTCATGCCATCATCATATCAGAACAATCTTTCCAGCGGTGCTGTGCAAACAACACTGTTAAGCTGCATGTATCATGCACCATCTGTTCTCCTACGCTCTCTCAGAAGATTACTGGTGACTATGTCAAAGCCATCTTAATCCACACGTCATGTGTTCTGTGACTTCATGTAAATCTTTGGGAGTGCTTTTGTCATTCATGCCACTTCTTCAGAAGTCTTTGTGTCCTGGTTGCATCTTTAAGGCTAAATGATAAACAATTAATGCAGCTAATGGCTTTCTTAAAATGTGACATGAGATGTTTGGTGCATGTCACCATCAATGATTTAATCCACCATTAAACACATTAAACTTAATATTCATTTGCTGACCGTCCCAACTCATGTAGCACAGCCAGGCAGCAGCTATAAATATAGTCGCCACTTTGCCTGTAGTCCTGGTGGCTGGTTGAACGCGGCTCTGGCTCATTTCCCAACAAGACTCCATTTAACAGATGAGAAAAGAGAAAGGGAGGAAGAGGGAGAGAGAAAGTACAATAGGGATTCAGAGACAAAGATTTACTACGCTCCTTTTGTTCCAAAAATGTGTTTTGCATAGTGGGGGGATCAGCATGTTTGATGTAGGTTTGGTCAGATTTGGACAACTTTAGCAAGTCTCACACAGAAAGATAGAGAGATAGAGCTTAAACTGACTGTGCGCTTGTGTGAGAGGGTAACAACAGCCAACAATCTGATGCTATCTGTCTGCAACAGTGCACCACTTTTCCTTCTGGCAAGGACATCAGGCCGGTTAGAGGAGGGGGCTGCAGGGGAATCTGCACTTCCAAAGGCTGTAAATCCTCAAAGTGTCTCTCCTGCCACAGGCACACCAATAACGATTATGGAACATGGATGTAGCACTCGCTTTTTATTCTTAAGCAAGATATAAAAAGGTGATAGAGGAGGGGGAAGGTGGAGATCACTGAAGCACAGGGAGAAGAAGAGCACAATATGTATGTGTGTGTGTGGGTCTGTGAATTATGAATTGGATTAATGAATGATGGAGTGAGTTCTCTTCACCTGCAGCTGCTCCAGGAGCTGGTCAGTGTCCCACTTTAGCAGTGAGGAGAATATATGAATGAGCAGAACTGTATGAACAGACTGCTGCTGCTCAGACAAGCTCAGAGGACCTGTACCCCAGGTCATATTAAGTTCAGACTCAAAAATGCATACACCATCAAATCCCGTTGTGAAAAAACACAGAGAAGCTTTTAAAAAACCTTAGGTGTTATACATATTTAAAAAAAACAACTACCATTTGTAATCTAGTTGCATTAATGCAGTGTATACTGTGGGGGGTTCCGGGGTCATGACAAGGGGGGGGGGGGTCGCGGCAGGTGGCACGGATAAGGGCGTGTACAGAGACGCACAGGATGGTCTTGGCACCCCTTAAATCTAAATGGCCACCACAGGTGCCACTCCTTTGATGATGTAATGAATATAAATGCCTGTGTAAAACTGAGTGATCCGGTGAAATAACTCTTTCCACAAAGTAACGCTATTGGATTTACGCCTTTTTGGCAACGTTACAGTTCACACTTAAGGTTTTAGTGTCTGCTATGAGATGCAAGTGGCCTGCTTGGTGTCATCTCGGCCAATTCAGTCACAAGACTCTCAGCTGTGTTTGTGTTGTAGGTACCTTTTTGAGAATTTTTCACGCAAATATCTGACAAAAAATATGTCTTACTGATCAGTTTTTTAACAAATCATCAGAGGTCTTTTCCAGCTTTTTCAGTTCTATTCGCACTTATTATATCAGTGTCTGCACTCACTATACATGGCTTGTTAACTTGTAAAGAGTTACATTCATTTTTGTGTGATGACTGGTTTCTGGGAGTCAGAATATCTGTTTCCACGTAGAGTCGATGGCAAACCATAAAGACAAGCATAGACTATATAAAACATGGATGTAGTTTAAGTGAATTCACCCATTGGATTCTGAAGCGGATTTTTGAGGCCCAACCATGGCGGTTGGCATATGGGAAATGCTGCCTGAAACTAAGTTTTTGTCAACCTCGTAACAGGCAAAGAGACAGGGCTGTGGCAGACCTTTACCTTCTGGCAGACAGCTTCAGCCGCCTGTCAGTCAGATAAGCCTCCCCCTAATTCTGCTTAACTCTTAGCCTTAATGACATCAAAACAGATGAGTTATAAAACAAAGTCATCCCCTGTGTATTCCAATAAAGACATGAGCTATTGATAATTATTGTTTTGATTGTGACCTTCCAAGGGACTGCAGATGTAAATTAGATTCTAGATGACTCTGGTGCAATGCATCAAATGACGACATCTCTAGAAAGAAAAGACCACATTTGTTATTGAACCAGGCTATAAAATGTTTATTTCTGCTGTCAAAATGGGCATTTTAATATGGGAGTTAATGGGATGTCCGGACTTTTCCAGTCAGCCTCAAGTAGACACTTGATGGACTGCTTTTCTTTTTACACTACCACATTTGCTTCATTTTTCAACACTGGCGGTCCATTTATAAGTTGACAAGGTCTCCTGAATGACTAGGTTCATGTAGATCACCTGTCAAGTAGCGAGTTGTCTACGTTCCCAAAAGTTATTTTGAATTATTTTGACTAATGAACAAAGAACTCTGCTTTAACTACAAATAGAATACTATTCTGTTGGAAGCGCAGTGCACAGTTAACTTACTACTTAGCAAATAAAATAGCCTAAAGCATTGACTCTAGGTCTCCCTCCACACTCTATTCAAAATATGGTCACTATTGGCTGCTAATGGCCACAGGTTTTAACTTGAGTCATCACGACGGCATTCCTCAAACTAGCCAGACATTACAATGGCTACTTCCAAATTTATGCTGCCAGTTGGTGCAAACCTTTAGGGCTGCATAATGGAAATTATTTGCATTATTTAATTTAGAAGCTTTATTATACATGGATAGAAGAGTGCATGTATGTCAAATTTAACTTTCAGTACAGAGCATTCTGGGGTCTCTGACAGGGTAGTGGGCCAACACAGCAGGGGGCTGTAGATTATTAATAAGTAGCTGTAACACAGTACCCTGACTTTGTTTTGGAAGCTGGCACGCAAACCCTCCAGTAGCTCTTAAAAAAGCCTTCCAGGCAGCAGAGTGCATGCAGGACAGCAAGGGAAGCATGAGACAGTCTGACTGAGGTGTATTGTGAGGCTGTTTTTTCTCTCTTCTTTTTGACAGGGAGTGTGTGGCATTGTAGACAGACACTTTTATGAAATATTTAGTGCATGGAACTTTAAGTTAATGTACAGAGGCTTTCCTAATTGAAGTGGTGTGGCTGGCCGACACAGACACGGTGGGATAATGGAAGGACAATAATGGCTTTCCTAGTGCTTCATGTGTGTGTGGGTGTGTGTGGGCGAGGGTATAGGCGAAGATTTATGTCTCATCTATAGATAAGGCATCACATTAGAGAGTACAAAATCTTGTGGTGATTAAGTTTTCTAACTGGGATAATTAATTCTGCCATTTCATCGACCCTTCTTCTCTTTATCATCTCTTTATCATAATGAATGTGATGTTATCCCCTCCCGCCACGGCTGCTTTTGCATTATAATGTCCTCAATAGCTCCTGATGATTATTGTCTGCCTTTTCCTCTGCCTCTCTGTCTCCATCTACAGCACTGATAATATCTAACAGCTTTTATGAGGTGCCCAGTTAGAATGGGTTCCTAATTATAACTCAGACACACACATAAAGAATTGTTTTCAAGCTGGATCACACAAGTCTTGACAAATGCACAGTCAAGTTCAGTTAATCTCTTGGTACCCGAGTGTGCATGCTGAATGGAAAGCAAAAGCCAGAGCAGCTGTTTAGTATGGATCAGGCAAACATTTTTGATGAGAAGGGATGGTTTTTTTTCATTAGGTAAATGTGAAAGTCTTGAGTTCAGGCCAAAGGTGTTATTTATATTCTGTGTATATAGTGAGCCAAGCACTGAGTAGTCTGCTGGCACTGCTGCCTTTGGTACCATTTTGCCTCTGAAGTCCTGCTTCTGTTTACCTTGAATTTTCAATTAGGAACAAAAGGACCTGTTCTTAAAAGCTGCAGTTGATGAATAATGTATCATATAACACAGAAGGTCACTGCTGAAAATGTGTGAATTGTGTTCCAATAGTAAGACATTCAGACTGAACTTAAATTAATATTTTCCTGTAAAGGTCTGCAAAATGCTTACATTCCTGCAGGTGGAGTCTGCAGGTGGAGTCTTAATGGAAAGTCTGAGGGAACAACTTTTATGAATACAGTTTGAGGCAAACTGAAGAGATCCGTTTGCACAAAGCTGGGGTAAAATGTTCAACATTCAAAGATGTTCAACTGCAGAACACAAAAATAGGCATTTAATTCAAGAATGTTGCTTTTCGAGGTTTTTGAGGGCTAAAGCATTTGTTTGGCTTCACTCCAGCATACCAGAACAAATGGCTTATGGAGTCTAAAAACTATAAATGTTGAAACAAAGCGATATGGAAGGTAACTGATTAGATAGCAGTGTTCTCTCTTCAAGCATTTAATATGTAGAGAGGTTTTGTCAGGGTACATCTTAATATACAGAGGGACTGTATCTTTAAGAACTGTGCCATGGTTGAAATATTTCCAGCAACTTCCTCTGCCTTGTTCAATGTGTCAGTAGCAGAGTTTGACCACAAGGTGGCAGTGATGACCTACTGTCAGGGGACGGGGAAAGACTTGTGCAGTGATTGAAAGAACCATTACCTCAGGAACTCTTAAGAACACGACACGACACGTCTGAGTATTTATTTTCTTTTGGCGCCTTATTTATTGCTCCAATCATTTCAGAGTGAGATTGTGGGTACTCTTTACTCATCTTGTTAAAAAATACATATTAAACTGTCCATCAGTATATTACTTGGAGTGAACTCCACCTAAACCAGCTTCAACATAAAAATGATGCATTTACATTAAGATTAGGATATAATAGATCAAGAAAAGCAATACAAAAGTCAGTGGGCCATGTAGCTGGTGAATGTGTTAAACGTACAGTATGTAAAATCCATCGCTAGGGGGCTCTCAATCAAAACAATAACAAAAGATGACGTTGAGGTTCGCGGGGTATTATTGGAGAAAACAAACAAACTCCGTGTTGAATCAATACAAACGGGCGAAACCGACCTGAGAAAGACAATATGTGTACTGACGATGTATCCAAGTATAATTTACATGACTTTTTTATCACAGCAGCACATACAGCGACAGAACGGCAGCTTTCAGTAGCAGCTAGCGCTAGTTTATGCAGCGGTCTTTGACGTAACATCCGGTGTTTCCTTGACAACGATCAACATTTCCTTTCTATCGTGGCGGCTCATCATGGCAGCCGCCTACAAGACACGTACCGTTACAACTATAAAATTACGGATTTCTCTGGCTTTGATAACTTTTGGAAATATTTGAGGTAATGTAAGTACTCAACTAAAAAATATATATAACATGGGTTTAGTCCATTTTTAATTTAAGTTAGATATTTTAATGTAAACATTAGCATGCAATTCTACATACTGTACCTTTAAGTATTTTTTTCTTTATAGTTCAAGTTTTGTTTGATGAATGAAAACATTCATTCTGCCAGACTATTTCTTGGCAGTATTTGGCCTTAGTTTGGATTAAACACATGAAATATAACTTGCTAATTAGTGAGCTTTGGAAGAGCTGGAAGGAGGATTTGGTTATCTCTCGGCTTCAGAGCAAGGCTAGCTGTTGCTTCCTGTTCACGGTCTTTGTGCTAAGCTAAACTTCAGGCTGTTGCTTCATGTTAAGCACATAAAGACAGAAGACTGTATTCATTTTCTTCTCTAACTCATGATAAAAAGGCTTTTTCACTTTGTTCTTCAGACATTTTCCAATTTTCGAATAAGTTGAATTGAAACAACTTCTTTTAATGAGTCCATAAATAATTAGTTTTGTATCAAATGTATCCATAACGTTCATAATGCACTAAGAAGAATGCAGCCACAATGAAGTAAACTAGCCTCATGGATTCCATGCCTCGCCTGTACAAAACAAATGCCCCTCCTGTAACTCTTCATGAAATATTATTGCATCTGTAATGCATCATAGCAGCATGACCATTCTGATTTTTAAAATCAATATTTGCTCAAAATAACTTGGCTAGCCTGCTGTGTCTGACACACCTGATGGATGCATTCTACAGGCAGCAATTACAAAATGTCTTGCTCACATGTGAATTGTGATTTTATCCTTTGACCCCCCAGCTGTGAGGTGTGATGCTTTGTCATGGTCTCCCACCTAAATAGAACAATTCATTTAGCCCCCCTGTGAGGGCGTAATAGACACAGGGGAATCGATACAGAGGTGACAAAAAATGTATAGAACGTGGTAAGCTATGTGTCCACTGTCTTTGGAGGGTTACACAAAGAGAATCAACTCTGGAAACGCTACCCACAACAATCCACTGCTGACCTCTAAAAAGACTGCCACTTATAGTTAGATAATGTTGCTTTTTATCCACACACTCCCTGAAGAATCTGCCCACAGTCCATGAAAGTATTGTAGAATCTGGTTTGGGCTTCTGTTTAAGTCAGTTTTCCTCCAGACACCTGAGCACACATTGCAGTGACATCACCTACTGTGCTGACATCAGAGTCATTTCCAACCCATGTCCTTCCCCTTTTTTAACTCGAGGCCATGCAGCTTCCCCGGGAACTATACTTACACAAATCTGGACTGGTGTAGAGCAAGTGCCTGAAACCGCAGACAGTTTGTTTATCTTTTTGGCCACTGGACCTAAAACACCAGAGGGTGGCAGAGTCCTAATCACAAACAGTAAAATCACAAACGTGCTTCCGTTTTTTGTGTTCCACAGTGGATATCCTGCAGATGGAGATGTGTGCAGAAAGTGGAGGACTTTCTCTTCCTTGCATGCACATGTCTCCCAATCAGCCTCTCTGCCGTGTGTTTTAGGTGGTTACCCCTCAGGAGGTGGAACGCTGCATCGTCACCCACTGGAGTTGTGATAGCCCATGAGACCTCTCCCTGCTGTAATCTAAGTGAACAGTTTGAATCTTCATTTCGCGTCCATGTCAATGAGGCGTGAGAAGACATTTGGATGCATGTGGAAAAGAGAAAAAAAGAGAGAAACAAAGAGACACAGAGAAACACTCAACAAGACAGGTAGACAGCTAAGAAGACAACCACTTTCCCTGCTACATTAAGCACAGTTCACATGCAAGTCAGCCAATTTAAACAGTGACAATCCACAGTACTTCAGTGCTAAATTGCAGACCTGCAGAGCAGAAAAACAAAAGCAGTGCAAATAGGCAGCTGTCATTTTTCACTTGGTGCCAAGTCATGCTGGAAGCATTTTAGGGGCCAGCATATGAAATGACACATCACAATACTGAACCAAAGAGTGATATAAAAGTGGCCTTGTCTGTCTATATGACATTTATTTTACCTTCCATCATCAGAATAGTCCTATAACGGGGTAACAGTATGCCTGTAGGACTCAATAAGAGGTTCAAAATGATGTTATTGTGCTTTATGGGTTTATTTTGTATCTCTGCTTATAATCATACATCTTCTTGGAGTACTTGGTTAATGAGAAAAAGGAACCTGTAGGCTCTTTCTGGTATTTGTTATCTCTCAGTGGATAAATACAATGAATCCTTGAGGCATGGATTTACTTTAGTATTTATATTAATGATAACAGATGTAAGTCTGATATTATAGTTAAGGCAGTTGGAGTCAGGAAGGGAGGGGGGTCCATAGCAGCAGGCCGTCCCCACCAACGATCCAGAGGAACCTACAAGAAAAGAGAGCTCAGGAGCTCCCAGGAAGATATCTGGTTAGTAACTTACATGGTACATGAATATTTACAGACAGTGACATGCAGTAATACAATGTGAATGCACACAGAGAGAGAGAGAGAGAGAGAGAGAGAGAGAGAGAGAGAGAGAGAGAGACAGGAGCTCACTGTTGAATACAAGTTAGAGTCCTATATGCGACATTTGAGAATATACAAGCTAAATAAGTATCAAAAGGAAAGTACTCAGGTGGATAAACTGTCCACATGACATATCTTAAAATAAGGTATTTTATTTATTATGTTTGCATGCAGGTGAATCATATTATCATGTGGATGCTGCATGGTGGAGGTGAAAGCTGAATAAACTCAAATGATATTTGTCTGTAGATTCTAAATATAACTCCAACTTAAAGCTGTAAAAATACACATTCTGGAGTCAAAGAACTGGAGAAGTGTAAATTATCAGTAATGTGTGTTTTGTAACACACCAGTTTCCAATGACTCTGTATTTGATACATCTAATGATTCCCTTAATAATTGGAAGTATAAGCCCCATCCTTCCACTTTTTGTTCCTACAGGCTACATTTGATGGTCTTTTTATAAGTGATTAATTTAGTATTGAACCTACATAATTTATCAGCTGCATGACAAGATAATCTCATTAGCATGACTATGCCATTTTGTGAGTTAATTAAGCGATTAGCTTGGAAGACAGTCAATGCTAACTAATGACTTACAACCAATCATTTTTTCATCATGGAGCATGTATAACTGTAATTAGGATACACAGGTCCAGGCAAGTGGAATTGATTTCTGCCTCTCTTAGCAGTCATTCTTTTGTTTTGATATTTTCTAAAAAAAAAGTTCAGAAACAAGTTCTCTTCAAACATATGAGATATGTATGTGATAAGATGTATGAGATAAAGTACAGTGTATTAAAAGTATTGATTATTTCTGACCTGTTTTCTCTTCCTTCTTTTAGACATTGGCAAAACACCAAAAAACTGCATGCTTGTAAATTTGAGATTATACTTTGCAGATGCTTTGAATTTCTACGTAAAGGGGGTTTCTTTAAGAAGTTGATTCATTGTGATTATGGAAACTTATAAGACTTGCATTCATATGACATTACTGCATGTCACTACCTGTAAATCCCAGTTACTAACCACATCTTCTTCTGGGAGCTCCTGAGCTCTCTTAGGCTCCACAGGATCTTTGGTGGACGGCCTGCCAAAACAACCCTCCCCCCCTCCCTTCGGGATCGGCGCTATACAAATAAAGATTGATTGATTGTTTGATTGATTGATTATTAAAATGAATTCACACAAATTCAAGAGAAATACAGACACTTAAAAACGTGCATGTCAGAGGTTTGTACAAAACAGTTAAAGCACTGCTTTGTTAAACTGCTTTGTTTTGTTATGTTTTTAATCATATATCATATAGTGTAACATATGTCACACAATCATTTAAAGGGGACATATTATGAAAAATACACTTTTACAGTGTTTTTGAACATTTATTTGGGTAACCACAAAATGTGAAATAAACCCATCCAGTCCTTTGTTTGTGGTCTGCATAAGCCTTACAACACAGAGAAAAATGCTCCGTTTCAAATTTTCTCAACTTGTGACATCACAAGTTGGATTCTGGTAAAAAAAAAACAAAAAAAAAACCTCCCCTCCTCTGGTTTCTCCACCCATGGACTCCACCCCCAGCCTAGAGCAACACTTTTGTGCAGGTCTGCCATTTGTATTCTTGCTACAGAGGAGTGATGTCTACCAGGAAAACTCAGGGGGGGCTCATTGCATTTAAAGAGACACACACACACCTAAACAGAGCGTTCTGAGAGAGCTGGTTTATACAGGGTCACAAACCTCTGGTGCTTGATTCATGTTATATTTTGACCAAAGCACAGCACAGATGTTTCATTAAGACCACAGGGGACTGTTTGAAAAGATGAAAAAGGGGTATAATATGTCCTCTTTAAACTCCTTTCTTTGATTAAAAACTTCATTCTATTGTATTACATGTTTTTAATTGTATTTATCTTTATATATGCCTGTTTTTTACATTTTTGTTGTTCAATAGTGTGAAAACAATGAAGTGCTTGACAATACAAAAAATCAGGATGACAGGAAAGATGGTCACATAATAATAAGACATAATCTAAGCAGAACAAATTAAGGAAGACAACAAAACATACAAAGAAATAAACAAAGAAAAGACGACAGAGAAAACAAGTAGAATTTTTTTTATATAAAAGTTAAATTGGAGAAGTTTGTTTGTTTATCAGCCTGTGCTCCCCCCAAAAAACATTTCAGGTTAAAAACCCATCAGATAAATGCAAAACGTTTTATCAGCCCTACAGAGCATAGTGATGCTTATCTGCATAATAGTCTTTGACATGAGGAGGAAAACGTTTTTTTCCGCCACTGTTGACTTCACTGTGAGCTGTGTGTGCGTGCGTGTCTGTGTGTGTGTGTGTATGTGATAATGTGTGCGTGGCTCACAGGAGCAGAGCTGCAGGAAGCTCTCAGTCAGGACTGTCTGAGCAGAGAGACAGGAGCAGGGCGCGGAGCTGCTGCTACACCTCTGAGCACTTCCCACAGACAGGTCTCAATGGACCTTTTGTCATGTTTGTATGGAAAACGATTTGGAGTTTCATTTGATGGATTTGCATGATCAGAAATTTGAATTCGGACAGGAGAAAGGAGGTTTGATTGGATTTTGTGTGCCAGAAATGAAGTTTTTGGACTTTTGTGTCAGTGCCATGCAGTTAAATGTAATGATTTTTCGGGATTTTCTTTGTGAATCCCCGATGTAATTCTCCTCGAAGCGCACAGAAATAGGCTATAGCTTGTCATGGATAACCTCACAATGGATAATATGACTTTGGAGAATGACACGTCGGTGCAGGACAATCAGACCCTGGGTGTGTGGACTGACTACACAGTCGAGTACAAGGTGGTCAGCGTGTTCTTGGTGTCCCTCATATGCGGGGTGGGGATCGTGGGGAACGTGATGGTCATACTGGTGGTCCTGACCACCAAACACATGCGAACTCCCACAAACTGTTACCTGGTGAGTCTGGCCGCGGCTGACCTGATGGTGCTGACGGCCGCAGGGCTGCCCAACATCACGGACGCGCTGCACGGACAGTGGGTGTTTGGGTACGTGGGGTGCCTTGGTATCACTTATTTCCAGTACCTGGGTATCAACGCGTCCTCTTGCTCCATCACCGCCTTCACCGTGGAGCGCTACATTGCCATCTGCCACCCCATCAAAGCGCAATTCCTGTGCACTTTAACCAGGGCGAAGAGGATCATCATGCTGGTGTGGACGCTCACCTCTGTCTACTGCGTCATGTGGCTCTTTCTGTCAGACACTAAAAACTTGGTTTATGACAACGTAGTTCTGCTTAGCTGCGCCTACAAAGTGTCTAGGAATCACTACCTGCCCATCTACTTCACAGATTTCGCAGTTTTTTACGTGCTGCCTCTCATGCTGGCCACAGTTTTGTACGGACTGATCGCCCGGATCCTGATCCTGAACCCGCTACCCTCAGACCCCAGAGACAGCACCAAGAAGTGGAAGAAGGGCGCGAGTCAGGGGGGGAGGATGATGGGCTCCAGCTCCTCCAGCAGCACCACGGCTGCCTCCCGTAGACAGGTGGGACACTGTTTGTTCATTCACATTAGTGTACTCAATGTGTACATGTGTGTGTGTCCAGCTGCTCCACAGGTCTGATAAATATCTTCCAATCAGTCAACTTTGAGTGATTTCATTTAACCCCTCAGGCTCAGCTTTAGAAAAATGATATTAAGTTGTTGTTTTGAAAAATATAAAAAACATTTGGGAAACTAATGCTTCTTACTCGTGAAAATAGGCCTACTGCAATTAAAAGGACAGCTTTTTATTAGCTCTATAAAACAGTCATCTACTTGCATTAACCTGGGAAGTTAGTGTGAGGTGATAAAAATAATATTGCTCATCCAATCTTTTCCCCAACACTTGTATTTTACTTCTTTTGACCTTATTAAAAACATGTAGTAAAGAAATGAAGTGTGAACATTTCTACTTGTTACAAACTGAGTGCACATTTGTTGAAACGACAAAACAAAAAAACAGAAATGAGCATCCAGCATTATTATTACACCAAATAAGGAAAACCTCATGGTTGTGCTGTGTTTGTATTTGATTTACAAATAAATTCCTGTAGTCTCATGAAGTTATGTGCAGATAAGGTTATGATTACTTATGTGTGGGATCAATCAAAACACAGGGAGCTTTAACTTCTGATAGAACAAGTCTTTAAATCAACAATAACATAATTGTAATACACTCATTTGATATTCAGAGGGTAGTGCTGCTCAAATAGTAGAGAACACACTGCTGTAAGATAAGGAGCTTATGGAAATATTTTGTATTTAGTCCAGCTGGAGTCTCTGACCAGAACAACCAACATCATTCTTCATAAAGTACCAATTTTATCAGAAAGAAAGATCCAAACCAAACATCAGGGTGAAATGTTGGCACATTAGATTGGTTTACTTATAATGTATAATCTGATGATTTTGCTCTTTTTGTGCAAAAGTTAACATTTGATTTTGATACTTTGAGTGTCTAAGTGCTGCCAGCATCAAATCCTGTGTAAAATAATCTGCCCTGGTTTCACCAACCACTGGTACATGAACTCTGTTTGAAGCCTGAGTTTTGGTGACCATATTTGGACAAGAGGGTGGATCCTGGTAGACACAACATACCTGTGTTATTCTCAATTCTACACTATATGGTACCATGTTCCACAAAATAAACTTTATACCAGGGAGGAGAAGACTTTGAAAAAGGTGATTTAGATCGTTCAGCTATTAGGAATGTGTTTCTGATGTATTAAATAAAATAAAAAGTGGGGCCATCCTTCATGACATTGATTAATTTTGATCTATTTTGGGGAGCAACTGAGCTGGCCATTAGATGGAAAGCAGGTTTAAGGAACTTTTCCGTTGGCTTCACTTTTAAAATCAAGGCTTTTTCTCTCCTTGTATATAATACATATATCTATTTCTTTTCATTCTAAGTCTTGCTAACTATAATAGAGGTAGAAGTTGAACTTTTTTTCACCATGTTGTGATACCACTTTTTATCTCCGCCAATACTCAGTACCAATCTGAGTCCAGTGTAATAAAAAAACATATTTACTATTATCAAAGAGCTTTAGACTTGTTATAATAACAGAGCTGTAACCTCTGTTGGAAAAAATAAGCCAATTTGGAAGTGCAACACACTGCAGTTCCTTGAGTCACCACATGAGGCTGAAGGCAAAAGCCAGTGATCCCTATCAGGTCCCTTGTTAAGATGCCTATTTTTACAGCAAAATAAACATGCTTACAGCCTTGTATAAAAAATGTTTTTGGTGTCAATATCTAATTTCTCCATTTGTAAAAACTAGACTGGGTGATTTATAAAAAAAAAATCTGTTCTGATTGTATTATTATCAAAACTTAAAGTCAACATTTCTAATACTGCAACCGCCATTTTTCAGCTTCAAAACATCTCTTCAGAAACTAGTAATGTGTGATGTCACTGAGACTATTTAATACAGTTTATGTAATAACCCTGTATGGCAACACTCCCACAAAACTTGTAAAACACACAGTTTGTAAAATCCGCCGCCAGGGGGCTCTCAATCAACACAAAAACAAAAGATGAGGTCGAGGCGTGATTCTCTCTGCTACTCCCCCCCGGTGAAAACGAACTCTGTGTTGACCGTAGTCAATACGAACGGGCGAAACCGACCTGAGAAAGAGAATACGTTTACCAACGATGTATCCAAGTATAATTAACATGAAGTTTTTTTATCAAAGAAGCACATAGGACAACAGTACGGCAGCTTTCAGTAGCAGCTCCCGCTAGCTTATGCAGCGGTCTTTGCACAACATCCGGTGTTTCCATGGCAACGATCAAAATTTTGTGTCTGTCATGGCGGCTCATCATGGCGGCCGCTGACAAGACACGGACTGTTACAACTATAAAATTACGGATTTCTCTGGCTTTGATAACTGTTGGAAATATTTGAGATAATGTAAGTACTCAACAATAAAATATATGAAACATGGGTTTAGTCAAGTTTGAATTAATCTACATTTACAGTGTAAAATGTTGTCAAAAAGGAAAATTGTTGCTAACTCTGACTAATGTTGCATCTTTAGCTAGCGCCGTTTGATATCAAATAACTTTGAATCAGTTCTCTTGTAAAACAGCTGATTGACAACTATAAATAATCAATGGTGGCAACTTGATTATTTCATTGATTGATTTCTTAGAGCTGAGAAATGATGGTATCAGATTGCAGTTAGACTGTTGTACTCCTAAATGCAGAGCAGAGTCAAAGTGACAAAATGAAAAGACTCATTTGGTTTCCATTTTTTAATAGCTATGGATCAGTCACCTTTGAATCTTTTTTGTGTTTATGAAGATACAATGGATAGTACTATATTTTTACTGTAAAGCACAAAAGTTCCTTACACAAACTGTATTTCATCCTCCTGTAACATCATCTCTCTTCATTAAAAAAGAACCTCAAAGACTTCCTACTTAACCCTTAAATAACTCTCTAAAGACACTGCAGTAGACACACAGGTTGCTAGCAGAGGTAGACGTTTGTTTTTATCAGATTAGTGGGAGAAGCCTTGCTGGAATGACAGGGGTGTGGTACCCTGAGGGAGCTCCATGCTCTATTGGTTAGTCTAATCAGTTAACCCAGAGTCAAATAGGCTCTCAGCTTTTTCTCCATCAGTTTGGTTTGTGTTGTTTCTCTAAAAAACACGCCCACAAACACACAATCACATATGTTTCTTTAGGTCAGCAATAAACACATCATGCTGACACAGGGAACAATTCTTACCATCTACCACGTCGCTTACTGAATTACCTAAAGGTCAGGGAGTAATGAGGATCCAGGATTGGGTGTTTCACTCACTGATGACACCGCCGGTGTCCCTTTCCAATCCAATTACACTCACCTGAATACAGCAGAGACAACACAGCATAAATATGGATAAGATTTAATTACAGACAAGTTTCACACCAGAAATATCCTCTGGTAATTATATTAACAAATCCAGGCTTTATCAGGTTGTGCATTCAGATTTAAAAGCATCTGATCTGAATAATTAAAGAAGGTTTCATGAGGGCCACATTGAGGTGGTATTAGAATTCCTTTACAAATTCTTGACAAGCTTGGTCTTTGGACACTGGTGTGCTCTCCATTCCCCACCAGATTTTTAAGGGCAGCTACCTTCAGTGTGCCCCCTTCAGCCCCCACCCTCTTTAACTCTCTCCCAGGAGATATCTGCAATTGGACATTTTCAAAAAACTCCTGAAAACCCAACTGTTCAACTCAGCATATGGTTATCTTGGGCAAACATTACTTTCATTTTTATCTTATTTACGTATTGATTCTTTTTTTTTTTTTTTTTTTTTGTTGTTCCTTGAAATGCGCTATACAGTATAAATCCAAGCTATTGTTATAATAACTTTAAATATACCCCTGTATTTGGTGACCACCACTGCATTGGGCACTGTTCCATGCTGTCACTGACTCAGTTTTAAAGCGACTTAGAGCCCTGAAAACAACACCAGGAGGCTTCTCTTTTGCTTTGCTGGCTCCTCTTAGGGGTCTGGAGTAGTTCTGGCTTCTTCTTGCAGAAGTTCCTCTAGGCTGGTCAAACCTGTGTTTTCTTGCTAGAAACTTTTAGGTCCTTGAAAATTGGTTCGAGTGTTGACATGGTCTTGAGCGGTACATTATGGATATTATCTTGATACAACAAAGGTGGTCTTTAACCTCTTAACCTCTAGGGGTGGCTTTTTATGCCTTTATTAAGAGCTAGGTCACTGGATAGAGCCAGAAATCAGGGAGAGAGAGAGTGGGGAATGAGGTGGGTGTGGAACCCAGGCCGTCCGCTTGGAGGACTAATAGCCTCCGTACATGGGTTGTGAACAATAACCACTAAGCCATGGGCGCCCGAAATGCTTTAGTTTAACACTTAAACCTGCTGTAACCAAGGCAAGCTGTAGTGATCACATTATAAAGTTTGTTTTAAGAGCTGTTCTGCCTGAGGTGACCTGATGTTGACCTGAACTCTTCACCACAATTATCTGCTGAGTGTCTGGTGATCCTCTCCAGCATGGTTATGCAAATGACTGAAGTTTTGACTCAATTTGCACGACCTGCAAATGGTCTGTTATTCACGTGGCCTCTAGCATGTCCGAAACTGGCCGCAACCTATCTAAATCTCCAGTAAAGCAGGGCTTCCTCCTCTGTAGTTGGTCCTCTGATATATGAACCCTCATTCACAACTCCTGTCACACCATCAACACTTGAGCAGCAATGTTAATAAAATGTTAAAAAAACATACTCAAGTCAAGTGTTCCGGTTGAGTTGCAGCTGTGATCACTGACAATATACAATATGCCATTTGGTAAAAAAAACAACCTTAAACCCTTTAAGATTTCAACAACAACTGTGGTGGGAGTTAGGCGGTTACTGCAGGTCCCAGAATTCGCTCACTTTAGACAGCAATGCAACAAATAAAAAGTGAATGTATTTATTTAGGGTGTAGCCAAATAAAACTGAGCCACCTCTAGCACATACCACTTGACAAAACACATATGGATGCCAATCCCTAATGCCCAAACACAAGAGCATTCCCCCTGTCTCAGCAGGTGAATATTTTTAACATGAAGCAGAAGTACAGTAATAGGACATGTTCAGGGATGGTAAACAGTAAGGTTAAAATTATAAACAATTAAGGCAGATTACAGTTATGGATCATGTTCTGTGAAACCATCCAGTGTGGGTAAATCCCACACAAAGATTTTGGAATGACTACTAACAATGGATGTCCAAACAAAGAGATTGTAACTGAATGTTAATCATGGACTGTATAAAACATGAACATAGTTCCAATGGCGTCACCTATTGGATTCTGAAGATAGGTTTTTAAGCCGAATGATGGCGGTCCCATCTCCACCGATCCCATCTCCACCTAACTTTTGATTAACCTAGTTACAGGCAGAGAGGAGGAGTTCAGGCAGGCCTCATGCTAAATGGCAACAGCTACAACGTGCCCAGCTGTCAGTCAACTTGATCACACCCCAAATTATGTAAATGTAGGCATAACTCTTTGCCCTAATATTCAATTAAAAAACAGATGAGTTACAAAAAACATTCAGCCCCTGTACAGTGTGTAGCAAAAAGTCAGTTATTGATACCAAAATTTGTTTATGAAACCAGGCTGTTTATTTCTGTTTTTAAAATATTCATTTAAAAATGGGTGATAATTGAGCTTCCTGGGCCCGTACTCACAAAAGTTCTGAGAATCTTCTTAGAAAGTTCCCAAATTAGCTTAGGAAATCCTAGCAAGGAGTCTTAGCGTAGGAGTGATTTAGGAACGTTCTCAGAGCAACTAAGTGTGGTCGACCCCGTTGCTAGGTATGACATATTCCTCCAGAAGCTGTGATTGGTTGATCCAAAAATGGAGAGAGAAAATGCTCTCGTAGTGATAATGGGCATAGAAAGACAGCCAAATCGATTAGGCCCAATCATAGAATCTAGACGTTGTGTAATTATGAACACTATGAAATTAACATTTCTGTTAAATAAATTGTAAGCCGTACTTTAAAAGTATATAGCCTACAAAATATTCGAAAACATGCCCACTTGTGCAGCAGCTTCTTCACATGCTGATAGTAACATCATGAATAGTATGAAAGCATTTCACTTTCGTACACGGCCAAAGGCTCCATGACGCGGAACTTGAGAATATCTAACTGCTGTGTCGCGACTTATTACAAAGTCTAAATAAATAAAGTTTACTTATTATCAGAGATAAAGCTTTTTAATATGCAGAAAAATTAGCTTTTGCAGGCCACTTGAGATGTTTTTGTACATTCCCATTGGTTTCATTCTTTTATCCTGGTGGTTGCTGCTTGGTATTGTACATTGAAAGAGCTGCTTCTGAAAAAGTGGCAGCAATAGTTAGCTTCAGCAATTGGTTTTAAATCTATGAATTATTTAGCTTGACGACTTTAGAGTCAGGCCTTGTTTTATTCAAGACAATTTGACATTTCAAAATCCCATTCAGCTGCTTCATATTCAGGTTCTTAGTGTTGTTCATGCGGGCTCACTGTCAAACTGTCAGGACTTACTGGGACTGTTCAGTAGGACAAAGCCAGTGTTACAGTTATTTATAACACCTGCATTTTCTCTACTATGACAAGTGAAAGGTGTTGTGAAAAGAGCCTATACCCCACATGTCTTGTACTGCGGCCCACAATGCAAAGACTTCATGTGTATGAATTGCAATTTAATCTTCAATGTTCTATCAATTTTTCTGTGATTTCATTATTTTCTAACAAATTATTGTTGTTTTTTTTTCAGGTGACAAAGATGCTAGCTGTTGTTGTGATCCTATTTGCCTTGCTTTGGATGCCCTATCGGACCTTAGTGGTGGTCAACTCCTTCCTGGACAAGGCCTACCTGGACACATGGTTTCTGCTCTTCTGCCGACTCTGCATCTACTTAAACAGCGCCATAAACCCGGTCATCTACAACGCCATGTCCCAGAAGTTCCGCGCAGCTTTTAAGAAGTTGTGTCACTGCGGCCCTCAGCGGATGGAGAAACCAGCTTCTTACAGTGTGGCACTAACCTACAGTGTCATCAAGGAGACGTCCAATGGGGAAAGTCCAGACCACTTCACTACAGACATGGATGAGCTAAACACACCAACAGATCAGTACTTACCCAACAGCATCTTACCAAGTGCCAAGAAGATACCGTTCGAGAAGCCTCCTTTACCTGGAAGTGATGTCAAAGCCTGATTAAAAACAAACATTTCCAGCAAAGAGGATTGCAGAGATTCTGACAGCTGCTGTATGGATTCAGCCGCCCATAGGACATATTAGAGATGTTTTAATTAAAAGTGGCCAGACACTTCTTATTTAATAATCTTCAGCTTCTTCTCTCTGAATTGGTTCTTTTATTTGGCAAGAAAACAGCCAAACAAGATGCTGTGAAATGAGCTGACATGGGCCTTTTTTTTAAATAATAAAATAACTCAAGCCTTCATAAATCTACAGGTTAGATTATACAGGTTATTAATACAGCCACATAGCAGGTATTCAAATTCTGCAGAGACACCTGTGCTTTTTGTCTAAAGAAGAAAAGCATTAGCTATCAATGCAGGGTTTGATGATGTATCTAATTCAGTGAGATAATGCAGACACAAATGTATGTGTGCATTAACTTAAAATGTTAAAGGAGGAAGGTGCATGAGTGAGCAGTTTTTTTCATATCATTAAGTTTGATTAATACTTTGGTTGAAATATTCCCATCCAAGCGAAATCCTCTTCCCTGTCTGATCTAAACAGAAACAGACCATGTTGAACCAAAGATGACCACATGTCACACTTAACAGCATTAAATAAAGATGTGTATATCATACAGCTGAGCGATATGGCATTGAATATATATTTTTTTCATTCATAAATGTTCTGATATATATCATGAAGTACATTTTGGGTGACTAAATCATTCCCTAGTATTTATCAGAGCCAGACATTTTACCAAGTTTTATGCAGGTGCAGCCAGAGTATCCTTTTTCAATTAGTATATTTTTCGTAATTAACTCAAACATTGTGTCAGTCTATATTACCTAATCCCACAGTAGTGTGCAATGTTTACAGCCATGGAGTGTATATCTGTGAGGGTCAGTTTTTCCTCCTGTAGGTTGGTTTTGTTTTTGGAGAAGAAGAGCTAGCACAAGGTGGTGCAGTATCATGAACTGATGTTTCAGGCTTAACTTGATTCTTGGCGTTTCCAGTCTTCTTGCTCACCGTATCCACAGTATTTGTTTGTGATTGACTTTAAGTTTAATTTACCCAGCTTGTTGTGTCCTCACACTGAACACTTATATGTCTTTTTAAAGGATGTCCTCGCAACTTCCAAAATCAGATAAAAAATGATAGCATGTAATATGTGAGGGTACTTAAACTGACCTCTTCATGGTACAGTAAAACACCTCTATGTGAGCAGTGCTTTCCCTGTAAAAGTTCTACAAGTGATCCATTTGAAAGTCCTTTATAATTTATCACAATATTCAATCTTTGTAACACTCCTCTTCTTTGATAGTTGGGGGTTGATCCATTTTCAGTGTTCCCTTGATCTTCGTGTTTGGTGTACTGGTCTGGTCTCGCGAGCTTGGTTTGTGGAATGAAGGTGAAGGAAGGTGGCTAGCCATCAAAATTAGCGTTACTAATAACTCTGTAAATTTCTTATACATGATTTGAAATTTGCTCTGTTGCAAGCAGGACTTAATGCAGTCAATACGGCTTATATCAAGCAGCTGGTGATGGATAGTAAAGGCCTCCACAATTTTAAAACCACAATGTCTTGTTTTCTTACTTTTCACATTTTAAGTACATCAAATGTGCCTGCTGAGGCCTTGAAGATGTACCAGACTCCACATGTTGTCAGTCTAATCTTTTCAGTAAGGAGTTAGAACTATTAGTTAATTTTCCCAGGTCAGCACCAAAACAATCTCTCACTTTAGTCTCCACATGTTTTACGCACACTAAAGTGTTATAGTGTTTTTCAAATTTCCTGTTGTGTTTGAAATAAAAAGCTGGAGACCTGTTGAAATTCAGCTCTCGGTAAAAGCCTCATATACAATGAACACTGAAGGACTTCTATAGCCTACTACTAAGCTGACTGTCATCATCTCCCCTCATAGATCCCCCCAGACGTCTTGCTTCTGATTCAGAGTGTCAGTCAAAATATCTGTTATTAAATTACATTTGCTAAGGTTTTTTTTTGTTCTGGGAAGCATGCTGCAGTCTCAGTTAAAGCCTTCAGAATGAATAATATCAACAACAGTAAAAGGTCCATTTATATTTGGTTTTAAATGTTTGCAGATTTCCATGTTGATGCTTCAGCATTTCTCTCTGTGCAATGGCACAGGTAAGGTTACAGGTACCAATGGACCAGACTGAGAATCATAAGTAAAATGACAAATAATGCAAGATATTCCAAGTACTTTTAGTCAGATATCTAGTCATTTAAATGATGTAAATGGTCTGACAGGTAAGAAGTCTTGTGTATCAAAGTTTACAATTTATTTACCGAGGACATTTTCTTTTGGAGCTATCATACCAGCTCTGTTTTGTTCAGGTTTAACTTGTAGCAAGAGTCCTCTTTGTTCATTGTCATTCCCACTAGAAACCGTGTAATTCAAATGAATCTAAAAGCACAACACCGTGACATGTCCCTGGTTCCACAGAGAAATCAGAGATATGAAATTACATGTTACAATTTGAAAAGGTTCAAGAAAGAGTGCTATTACAGGTTATCACTTATTCATGCTGTGTCAATTCATAATCTCCTGAACTCTGATGATTTCAGAAGGGAATTCAGTCTTTAACAGTGAAAAACACACTGCCTTACAGTATGTATGTTTAGCCACTGTTCAGATGGCCATGGTGGACTCTGCGGGGAGCCTGTGAAGGTCTGTGGCCAATGTATAATAAAGAAGAAATATGTAACCCTGTTGTGCAGACATAGAGGCTGTTTGTCAAAGGGTCAGATATATGCCATGGCAGTATTTCACTGATATTGGCTTAGACTGCAGAGTTCAGCGCTTTTCAGTGATTTATCTGCTCAGGAAAACCTACAGAGCAATGATGAGATGTGTAACTAGATGCGACAAAGTGCCATTCTGGAGTTGGTGTATGTAGTTTATACTGCTCACTCGGCTATTTAAATATGATTTTACTGCTGTCTGAACTGTATATGTGTAAATTGAAGAGCACTCTGAGGGAATGAACACTGAGTGGACTAAATGAAAGGGATGTGTTCCATACTGAGCAGCAGGCTTTTTTGTCTATACTGTAAAGTTGCTTGAAATTGATTGTGCAGTGCAACGTGAAATTTATTCAGTATTGTGTTTTCATGTGTGCAAGTGAGTGTTTTTTTTATTCTTCTAAATAATAGCTTGTTTTGATCCATTGATCAAGTGGTGTGTTTCTATCATTTGGAGCCAGGCAGAGGAGGCTAATCCGCTCCGAAAGTTTTGAGGACAAAGAAATAAAAAAGGTTTGAAGTCTGTATTTTGTAGTGTGAAGTACCAGTCAGTCATGTACTTTTATTGTGTTCTCTCTTTGTTCTCATTTGAAATGCATTTCATTTTTGGGGAAAATACAAACAGATGTGATAAAGATGTTTTCCGTCCTGCACAGTGAGCGGTCTGTCGCATGTATGCAAGCTTTTGTGATGTGAGCACAAAGTTGACAAAATGTGATGCCATCTGAGGCGATGCTTTGTGCACAATCCTCTATCAAGGTAGCTTTTTCTGCTCTTGCTGTTTGATGGATTGTTTTGTACTTTGTATTGTTCTTTGTCTATAATAAACAGAGACAGTCATTGCAGCAACTTGTTGATTATGCATGATTACTGCATGTTCATTTCTTGTAAATGTATTTCTTATACCCAATCTCCAACTGATCTTCAACTGATCTATTACTAGCAGCCATTGAAGAAACAGCCTCATCCAAGAGCGCTATAAATCAGCACAGATAGCCTCTGTATGAGCTACGACCACGTCACAGGACATCAATCAGAGGGGTCGATGGCTTCATTTTGAAGCAATCAGCTGTACTGGCCTGCTAAAAGAGGCTGTACTCTCAACACAAACAATACGACACCCCTCATAATTTATGTTCAGAGTAGGTAATGTCACTCTAAATGTCTGACTCATCAAACCTCCTCCAACATGGTAAAATTACAATGCAAGCACTATACTATAGCAATTACCCATGCAGTATTGTGAAGCTTAAGAGCTATATGTGCTGGGAGATAATGTCCTTGGAACACAAAAGCACTAATTGGCAATAAATCATTAGCTGTGTGCTATCAAGGTGTAAAATGTAATGCCAAACACATTCAGGGCTCCATGACAGTAATGTCTGCATGTTCTTTCTAAGGGTAAGCGATCATTTCTAGACAATTAAAGGTTAAGGGTTGTATGGCATTTAAAAAATAATGGCTTCATGCAAACTCCCATGTTTCAAATAGAGTCAGGAAGCCTCTGAGGCCAACCGGATGTCATTTCAGTGGACGAGGCCACAACAGTAATGGTTGTCGGCATGGTCGTCCCAAACTTAAAATTGTAACTTTTTCCTCCCCCCAAGATGAATTAGGAAATTAGTACTGTAGCAATAAAGACATTACATTTTTTAATCTGTTATAAATATCATTGTTCTCTAATTATCCCTGCAAAGTGATGTTGCAGATTTAAGCCTTTTAGCGTGGTTTCACATTAGGGATCTGGGCCTGGAGCCGAGTACACTTGACCCCAAAGTCCGGTTCATTTGATCACTGTGAACACAAACATACCATACTCGGGTACCATGCCCGAATACGCTTGAAGAGGTGTTCTCGGGCACGATTCATTACTCATTCAGTACTCCAGTACGGTCCGAGAGATGTGTAAGGAAGTTGACCGTTATAAGACGTAATTCCAATGGCTCCTGTCTCTTCAAAAACACGTTGTATTGGCCAGCACTGGCCCATTTTGTCTTCTGAGCTGCATGGTCGATGTGGAAGTATAGGTAGCGGTTGCTATGGTTGATTCTTCTTCTGCTGATTTTGGCGGATTTGCAAACCAACTACGTGCATACTGCCACCTGCTGTATCTTAATGTGTATATACGTACGAGTAGTCTGGCAAGGAACGATGTTGCTAAAATGAACGCAGACGCGGGGTAGTAGGGAGGGGGAGCAATCGTGCTCGGGCACGGTACGAAACAATCGTGCCTAATGTGAAAATTCCCTTAGTAAACAAGAACACACTGAGGGGTTTAGTGACATTTTAGAATGTCCCAATGCTACCAATGGCGTTGATAAACAGGATCACAACACAAACTACACAAAATCAATCAGCTCAATGACATACTTGGTGTAGGGCATGGAACCTGTTTATCCTCGCAGCTCCCCTCCTAACTGTAATTTCAATTCAATTCAATTCAAGGTGCTTTATTGGCACGAGTGTAATAAAAACAATATGGCCTAAGCATTGTATTACAACACAGGAAATACAATAACATTAGTAATAATCAATAGAACATTAATGATAATGAATTTCTGGTGTTATGATAATATTAGTAATAATTGAATTCATATAAAAATAACCACCCCCAGGTGGTGAAGCAATGGTGAAGGGAACAATATTAGAGGAGTGCGTGACATACCTGCACACAGACGCAGACTTCATCGCCCTGAGTGATGAAGGTCACTTTGTAGTTTCATTAATAATTTGTGACTATACTGAATTCTACTACAATCATTCTCTCTTTATGTTCTGTTTGTCTGTAGGGGTAAAAAGTGATTCAAATCTCCTCCAAGCTGTCGAGCTATATGATGATTGAATGTTAAGTTCTGTGGAAATGATGCTGCCATTCAATGGGAAAGTATTTGTCGTCAAGAACCAGATTTACCCTCAACCTCTTGTGCCTGACCTTTTAGTCAACGATCCAATACATCCACTTCGGTTTGCATTGCACTCACACACTCACACAACAATGATTGATCCATTGATTGGATGAACAGCTGAGTAAGACTTTCCTGTGAGTATAAATATGTAAAGGGCCAACTGTTGTTTTGTTGACAAAGCCTATCTCATGAGAAACAGTGGAATACAAATTTACAAGCCAGAGAGCCATAATTTGGATCCCTGATTTAGCAAATAGTCAGGGTTCCCAACTGTTGAAATGGGATGCTGAGCAGGTCTGAAGAAGCCGAAAAGTGGAGATATCAGAATAAAAGCCTCAGCAGTGGGGAGCTGCACCAATGAAATGACCCTGGCTCAATGAGCCTTATTTATTTTCCTGCCTCTGCCTTCCTGCTCTATGACGTTAAGAGTGCAGTATATTTTTATGTTCATTTTGACAAAGAGGAATAAGAGGGTAAAAGATGCTACTGCCTTCAGCAGAATGCCACCAAATTTGCATAAGCACGGTATCACTGCAATGAAGAACATTTTCCACTAGCATAGATTTGCCTCAACAGTTCACATTTTTTTCTTTGCTACAGTTAATCTGCATGTTAATTCAGCTATTAAGCTATATCTTTAAAATGTGAAGTAAATCTAACATATTCTAAGCTTGTTTCTCCTGTACTAAATGTTTTAAATCTAGCCCAATGTCAGGCAGGTTGGGTCTTGATGTGCATACATACAGTAAGAGGAGAGGTGAGAATCCTCATGTCTGACATTTCCCTCAAACTTAGTGAGTCAATATTCATTATTCTGCAGCCCCAAGTGCATTCATCAGCTCAACCCAAGCCAACTCAGGTGGAAATGTTGGCTGGAAATTGTTGTTTTAATGCCGTTACTGAGACCGGCAGACTGCAAGAAACACTTTAACAAGAAAGCCTTGTTAGGAAAAAGAATGAACGCTTGACTTCACAAAGTTTTGCACCAGCACACAATCATTACAATAGGAGGAGATATTGAGCCGTGTTTACATACATTTGTTAAAACAACAGGAAACAATCAAAGTGATTTTTCTGATTTCTGAACAGTTGTTTCCATTTAGGCATGCTTCATTATAGTATCATTGAACTAACAAGGATTTAGTTTAGTCAAAAATGGATCCTTTTACAAGCTTTTACTTGTTCTAAGCATGTTCAGCAAAACGAGACAAGTGTTTATGTAAAACAGTCAGGATACTGTCAATATAAGAGCAGACGTCAGTCAACCAGTCAAATCTTTTTGATCTACAACTTATCGTATTTCACTAACAAAGATTTGTAATAGATTTAGAATAGTTTATTGCAATATGCATGGTGGAGATCGAAATGATGAGCGAGGTTAGATGATTGGAAGATTGAGGGTGGATAGATGAAGGTGTGAACGTTAGGATGGAGGGAAGGGGGGATGAAGGTAAGGGTCTAGGGATGTGGGATAAAGGTATGAAGGTAGGGTTGAGGGAGGGGGCGTAAAAGTTGAGGGATGTAGAGATGACGGAAATGGTCGAGGGATGTAGGATGAAGGAGTATAGGTAAGGGTTAGGGGATGAAGGGGGTAAGAGTTGAGGGACGAAGAGATGGAGGTAAGGGTCGAGAGATGAAGGGATGAAGGTAAGGGTTAAGAGATGAGGGTAAAGGAAGAGGGATGAATGGAAGGACGATGGACTTGTATCAGCCGATGTAAGTATGACGTGAGGAAACCAGACGGGTCTAGACTCTGGGTTGGGGAGCCGTCTTTTTGTTGCTGTCTGTATGGACAGGGCTGGACTGGCCCTATGGCATACCGGTTTTATTTATGCTCGTATAGAGGGCTGGTGGTTTTTGAGTGGGGTGGTGACTAATTTGCCCATACAGGTAGAAGGAGTACCGAGGGATGAGGCCCACCCATACGCGCGGGAAGGGGGTTGCTGCCGGGGCTGCAGCCCCCCCTGGGGCCGGCCGGCTGATACGGACTGCTTCCCTGTTACTGAACCTGCTGCTTTGCAGACCATTTCCCCTGTCAGCTGCTACACGGTACCGTTTTCCTGTGTTAAACTTTATGTGTTAGCGTGTGTGTGCAACTCCCGCTCCACACTCTTCTGTATCTCGGTTCGGTCCGCTCAGCTGGAGTTTTGTGTTTGACACTGTGCGCGGCCTGATTGACAGCTCAGGAGGGATGAGGGAGGTGTGTCACTTTGACTTGGGTCAGTGCTTCAGCAAGTAGTATAGACTTTAGAGCAGCCAAAATAAATAAATAATAAAGCCTGAAGCCCGGCCCGATGCAAGCCCGAATTATGTATTTAAATACACGGCCCGAGTCCGAAGTCACGTTTGGTGCCATGTAAATCCAGGTAAGACATGGGTTTATTCCACTGCCGTTGTGCAGTTAATGTTTGTTTATTCAGGACAAAAGCAGGTCACGGATGTGTAAATGTTGTGACGGCCCTGTGGCCTGTTAGGTTGTGCCTCCTCTTCTTCTTGTGTTGCAGGTTGGTGAGATTAGTAGGTGTGGCTGCCATCAGTCTGACTGGGAGCACCTGGGCTCAGTCAGGATAAAGGCTCTCACCTCAGTCTACTCGAGGAGACTCTTCTATATGCTACCTGTTTTGTTACTTTGTCCATTCTTCATTACTTTTGTAGTTTAATTCGTATTTTTTTGTAAATAAATTAGTTAATTATTGTTATTTTGGTTGTCTCTCCCATTATTTGCCATGGCCTTTGAGCCGGTCATGACAATGTGTTTGTGTGTGTGTTCGTGTGTGTGTGTGTGTGCGCGCGCGTGCATTAGCGATTAGCGTAGTGAGTGGTCGCAAGTATTGTTGCTATTGCCTGTTGCAAAGACCTACGTTGCTATTGAGCCCCTTTGCTGGCTGTGCTTAAACACAATAGTAACGTGACACTTAAGATTCATTTGGCAGCACCCCCACTCAAAACGTCTTCCCGCGTGCATGGGCCCACCCCTCCTCGTTGGGCCCTCTGCTCTCAATCATTCAAAGAAACAGTCATGTCTCTGCCTGTCAAGTCTTTTGGGTCTGGGCAAAAAATGCCAGGGCCGATTTTTTGTCCCAGTCCAGCCCTGTGTATGGACCCCCATGGTTCCTCTATTTAGACAAAGAGAGAAGTGAAGATACACAGAGGGGTTTGGGGGGAGGGATGTAAAATCAGCATCAGAGGAATAGGAGTGATTAAGGCGTGCTTAAATACTTACGAAACAGAAATGGATTGTGTTTGAGGCGTGGTCTATGTTCCTGACCCAAGTTTCAAAAATTATATTTATCATTTAAAATAATCATATTTCAGTTCTGACAGAATTTTTTCAGATCATAAACTGCATAAAAGAATGTATCTAGCCTCTTGTAATATGACCATTTTATGTTTTAACTAGGCCTACAGTTTTTAACCACTTTTTTTCTTAGGCATATAGTGACCAAGAGGGGTTGGATATGCATTGCTTTTGCCTCATGTCTGCATCTCGCCTTTGGATCCCCTGTACAGTCACAAAAACAGTCACAAAAAAAGAGAGCTCGTAGGATTTACATATAATCCCACCTCATGTAAAGCAGACCAGGGAGCGAATCCTAGAGAACTCACCACAACTTCCATTAAGTTTACCTTCCTGAATGAAAAATGAACCTGGTAAAGGAAACTCTCATAAGTTAGTTTAAATGAATGTGTACTGGATGTGTACACTTTTACTGTGAGAAGCAAGTGTTTACAAAGCTTTTATTTTGTACTCTGATGAGGGTTACAGACGCTTATAGTTGAAACATAATACTGCAATAAAATACACACAAACAAATTGGAAGACAGAACATCAACAGAACAATCCCGGTTTTTATTGATGCAATAAGTCCCTGTAAAATTACTTTGTGGTTAAAAGGCACAATAATCTCACTTTATTGTCAATAAGGTTGCTTCTACAGTAACAGCTCCAAGACAAAAGCTGCAAACGCAAACAAGCAGCAAGCGAGGCATGAAAAATCCTGATTGAAAAACGGAAAATAAGACCACGCAGGCTTATGTTTCCATCACCTCAGCCTATCAAATTGGGAACGGAAAAGGAAAGAGGATAGCATGAAACAAGCCATGTAATCACAGCTTGTTTCTCGGGCGCCCCAGGACATCTCTCACAGGAGTGCAGGCTTTATGAAACATGTCAGCAGTCGATGAGAAGGGAGGGAAGGGCGCTCACGTTTGTGGCAGATGAGCTCGTTACAAGATAGGCAATCTTAGGTCTCATGTGCAAAGCTGTTACACGTAAACAAGAAATAAAGAGAACATGTGACCTTATATGTTTCTCTTTTAAGATAAACTGGTAAATGTCACAGAGGCACATATACTACACTTTTCTGTATTTTTTTTCTTTAGTCATTTTCATAGGGATGAATATTATTTACCTAAATAAAACATTAGCAAAGCAATTTAAAGGGTATACCTGCACATCTCTCCTCCTCCTGTCTACAAACCCCCCATTTGTTGGGACACTTTCAGTCACATTTGTCAGACGGTTGTTAGTTAACCTCGTCACTCTTTTAACCGTAACACCACAATGTCACTTCAGTGATGTTTGCTTATATTTATAGAAGAATCCCTCTACTTAAAGTCAACAACAGTACGGACAGTTTTATGTATTTTTGATCTGGCTGTGGGTCAATAATGCCTGTTTAGGAAGAGAAGGTCAAAATTGTTTCATCATCCAAGTATCAGTGAGTGCTAATTTATAACATTAGCTAGTTACCATTACCTAACGATAGTATCAGGATCCCTGTCAGCTATCACTGACAGTCAGTGTTCTGGGGCAGAAATGTTAGTTAAAGGCAGGAATATTTTGTTTAAGTTAACGCAATATATTTGATAAAGAAGGAAACTCTTGCGCTTCAGCCATTCCACAAATGGAGGTTGATGTTCTCAGAGAAGGACTTTATAGACGTACTAAAAATATAATTCAGTTGATACCTTCTTTAAGACAGGAACCAAAGAAAATGCTGGAGCGCACAAATCACACAAGGCAAATTTAATAAAGGCGTGAAGGACTAATGTTTCGATGCACTGCGTCTTCCTAAGAGACAAACAGTTTTTTTCTACAGTTCCTGTCTTGAAGAAGGACAGGAACCAGGTTTTCATGTTCTCTCAAGGGACAGCGGAGCGTCCAACGGCATTAATCCACAACCTTCTCCTCGCTGGGTTTCCAGATCCCAACTTGTCTCCTTGTCGGTTACTTCATCACATTAAACAAGACTGTCTTTCATTTGAAAAATAAAAATAAAACAGATAAGACATGTAGGTGGCAACTGAGTCCAATAACTTATCTGTAGCGTGCAGCAGTAGCAAGCCTTTCTTGCCCACCAGATGGACAGTTCCATAAGCATGTGACGTCACGTGAAAGCTGAATAAACAGTTAATAGAAACAATGACTGTAAAAAATGAATCAAGCCAGTAGATGTAGTTAAACAGTTAAATCAGTGTCAGTTGCAATTGCAACAATGTGTTTGTATTCCAACAGGGGCTGCTTCAGGACAAGGACGACTGTGTATGTTTCCTCAGCTGCTTCCAGATTCTGCCCCTCACATGTGAAAAGTGTCATATGGATGAGGATTGAGCTTCAGGTCATTTAGCTTCTCCATGTAAGGATGCACTCAGTGGAAGAGCTCAAACACCACAAACCCATTCCCTGTAAACATTATAATGTGTAGCAGGCATATTGGCTTTAGACCAGAGCTTGTGGTGCATGTTGGATGTTTGGCCACGAAAATCTCCATCCTTTAGTTGATCAGAAGGAACTGCACATGTTAACTACATGTGATCAATATAAATGTAGTTCAACACAGGCACTCGACAGTGTCATTACAAAGACACAAAATGAAGAATTGAGACATGATAAGACATTACAGACAACACTGTGCAGCTGAAGAAGTGTGTTGCCTCCAGAAAAAACAAAGATAAGAAACACAAAACAACAACTAGTTCTATTGGTAGGGAGATGTGTTCATTTCTTATTGCTTGGATGGGAGCAGTGTCAGGTGTGTGTTAATGTGAGTGTAGAGAACAGTGCATTTCATTTTCAGCTCACATTCCTGTCATCATGTTGCTGATGGGGTGAGCAGCCAGGTACCTTGCTGACCTTGGCCCTGCCTTTCTCTGCCTCCTTTTGACAGATGATGAAAATGTTGCTGAGCAACAACAGCAAGCTGTTCCTTTCAGCCAGAACGTCTGGTTTCCAAGTGCTCATTTCAGGTAAAGACATGCAGGAATGAAGCCACAGGTCAGACTTGAACCCGGGCAGCCCGCTTGAGGGACTATAGCCTCCATAGTGCAACCTGATCGCTAGACCACCATTGCCTGGCTCATATCTTCTGATGGATTAAAAAGCTTGAAACACCCATGAATTTTGTATTAACCTTTAAATTAGTCTAAAGGTTAATCAATGTATTTAACAAAACAGTTTCCTGTATGTAGGAGCTAACAGTAAATGATGAATGACCCTCAGAGATTTAACAAAGGATTAAGCCAAATGATCCCTTCAGATCAACATTTCTGCCAACCTCCCTCTTATTCTCACACTCTCTGTCCTTGTTTTCAAATCTGTAAAGGAAGCTGTGTTTACAATATTTGGTTTATACATTAGGATTGTGGGTGAAGCAGGTACTGGTTTAAAGTAGTCCAGGTAAACTGTTGTCTTGTTTTCTCAGGGACTACATACAAAATGATTTAGGGGACAAGGCAGAAGAGGAGGAAGGTTACCAATTTTGTTTCTTTTTTTTTAAGGATCTTCATGTCTTATTAATGCATAGTCCCGTCTCATAGGTCCCTGTGGATGTTGCTGCTGACAGCCTGCTGCAGTGGACCTGCCTAACTCCCACTATTAACAATTTATATGTCCTTTTTATATCAATCATTTATCATCATCATTCTGTCTCTCCTTCTATCCCACTTTCTGGACCCAGACAGTCATGACAGATGGCTGTTGTTGAGTCTGTTTCTGCTCGAGGTTTCTGCCTGGTAAAAGGAAGTTTTTCCTTACTGCTGTTGTGGTTTACTCAGGGTAGATTATTGTTGGGTCCCTGTCAATAACCCAACAAAGATTACAATCTAGATGTGCTATTTTTGATGAATGTCCTGAGATAACTTTTGTTATGATGTGGGGCTGTATTAATAAAATAATTGATTGATTGATTGACTGATTGAAAGGTTGATAGTCCAACATTTGGAAACTGACTAACATTATTCTTACACCGCTTATATGCTTTGTTTCTTCTGTAAAGTAAACAAATCAGTTGCCATGGGCGCAGATCTGATTTAACCTGATCACAGGAACCCTCCAATTGTAAAAGGTTCAAGAAAGAAGTCTGACAACTTTTACACTAGCCTGTTCATAAAGAAATATCTTTGAGCCATCAGCACTGTGGCAACAACGGACAAAAGGTAACAGCTCAGGAAAAGGTTAGATACCACCCAATAGCCCGGGTTCAAAACCAACCTGTTCAGCCTGTGCAACCTTAACAATTTGAGTGTCCAGCTAATTACGTCAGTTCAAAACAGCATGAACTCTTCACAACAACCTTAAAATGCCAACATAATAATTCTGACTAAAGGTGACAATAGCAGAGCAGTGGCCATGTGAAGAGTGTGACAGAAGAGCAGGCTTCATGCATGGGCAAAGTACTGATGACTACACAGACAGAAGCAGGTAAACAGTAGAGTGTCTCTTTTATGAAGTGGACAAACAACAGCTATTAATGTTACTTCCACCACACCCCTGCACAATCTCCCTCTATGAGATTCAAGGGCATATACCAGGTCCAATAAAACCCTATTTGTGACTGACAATATAACAACAATAACCAAGGACTTACTGTAGAGAAAAGCTTTATATTGGATGAACCGACTCACTCCTTTTCAGCAATCAACCACAATCTGCCACAAACAGTTGGCAGGTATGAGGAACAAAGGCATTTTGGCACAAGTTATTTTAGTGTATTTTTTATTAAGGATTCTATGTGCACGATGTTGTATCCCAGCACCTTCTTGAATACAGTTTTCCAAGCAGGTTTTTTCACATTTGTAAATTGTCAAAAACTTGCTTTTTGCAACTTTGGCCTCAGTTGTTTGTCAAACTGACAAAGTTCTCTATAATAGTTGGGATGGGACGTGATGTCAGACAATTTAATTTTTTTGAGGCTTTTCTCCAAAAATGTATATAAATAATACATTTTAAGGAAAGAAACTGTTGAGTTAGCAGAAATCCAGTTGTTAGTAACCTAAAATACACCTATTAAAAAAGTCCAATTCATTGTAGATACAAATATATTTAGACCTTGCTGCCAGACAAACGATAGACATGCTTTATGCTTTTCCTTGCTGTTTAAACAAAACGTATCCTTGGCATCATTTTGATGTCATGTTTTTGTTAAATTATTTTTTCTTAAGTCAGCGTTGGGTATTTGCATTTTATAAACACTCATCTCGCTTCACACAAATAGCATCTCATTCTGGAGGTCACCTCCTCTCACTCTTTTTTGCCGTTAACCTCCAAAACGTTTTTTTTGTACCAGGATGTGAACATAATAAATTGTGCTGTAAAGTTTTTTAATTTAAAATGGGGCCAAAAAGATTGGCTCACTTTTGGAGCCAGCCTCAAGTGGCCACTGGAGGAACTACAGTTTGTTTAGCATCTCTTCTCAGCCCCAAAGGGTGCTGGTTGCTCATAACATGATGAAATGGAATGACCCTAGTAGAAATCAAAATCTGATTATCTTTATGAACTGTTATTAAACTACTTCAGGTACAATTTCAAAACTTGAGTATTTACTGTGACCTTTATTTTGTTTAATGTAGACCTCTGTCAGTGATTTGTTCTATAACAATACTTTCACAAGGTCATAGTATCATCACCCTTTAACTACCACATGTCCACAGCAGTGACAGTAAAAACAATGCGTCAAAATGAAGTCTGCAGCACAACAACATGTGTTTTATAAGGAATCATCACCAATGCCAGCAGGTTGGTTATTTTTATATCAAAGACAAATCATAAGGTCAGAGAGATGAGCCGGGCCCCAGTCTGAGCATGTTGACCCCCCCTATGAACCTGAGAGAAATCCTCAATTTCTCCTAAACAAACACTGAATTGAGAAATGATTGCTTGGATGTATTGGAGTCAGTAGAGTTGTGTCTTGATCCAAAATAGTATTGACAAACTTGTTTATCTGTTAACATGAAATCAAATCCCTGACGAAACTCCCATACAGCTCTAACAGGCCTTTATGAGTCTGTGTTTCTGTAGTGTCGGTGACTGTATGGGAAGTTTTCATGTTTACATAAGCCTGGTCTGGTTGTAAGTTATCACTGTAGGGTCCATAAAGTTCCCCTGCAGAGAGATAAAGCAGCAGATAGATAAAAGTTAATATAAAGAAAACACACTTTGAGCCATGAATAAGACCAAACTTATTAAACACTAACAACAGATTTAGTTCAACCTTTATTTTAACAAAGTTAAAATCCAGGCCCAATATTACTGGAATCAAAGTTTGCAATGACCACTGACTAAACTAATTGAATGCACAGTCAATATCAATTATTTCTATTTTGTCTCAGATCATTTGTAATGTAAAACAGATAATTTTTGCACACTCTGGGAATTAATTTTTTTTTTTTTTCCATGGACAAGTACTTGTCATCCTAGACTTTGGTGAAAGTGGAAGTAAAATAAATTGGTGGATGTGTGTTCCTTGTTAAAAGCAATCCACCTGAGTGGGCAAGCAGAATTTTATGAAGATCAATTCCAGATGAGTGGAGAACTGGCACTAAAACTGCCTTTGTTCATAAATAACAAAGTGCACTTTACAAATTTTTTATACATTTTAACACATAGCCTACTGTATTATTTCTGCCAGGCAACATCGATATTATGAGTTTAGCTGCCCCAGTTCCCACAACTCATTAAATCCCTCAATTATAACTATGAAGGATTTTTTAAAATTGGACAGTCTCAAATATCCAGATGTGGTACAAACGGATAATCAGTGATTATCATCTATTGAAAAGTCATCTTTAATGCTAAACTACTCTATATTTTTATATAACATGACATAAATGACTAGGTGGCATGGGAAATAAGTAAATTGTCACAAATCCACATTAAAAGGTTGTCGGTCTTTGCAGCCGCCCTCCAGTTCTGTGAAGGATTTTAGTTAACCTTTTTTTAACATCAATCTTGAGGTCTGGTTGGATAAATCCTGCCTTAAAGGCAAAGTCATTAGGAACATGGACAGCAGGGAAAGTGAGCAGCAATGTGCCCGTCTTGCCCTTAGTTGATTTAAAAATGCTGTTCATTGTCTTGAAGCACCATCTCTGTCTCTATTTTGCAATTTGGAGCTGGTGGGCATGTTTTCCCTTAAAATCCATTGTTCAGGATAAGGATGGTCAATTCACTGTTGAACAGGATAGGGCAGCAGGGACAACATCCTTGGTCCTTAGCTCCCCTGTCCCTTTAAGACACACACCTGCCCCTGCCCAGCACCAAACACTAGACAGATTAAAGCATCTAGTCAGGGAATATACATTATAGGATCATTTTGTTACAGTTCTGCTCACCTTCCCATTACAGTATTTTTCCACTCATCAGCTCACTCTGCTCACTATTTGCCTGATTGTTCTTTGGCATTAAATGCAAGACTCTTGAACACTTTTTCTTGGACTGATTCCCAATTGCCAACCCTATTTGGCTCTTACCAGCCAGCCTTGTCATAATCAGACAAAAACTCAGCCGTCTGTCCTCAACCATGGGTGCTTTTCATTACACTCATTTTTTAATCCTAAGTCCGCCTCCTCGACTGACCCGGAAATTGTTTACACACGGCCATGATGAAGGATCTTCCAATTCCTTAAATGTACCTAGAAGATGAGGAGCGAAGAAGGAGGAGGCTTCTGGAGGAGCTTAGAGCAAGGATGCACAGGCGCAGGAGGAGCAAACAGAAACATCAGCTACCTTCTGCAAAGTGTCAGTAACCCTGGTTGTTGTGGGATCTGTGTCTGGTACATCCTGTTTGTGAGCAAGGTAGAATAGGTTTCATGGTTCTTGGTGTTAGTCACTTGTTAGGTCAAATCTCATCTACCTTCTCATGTTGTCCAGCAACTACACTTGCTGTTTGTTTCACTCCTCCCCCACTCTTTGAATTGTCTTATAGGTTTGCAGTGGGGTTAGTTGTGTTAATACACAATACACTTTTGGTGAGTTACTTTTGTGACATAATTTATGGTTTTGGAGAATATGTTTAGTGTTTAATAGAAATGCACATCAGAGATATGTTTCCCTCTTTAAAACAAACATTAAGTTTGTTCTTACGGGGGGGGTAGTACTTGCCATAGACTGGCTGCTCCACAGCCTCAGTACAGCCAGCCTCAACGGTGGCAACTTAGCAATCAAGGTTTGTAGTATAAAGAGTGGGAGAGAGGAGGCAGCCAGTTGGCAGGCTGATTGTTTGCGGGTGTCTTGACATAGAGCAACTTAAGAGTACTCCTTCGGTGGAAGTTTGCTCTTAATAGTTGGATTTTTCTTGTTAGTTTTGGACTTAAGATTGCTCAGCTTCTCTTTTGTTTGTGTTTTCTAAAAGAAGATGTTTTCAGTTGTGAAGTTTTTATTAGTTTGTTAATAAATCCTTTAATTTACTTTCTTACTTAGTTCCTCCTTCTTTACCCTGGGTTTTATTTTCTCTATTACTCTCCTTATTCCTGTAGCCATCTCAAAAGGTAATAAATAGCTTGAAACAATCTTTTGGCTGAATTACACACCTCAGAGTAAAAACAGGGACCATGTGGCAGCCAAAAGGCAGAGACAAAGGAAATGGCAGCCATCTTCTTCTTCTTCTCTCGTGGAGTTTTATGGCGGTTGGCATCCATATGTGTTGCCTTACCGCCACCATCTGGATTGTATTAGTTCCATTTGTGTAAATGCATACAGCATCCACCCAGTGCGATCCATTTTTCTGTTGTCCCCTCTATGACCTCTATGTTTGCGCCAGTGCTTCCCTCAGTGTTGTATCCAGCTCCTCCCCAGTGATGTCCACAATCTCTAAGAAGCTTTTTGCAGCATTCAACCCCATTTTAATTCTCTCAGATTTTCCCTGTATGTCTGCAGCACAGATGATAACCATGGAGTTTCATGCTAGTCTCTCCTCCACATATTATTTTGATCATCTTCAGGTTTTCTCTTGCTGCCTCTGTTTTTGCACAGTGACCTCTTTCTCTGTTCTTTCCGTTCCTTTTACAGCCTCTGCATTTGAAAGTGGTTGCTCAGTTTGGATGTTATTCAGTTTCCCTTCATTGATCCTTTTAGGACACTGTGCTGACCCTGTGAAATGGTTTCCCTCACAGTGAAGGCATGTATCATTTTCTTTTTCAATTTTACAGTCATGATAACATTCCCTCTCCCCACATTTTCCACACTTCCTGGTTTCCTCTTAAAACGGCAACAACATGTCCGTATTCGTGGCAGCAGTAACACCGGAGAGGTGATCGTAAACCGAATAATCCATGAACACTCTTTCAGGCAGTTCTCCTTCAAAAGGACAAACACATACATGTGCTGTCCTTCTCTCCATCACAAAACCTTGTCAGCCTTTTTGCCTCTCAGATCCCTTCGATGTCCAAAAAAGAATCAACGTCCACTGACAGCCGCACGCCACTTACTGTACCACTCCTTTCTTCCTCCCCGTCTTTCCCAGTGGAAAACAATTTTCACAACTGTGTCCCAGTATTGTTTCTCATGGCTTTTTCCTTTTGCCGTTTTGAAGAACACTCAATGATTACCATACCTCCTCTATCTGCAGAAAATTCACATCTCTAAACTTTTCTTCTACAAACTTTCTAACCTTTTGTGGATCCTTGAGGCGTGAATTTGTTTGGCTGACAGCAATCATTCCAAACACAAATTAATCTTCTCTCCTCATTGCTTCACTCCCATCACTAGACAAGCCATAGTTTTTTCTTTTCTTCTTTTTTGTATAGTTTTTGTTTTGAATTTTGCTCTTTGACTCCAATTCTCTCTGACACTATTTTCTGGACTTCTTACGTCCCTAGATAGGCCTTAAAAAGACATAAAACTCAACAACAAACATCATTCAATGATGTATTATGTATGTATGTATATCAACAAAGTTTTGACTGCAGGACTTGTAACTACTACACTGACGGCCCAGTGTGTGTGGGTCAGACCACTGACAAACAAACAGCATCTTTTAACTCACCATTTGAAGATTAACTGAACTCTCCTGATCATAATAATCCACCAAAAAACGGGTCATAACAATTTAAATCCAGTGAAAGATGTAATCCTTTAGAAACTCACAGCTCCCTGTTGCTTCTGTGTCTGTGATTACCTGTTGGTTGGATTGTGACTTTTGGATCAAACCATCTGTAGATAGAGGGGGTTGCCTTTTTGATGTATAATATATGGCATTAGTACAATGTGTTTGACTTTAAATAGAATTGATTATTAATACACATTACTAAAAATGATAGCTAAAAAATAAGAGATTTGCAAAGTTGCTTCAGCACCCCTAAAAAGAGTCTTAAATCGCCTATGGTTGGAGCTAATGGTCGTCTGACATAGCAGTGAGAGATTAGCTGTGTATGGTGTCATAATATGATATCCATAACATCATAAGGCTGAGGGTTCCCTTAAAGATAAGAAACAGTTTGAGGTTAAATCTGTTGCTCTTCTCTGATATGTGCCAGGAATGGTTATATACAGTAAGTACTCTTACACTGTAAATGTACTCCATAACAAATAAACATTTTGAATTCAAACCTTAAAATGTATATTTATTTTCAACAAATAAACAATTTGACGAAGTCAGCTGCATTATGTTTTTTTTTTTTGCTTTAATTGTTTAAGTTGTTCTGCGAGTGTGAAGCAAGGACAAGATCAAAGATGACCACACACACAGTACACGCCTGTTACATCATTGTCTGTTACCCATCATGCAACACTGCAGAGACAATGCAAAAATTATTTTAAAAATAATTGTTTACTTTTTTTGTACTTTAACTTGAGAAAGGATATTTGAACTCCATAGTCGCCTCAGACAACAAGCGAGACAGTCAAAACAGAGTGACCACACACTGTTACTCTAAATGTGTCCATGGAACTTGCTTCTCAGCTTGGTAATGATTTGGGGGAATATTGTAGTAGACCAATTAAAAATTAGCATGGATAGTGTCAAGTTATGTTGTGTTTGACCACTTGTAGGGGCTGGTTTGAACAAAAATGCCAGAGCCACTTCCCAGTCCAATCCTGCCACTACACATTTACCCAACTGGGATCTGAGAAATGACAATAAAAAAGTATGTTTTTTTTACAGTTATTACTATTTTCCTAGATGTAATAATGCAGTAATCTTACCAGCTCATCTAAGCGTGCTCAGAGAAAGCAGATCAGACAGCACAAGATCCAAAACGCCACTGCAAAGGTAATAAAACCAGGGGAAACAACGGCAGAAGAAGCAGCATAATGCGTGCCAAAACTAGACTGCTTATATACTAAAATATCTTTATCAAAATTGCAGAAAAAGGAGGCGCTGAAACATTCAAAGACTGTATACATGGAAGTTGTCTCAGTAAAGTCACCAATGGGTTTATGAAGGGACTTTTGAAGCCTATGGTGGTGGCCATATTGGAAATGCTGTCACAAACTACATTTCGGTCAACCGAGTAACAGGCAAAGAGGTGAAGCTAAGGGGGGCCTTAAGCCTCCTGACAAAAAGCTACAACAACCCCGCCCGTCAATCAGATCACCCACGCCTCTCACTGTGAATAACTCTTATCCTATTACCATCAAAACAGGTGTGTAATAACAACCCCCCCCCCCATACAATATGTGCCAATATAAAGACATGAGCTATTCATAGTTTTTTTTTAAATAAAGTAAATATGTTACTTTCTGCTGTCAAAATGGACATTATAGGATTGGATTGTGTATGGGACATCCGGGTCTTTTTGAGCCACTTTCCAGCGCACACTTGAGGAACTGTCGTTTTTTGCACTTCCACATAGGCTTCATCATGAGGTTGTACCTTGGTCATCATCCAGGAGCTACCTTGGCTTGAGAGAGACATAGACTGCTGGCTACAATTACGTTAATTTGTGTCCGTTGGTTGTTGATATATGCACCTGTTTCCTAACAAGTAAGCTTTACCGTCTTTGAAAAGTCTTCTCTGTTTGTCCAGCTTTTCAAGTTCTCTCCTCAATTGAGCAAATAAATGGTTACTTAACTTTGTATGTTGTAAAGTGTTAGGAGTTCAGCCTTCTGAGATGAGTTTTCCTTTGGATGCAGAACTGACTCACAATATATTTATTTATATTCATCACATCCAGACAGCAAGCATACCCAGTCTTAAACTTCAAAAAATATGGGTTGAAATGATATCTCAGTGACTGTGGGAGGGGATTTTCTATTTGTTGATGAAATAGGAGGATTTTTACATAAAGTCTTTCATAGGCCAGCCTTAACAGAGGTTTGGTCTTTGTGATCATTCTGTAAACAGCAGACATAACATCTAACATCTATTTTCCTGCATCTCATCTCATGAAAGATACTCTAATCATAATTGGCTTCATAATGTCAAAACATGTTATGCAACACTTCTTTGTGACATTAAAATAATTGCAGCCAATTCCAATTCTTTGAATGGAATTTATGTATTCAGGATGGGCAGACTACAGACTCATGCTCTCCATTGGCTCATTGAAATCACTGAATATGGCCCGGCCATTTCATTTAGTGAAAATGACCTTTTTTCAGTTTCATCAAGTAATAATTACCCAAGGAGGAGCCTGAGGAAAGCTCACATGACAGTGAGGTTCCTGGCCTGCTTTATGTAATTATGATGCCTTTCTGTTGGCTGGCACAAGAAACTTTGTCATTATTTGGGATATTGAAAAGGTAATTTATAAAATGATACTCATCACTGAGGCAATGCCCAACACCACTGAGATTGCTCCTGTGAAAAACAGGCACACATGAGAACAGCTGTGACCCGGCCAAGACGCAATTCTGAAACTAACAGAATCAAGTAAACTACCTTAAACAAAAGAGCAAGACTTCTGCATTGATCAATGATTAATACAAATTCAACAAGGCAGTTCACTTTTATAACTGAAACTATAAGTAATACCTGCAGCTTGAGCACTGTACGCTTGGAAAGCACAATAATAAAGGCCCCACACATCTGTGCAGGTGTTTATCCGAACTTATCTCAGATGATTAAACCTCTTCTAGGGTAAAAGGTGCAAGGAGTAATGCTAGACATTGGCCCACTTCCAATCTCCACACTCTTGGACCTGCTGACTCTAAGGTGCATTATTACATAGATTCACGTTCACATCTTCAAATGCATGATGGCTACAAATGCCATGTAGCACCCTTATCGTCAGTCTGCATGTCTGCAGACTCTGATGTTCATCTTGCCCAGATTTGATGATGTTGTCTAAAATGTGGTTGTGCTTCTACAGAATAACTGAAAACAAGTGGAGCATTAGAGGAGGAGACGAACCGCCCCTCCCCAAAAAAAAATAAAAAAATAAAATAAATAAATATTTTATTGCACATATAATTTTTAGTTCTACCTACTATTTACAGAACATAGGCCCAGAGATCTCTGGTTGAAATGTTGTGATGAATTAAAAACTTTTTGTGGCATTTGAACAAACTCAATACCTTGAGTTTAAAAGAAAGTTCGGAATCATTAAATCACTTCATGTATTTTCCTTGTCATCATCATCATCGTCATTTTGTGATTATTAGACCGTTTTAATCTCAATATTTTACTGCAAGTTATTGACATCATTTGGAGGATAGTTCTTAGTTTGACAAACGAAGCATTCATGCATTTTTACAGAACTCCAATTAAAATTATTAAGATATTAAGATCATAAGATTTTTAGACTAGCAAAAATGCAATCCTTTCAGTTTAAGGATTCAGTCACTGCATCACTGCTCCTCGCCCTGCCCCTGCTTCCCAAAGGAGTTGCCTGTCAACTCTGCTACACTGGCTCTTTTTCAGCATCTGCAGCGAGCGCTGGGAGGCAACTCTACCTAATTGGCTTTCATGTCAGAAAGTTACTTGATGTAGTGGTTATCAGGGCTTTTTGAAGACAAATGTTAAACCACACAAACAAACTGAACATACACTGCTTTAGTCAGTGTATGTGTGTTCTACTATCAACTTGATTGGGGCTACACAGAAGCTTTTATTTTCTCTATTCTGCTGTCTTTCACTGTGTTGATTGAAAAGCTCATATCAAAATTTCCCCTATTGTCTCTCTAAGTATCAAGTGATATGGTAAGACATCAAATTAAGGTCACAATATTCACCAGTAACTAGTTGGTTATTAGCATACTAATACTGTAAGTAGCGTACTGGTTACTGATTAGTACCTTATTCTAAATATTCTAAATGACCAAAGTCTATAACTAATAGGCCATTTACTAAGAGTTTTCCCTCAATACCCTCCTGGTTACTGATTATTGATAGTAAGTAAAGATTTAATGTACTCTCTTAAGTATTATCATCCACCAAAAACAGATCCCATCCATAAAGGTCAACAGATTGCTTCAAATGTACCTCCGTTGTTTCGCTGACCTTTTGATGACACCTCATAACAGCCCATAACAGCCAATGAGATCCTCTGTTGAAAGGAGGTGCCTCCCCCTGTTCTGACGGCCAATTGAAAGTAACTGTGCCGATGACTGAAATTTCTTGTAGAGAAAGGATATTCTCAAAACATGAATATGCTGCTTATATCAATACTTCGGGGTGATTTCTTCATGTACACACTAAGGAGATTGACTTAAAGTATGAGTAGTTTTCAGAACACTATTAAAAGTATCAATTATGTGATATTCATACCAAGATAGGCTATGAGCCAGGCCAGGTCAGGCACTATACGCGACCGTTCCCTGCTACTCTAGTAAATGATTGTGTTTCCACAGAAAGCGCTATCTCCGGAGTTTGCCAGCAGCGCCACTAAGATCAGCTCGGTTTTAAATACACTGCTAGTCTGATGGGGCAATACTGCGGCGCTGACTGACTGCACTGCCGCAGTATTTGGAGATTGGGAGTGAAGCTCTGACAAACGAATGGTAAAAGATTTGACTATATCCATGGGATCACCCCTAATCCAGACAATACAATTTAACAAATTAATATGAAGAAGCTCAGCTTAAAGCAGAGCACACATCTTCCATAAAAGTACCTTTAAAAAAGAGCCCAGGATGCTGCCACAACCCGAGTGGCGTGGACGTGCACGCCACTGGGAAAATGGATGCCCTTGCAGGCATAGGCAAGCGGAATGTCTTCTACAATCAAAACGAAAGAAAGGTGTTGCTGTAACAGTGCCTTCCCTCTGGATTAGCAAAACAAAATAAAAGTTTGTCAGTCGTTGCTTTGGGGGTGGAGAAAGGACAAAAGCTCAAAAGACTTGTATGCCTTGTTTGGTAAGGCAAGTACTTAAAGGATGTAAGCGCTAGAAACACACGTGAATGGGACCTGGACAAATGCGGTGAGTTTGTGACACATCAATCTGCTGGAGCTTTATGCTGTGTATGTATCACTAATTCTTCATACGTATTTGTTGTACCCCGCGTACCGAACGAAAGTGAACCTACAACCTTAATCTACAGCTAGAGTAAAATTAAGTCGTCAACTGAAACATAAGGTCATTTATTGTACTCGATGATTGGGTGAATGAAATTATCTCAAGCTCTGTTTATGGAAAAGAAAAGAAGGAGTAATAAACAAAGTCAACTAATTATTTCCTAAATTAGAATTTATAACATTAAAACTATGCTAGGTTAAAATTTACATACAGCTGGTGCAACCCAGTGCTGGGGGCCTGTTCTAATAAGCAGGATTTGCAGTTATCGAGGCGACTTCAGGTTTCACCTCTTAGCGAAACAAATGACATAAGCCTGTTCTTTAATGTTACGTGAAGAGTGATGATATAATTTTCAGGATCATAGATTGAGCTCTTTCATGCAAATGAAACAGATACATAGGAGTCATACTGTGGTTAGCATTCAGTGCAGGTAGCCATCTGGGCAAAGGCTGGAGATGATTGGCAGCTTGATACTCTTCAGAGATCTTTGTTATATTTACATTTATTCAGGTTGGACTGCCATGTGTGAGTTGTTTTGTCCTTAAGACAAGCAATCCAATCAGATATCATCAAATGACAAAGAGACAAATGCTTTAAACATATAGACAGAAAGTCCCCGCCAATTGTTTTCGACTATGTTGTTATAATTTACTGTCTGAAGTGGCTTTAAACAGGGATTCAGCTGCATGGAGTAGCAACGAGAACGTCACTTTATGCTTGTACGACCTTTAAATATTGTCAAACAAAGCATCAGCATGAGAGCTCAAAAATCACTCACTTAACCTTTTGAATTTATTAACACCTGTGGCTTAATACAGAAACATTTCCTGATTCAATATTTCCTGTTGTGACTGGATTAGCCCTTTTTCTATTTGAGAGTTGTGAACACAGCTACAATTTATAAGCAGATAAGTCTGTATAGTTTGAAAAATGTGTTCACAAACAAAGCACTGAACTCTGTGGTTTAGACTTCGACCAGCTAGTATCACTGACTTAACTTAAAAAAAACATGAGGTTGATTCTTTGACCTGACCATTTTGGTTCGTCATTGCCAAACAGAGGGAAAATTGACCCCGGGAAGTGACGCTACTCTCTTTCAATTCTGAGACCAACATGTGAAGGTGTGATCTGGCTCGACAGCAGAGAAGGAAAAAAGCCCTAAAAACTTCCAGGTCAGTGGTTGACTCTCCACATTCCACCTGAGTCTTTATGCCGAGAGCAGCTTATACTAACATCACCCATCCATTCCCCTCTGTGGCTCCGGTGCCGCCTGAGGTGTAAGGTGAGATATTTTGGGTATCACTTCCGCTGCAATAGAATAGAAGAGAGGGACTGTTAAAATTGATCCATCCTGACCTCAGGAAGATGCTTCACCTTTTCCATTCTCTGTCACCTTGGCAAACCTTATATAATCATTTTTATTGATTACCTGTGACACATTATAGATTGTAAATTGGATAAACCTGTCGCGAATGATTAGCAACGTGACAAGCCCAAGATTAAGATTAAAACCATCCCTTTTGCAGACACTGTGAATAAACAAGACAGAAGCCCAGAGACGGGCTGGATTTCTGTTCTCAGGTATGACGTAAATGAACAGCAAAGCTCTGTGTCAAAACCTCTGTCCTTTAAGGCTCATTAAACCCTGCTGGTGCATGGCCACCTACAGGCTGACTGGCAGACAGAATGTGGAGTCAGAATGACAGACAAGGGGGCTAGCAGATAGGAAGTAAAGTGAGCATACAAGCAAGATTGAGGAGGATACAGCAGGCTTGTGACCGTGAACATTAACATAACCTTACTCTTCATGCTGCCTACACGCCTGATTAATGAGGACAGGCCCAGTGAATGGCTGAGTGAGTTGGTGAGCACGGAGAGAGGAGGATAAGTAGACGGGGAGAAAGGAAATAAAATATGGACAGATATTGTGGACAGAGGTAAGGAAATTGTGGCCGAGAGAGGATTGGAGGGTTCAGAGAAAGCTTACTGAAAATCAGTAACCAGGCTTAGACACAGTGATCTGGCTTTTAGATCCCTTCACTTCTGAAGTTTGAAAAAACAAAACTTATTACAGACAGTGTTTGCATTTGTCTTGTCAACACAAATTCCTAAGATATCCAGCATGATGATTAACAAGTGACAAAAACACTTTTTGGAATTAGAATTAGCTTTATTGGACAGATATGCTCACACTCACACACAAGGAATTTGACTTTGGTGAACTGTGCTCTCATTGTACAAAACATTAAATATCAACAATAAACACAAAAAACCAAAGCCTACTTTGTACAAGGCTAATTTACTGCTTGTAGCAACCCACCTGAGAATGTTACATTTGTTGTTATGAAAAGGCGATAATTTAGCACGCTAGCACAAGCTAGCTGGTGTTTGGCTCCTGCCTGTCCCACAGAAATCAGGCCAACTCTCCTTCTACAGGTGAAAGCCAACCCAGGGTTCACCCTTGTTTTGGAACGCGTTTTATCCATGTGGCAATTTGCCACACTGTGTTTATATTTTCACTGCTTTGCCACTACGTACGTTATATTTGCCGTTTTTTATTGCGTCCAATTGTTGTATTGTATCCAATCCCAAACTCACCTGCGCGCTGTCATTGGCTAGGGGATGTGCACTTGCTCCCCGCCCAGAAACGCTCTAAGTCAACCAAAAAAAACAAAACATGAAAATACAGGCAGAGGACAGGCTCTCTACAGACACAGTCACCACCAGTGTTGTCACAGATTACTTGAAAAAGTAATCCGATTACTGATTACTGATTACTCCTCAAAAAAGTAATCCAGTTACTTTACTGATTACTTTATCATCAAAGTAACTAAGTTACTTTAAAAGTAATGTAGTGTCAAATTTAGGAGAGACCCATACTCAGGCCTGGGCCAGAAGTAGCCTAAGCTGGGACTCCAATATAAACACAACACTTTGTTGCTCTAAGTCTGAGTTGTCATTTAGGTAGAGTCAGAGGGCCTCATTTATCAATCTTGCGTGAAAACAGGCGCAGATCTGAGCGCAGATTTGGTCTTACGACAGGACACACGTGCGATTTATGAAACGTTCGTATCTGACCAATCTGAGCGTACGAATGAGCGGGCCTTGATAAATGCGGCGGCTGAATTCGATCGTCATTAACATGTTACGCCCATAAATATTCCTGGTTCGGAGGCCTCGCCCACTGAGGTCAAACATGGAGAGACGAAACACGATTAAGAAAAGAAACTTTTCTGACACGGAGATCGACATCCTGACATCGGAGGTGGAAAGAAACAAAACAGTGCTTTTTGGCAGTCTGAAGAGTGGCATAAAAGGGGCTCATAAAAACGCTGTCTGGAAAAAGATAACGGAGGCAGTCAACAGCGTTGCCGTACAGGAACGGACTCCAGCTGAGGTTTGAATATAATTCTCAATAACTTAACCCATGCCTAACGACTTAAATGAATCTTTTCATCCGCAGCCTAAAAGCTTATGTCTGCTAATTGATCAAAACAATTCTTTACATTTAGGTCAAGAAAAAATGGTCGGATTTGAAGCTGGCCACCAAGAAACGTGTTGCTGCGTTTAAACGCAGCATCAGGCAGACTGGAGGAGGCCAACCAGACTCCAGCCTGATCCTGACGGGGACGGAGGAAAGAATTGCCTCCTTAATTGGGTCCGAGTCGATCTGTGGCATAAGTGGTGGAGGTGACACAGACGCACTGGCATCAGACCCAGAGCAGAATGGTAACTAACAACCCCCTTTTGCTTGCATTAAAAAATCAAACTGACTGTACACCTTTTCTTACAAATAATAAGGCTTACACATGTTACATGGGTGACATTTTTATTGTATTAAATATTTCAGAGCCAGGCACCAGCATGATGTCAGCCAGATCTGCTCCCCAGGGCGGTCCCACTATTACTGCCGAGAGTGAGCGCGTGCCCTCGGCCCCCCGTGCTGCGCCCAGACCGAACCTGATCACGGCAGAGGTCCTGGAGAGACAAGGGGAGATATGCAGGTTATTGGCCTCAGTCGTCGGCGCACTTGACGCAATTAATGAGACACTAAAAGAAATAAATGAAACTCTAAAAAAGCCATAATAAAATGTTTAAATGACTAAATGTTGTCTGTGTTTAGTATGCCTTTAGCCAATTCCACCAACAATACTTCACATTACTGATTAATACTGCAGAGCATTTGCAAGAGTTTAAGGTATACTTTACGTTTTAAAAGCGACAAATGAGGTCCTGTCTCCTCCGTACAGCCCCCTGTGGAGGCTGTGCTGGCCACGGCTCCATGGGCATGGGCTCATCCGGCTGCGCCGCTCATTCACCAGTGCAATGTTGTGCAAAACTGAACAGGCCAAAATGATATCGCACACTTTGTCTGGGGTATACAGTAGCATTCCCCCTGCAGGTCCGAGACAGAGCCACCTGCCCTTCAGCAACCCGAAGCAGCGCTCGACTGTGACCCGTGTGCGTGTGTGCGCACTGTTGAACCTGCGTTCCTGCTCTGTAGCGGGGTTATAAGGTATTCCGTTAGAGGATAACCCTTGTCACCTAGAAGAACCATACCAAAATGTGAATCATCTGATACCTTGTTTAGTGTAATGCAATTTATCGAGGGTAGCCACTTACCGAGGAGATGACTTTGGCTCTGCAGTGCGCCCTCCTGCAGCCGCGCGCCAACAGAGCTGTTTTGAAAAATAAAAGAATCGTGTGTCCCCCCTGGCCACCTGGCCACCACGTTTAAAAGTGATAGCTTGGCATCACAAATCACCTGGACATTTATGGAGTGGTAGTTTTTGCGATTGATGAATGCGTAATCATTCATGGATGGTGCCTTCAGGCGCACAGGAGTACAATCAATCGCTCCAACCACATTTGGAAACCCAGCAATCTCATAAAATTGCCTTTTAATCACATCATTGTATGGGAACCGAATGTATTTTCGGGAGAGAGATTTTATTGCAGCCAACACTGCTGGCATCGTCCTGCTGATCGTTGGCTGGGAGACCCCAGCCCTGTCCCCGACCTCTCGCTGAAAGGTCCCGGTGGCCAAAAACCCCAGCGTGGCGAGCACCTGAACTGGTACAGGTAAGGCATTTGACCGCCTGGTTTCTCTCTTTAATCCAGCAGCTACATTATTGCATAAATCAATAAGCACATGCCTTGGGAGCCGAAAGCGACTGATCAACCAGGCATCACTCTCCATGAGGAGATCCCTGCGGTCCCTGAAGACGCGCTCACGTCTGACACGCACGTATTGCTCCTCCAAAATAAGCAAGTCTGCCATCATCAAGACTTGATAACTGTCAAAGCATCTGTTTAAATAGGGGAATGAATAAACATCTGACCAACCACAGTGGAACGATGATTATCTCAACAGGTGCTTTCAATTTTTGTTCCAGTTCTGTCACACCCATCGGACAAAAACAAAAACAATTACACATTTTTGCCATTAGTTAATTTGCAAACACACATTTCTGCTTGTATTTATGATTCTTTCACATTTTAATGTGTAATAATTAGTTGTCATCTTAGGCTATTTATCCTATTGTTTAATTTTTTGAAAGTGGTATCAGTAAAAACATGGGCTTTAAAAGAAATGTTTTCGTTTTAATAATCCGTTTTGATCTGTTCTAAATATGTGACTGCTTATGCTTAATGACAGCTGAGTTTTGTTCATTATTTTCCGCCAGATTTTGCTGTGCTGCACCGCAAATCCACAGACTCGAATTTGCGTACACGAGCTCAGACCTGACGTGAGATCTGATCGCAGCTTCCGCTTACGTCCAAATTGATAAATGCCGAAGTTTGCGTGGAAATGGTCGTACGCACGGTTTTCGGTCGTACGTTTGTTTGATAAATGAGGCCCAGAGTCTTTAAAGTTTGCAGAATGTTCCTCAAAGTCAGGACCAGAAGACAGCAAAGTCTGTGATCATAAAAGCTTTATTCATCTTTACAGAGTCAAAAAGCAGTGAGTTGCCCAGCTGGAGAACTAACAAAATCATCAAAAACATCCCTATTTAAACCCCTTGTTTTAGTTTCCCCACGCCTTTTTCTTTCATTTCTGTTGGGTTGGCATAATTTTATTGGTGGTCGAAAGGTGTCACTCCCTTAGACCCTCCTAGGGGCAGTTGTTTTTCTCATAGTGTCTGTCTATAATTTATGGCCTTCATTATTTTCCCTTCTCATCCTACCTAGTCCGTCGTCGGATCCTTATCAGTCTTTTTGGCCAGATGCATGGCCCTAATTGCGTCATAGGCACTTTCAAGTTGGTCTGTCGTCCGTGCTCCGGCTTAAAGAGCTACGACTCTTCAGGCTGACCTGTTGTTATCTTGGCCTGTGAGTCTGCTTTATCGAGGCCCCAGCTTTGACATGCACATAGGTGCAGACTATATTTCTTAGCCTCAGAGGATCATGTTAACTGTCTATGATGTGCTGTACACACTGTTTTCGCTCTGTACTTTAGATGTGAAGTTTTATTAAGACATAGAGTTTACTGAGCAACATATAATTTCTTGTGAACACTCAAATACAAGTATTGATTATAGATATATATATATATGTCTACAGGACACATGTCTACAGGAAAAAGACACCACAGTAACTTATTAGTTACTTTTTACCGATTTCCTCCCTTCGCTGCCTCAACATAACGCCGAATTTCCACCAGATCCGTGTGCATTGCGTGTCCGCTCCGGTGCGTGACGGCTCCGTGCACCCCCGTCCTTCAATACCCACCGGCTGCGTGCTCCGTCCGCAGCACGCAGAGCACAGCCGGTCAGCTGGGGTGCAGAGACAAAGGAATTCCCGCTGTATTTTAAAGATTAACTCGTGACAGCACGAGATAATACGATGTACATGGTATTAAACTCTATATAAACCTTATAAACACATAAACAAACACACATACAGTCGTTTTTCTGAACCGTTAAAAAGGAGTCTTTTATTCTGAAAATAAACCGGATGTTTTAATGTTGTATCGGTGTCTGACTTCCCGTCCCGCTTGTTATTTTCTGTGCTGAATTGATGCTTCGTGCTCCGGCATCCGGCAAAAATAGAAGCCTTGCGTATCAGCTCCGGAGGGCTCCGGACTGCCGGAGCTGAGACGCAGCGCAGCGGACCCAGTGGAAGCACACACATTAAATAAAGTGAAACGTCTCAGCTCCGGAGGGCTCCGGACTGCCGGAGCTGAGACGGAGCTGAGACGCAGCGCAGCGGACCCAGTGGAAGCACACACATTGAATAAAGTGAAACGTATCAGCTCCGCTCATTCTCTTCGAAAATGACAACAAAATTCTGCATTCTACATACATTATGAGGCAATAACAAAATAGTAACGCACAGCCACTTAAGGAAACTAACTTTAATCAGATTACTGGTTTGGAAAAATGAACGCGTTAGATTACTCGTTACTGAAAGAAAGTAATCAGATTAAAATAACGCGTTAATTTGTAGCGCGTTAGTGACAACACTGGTCACCACCACACAAACCCATAAGTGATGATTGAGCAGCATTACTTTTGTACAACTCTATACTTTATTTTTTATTTGGAAAAAGTAACTTACTGTATAAGGCAAACTCGCCCAAAGAATTTCTTTAAAAATCCAGATATATTTTACCGACATTATTGTTAGTTGTAGATTGAGAGATTCCATTTATAAAATCACTGGGCACAGACACTCAAGAAAGTTGCAACAATGGAATCAAACTGTGGTCGTACAGTGAAATGATTAGGTTATACAATCTTTATCATTTATAGGGCTTTCACACTTGCAGAAAACTCCTGAAAAACACCTGATATTTCCAGGAGGAGCTGTATGTGTGAATGCAAACCGCTGAATTTTTCAGCACAATGTACTCTGCATGTACTCTGAACTGCTGGCAATAAATGATTTTTGAAGAGGTGTAAATAAACTCTTTTGGTTACCTTTTCTTGAGAGCAGGATGTTCAGTATACAAGGTCAGAAGACATACTGTAACTGTTCTAAAGACCTGTCTTACAACCATCCACTACCACCGGGGCGGCTGTGGCTCAGTGTCGTCATCTCTCAATCGGAAGGATGAGTGTTTGATCCCCAGCTGCTGCAGCAAGACACTTAGTGGTTCACAACCATTTTTAAAACATGACACTTCTTCATAAGCAATATGAGTACAGGTATCTTCATAAAACTATAGTAAGGACACATTCAAAGCAGAATTGTTTATCTGTCAGAGAGGCAAACCTGTGGAATAGCTTTAATAGAGATTAAGACATGTATTGTTCACTCAGTACATTTAAAAAAAAATAAAAAATAGCAATAAAGAAAATACATGACGATTAGTATTTTTCAAATGATTGTGATTATGGTTTGGGATTTAGCGTACTTCTAACTGCTTACTTTTTAGTATGAAATGCTGGAACTTCAGTTTTTGTGTTCTTTCTTTCGTTTGGAAGGTTATTTTGTTTTGGTATGTAGTTGAAGGGTTGGCTAGGAGAGTACTCAAAACGTTGGGAATAATAAGCCAAATGGGTCGGTTTAATCCCTAAATTAATTTATTCGTAACTTTCATCTGTATTTTTAAATCATCATAATACTCCCAAATGTGTTTTGGTAGGGAGACATTTCTAATGCTGACTGAAATAAACAACAACAGCAACAAAAGAATATTTCTATGCAAACTGTCAGAAATCACAATGAAACTGGCCCTATTTCTTTTTAAGGCAATAAACTAACAAAAACATGCTACTGCGTTCTCCTAGCTGCCTTCCTTTTTTTATGTTTTAGGCTAGTTTAACTTTACCGTAGCAATTAAAGAGGTGCTGTAAAAATTTTAACAGAGAGCATAACAAGATTTCTTTTGCTTTGAAGCTAGCCTGCATGAAGAGGACACTCAAAGAACTGACATTTTTGGCACTTCCTCCTTGGCTTGATTTCTGAACACCGGCTGTGGCCACATAGTAAGACACTAATTAAGACTGCTATAAGGAGTTTTGAGCTGAACTGAAAAAAGAAACATTTTAAAAAATTGAACAGCCAAATCCTTTATCAACTGACCAACTGATTCATATTGTAATTAAGGCGGATAATATTACTTGTAGGTCTAAATAAAGACTGAAAAGACAGCCAAATACCAGTGCAGCATGGGGTGTCAAGTTTCAAACAACGACAGGACATCGTAACCAGCAGGTTATTCTTTGACATCCAACACATATTAAGTCCTGTCTAAAGATGTAACACATTGGCTAAGCCTGCCACAGAGAATCTCCAGCTGTGTTGATAAGTTACAGCAGGTGGTTGGCTTGATGGGGGCCGAGCATCAGTTTGGGCCACGTTGGATGTCGTGACACTGGAAATGTCAGCCCCTCCAAGTTTGGTGTCTTGCTGGCTTTCAACACAGCAAAATATAGATCTCTACTCACTGCCATGAGGACAGCAGACAATGGCTGAGTGTTCACACCCCCAGAGCTTGAAATGAATGGAGAACTACGATCAATATCTGACCAACCATGAAAGATAGTTGTACGATAATACATTTAATAGCTCACTTCAACCAGCATTTGCAGGGTACTCCAAAGCACAGCCCAATGCCTGAATGATGTTTCAAAAGCCTTTCACAGCTCCCTGCTATCACCTCATGATGCATTTTATAGCAACATCCACATCTTCAGTAAAGTGTTTTTAAAAATGATGTGACATTTACATTTCATACAACAGGTAGCACATACACGGCTACACGCAGTTCATCTGTTTGCTCTCTTTGTTTCACTAATGCGTACACATTAACAGGCATTTGCCAGTTTTGCTGTAAATGAGCTGTCAGCCTCTTTCACCCGAGCTTGAGAAGACGTGGGCTTATCACAATAGTGCTTGACAGAATTAAATGTTAATGGAGGGCAGGCCACACAGAGGGAGGCTGCTGGAGCTCTGATCAGCCTCTTGAAGCACCTTCATCAGCCGTAGCTGTCACGGTTAAGGCAACAAGTGTCATCAGATATGTGCCTACTGACCTTCTTGCTTTTCTGATGGCTTTCTTATGTGTATGAAAATACAGAGCTCATTAATAGCAACATTTCCTTGTGAATGAGGTTGGTAAACTTCAAGGCGTTGTAAAAACAGTTGATGAAAGCAAGCAATTTAGAGTATGTTCTAGCTAAATAGGTTTGTTCTTTAGCAGGTCATTCATAATAGGATATGAGTCATTGAAAAATAGTTTGACATTTTTTGGAAACACACTTGAAGCTTTTAAGTAGAGCCATTTTTAAAATATGGCACTTCATGGCAATTTATTTGAATGGCTACTGTCCATAATTACTCATCACGCATTCAAAATTAATCTCTAACAAAAGTCATGTTTAACTCGAGCTAAAAACAAATTCATATCAAATACTAGGGCTGGGAATCTCAGGGTACCGCACGATACGATGCGCGATACATGGCTCACGATAACGATAGTATCTCGATATGGCGATACTGCGATTATCGATATATTGCTCTTGATAACCTACTATATATCTGTGTGTTTTTAGGGGTGAAACAAAAACAAACAAAAAAATGAATTTCATAGTTTATATTTTGCAGCATAATTTAACAGTACAAACAGCAATACTGCAAAAACAATGACACTTTAGTGCAACATCACTGTAAACAGGATTTGTTTTTAGGTGTCTGACAAACAGTGACACTATTTTCTATTTTGATAAGTTTAGTCTATTTAAAAATGTCTTTGTTGGGGGTCTAGAGGACTCCCCCAGAACATTTTTAACATCAGAAATGTCTTTTCTACATTCTGATTAATTTTTATGCACAATTTGAGGGTTTTCTGCACCACTTTAAAATAATGATTTAGTATTGTGTCATCTTTTGTGTCTTTAAATCTATTTTAGTGTTCAGGTACATTCACACAGTTATCATTCATTTAAAAACACGAGGACTTCAAACATAATACAGAATGTGTTCATTCTGTGACACATGGTCAAAGTAACTTTTACTGTTAGAAGAGTTTTATTCATAGAGGGGGCGGGACATCGTTAACTGACAGACAGACAGTCACCATGGTTACTCACTCTCACCTGCATGATGCACACTGAATGAGAGGAGAGAGAGCAGCTGACTGACATCACTTATAAGTTATAGCAGCATGCATGGAAATCAATGTATTGAAATAAATGATTGTACTAATTCAAACATTTTTTTAAACCACCAAGGTCTGGACCTCGCGGATATCATCGCCTCCCTCCGTTTCATAACATCGTTAAATTCTCGTTTCCGTTATCACAACAGGTGAGCTTCAGGTGGAGAGTCTTGTTGGTAACTTGTAAAAAACAAGAGAGAGCAGAAAAAACCGACAGCATCAGTTTAAATACCGGGGTTATATCTCCCACCACTGTCTGTCTGAGCTCCGCTCTGTGTGACTCTCAGCAGACTGTTAACGTCTCTTGGGCTCGTTAAAACGGTTCACTGTGTCCCCATCCGAAGTAGGCTATACAAACCTTAACTTTGCAAACTCTTCAGATAACTGTTTCTCGAGCCCTGTCGGTTTGGACAAATCTCAAACAGTTGTATATAACCGGGATAGAGTTCTTTTAACGGACTACTCTTAAGTTTCGTTTTCATGTTCAGCGGGAATCCCGCTCCGCTGCGGAACAGACGGTGAGGGGGAGACGAGTCTGCGTGGGAGCAGAAACTGCAGCATGTGACTCGACTCATTAAGGAGGCACGATGAAAGAAGTTAATAGCGGCTATGCTTTGATAATAACTTTAGAAAAAACCGATACGCGGCGAGAGCGCATCGATTATCCATCTTCAAATTAAATATCGCGATAGTTCGCCATACCGATATTTTGTCACACTCCTATCAAATACCATACAGTACCAAGACATAGCCTTAACTGTAAGTAACATCAAATATGGATTTTGATATTTAACTTTAAGTTGACAATAAGTGTAAACAACTTTGATAATAAGTTCATTTTCAGCTGAATTTTTGCGGTATTATTTAAAGGGGGGGGGGGTTAAGCTTGGTCATTTTGGAGGGTTGTGATTTCTTATCATTTTTTCCAACTGCGGCAAATCATTATGACATTTTCTGTCATAATTCAACAACAAACAGATTTCAAATGTTAAAGTTCTTGTTTCTCTCCATCTGGATGTGTTTATTAATGACACACTTAATTCTACCTACTACAACTTATGCCTTGTTTAATGAAGTGAAGAAAATATGACAGGAAACATTGGGTTACCCTGCATTCCTTTGGTGTTGGAAACGTTTGATATAATTTGTTTCTAAAATATTGAAATATTTGTTTCTGACTGATTTTTATGGTGACGACTTTGTCAAGCTGCACTGACTCATGAGGTCCAAGAAGAGTTGACAAACTCGACACTTACACTATGCAATAAAATAGCAGCTCAATGACATCCTCATGGACCAAAACTTTGCATGAATTAACATTTTGCATTTACATTTTTTTACCATTAGTTATTAGTTAACTATTATTTGATGATAAAACACAATTCTCTTTATTTATAGCGTCCATGTTGTTTTCATATTACAACTGGTGAAGACACCAAAGTAGGACAAAAGACTACACAACTGTGAAAATGAGACCATCTGAAAAGTATTAATGTATAAATACTGCTATGTGTGTCTCATATTCTGTGCACCAGCAACTCTAAATCAGAACAATCAACACATTATATGTTGTTAGTGAAATTGGTACATGGACCTATGCTTAAAAACAATTGATTTTGTTTGCCTTTTCCTATTGTTTGATTCGACATGGTGGTTCTTTCTACATGCATAATGGTTGGTTCCAATCTGCGAGCTGGGCTATGATGCTAATTGGATGCTGCTTCATATTGACTGTGCAAACATACTCTAATCAAGCTAGCAAATAAGCAACTAACAAATGCATGGGCTTTGTGTAGCCACTGAAGATCAAGGCATCAAAAAGTTTGCAACAGTAGCAGATGTGTCAGTGACTTATCTAACAGAATTCAGCTTCTTGATTTGATACAGGCTGGCGACTGCACTTCTGTATGGAAAGTATGGCAACATGATTGCGATGACAAGAGCAGTTCAAGATCTGCGGAGACACCTGCGCAATTTAGCACCAGGGACAGTGAGGCGACTGACATTTATTCTCCAACAAGAGCTTTTTAAAAAAATTAATCAAGGCTTGAAAGGCTGAGAACACAGAGTGAGAGCAGCTGAGAAGATTGAGAAAGTCTGTTAGCAGCAGCACAGGGAAATGAGCAACAGGAGAGGAGAACGTGGGTGGGTCGGCTCAAGTGGTATAAAGCAGCTGGCTATCATGGGCTTCATCCGTGTCACAGTGTAAACATGCCTGTTATATCCCAAATCCCCAGACACATGCAACTATCGACAAATCCCACCAGGGAAATGTCGGTTTGTGAGTGAACGTGTGGTAGACATGTTCCTGAACTGTGTAGGAGAGGGATTGCTGTTTCAGCTTATGCCCTAAGAACTGCCCAAGGCTGACAGCTCTTGTGCCAACTGGATTCAGCAGGCTGGTACTGACCTACGAGCTACGTACATCACTGCTCAAGGTTTGTATTGTGTATGATTATCTTCGCGTAAGCATGTTATCTAGAATTAGTAGACATATACTTTAATTCCCCCCTCACAGAGGCATTAGACATGGACTGAGCAATGAAAAACCTGTTTGAAAAGGGGACACGTGACTGGAAATCAATGAGGAATGTCACACTGATAGGTTTTCAAATCTGAGTTTCTAATCCCTAACAGCTTTAACATGATAGATTTCATTTCCTCCCATTTTAGTGGCAGTGATGTGAAACAGCACATTATCTGCCATAACTTGTTGTTTTGCTCCTGAGCAAGAGAAGACTCTGAGATAAGACAAAAAGAGAAAGAAAATGAGTGCACGAGGAGTGAAATCAAGGCGTGGGGTTTATCTTTATTTCATCAGTGGTTCAATTTCTAAAACAGTGTGCCCCATTATCTCCTTATGCATTATTTATCAGTAAATCAACTCTATATAACCTCATGATGTGCTGTTAGGATTCCATGTATGAAATGTCACCATCAATATGCTCAAAGGCTAACATTAGATGGCATTATCGAGTAAAGGAATCATGTTTTTAATATGCAGGTAGCTAGCTGCTCAGATTCAGTTAGCATCATAAATTGTGCTGCTGCAGCTTTGATGACAGCTTTTCAAATGAAATTGCATGAAACAGCGATCAATGGGAGATATGGAGAAGTGCAGCCAATCATATTTTCTTGATCTGGATGGAGCCATAGAGGCATTCAATTATATCATAATGGGTAATGGAAATTACTTAGCACAGTAGCAGCTGGGATTGTTTCATGCATGCATACAAAGACATGTATGAAACACAAACTATTGTAAGTTCCGCTATGGGAGCCTCAGGTTAACTTCATGCACAGTCGGTTCAGATCTCAGCTATCTCTAGCAGCATCCAACTCAAAGTTTATTTTGCTCTCTTTAATCATTTACCTGATATACAGCCCCTGATAGCAGCTGTGATTCAGTCTGAATAAACAGGGAGCAGATGGACACTTGGAAGCACGAGTGTCAATCAGCTGGGATGGAGGCAGCAAGAGATACTGGAGAGCCTAAAGACGCCATTATGAGAACATGCAAATGTATGAAAATAAATGCACACACAAACACTGTCAAATACCCACAACGAGGGTAAGGCCAACATACAATTTGACAAACTTACAAGTCAGCTACAACTACAGTGTTAGAAGTATGTATTATTTACTATATCTAATGAAAATAATTATTGCAACAGCTTATATCTGGATGTAACCACCTTATACTAACCATACATACGGTTTAAAGTTGATAGATATTCAAGCAACCAATGGGGCTGTTCTGCTTTTTCAACCATTATTCTGAATACTCAGCTTGGCATCAAGCTAATCTGTTCAGATTCACTTTCTCTGTAATGATCATCTGACAAGCATGTGTTTTCTTTGTTACCTTGGTGACAAATCCCGCCCCATCTAGTATGTAAATGGTTGGCTGAGAAGTTTCAGTAATAGCCCCCAGAGCGGCTAAATAAACTCTTAACAAACACTGTGATCTCTCTATGCTAGCCTGAAACAATTATCCATGGTTCACTGGATGCAAACAGCAGGATCCCCTTTTTTTTATGGCAGCTGATGTTTTGAAGTCTTCTAAAAGAACAACAACTGAATGTACACGACATAAGCCCATAAGATGTGCTAAAAGTGAAGCTTCACTGAAAGTAGAGTTCAGGTAACTTAGCTTACCGCGCTTTCCAAGAAGCTTGTGCTACATTGCATGTATGATGAAGCATGTGTGTTCCAAGCGCTATCTGATCTTGTTTATTTTAAGGCTGTAAATCAAATGTTAATTGACATCAGGCAGGTGTTCTGCTCTCACTTTGTAAACTCAGACAAAACTGAAGACTTTATCCTTGGATTCTGATTTGACTAGATGCATGTCTTGATTGTGTGAAAGAAGAGATGCCTTAATTTGTTTACAATTTTGAGACATTTTCAACCACAGTTAATGAATGCGTGTTGCCCTGGCACGTATACATGAATAACACCTTTCAATCAATCAATTAATCAATCAATCTTATTTGTATAGCACCAATTTATAACAGCTGTTATCTCAATAAACTTTACAAAAGAGCAGGTGAGAGACCTTACTCATTGTTATGTTACAAAAGAGCAGGCAAAATACCTTACTCATTGTTATATAATCTACAAAGACCCAACAATAATCCATCATTAGCACAGCACTAAGCAACATTAGCAAAGTTACAGTGGCAAGGGAAAACGTCCTCTTTACAGGCAGAAACCTCAAGCACAACCAGTTGATGTTGAACAACCATCTGCTGAAACTGTGTTGGGGTGGGAAAGGGATAGAGAGAAATGCAGAAGAAGGAGAAGAAGGAATAGGGACAAATAGAGCAACAACAACAATCAATAATATAGATTCATAGCAACAATGTCAGTCATGATGGTAAAAGTATGTGACATATTAGCAGTAATAGCTAAGTATGAAAATAGACTGATCAGTCTAATATTAACATAAGAAACTGTAAAGATGAAGAAACAGGAAGGACATATTATGTTAATTATAGAGGTTGGAGTAGAGCAGCTCAAAGATTCACTTTGAAATGTATAATAATGATAATAGATGTAAGGCTGATATTAATAGTTGTAGCTCTTAGAATCACTTAAATATTTGTATTCATGATAATAGATGTAAGGTTGATAGTTGGAGTCTGGAGACAGGGTCCTTTGAATTCATAAATGAAGCTCACAATAGGAAGGACTGTTTTCACTGAGGCTACAGAGTTACCTGCATTATTCAAGGTGAACAAGCAATTCAGAAGTTATTAAATGCACTCATACTCATTGGTATAATAATATATATATATATATATATATATATATATATATTTAATTTAATTAGGACAGTGCCCATTAATAGACATGTTTAGTTTAGAGGCTCAATTTCATCCGTAGTCCTAAAGGCCTTTGCACACCAAAGGCGACGTGAATAAACAGCACGAAATTGCGAATAATTCAGAGCTGATTTTTTACGCGTCTGTCTATGCACATCAGGGGCGACGCGATTTTGCGAATAAATTGTGTAAATTCTTAAAAAAATGCGGAATTAGAGAATCTACAGAACCTCAGACAAAAGAACTCACAGACAATTTTACAAACAAATCGGACACAGTTGTCACATAGGAAATAACAGACTCACATACAATTAGCTAATTGAAATTGCAGGATGAGCCAGCAGCCCCCGGGAAAGTGCACCAGAAGGGGGCGACATATATAAGTACATGACTGATTTGTTTTTAACTAATGTTAAAACATTTTTATTTGAAAGGTTATCAAATGTATTAGGAGTGAAATGCACATAGTTCTTTTGAGGACTTATAGATACAAAAAAAGTGGATGTGAGCAGAGTGACTACACACACTAAAATAGAAGCTACAAGAAGATATGAAAGGACAACCACATGGTTTGTGAGACTGAAATTAAAGTGTCAAAACATTTTCATCTCTGTCGTTTCAAACAGTAAAATCGTCAAATACGTACCAGGGTTCAGCAGGAGTGTAACTGGGGGGTGGGAGGGCTGTATCGTTAGGGGTTCTGGTAGAAGATCCTCACATGGAAATTGGAGGTTAATTATTGCTGCAAAAAAATAGAAATGATGACCCCATTAACCTTGTTATGAATTTCAATTTTCTTCCAACTCGTATCCTTAATGTCCATAAATATTAATGTCTCATAAAGTAAGGTCTATTATGATCCCATGATTCGTAAAAAATGATGCAAAACTGTAGATTAGTCTGTCACATTTTCTCCATTACCTTGTTGAAACTTCTCTGATCAATAGGACATTTCATACGAGGTGAAGACAAACCTAGAGGGTGAACACCTGACACTACAGTTCAAGCCCTTTGAAGAAGCTCACAGTCTTTGATATCTGTCTCTTCAAGTGTGGTGGATATATTTAAATCTGCCATATAGTGCAGCAATGCCAAACAAGTCTTTTGGAGTCGGAGTATTATTTATATTTCCTTTTTTTAAGAAAATATAAGATCAACAAAAGTGGACCTTTAAGGCGACGTCTAGACAGTACATTTTGCAGGGCACAGCCCAGTCTTTTTCGTTGAAAATAACTTTGTTGTTTTTTATGAGAAGCTTACTGCTTTCTTTTTTTTTTATTGTTGCTGGGCAACCACTTCATCCCCTGTCCCTAGCCAACCGTGTCCTGTCTTACACGGCCTCATATGACTATTGACACAGGTAGATCTTTTAGGTGGTGTGCAGAGCTATTCTAGCTCCTCTCAACAATATATTTTTAACCCTGTAACTTGCTCACAAAAGGATCATGTACAGACAGACCTCCATCACACTCTACCCTTTCTAAACTGTTGGTACTCATCAGGTTTTAACGAGCTCACAGAGCTTTTTTTGACAATCTGAATCAGAAGATTTACAAGCAAACCTCTTCTAAAATGTCAGAGAGATTAAGGGAAAGAACACAAATGGGTTTTGGCATGCATTGTTTTGGTTCTACTGCTCACAATTTATGGACCTGTGATGCTCCTCTATCCCCGCTAATCTCCGGTTGCCGGATATTAGAATGGATGAAAACGGTCTCAGTCCGACTAAGCAACAGGAAATAAGAGGCTGTAAGAGAGACACTCCTGATCCAACTCTCCTGGTGTTAGATTTAGAGGTCAGCTGGGTTTGAGCAGAGGGGAGGAGGACTTCTTGTCCTCAACAATGATGCTTGGTGTTTGAACATGGTGAGAGATGGTGATGGAAATGATGTCAGTAATTATGTCAGTAAGCAGATTTAGTGAAAACACCCTGGGTTTTCCGTTTCAGGGAGGTCAATCAAACCCGAGAAAAAGGGGTAACTCAAGACTGTTCAAGAGGGGAGGTAACTTTAGCTCTGAGTCAGTTACTATGGTAACTGACATACAGTACAAATACAAAAGTTCAAGCATTGATATGGATATATTTGTGCAAAACACTGTGCCTTTTCACAGATGTATGTTTTCATCACTTCTATATCTCAGCCCTCAGACAATATTCACCGCATTAGCCATTATGGCCGAAATAAGAAGAGGGAACTGTAATTCAATGCAGACAGGCATAAAGTGCAGTACAAAGTAGTGTTAGGTATTGTTTTGGATGTTGAAGACCTTTTTCTTTCCTTTTCTTTTCTGATAAACTCTCATGAAATAAAGTGATCAAGAAGACCTCATAGCTGGTTCTAACTTTGCTTTACCTTTTTTTTCTCACATTGTTTTAATGCTGCATTTAGGGGAAGTGTCAAAAGCCCATTTGTGTAAAAGTACAAAACAAAAAGCAGGAGGTGGGGGAGGAGCATTAGTAAGATGGTGCATTAACCTTTTCAGAGATACACTAGAATGATAGATACTCAATGACCCCTTTTCATGGAATACACAATATCCTGTACCGTAAAACATCCGGTGGGGCTCCATTTAGGTAATGCAAGCTACTCTTTGGTAACTGGCTACCCGCTGGATTGAAGGGTATAGTTTTTTAAATGAGTCAGGTTTGTTGCAGATGAAGTGAAGGAGTGCACCAAAATATAATGTGAATGTGCTCACTGTGTTAATGATGAGGAACTCGTATATGAAGCTTTTAGAGGAGGGTGAGGAGGAGGAGGAAATTTAGAAAATGAGTTCTTATAAAGGCTGCCAAAGTACTCAATGTGATTAAATGTAATTTTTTCTTCAAAAGCAATAAGCTCTTACCTCCTTTCTGCCAAAGTCTGAGAATGAATCATTCCAAATATGGTAACGTTTTCTCTCTCATCAACTATTAAACTGAAAAGAGACTACACATAGCTGTATCCAGCCAGTCATAGTGGTGATAAGGTGAACCCAATTCAATCAGACAAAAGCTTTGTCAATAGTAGACTACTATTTGCTTTGACCAGCCTTTGTTGTCTTGTCTTGTTCTATCTCTGTTTTTTTAGCAGGGTGTGTTACCAAAGGTTAACTTGATCACAGTAAGCAGAGGACAAGCTTTGTTCAAACCAGTGTCTGCTCAGAGGATTTTCACAAATTAGCTACCACCCACCAACAGACTCCACTAAAGTCGTGAGGTGCACTGTCCATTTTATTTTGAAGGTTAAAAAAATTGAATAACAAATATTGCTGCCTGGATTACGTTGAATCAATGCGATCAATCAAGTGTGAAGCGTGTGTTGGCTTATCAAGACTAAAGTTAATTCATGTCACTTGAAGTCTAATGTATACTTTAGATCATGATTTACAGAGACTCAACAACATCCAAATAAACAAGCTCTTAATGGGAACTTATTGTAAAGTTGACCTCAGCTCAGGGTAGAAACCTTGCGCAACATTTGAATCATTTGGTGGAGGGTCATTTGCAAGGATCACTTCACATGTAAACAGTTTTTAAGTGACAGAATTACCTTTTGCACTACAGAAATTTGAATTATACAGAAAGGAAGTTCTTTAATACTTAAAGCCAAGCAGTGTAAATGCCAGTGCATAATGATTCTATTATGCCCTTGTTGCTACAAACAGATATTGTTTTGCAAGGACAGATGTCATATCTGTATCCATTTTTTTTCAGCTTGTATGACATTTCCTATGTAGATCAGGAAATGTAAACTGGCAAGCCTTACATTTCCTCCAAAACGTATTTACTCAAGCAAACCAGTGCTATATATGGCAATTTATGGCAGACAATGGATGATGTAAGACCCAAAGCTAGAGTATATAATCAGTATACTGTAGAACTAAATGGTCAGCAATAAAGAAAGAGCCAGGCCGGGCCACAAAGACCCTTTAAAAGTGGTCAATAAGACCTATAAATCAATCAGAATCATATACAGTACTAGGGGCCAGAGGGACTATTCCAAAGCCCCCTCATATATAAGAACAAAGCCACTTCACAACTGCTGTTTAGGGAACATAATGGCTTTGGTTCAAGTAAGTACTTAAAGGGATACTTTACCCGTTGAAACATGAATCTGTATTGACATTGGGTCATATACTGTATGTAGTAGAAATGTGAACAACATTTTGAAGTTGGTGCCTTCTTGACCGAGAAAAGGCAGAAAGTGTCTTCTTGGCTCATGTGGATGAAAGACAACAACTCCCAGAATGCACAGCACCGCAGGCAACTCCCACTCTTCCAGAAGGAATTGGCATCTTAGAAATTCCTGGCAGCAAACGGACTCTATGTCTGTGTCCATAGGCAAACAGTGAGAGCACCGACACCACCAGTCCGCCCCAGCTCCGCCAGCGACAGGCAGATCTTGTGCCCCAGCTGCTGAGACCTGCCTGTCAGCAGCAGACAGCTCTCATTCCTCCATCAGCCTCAACTGCTCGCTGCTATATTGCAGCTCGTAGAGATAGCCACGAACATCCGATTTGAGCACAAGACCTTCAAAATCCCCTTCATCCATATCAGTTTAAAGTTGAAACATACTTTTTTTGCCATTCTCGGTTCTTATCAGCTTTCTCCACAGAGCCTGTTAGCATAGCTTCCTAGCAAGGTGGCGGACGTTAAGTTTAGTTTCTGGCAGTGAGGTCCCGCCCACTGATCTGTAATAGGTCTGTAGTTTCAGTGGTCGAAAATATGAGGAACTAGCGATGTAGTTTCACCCCAGCTAACCAATACAGCCTTCGATGACGCAAAATGACGATTTTTGCGTCATCGGAGGCTCCTTTTCAGAAAAGAAATAAGGTGCTTTCCCGTCTCAGGGCAAAATGAGGTCGGGATGCACGACCATTCAAAAATACTACCAGGTTTCTAATGATACAAAGCTTAATGCAAATGGGTGAAGTATCCCTTTAAGGAACAGCTGTGGTGACGCTTTTAAAAAATAATGTTGACACTAAATGGATTATGTGGCCCTCGGGTACCCTCACCTTACCTCCTCCTGTAAAGGATCCATAGATTGCTTTGTCACTTGAACTGCATAATGATTTGCTGGAAAGGACCAATTATGTTGTTTGTCTTGGCAGTGCAGCCAAATTAAAAAAGACTTCCTGGATCACATCTGAATCTGTCTAAAGCCTGGCTCACACTGCAGGATAACCGGCCCAATTTGAGGTCCGATTCCTCCTCCCCAACAATCGCAGGGTCGCTCCCGACTCAAGGCTGCTCGGAACCGATTCTCTGCCCAGATTGTCTTGTAGTGGGACTGGTACAAAGTTCCAGAAACCTACAGTCCTCGGTGGCTGCGGAGACGAGGACTCCTCTCCTCAGCCACCTGCGAGTCCATATACGTCGGCTTTTTTCTTTTTTTAGGTTTCTGTTCACATGACGGCACAGATCATCAGTGCAGCACTTTTCTGAAACATTGTATCCATATATCTACGTTTGTATCAACTTTCCTATATCCTACAACAACTTCCACTTCCTTCTCTGCCGTCCCCTGGAGTCCGTTGGAGTTTTAAATGAAACTTTATTAACAATTTTCAACGCTGCGTCCCGATTTTCACTCGTACAGTGTGAGCTCTCAGGAGGTGCCGACAATCGGGTTGTACAGTGTGAGCACATAAATCTCAAGGTCTGGTCATGCGTCGTGAACGATTCAGTCGTACAGTGTGAGCTGACGTTCCACTCCTACTTTTATACAATCGGGGGAATATCGTACAGTGTGAGCCCGGCTTAAGATACTGTTATCACGGCACACCCACACAAATACACCTATGCGAAGTTTGAACCCTGCCTGTTTTGTCTTAGTCGTCTCTCACTGATAGACGGGCCATTTGAGAATTGAGTAGAATTAAAGGAGCTACTGTAACATGTGACAAACGCTCTATACCCCCACCGTTCTAGCTGACTCTGAGAGTAATCGATAAGGTCTTAGAACATACACAAATCTACAGGGGACTAGTTCCAGGCGGATAAAACAGGTTTCTTCAAAGCGCTTGGGTTTAGAAGAAAGCATGAGCTCTGCAGGGTCTTAAGCCAGTGAATAAATAGCTGGTAATGAAAAGGGAACAGCCTTTTGAAAAAATTGAGCATGAAACCTTGGCTCTGAGTCTTTTCAACATTATATCCGGTCTGATCCACACAAACCTAACCTTTTCATCAATGAACCTATGACCCAGTCCGTCAAAGTACAGGTTGAACCAAAAATTTCATGGACAAATGATTCAGAGCTCAATTCTCAAGCTCATCCATGTAAATATTTGACCTCTTCCAAGAAGAAGCAGAAGAAGTAAATAAGACATGCCTTTTTTGGTTGTTTTCTTTATAAACGTATAATCTAAATCTCACATGCATGAAAACTGATTCTGAATAAAAAAGGCAATTATCCCGGGGAATTTCCCAAAGCCTGCATTAAAAAGTAAGTGCCATATGTAATGGGTTTTGGTGTAATTAGCTACATAAGGCTTATGCATTAGGCAGTGATTGCTACAACTACAGGGAGAATTCTTGATTGGAAAGCAGAGTGGAGGCCTTTGGGTAGATATGATGACTGATGCTGTCATGTGACAAAAAAAACAACAAAACCTGCATATAGCGAGATTGCCCACAGACATTTAGCACATTAATAATGTTTCTGTTAGCCAGATAGCATTTCTATATCCTCTCTCTCTTCCCTGTGTTCCCTCATAGAAGTCATCGATCAAAGTCCAGGCAACCCCGGACTCCAGCGTGAAACAGTTTCAAAAGTATGCCCCTTCCATCACATCAGATTTATCTCTCCGCTGGGTGTCTGGCAGAATCGCACAAAGTCATTACCAGCTTCTCTCCATTACAGAGTGGGCGGCGTTCTAAGAAAATTCTGATACTGTGTGAAAAATACAACACAAAACAAATGGTGTCATATATGATCATATCTTGATTGTTGTGTGAATGGAAAACGGATAAATCTAAAACCATTTATATCACACCAAGCATAGCATCACATACCGTACATCATGAGGGCAGTCATGGTTAACATTTAATAAAGCGTTCTGCTTAGCTGAGCACATTGGGCAAAGCATACATGTCAGCTAACTCCACAAAGAAAAAAAACAATAACATTGTGACTGATGCTCATTTTTCATCAGTGGTGTTAAATTCTGAGTTTTCTGAAGCTCATCACTTTGATGATGGATGCAGAGTTGTGACAGCGTGTCCAGTAAGAAGCAAATACTTCAGCTCAGCCCCTCCATCACTGACACCATGATAACGGCTTCTGTCACCTCGAAACAGCTTCCATGACGAAACTGCTCTGACAAATCACTGGCTGTCTTTTTTTTTTTTTTAAGCAAGTTAGTGTTGGTGTTATTTGTGTGTGCCTTATCCATGTGTTTCCATGACTCCGTAACTGTGTGCTACACAGCAAGTGAGGTGACAAATGTTTCTCACCAAGTGGACCATTTAGCAAGGCATGGTTGCCCTTCTAGTTAATGAAGTCAGGGAGCCTCACAGCACACAGAGCCCTCCTTTCCCACCAACACTGACATACAGGAAAGCATGAGTGATCACACCACTCTTCCTGCTAACCACCCCAACCCATTTCTGTTCACCAACAACAAAAGAGACTCCTCACGGCTGCATCATTGAGAAGTGGAGAAGCAGCTGTGGCTCACACTGGCCATTCAGTGGTATTCATATTCAGCTCATTTTTCAATTTCAGCCCAGATTCTGTGTTTTTCTGAGCTCAGTAATGACAAATGATTAAATCTCTGTGCCACATACAGGGGAGAGGGTTTGAGTTTTTAGAAGTGGAGTCCAACATTTCAGTATCAAAATTACTCCTCCAAACCACTCATTAGAATGCAAATGCCAGTGTGAAAGACAAAGACATTGCTTTCTGGTCTCTGAAACCCTTTTCACACATACGTAAATCTCCTGAAAAACTCTGGAGATTATCCGGAGGGGCTGTATGTGTACACAACAGCCGAATTTTTCACTCAGATTTTACCCGGAGTTTCTCCTGCCGGACCCCTAGTATTTTTTCCGCAGAAAGTCCGGAGGGGCTGATGTGAGAACGCATCAGCATATTCTCCGGAGAATTCACTTCGAGCCAATAGGAGGGAGAGTGACTTTTCTATATAGGCTAGTGACTGTTGCACGGTGCATAGAGTGTCTGCACGCGACCACTACGATCTCCGCACACGTAATTAAACAGCGTCATTAAGTTTTCTGTTCGCCAGTTTGTTGTTCTCTGCTCTTTTGTTGATGTTGTCATTCTGTTGGACTAGACATAGCATTGATATAAAGGCAAATATTGTCATTATAGCGTCCTGCAGTGGACTCTGTTGCTTCGTCGTTTGTTGTTTTTTTATGTCACGTCTTACCTCAGGAAATCCCCCGGCCCCCCTTCCGTCTGACAGGGATAGTCTCCAGCTGTGAGGTGCATATGTGAACAGCTAGGTCGGGAGAATCTCATGGAGCAGTCCTCCCGTAATTATCTAGATATTATCCAGATGCATTTGTGAAAACAGCTTAAGAGGTATTTGATTAAAACCTCTTATCTACGTTTTTGAGATTTCTGCAGTTTAGAATGAGTTCATCATTTTTTAAGTTATTTAAGTTTGCTACTAAAATTCAAGCGACTTAGCAATAATGTATAACCAGTGGAAGTTAAATAATATTCATCTCAGCAGTACTTTCCAGTAATTAATGCCTGTAGTGCTCCTTAAAAGGATTTCAGGGGTCTTAATATTTGCTATTTAAAAAAAAGAAGAAATGTTAAACCTAGCTCTCGATAGCAGTTTTATAAACCAATCAGCTTCCATGCTGCACACCAATCAGCTAGAAAACTGTGCAATAACAGTTTGAAAGGTAAATGGCTCAGAATCCATTTGAAAGCAACAAATATACCACTAAATGTACTTTCTTTGACTTTCAAGGTCTCTCATCAAGTTTTTAGACTGGAATATGAATAATTAACATCATGAATGAGCGCACAACAGTGCTCTCAATATCAGGGGTCAACAATGCTAAAAGCTAAATATTCTGTCAACGAAACATTCAAACTTGCTAGCTGGCCTCTCTCTGTGTTTGGAATCACCTGTGGATTGTTCAGAGATGGGAGGACTATTTTTGGTGTGCAACAATGAGGGCAAAGCTGTTAAAGGTCAGCTAATAACACCATCAGTAACAAAGTTGCTTGGGGCAGCTGGAGCTCAGTAGTAACAGAGTCGGTCATCTCTTAACTGGAAGATTGGTCATTCAATTCCTGCAGTCCTCATGTCAAAGGGTCCTTGGGCAAGACACCAAACCCCAAACTCATTGTGAAGTTAGAGAAGGGTGACGGGTTTGAAAACCTTGCTTTAAGCATTTTTCTTACAGAAAAATTGACACGAATCCACAGAATGTCTTTTAGCAATACTAAAGGCTCAAATAGGCATTTTTTATCCGGAAGTCTTTAAATGTCATTCATATGGTAGTCAACCATAAAGCTTGCTTGCTGTCCATTATACTTTTTTGGACCATAAATCTTAGTAAATGCAAATCATGCAGTGTTGAAAAACTAAAACCACCAGCTGGGTAAAAAAATCTAGCCCACTGAGGTAAAAACTATCTGTCGCAAAGTTGTGCCATTTTCTCATAGACATACATACACCTGACTTACTTTTGAAACCAGTGGAGTCTTCCACATTGGCTCCACTTTACAGACCCAAAAGGCTGTGTCCATTTACAGCCAAGGGGAAACCACAAGGTCTGTTTAATTTGTTCTTAACTCTTGTTAAATTGTAAAATGCTCATTGCTGGTGTGGCAACATGGAACATAACAAGTAACACAGTTGAAAGAGCAAATGGCAATATGAATAAAACCCTCACTCAGAGACTTGAGTGAGACAAGAGGCAATGTAGAGCAGCAAGGAATTGTAAAGTCATACCGTAGGTTAGGTATTTCTGGCAACATGACAACCTTTAAAAGGAGGTTTAATAAGAGTCGCTTTAATGTTAATTTGTCAGCGGAGTGTTACCGAAATACTGTATTGGCATTTTCACTGATGCACAAAATTTGGCACCAAAATGTTTCACCCATACTTTACCCCCTCCAAATGCCCTTGTGTAGTTGGGGCAAGCCGATGGTTAAATGCAGTAGGAAAAATTCTGGAAAATTCACTGAGTGAGCAGGTGGGGTGGGGGGATAATATCCTGCAACATGTGCGCAACTAACGCCATTTTAGTGTTCATAACAGAGCTGCTTCACACTCATTTCCGCTCCCAGTTCGTTCTTACCCACTTGTTCGTTGATACTGTGAATGTATACAATTTTATGTTGCACTGATATAAAGGCAAAAAACATTCTTACCAAATCAGACTCTGTCAGTTTGTCCGCCTTCATGGGTAAAAGACAAAAGAGCACTGATTGTCTAGCTCTACAGTGGTGCTGTTTTCTTCCCACAATTAACTATTTCTCAGAGCATGTTATAAATATATCATATGAAAATGTAATTACAACTTTCTCTTAGAGGAAGATAATATCCCCATAAATTTGCTGTTCTACCATTTATGTCGTCACATTTAGATGTAAATGGTAATTTGTGAACTAGTTATTGTTGAGTGCATGCAGGTGGTTCCTTCCCCTTCCCCTACACACCCTGTGATAAGAATGTTCCCTACTAACCATGTCAAGTGGGAAGCTACTTATATCTATTATTAGCACATCAGACTTTGAATTGACTTCTTGGGTTGGCAAGGGTTGTCAGCTAGGAGGCAAGGCCATAAAAACAGCCAATTTAATAGGGACTCCCAATTTAGAGTTTTAGGATGGGGGGCTCAGGGGCTCATGGCCAAAAGCAGGGGTCACTGAAGTATCATCAGCCTTTTAGTTTGGGAATTATCCTCTCTTTCTTCATGCTCTCTCTCCCTCATGCAGCAGTTTCCTCTTTCCACAACCTCACAGGGAAAATAATTTGAGCTTTACTGTATATGAAACAAAGCAAAGAACAATCTGCTATGCTCATGAAACAGCACCACTGTGCCACATCTTGTGGTTGATGGTTACCCATTTGTGAAAAAGCCCTCAGATGAAGGCCCCCTGTGGATTGTTGCTTTGCTATGAGTGCAGCACATCTCCTGTAGCTGTCTAGCTGCCTCGAGCTGCCTCAGCCAAGATAACTGTGGTAATAGGCTGGGACTATGTCAATTGTAGATGGAGTGGGGGAGCAGATAAGAAGGAACTGAAGTCCTCAGAATGGGAGAGAAATTCTTTACACCTTGTTGCACTGAGGCCCTCACCTTTTACCCCAAAGGCACATCTGCTTGAGCACGTCCACTTATGTAGCGGTATAAACACCTTAGATTGTGTCTGAAACGATAACCAGCTGCAATAAAGCTGCTCTCCAACTTTTCCCTCTTTCTACTTCATGTTGGCAAACTGCAGGAGAGAGGTAGGTAATTAACCAAGGCTCCACACACACACAAACTGCTTTTCGCTGCGTCCTGCAGACCTGTTATCACGTAAGGCCATTACTCTGCCCAGAGCAGGTAGAGCATCAATCAGTCTGTCATGAGGTGATGCATAGGGAGGCATTTCCCACTTGAACATGGGAGGAAGACCCTCTAAATTCCACTCTCAGACAGACATGGAGTAATTCTTGGACACACTTCAATAGAATCTCCTTTTCAGACATGAATTTAAAGTTCTGTCAGTCTTATGCATTACATCCTGCTCTTTTTCTTGAAAGGTTTTCAGACTTACCATCCCACAGTTCCAATCCATAAACCAAAGCTATCCTTCTGGATTTTGGCGACCGGAAATAATAATTAATTTAATTTATTGATCCACCTCAAGGGGAGATTCTTGAACACACACATAGGCCGAAATACACACACACAAACAGGATCCTATGGACATGCATTAATGAAGAGGTTTCAGAGTGAGGTGGCTGCCCACAGCAAGCACTCCAGAGCAGTTTTGGGGTTTCAGCTCAAAGGCACCTCGGTGCTCTGGAAGCTCTCCAGCTACCAGACCAATTTCCAGACTTGGTCCGTGCCGGGACTTGAGCTGGCGACCCTCCGGTTCCCAACCCAAGTCCCTACAGACTGAGCTGCTGCCGCCCCTGCAAACCGAGGATATTAAAATTATGCAAACAACTAAAAAGGCAGTAAAATAATAAATTAAACAGAGCAGCTGAGCAGAACAGGAGCGAGTGTTGCAGAGTATTTCATAACAGTAAAAGACTTGTTCTGATTAAAGGAAGTTCTGACTTATAAATTGTAAACAACAACAACTTGCAGCATCTCTTGATTTATTGGATATAATTCATGGTGTTTTCTTTTTTTCTATTGTCAAAACATTTTGAGCCACGACGTATTCCAAAAGGCAGTCTTATATAAAAGCACAATGGAGGCTTCTACTATCTTTCATATCAACAGAACTTAATCCATTTGTGATTAGCAACAATGCAACCCTGCTTCAGGAGCAGAACAAAATTAAAGAGTAAAAAAAAGTTTGTGAGTATAATTACAGTCTATGGTATAATTACAGCTTGCCTTTTGAAGGGACAAGCCTCATTTCTTTAAAAAAGAAGTAATTGTGGACTTTGGTTCATCTTTTAAAGATTTATTTTTTATTTTTACAATAGTCTTTTGGATTCAGACATTTGAAGACATTGCTTTTTCAGAAGTGTTCAAAACAAGTTTGGATGAAAGCCATAGTCAAAGTGCACATTCAGAATCTTCCCTGAACACAGCAGCGCCTTTTGCATCAGAGCTCCCCTCACTGGTGACTGACAGAGACGACATTCAAATGTCAGCTGCAGGAGGCCACACAGTGTGCAGCTCACAGCTGTGATGATCAGGCTGCTGAACTGAGTTTGTAAACTCAGGTCCATTAGGGACACTTCCACTCACAATGCTGTGATTTTAATGGACTGCTCCTGACTGACCTCAGTTCAGCCTTTATTTATTAAGTACTTACATCTGTTGCAGTTTCACTTGGTGCATTTCAGTTCAGGATAAAACTACATAAGAAGAAGTACAGAAGATCACAGCAGCTTTTACATTTATAAGTGCAACATTGTTCAGTTATATCAGGTGATCCATTAATCCTAGTGAATATAAAATGTAATTAGTTAGGTTATTCAATTCAATATTTTATGTACCTGAGTAAAATGATTTTCTGCCACAACACTGGTGGCAAATAGTAAATACTGACCTGTTGCAGAGGAAACTGTTCATACTGAATAAATAAAGTGTTGTTATGACACTGAAAGATGAACCTTGTTAGCATCAGGCCCAATGGGAAAGGAAAAATGGGGCTCAGACCATAAAGCTGACCTTGAGATATAACTGCCTTTAAAGCATCACGAGAGGATGAAAAGCAAAGGTTAACAGGATATAAGTTGTGGTAAGATAAGATATAATGCTTTATTTTATTCCAGGGAAATTGCTAAAAAAATGAACCCTTAGATGCATAAGTGGGTCACAAATGACCCTGAGAGGTTGTTTTCTTGCGATGTCTCTGTAATTATAAGTTGCCATCATGTCATATTCCACGTATTCTTTAATAAACATGTTTCTGATATCATCTCTTCATTTGTTTTGAGCTTTTATTTTATAGGACAGTGGTTAGAGCAGGAAATAGGAGAGAAAGAGGGGAATGACATGCAGCAAAAGAGCCACAGGTCGGACATGAACCCGGGCCGCCGGCTTGGAGACTGTAGCCTCTGTACATGGGGCGCAACCTAAGCGTCCCCTCATTGAAATGTTTAACTTATCTTTAATACATTTTAAGGAAGAAGTGTAGTTTTTTGTATGACTACCGCAAGCTTCCGTAAGTGAAAATTGGTTAATGTTGGGCTCTTTACATTAAGAGCCCATCATTAACCAATCCCTAAGCAGCCTTAGCGCCATAAAAAATGTGATGGACAACAGCCTGCAACACTAATAAAACAAGTTCTTTCTGCACAAATAAATGTATTATTATTCTGCATAATTAAGCACCCACATACCACTGGCTATGCCACAAGAAGCAAACTGAGGTTAAGGAAACTTTGACATGCGGACTGCATAAGTTGGGAGTGAACTGCCAACCCTCCAATTGAAAAACTACCAAAACAACTAAAGCCACAGCTTCTCTGGAAAGGTGGTCTTAATTTTAAGTGGATCCAAATCCCCTTTCACCTAAAGCCTTTATTTAAAGAACAGGTTTCATATATTTCTGGGCTCAGAGTCTCCTATGTTAATGTGAGTCCTGCTTCAATGGTTGCCTTAACATCACCAAATCTGGCATGAGAGGGAATGAACAACTCAGTTTTCTGCTGTCAGTTCTGCCACTTTCATGAGATCCATGAATTAACAGCAGTTTTGAAGTTTTGCCACTTGAAGTCGAGGACTCCAGCAGGCATCTGTCAGGGTTACTGTCGTTCTTCATGACAGCGGCTTCCACAGATGCTGTTTTGAGTTCAGCAGTTGCCTTTTCCATTTAAAGCCATGGAACTCTGAATTCCTTCAGAGCTGTCACAGGCCTCACTCGCTGGTGAAAACCTGCAACAACTGGAATTTTTGAATGTTGATATAGACACTGTGTGTTATCAAGGCCTGCATCACAAAGATATGACGCCATGATAGCATAACAAGTAGACATAACTTAGCTTCCCCTCTTCTGGGCTGCTGTGTGTATCAGAGACCGGCTGATACATGTCAGTCGGGTTTTAAGGAGTACTGCAGCTTCAGATTTACTACATTAGGCAGCATCACTGGCCCATGTATCCTGTTGCATTTTAATTCTCCTCCTGTTTGCTACAGAAACACTTATTTTTCATTGTAGTTGTGATACTCTGTATTACTTGCCGATTTGGATTGTACTTTAAATTCACCAGGAGTCCCACTCGTTACGGGAACCAGCCTGACATTTCTGCTGCTTACAGCTTGATTTTTCTGAGATCAGATGTTAATAATTGGCTAATTGGATTATAAATTTGGCTTTTTTTAAGTCACATCAGCATTTTCTTATTTACAGTCATTTACTGTATGCTTTTTAAATTCACCAAACAAACAAAAAATGTTTCCAATGATTCAAGATTAAGGTTTTGTTTCTTGTAAAATGGAATGAATGTAAGAGTAACCAGTAGTTGGCAATAAATCACATCATTGTTTCTGAAAGTGTTCGTTTTTCTGTCTTCTTGAAAGCAACAGAAGTGGCCCAAAGCATTATATTTAGAATATTTCTTGTCTGTCTTTTCAAACATTTGTCTATAGATTTTTTTTGTGGGTGGCATCTTGGGGGGGAATATCTTTATTCGCTTATTATGACACATTAGGCAAAAAAAAAAAGGGCCTACTATAACATTACCATGAATTGACTACACTTTAAACCCAAACTGTAAAAGGTCAACTTCAGTGTGACACCAATGTCCTGGACAAAACACTTATCCCACCATTATTCCTGTCCCATTCTTGTATGCTCAATTACTCAACAATGCCTAGAGGGAATATCTTCATAGCACTCACGCTGTCTTCTATTAGAGGATGAGGTGATAAGATGTTGGTGCAAAAAGGTCAAGGTCACTTTGACCTCATTTGTGTACCATTTTCAATGAATAATGCTGCTCATTCTAACTGTCTTGTCTACATATTGGTACTGGTTTTCTGATAAACACTTTAGGAAAATGCAGTCTTATATTGACAGGCATGGATATCACAGGCAGACAAATGTACACACATCTACTTAATGTTAAAGCCAGTAAAGTTCATCAGGGGATTTAGGGCTTGTATGAACAGATGCTCAAGAGCTTAAGAGGGTGTTGTGACTTTTTGGACAACTTGTGCACATGTTGTTAAACAATCTTAACTCTTTCCCCGCCATTGACGAGATTTTCCGTCAATTGGAACGCAACGCTTCCCCGCCATTGACGAGATTTTCCGGCAATCCGTGTTTTCACTGAAATACGATAGGGGGCGCTCTGACGTATATTGTGAAATAGTTCAGTACTGTCAGGCCCAAAAACAAGCGAAGAAGACGACCCGCGGGAAAGCAGAGAGACGAGAGAGAGCATAAAAAGTTTATGCGGAGTTAACGCGCATCTAAAACTACACATTCTCTCTATAGATATGAGGTAGAAACACTTGATCTGCACAAACATGACGGCGCCCACGGAGAGGTATACGGCTGCGGAAGCCTTGGGGTTACTTATGGACACAGACTCAGATGATTCATGTTTTGCTGGACATTAATCTGATCTGGATGAAGACGGAAACGAGTCTGGTGGGTCGAATTTGGGTCGCGGACGTGCCAGCGGTGGATGTGGGCAAAGACGAAGGACACCCAGTCGCCTGTAAATATTGTAAATACTTCAGACACGGAGTGGAGGGATTCAGGATCCAGGTGGTCTCCTTCATTCAGACCTACGCGAGGTGCAAGAGGTAAGATATGATGACTTGGTGTTTTATTTAGTTTGATAGCATGTTACTTAGATCGTATGGTAATTAGATGCTACAGGATGAGAGCATCTGCTAAATATCTAAATTAAAAGATGGGAGAAGATGAAATAGAAATAATGTATCTCTCATTTTGTACACAAACTATTTATAAAACCAGAGTATGACAACATAGGGTTTTATTTAGTTTGACAGTATCTTAGATTGTAGGATTATTAGATGCTACAAGATGAGAGCATCTGCTAAATTGTGAGAAGAGATGAGTGGAAATAATTTAAATCTCATTTTGTACACAAAGTATTTATCAAACCGATGTTTATATGATATTTTACTGTTACTTTCCAGACACAGAGTCCAGGGATTCACGGCCCAGGTCTCCTTCATTCAGACCTACCCGAGGTGAAAGAGGTAAGATATGACAACATAGTGTTTTATTTAGTTTGACAGTATCTTAGATTGTAGGATTATTAGATGCTACACGATGAGAGCATCTGCTAAATTGTGAAAAGAGATGAGTGGAAAAAATGTATTTCTCATATTGTGAACAAAGTATTTACCAAACTGATGTTTATATGATATTTTACTGTAATATATTTCAGACACTGAGTCAAGGTCCAGGTCTTGTTCTCCAATCCCACCTTCCAGAGTTGCAAGAGGTGAGATATGAGATGAAGAGGCTGAAAAAGAGTGTTTCTCTCTTTGTGCACGTCACACTATAGAATAAAAAATGTACACATGTTTTTTATAGTAATTCTAATCATTCATATAACTATTTACAGGTCGATCACAGAAAAGAGGCAGAGGTCGGACACGTGGACCTCGTGTGTGTGACAGAGGTCAAGTACCAGGTGACCAGGCAAGGATCCCTGTAAACCAGCCGGGTGCAGGTCCTGGTCCAGGTAATCCTGTGTGGTGAGAAATGAACTGACAGCCAAAAAACGTTCCTTTCACTGAGAATCCTGGACCTCTCAATGATGCTGCTGCCCTTTATTCAGAACAACGAGTTGACTTCATTGAGTTTAATTTCTGATGAACTGATCATTATTGATCAGACCAACTTGTATGCAGATCAGTGTATTCAAGCTGAGAATGATGCTTCCCTACATGCTAGAATTCATGCATGGAAACTGGTCACAGTTTCAGAAATGAAAACCTTTTTTTCTCGCAGGTATTATTTGTAAGCCTGAACATGAAATGTACTGGTCTACAGATAACATTTTCGCCAACCCCTACTTCAACAAGGTCATGTCCCGCAACCAGTTTGAAATTATATTTAGATTTCTTCACTTCAATGATAATGAAGCAAGGCCAGCAAATAGTGCTGACAGGTTATACAAAGTCCGCCCTGTCTTAGATTACCTTGTGTCTAAATTCAGTCAAATGTATCAACCTAACACCAACATTTGCATTGATGAGAGTATGCTTCTGTGGCGTGGGCGGCTAGCGTTCAGGGTGTACAATCCCCATAAACCCGTCAAATATGGTATCGAATGCTTTGCGATTCTGACACAGGGTTCTGTTACAACATGAAGCCCTATTGCAGAGAAGGCGCTTCCCTGGGAGACACAGGTGTCTTTCTTCTTGATGGTTTAGCAGGTCATGGCTACAGATTGTTTATGGATAACTTTTACAATGTTAAGGGAACTTAACAATTCTAAAAAAGAAGTTTAAAAAAGGATTTCTGAATGTAAAGTGAAGAACAAAGTGTAAATATGTAAAGTTAGTGAGTTATCTCACGATTGTAAATGTTGTGGTGCTACACTACTATTCAAACAGAATTTATAATTTTATGTAATAATTTGTATTTATTTTATTTATTTATTTTAAAATATAACTTTAGTTACCAAATGAAAGTGAAAAAAAGTGGAAAAAAACCAAAATGTAAACACAAAATCATGTTTTGCTTGAAAATAAGTGTCTTTTACTAAAGTGCTGTTTTCTCAGCTTTTTGTCCGGAATGTTGTTTTTTTGTGAAATTGGCCGATATTCAAGTGCTGATAAAAAAAGAATGAATGAAGCTAGAATAAAATTGTTTTTTGTATATGAAAACAGAGGCTCTGATCTTTCTTTTGATGTATTCACTATTTAAATATTCAAAGCACAAAATATTCTGTGGGTCTTGAAAGATTGGTGAAAATGGTGAAAAACGCTGGCGCTGGCTGGCAACTATTCTAGAATACTCTGGCGGGGAAAGAGTTAAGAAGCAGCACGAGTGGCACTTGTAGGAGAGGTCTGCATTTGGGAAAAAAACCCCAAAAGGAAATAGTTATTTAATCCCACATAAACACGTACCTGTTGCTGAGTGTGTTTGCTAAAGACGAGACATATTTATGATTACATGTTCAATACGTTGCTCCAACCATGAGGCGTAACCATTAAACTATTTTAAACAATGCTGCCTCCTTACATGACAGCACATTACATGTATTTATCTTAAGCTGTTCTCCAAAGTGACTTCCAATAAGTGAATGTAGACAGTTTAGACAGGAGGGACAGATATTTGTCACAGGTTACTTTGAAGATTGTGGTGGTATTGCAAAAAACAGTCTCTTGCATTTGCATGATAGTGGAAAAAACAGGTTTATTTGTTTTTGAATATACACAAGCATAACTTCAGCCTATCTATGGCTGGGTTCAACAACCAGGGGTCGATATCTGGTTGAAAACATAGTTTTGTATACTTGAAATAGGTCTTGGTCTCAAGACCAGACTTGAGACCACTTTTTTTAAGGTCTTGCATACTCGTTGTGTCTCGGTCTCAGACTGGGTGGACTCCGTATTTCAAATCAACACCGGTCAAGACCACCCCTGGTTGGCTATTTTTCCACATCATGACTGTGATTAGAAGAAAAGCGCCCCTTTCTAAAAGAACAAATAATTTTGATTGATTCATAATTAGATTTGTATCCCCCGTTACAGCTGCAACCTTCCCAGTGTTACGGTCTAAGGGAGTGACGTGCCTGCTGCGCACAAGATGATCATTTTTTTATGATATTCATGGTCTTGGACTCGTCTCGGTCTCGCTCTGCCTTGGTCTTGGTCTCAATCCATAATGTCTCGGTCTTGTCTCGTTATCATAACATAACATAGCCTTTGCTTTTGAGAGACTGCAAACAAAAATGTAACGCACAAATATACTTCACTTATAACCTGTTAACACTTAAACAACACATAAAAAGTGTGTTCAAAAATGTTTTTTAAACATTTAGATCATGAAAGCTGAGCTTTGGAAAAAAAAACATCAGTTATTTCTTAAATACTATATTTTCAAAAACGTAGTTACCGCATGTAGAAATGACCTACATGCAATGATAGCCAATGAATTTATTAAAACATTTTGTTAATAAAATCAGTTAAGTGATGTAAGCAGTAATTGTCTGCAGGTGTGTAGCGGTGGCTGAAGAAGTGGGTACACTCTTAAATTGACCTCAATGGGTTTTTTTAAGTATCCCATTCAGCAGAGTCTAAATGGCCGCTGTTTTAACAGTGACACGTAAGACTCCTCTTGCATATTTAGTCAGTGCATAGTTCTTGATGGTCATCCCTTTACCATCCAAGTAAAAAAATGCAGCATACTACTGAATAATGTCAATCAATCAATGGTCTGAATCAGGGGGGATTTAGAAGTGGGTATACCAGCTGGTCTCAATGGATGCTTTAAAGAGGATGTTAAATGACTTGGAGGCAGACAGGATATCTGGCTGTAGATGTTCTCCCTGATGTGTTTATGGATGATATTGATGGACAATTGCTATTTAGTTTTGTTATTTGTGTCTTTTAATATCTAATGGTGTGTGCTGCTGCCTGTCTTGGCCAGGACTCTCTTGAAAAAGAGATGATTAATCCCAACAAAGTTTTCTTTCCAGGTTACATTAGGTTAAATAAAATAAAACACCCTTTGGAGACTAAACAAATAAAAGCGAATAGCCTACTCTGTAGGTAGGCTATACCGTCACCCTGCACTACACCACTGAATGTCTGCTGTAAAAGCAAACTCTGATTAAATATATTGACCGGGCACTGCCGCTGTGTGGTCTAACAGAGTATTGCACTTCATGTGGGTAGGAACTATTGTACCGCTCGTTGTTTCTTTACGGAATGCGTTATCTGATGGTGAAACCTGTAAAGTCAAAAACATCGCTTGCATTATCTCTATTCAGTCACACATTGAAGCAGGATTTTTTATCAAACGTATTGTTGACATCTGCTTTCCATGTTTTTTAAAATATAGATATATCTGTCGTGTTTTTAGTTCCAGTAACATCATGTCGTCTTAACTTTTTCATGTACGTCACAAAGCCTGGCGACGTTGTAAATCTGAGGCGTGGGACCGCTTTAATTCGTAGTTCACAAGTGTGTAAGTACATTTTTGGTAACATAATCTTTTATCTTAACCATTAAAGCCTGCCATTGTCTGGCTTCAATGGTGCAGCTCTAAAATGACTTTGCGTTAGTTTCTGTATTAACATGATATTTCTCTCTTTGCAGGTAGACTATGAGTAAAGACACTAAAATGAGGGCAACAATTAACCAGAAGCTGACAGAGATGGGGGAACGAGAGAGGTGATTTAACACACTCCAAACTGCTTGTAGTTGATGTTTATTATATTCGACTCTCTTGACCTAATGTTGGTGGAGCTGCCTCAAATGATGCCTTGATATTGTTTACATGTTAGGTTTCCAGCTGTCATAAATACTGAATTGAAGACAAACACGAGGGAGATTCCTGCTTCTTGACATTTTATTTTTATGTCATGCAAACAGCATCACAGTAATACAACCAACTCAATAGAAAGAAGGGCAATCGAAATGAGGAGCATGTCAATTGTAGTTTAAAAAAATCATGAAACATAAGTGCCTGCTTTATGTGAACACGTGTTTGCATTACATCGACAGACTGAAGGAGTTATTGAGGGCTAAACTGACGGAGTGTGGCTGGAAGGATCAGATGAAAGCTCACTGCAAAGGTAAACATTACAGCACACACTTCGAAAAACACATAGTTTACATTAATATTTCATTAATTGTTTATTTTATTTTTATTTCTATTACAGAAGTGATCAAAGAAAAGGGCTTGGAGCATGTCACAGTGGAGGACCTGGTGGTTGAGATCACACCCAAGGGAAGAGGTAATTTAACTGGCTGTCTGGTAGAACTGACAGCTTAACACATGCTGTATAAAACATCTTCAGTTGTCTTGAAACCTTACCCCAAAAGACAACATTGTACAGTGGCCTGTATGCTAAAAATATACTTGCACTGCATTTTGTTTGGTTTAAAGTTTGAACCTCATGAGGAGGTGATGCAGCCTTGAGAAATCTCAACACTCAGAGATGTTATGTTTGCAGGATGATTTGGGTGTGAGCATTGTAACGTTTGCATATCAGACCTGTGTGAAATAAAAAGTGTATTCATGGAGATCTTTCTTTCTTGCAGCTTTGGTGCCCGACAGCGTCAAGAAAGAGCTCCTCCACAGAATAAGAGCCTTCTTGGCTCAGCATGCTTCATAATCGACAGTTTTTTTTTTTAACCATGTTAAAGTTTCATTAAGCCGCTTTCCTGTAAGATCGTCTGATAGGCTGTTTTTTTTTAGAAATAGATTTACTTGAAACCTAGAGACTTTTGGTTCATTCTCTTAAATTTCCTTTGACATAAAGACATGCACGTGCCTGACATACACGATTGTGTTTTTACTACTCATTTACTACATCAGTCATCATTTGCAAATGCAGTTATCTTGCACATTTAGTGTCCTTTGTTAAAGAGATATGCTGTTTCAATAAAGGTTTGATTAATGAGACATGAGTTGACAAAAATCATTTTTAAAATCCAATAGAAACTCTGACTGGTCTTTCATTTGAGTTCCATTTTATTTAAATATGATATATTTTCTATAATTAAGGTTGTATTTTTGTTATTTTTTATTTTCATTTCTGAATTTAAACAGTACACACTTCATGCATCAACAACAACAGCAGAAAAAAACATCTACAGTAGGAGACTCCAAAATAAAAACAATAATCAAACATAAAACAAACATTACAATTAAAGGAAGAATGTGCAACATTCTACACATAAAAATAGCAGATATCAAGTAGGCTTACACCTGGTCCTTCAAACTAGTACAAAAAAAAGAAAATTAAGAATAGACTGAAGTATCTGACGGGGGGAAAAAGATACTTACCAAAATATCATGAATCATATAACCAGCTGTGGCAGTACATAACATTGCATCAGTTATTGAATCGACTTAAATCCAAAGAACCATGAACTTGTAATGACAAGCCTGCTGCTGCTTTCACCTCCAAGGATAACAAAATGTTCCCAACAGAGGGGGTAGAGATCATAAAAAGAAACAGAAATGACTGCAAGGTAGATGCATCAGGGGACGAATCGCCTTCAATGAAACCAGCTCCCTGAATGTGTCAAGTTCCTTTGTTCGTACTTTTAGTAATAAACAAGTGCACAAGTGTTCAACTTGGGCACTTAGACTGAAAGGCGAAAACACAACTTACACACACCATGATGAAATAAGAAAGCTATGTTTTGAGCTCATAATCATGCTGAGTAAAAGTCATTTTATTGAATATTGTCATGCAGCTTCATAATACCAAAATCAAGTCAATAATAACAGGACTATAACTGGAATGTTTGGTCCTGAAGCGCCCTTTGTTTCACTTTTTTTCCGACCACATGCTCAACCACATCATTTTGTCTTGTTTTAAAGGTCCTCGAGTTACACACGCACAATGCCTAATTGGTTATGGATTACATTCGGAGAGGCCATGAACCCAAAACAACGCACCAAGCCTCGGCACAAGCAGCACATTAGTGGATAGTGAGTGAGTCGGAGCTGGTCACCAACCCAAGACAGAGTGTGTGTTTTCTTAGCCGAAGGACCTGCTGTGACATCAGCCCAGGTGACAACATGCTGATATACAGTGCTGTTGTGGAGGCCAAATGTAACGCACCCCTCCAGCCCGGCACACACGCTCCTTTAATGGCCTACATCAATCCCCATGTTATCGGCAGATCTCCCCGGGCCTCTGCATGTAAAGGGGGCTGCAGCACACAGCGGACCAGCACTGGATAGAATTACAAGTGATGCAATTTATTATCATTCAGAATTTTATTTACTTTCTCACTCTCTGTTCTCAGCTTTTCTCCATCACTCAGGACCTACGGAGCTCTGCCGAGCAGCTGAACAGTAACCAGATGACATAAAAAAAAACTAGAAGTAGAGTTGTCCAAAAAACACGATTCAAAAAACCTCTTTCGACTTTTCATTGGCTTGAGGTTTTACATCTTGATATGGGCAGTTTGAGGTGGAAAAGGAACAAAAAAAATGTATTTTGGTGATCACAGCAGCAGCTGAAAGCAAGGAAGCGCACACTTTGTAGCATCCTGCGAAGCAGCCTCTGAGTGAACCACCATGAGTCAAGCAACAACAAAGGGTGAGAGCACCTTCATTCCACCAAAGTCAATATCAAGCTGTGTCTGAGCAGCACTTACTGACATTTAAAAGGAAAAGACAAACAGTTATGTGCATCCCCAAGTGCTATTTTTTGTGTGTGCACATAGGTAAGTGTGTGCAGATATGTTCATCACCCCTGGAATCAGATCATTGCAGCATGATAGCAGCTGTGTCAATAGGCAGCGGAGCCAAAAGTGTGGTGCTGTACGTACGCTGAGTCCCATAGGTGCTCTGCAGAGCTCTCTCTAGTGAAATTGGCAACATCCAAAGTCCATAAACACCTCCCTTACTGTACAAACAAGTGAAGAAAAGGCAGCGCAGGGTGGAAACAGATGGCAGGGACTTGTTCATATTATAAACAAATGTTGGGAAATGATGATGTTATAGCACATTGCCTTATTTGGAATATGTGTGCACCTGCTTTAAGGGGTAGGAGTTTAAGAAATGTCCATGAAATATTGTATCTCATGCCCTGGTCATGTAACAATGTGGATAAATCTCTCCATGTTTACAACAGTATATCTGACATTTCTAATTTATTGGCTACTGCTATGGGCTTTTGTGTCTCAGATAAATTTGCAATCTTTTTTTTTTCTTGATAGAAAGGGCAAAGACATTGCATAAGCCGACAAAGGGTCAAAGAGGGTGTTTCAAAGCATGAAAAAGAGGCCATGTGCTCCTACAAATTCCCAAGACCTGGTGTGCAGTTGGCCTACTTTACTGTCAACATGTGTGAATGCCATGCTCGATAAATTTCTCTTTGAATTCCCTCACTAGAATTTATGAGACGTGCAACATGGGGTTGCAACTCTTTTGATGCCTCCACACTTGCAGCACTTGATGCCGTTTACATTCTCATTTTAAAGGAGGCAGAAGTAGGGAGACGTTGGTCTGTAGCATCCTGCAGTGTAAAGACTTTTCAAGATATTTACACTCTGTTGTGTCTCATGGGAACCGTTTTCTACACACTAATGAGGCCGAGGAGAAAGTTTCATTCTGTTATTCCTGGCATCGATGCACCAGTTGCAGGCATACCACTCACACTCTCTTTTTTCTCCCTCTTTCCCTCTCAGTAGCTCATTGCAAATAATAAATAAAAGGAAATACATCATCCCTTTTTCAGTCTGAGAGCCAGGAGCCATGCTGCCAAAGTTAACACAAAGCAATCTTAGGTAATGATCAGCAAATGTGTATAAAGTTTCATAGAGCATGACTTCACATAATTCTTGTTTACATCATGCTGGCTGGCTCAATCACAGCTGGTACTGTAGAGGTGATGTACACACAAACACACACACACACACACATACACACACACACACACATTCTCCTGAAGCTTGTTTGTATCGCACTTTAACACAGCACTTCTGTTTTATAAGTGCTTGTAATTGATTTGATATGGTGTAACATTGTGGCAGGGATTAGCTACCAGTCATAAATTGTGGAATTTTAACAGAGGCTTTATCACATTAAGTCCTCTTAAAACCATTCATTCTGCAGAACTGTGTCAGATTTTCCATTCATTTACACACATCAGTGGCACGGATACAAAACATTTCATCACGCCTCAATTGATGAAAATGATTTGCTGCATGTCAAAAAAAACAAAACTTCATTGAGCTGTTTATAGTGCTCTACCTACAGCACAGCCAGCATGCAGATGGAGAGCCGGGGGGTCTGTGCGCAACAACACAGAGGGAAGAAGCGAAACACAATCCAGACATTGTTTACTCTGTTTCTGATGTAAAGGCCACTTACTGTCGTGTCCAATGCCTAACCCTTAATTTGCTGCCCGGGCCTTTGAAGTGTGTGCATATTTCTGTTTCCTGACACTACCTTTCCTCTCTCTCTCTCTCTTTCTCTCTTTCCTGCAAGCCCCAGTGGTTGATACTGCAACTGGATAGGCCATGTTTCCATGTAGGGGCTCTTTTTAGTCCTGCTCTTATGATAGAAAACACAAGTGGGGAAGGGGAAAAAGAGTGCTGGGTGCACAGATCCACAGAGAGGCCCCGGCCCCAGCCCGGGCCCAGACAACGCTGCAGGGGATTAGAGCACACCCTGGCAGCAGAATGGTTTCACTTAAGAATTTCAGTAATCACTTTTAGGAGTGTAATATATAGCTGACCTTCGGCAGCGCCACACGACCCCCCGCTCCCCCAGCTTTTGATCAAAGGAAGCGGCAGTGGCTGTGCAAACAGGCGCTATCAGTGGACTCCAATGGATTTACTGCCTGCTTCTTCTCTCTTGTCTCCCCTGAGTCGTGTGCTGATACACACAGAAACCCAGTTTCATCTTACAGAACCTATTTTTCTCCCAGTACTAATTTACGGGCCGGATCATGACTTTAGGGAACTTAAAGGAGGGGGAGGAAGGGAAAGAGGGGGAGGCTCAGGAGGCCTCAGGGAAGGGGAGAGAATGGAGGTGGGAGCAGCTTGGGGGCCCTTATCCACTGCCTGCTGGCTGGGCCGAGCAGAGCGGCTCTCATCATCCTGGGAAAAGCCCAGTAGGTGCTCTTTTCCCAGCTGGAGCAGCCAAACAACATGGCCTGTGCTCTGCAACAATAACAGCAACCAGAGAAGGACAGAGGGCCGGCCCAGTAGGGTTTATATAGTGCCCTAAATCACAGGAGGCTCGGACAAAGAAGTGGGGAGAGAGGATGTGGGTATCATAGCAACTATTAATAACTTGATACATACTGGTGTGAACACAGCCGTGGTGGTGTCTCTCTGTCTCTTTATGTTGTACTTTAATGTTTCCTCTTTTTAATTACACTCATGTACACATTGACACATCATATATCAATCTATGCTGCCCAGGAATGGTGTTTTATGGACATTTTTATTGCTTAAAGTAACAAAACAGAACATTTGAATCAATTATAAGCAGGCCATTACAGTAAACATCCTTCAATGTGAAGCAGACGGTAAGAAAACAATGTCAACATGTTGACCTTTATGCTTTTATAGACAAATATCTTTCAGCTGGTTAAATCCCCGGTAATTTGTAATTTGTGACTCACATGTTTTTCTCTAATCTCATGCTCTTGTTAAAATGCTTCCTGCAGTAAACTTTGTTCTCATGCAAAAATGGTTGTTTAGGTTGTCTCATTAAAAATGAAACCACAGAGAAAAAAAAGAAATGATTGATTCGTTTTGCTTCTTTTTCTGCAGGAATGCCAGAAAAGTCTGCAGGAATTTGTGTTTTGTAGGGTAAGAAGTTCCTGCTAGCAACCAGTTGAGGGCGTCACAGAACAATTGACAGTGGAGAATCTATACACTGAGTATATGGAGCTACATGAGGTCATAATAACTACTGATGGGTACCCCATTTAGCAAATGAATGTTAATATACAGCCTTGAGGATATTTTAATGTCATTTCAATATTACAGGCTCCAGATAATATCATTATTTCCTCCCCCTTGGTTCCCAAAATGAAATCTAAAATATTTTTGCATTAAAACATTCACATCATAAGATGTTGAACACTGATGATAAATATTAATGTTTTCTTTAGTTGGCATGTCAGGGGATGTTTATGTGGCTTAGTTGATGACAATGCGTGCTGTGTCATAAAGTGACTGCAGGAAGTCCTGTGCTTTTATGATCAACTTGTGAAAGCTTGGTGGGGAAAGAACAAAGTTTCCTTATTGGAGCATGTGAGAGAACAACTCACCATATGCCCTGCCGGTTCTGAAAACAACAGCCTGAAAAACCTTACCATGCCCTAAAACATGGACTCTACCCTGCTTTACTGTGAGGGTCAGTGCAGGTCAGCATGGTCCTGAGGATGCCGCTAAAGAGCAATCATTTATGTGCAGGAAAGGGGTGCTCCAGCTCCTTCAGGTATGAATTAAATAAAATTATCTGTCTAAAGCCAGGTCAGTCGTGATGTAACATTCACAGAAGTGGTGAGAAGGAAGTGCATTCTTCCAGACATATTCCTGCATTCCCCTCATCAGCTGATAAGGTTTCTTATTTAGATAGCAAACAAGGGGAGAGGTACCTGCTGTAAATGCTCTGTGGCTCTTGGACATTTGAGTATTTCAAGAAGGCAGACTGATAAGCCTGACACCTGAATGCATGCCATGATATACAGCTGGTCGTTTTGATGCTAATTGGTGTTGAGTCATTAAAGTGAGAAATAATAATCGTTTGCATTGCTGGAAAGAACTCTGCTCAGACTTTGATATAGCAATTGCCTTATTAGCAGTGAGTTGAGAACGAGCTGCATTCACTTGTGGTCAACAGTTACTTTTGGGAAAACACTCTTTTGACCCTTGTAATTATTGCTAATTTTGCAGGCGAGCGTGTAGAATCCTGGGTGGGCGAACAAGCTATCAGGCTTGAATATTATTAGCATGTCTGTTTTAATTAGCAAATATAGCTGTTCTTTTTGGCTCTGTGCTTTGTTATCATGTTATCATTATTATCCAGCAACGTCTCTTCAACACATACATGCTGTTTTAGTCGTTTGATCGCACAGTAGATACGTGCAGGCGATCAGGTTGGCTGTGTGTGTGTGTATGTGTTTGTGTCCATGGCGTTGGTAGTGTGAATCAGCTGAGGCTCATGTGGCTGGCCTGGCCTTGCTCCCTGCGACCCAGCGGGGCTCAGCCACCAGCTGCCTAGCACCCACTACACATTCCTGCTTTATTCCCAAGCTCACCTCCCTCAGCTACACCAGCCAGGACTAAATGTATACCAGCTGCAACATCATTAGGTAAATGGGATCCTTGCACAGTTCTTTACAGGTATAGCAATGAAAAGTTAGACCAGTAAGGTGTGTGAAAAGTTAGTGTACGAGTTTACAGAATTTATGTTTGCACACTATTCCAGACACTTTCATACACACAATAGGCTACTTTTTTTTGGTTAAATGCAATAAGATGCTGAATGGCATGTCTACAACTTATCCAGTCTGAAATATCTAAAAACAACGAGTTCCTTACAATTTGGACAGATGCTCTTGGTTCCAAGATGATAAAACCAGTCACACTATCAAGAGCGGAGAACAACATAAAGTGTCTTGTGATAACATTTGTTATTAAATGGTGCTATAAAAATAAAGAAGGATAGATTGAGGGGTGGCTGTGGCTCAGTTGGTAGAGTCGTCGTCTCTCAACCGGAGGGTCGAGGGTTCGATCCCCAGCTGAGCAACATCTCCGATGTGTTCTTAAGGAAGACACTAAACTCTGCATTGCTCCCGTTGCTTTGGTGGCGGTGTATGAATGGATTAGTTACTTCTGATGGATGATACTACATAGCAACCACTGCCATCAGTGTGTGGAAGGATATGGGGTCGGTGTGACATGCAGTGTAAAAGCGCTTTGAGTAGTCAGAAAACTAGAAAAACTGCAATACAAGCTCAAGTCTGCTTACAATTGATTAATCTTATGTAAATGGCCTGCACTTACAGTATATGGCACTTTCCTAGTCCTCTGATAACCCAAAGGGCTTTTACACTACATGTCACATTACAATTTTCACACACAAACATTAACAAACTGATAGCAGGAGCTGCTACATAAAGTGCCCAACTGCTCATCATCAATACTTAAATTTGCACACATTTGCACACAGGTTATGGCCTCCAAAGCAGCTTTGGGCTCAGGGTCTAGCCTAAGGACACTTTGACATGTGGACTCCAGGATTGGAAAAAACAAACAACCTTTCACAGCCAATTAAAAATGTCTACTTACATCAGATCAGTTATTTTTTTGTTTAGCAAATGTTAGCATGCTAACATACTAATCTCAGATGGATAACCTGGTAAATATTAGCTGATAACTGCTTAACATTTGCATATTACATGTTCATTGTCAGGAGGTAGCATGCTGCTGTTAGTATTTACTTCATATTAAAGCACTTTAGTGGCACATACAGCCTGAGGTGAAAACTAAACTGTGCCCCAAACACATTTCTAGTGGTGGCTTCAATCAGCTTCTCATAATAATGTTTTTTAATTTAAGTGTTAGTTTTTTACTTCTCCAGGCAGCATGTAGTAGGTGAAGCCGTACCAGATATCCCTTCTTGCTCCACAGAGCCCTTAACATGCTTGAGACTCGTGTATCTTAATCATTTGATGTTTTTCCCCTGCTGCTGTAGCCACATTAAATGTCAACATGCTGCTAACAAAGCACATCTTGCTGCATTAAAGGTCCACAATGTGCTGCATAAATCAAATGTATTCTTTTTCATCATCAACACATAATAATAATAATAATAACTTTATTTATATAGCACCTTTAAAAACACAGGTTTACAAAGTGCTTCACAACCAGCAAACAGTGTACTGAGACTTAAAAATTAACCTCTAGAGTCAAACACATCAATATTTGCATACCAAAACCAAAGAGATCATATCCACTACAAACCATCAGACAACACACAGCCAGACATACACACCCATCCCTGCAGACTGCCGTCACAGCACTCCAAGCACAGCTGTCAAAACTCAAGGACTTCCAACACAACAATAGTTAGATGTCTTGGGAGGGCCTGAGAAAGACAGAGTGAAAAAAAGATGCTTAACTGACACTTCTGGACAACTCATATGCTCCACATTTGGTCTAAAGGTTTGATTCACATTCCCTGCATTTCTTCCTTTTTTTTTCTCTTTCTCTTTCTCCTTTCTGTCACTCACCTTATTCGCCTCCTTTTCTCTCCCTTTCCTCCCCTCCGTCTACTTCTACCTCTCTGTAGCTGCAGGCACGGTCCACTGTTGTCTCACATCAGCTCTCCAAACAGCTCCGGGAAGACCTCCCTCAACCTCACGCCTCGCATGTGAGTCCACACGTCTGAGAGGAGTAAAAACACAGAAATCCTCCAAATCAGGTCATGTCAAATTAAGGGAGGTATTTCGGGAGCCCACCCAAAGTCGCCGAAGGGGTCAATTGAAAGTTTGCTCAAGGCCAAATTTGCATGTCAAAATACACTTGAGTTAGAATACATCAAAAAGTGGGACTGAATCTCTCTGTCAAAATGTCTTATAGTCACTAAGATGACGTACAATTATCCTGTTGATACAGAGTCAGATGTGGACATGGTTGAGGAATGCTGTTAGCACGCTGAGATTGGCGAATCAAAACTTTAGCTTTAATTGCAGCAAGCAGGTGCTACTCGGTTGAACTGGCTGCAATAATATTTTTTTTACAATTTCCATCCCAAATCCCTGGACTGATGAAACAATTTAGCTCAGAGAAGTTTGCATTTATTTTGAATTGCTGATGACGCTTTTGTGAACCAAAAAACCTGTGATTCCTCAGGTTGACTGCCATGGAAAAATGTCTTCTAATGATTGAATACATTTGTACTCATGAAACTGAAGTAACTGAACCACTGGTTACAACATAGGCTACAGACCACACCATCTTCAGATATTCCACGCACCTTTTCCATACATGGGAGGTACACTATTTATTACTGGATTACTATTTTATTACTGGAAATATTGCCTTAAGGAATCTATTTTAAGGTTTTAGAGATCCCCTTTATCTCATCTTCATCTCTGATAACACAGAGATGTGTTAAACACTGATAAGCTTTGGACCTTCCTTGGACTTACAAACAATCATTTGGCAACTCGACAAGCATTCCAGGGAAGTTCACTCTGCCCCGTGATTTATTGCCAGGATGTAGCTGTATAGTGAGAACGTGTAGGCTCTAGGGTGAAGTAGCTGGTGGCACGGCAGGTCAGCGAGATAGCTGAGCTACGTAGCAGTCTGGGATTCATTCAGAAGAGCTCCCATGGGGGCTGTTGACTGGAAGGAGGCGGTAAATCCCCATTTTTGAGGACTTTGTTTTTGCTAATGTTGTGTAACATCGTCTTGAGCTAATCTTACTTCACACAGATGGTCATTGTAGACAGTATTGTGCTGTTTGGGAAAACGGAGGAAGAAGGATGATAGATGTTTTCCAGGTAATACTGCATGTTTTAACAATCAAATGTATGGCAACAAAAAAGATCCAATGAAATGTATCTCTCATATTGCAAATATTATTTCAAGCCAACTCCACATATTAATCCTCCACTGAAAATAGTCTCCAACAAATGCACTGTCCTGACATTTGCTAAAAACAAAAGTACTCAATAAAATTCTTTCTTCTTTTTTTTCACATTAAACCATGTTGAACAAACAGACCTGTAACGGGGTGGACCAGCTATGCGTAAGTTCAAACATAGCCTAGTTTTAATGTAAGTTCTTACTTACGACGCAGATTGTGCACTACTTAGATTTTAGGTGTTGCACCAGCTGAGAAAGTTCCAATGAAGGCAGATGTTTTAACTTCTTACATCAAGCTTTAGGTAGATGTGAAGTTCTCTGTAAAATACAGTTGTCATGGTGTATCGTTTTGAAAGGAAGGTTTACTTGCAGGATGAGGAGGAGCAGAGGTTTTACTGACTGTTAATTGTCTGTAGTGTGTTCTCCGTTAGGGCTTTCACACTGGCATAAAACTCCTGAAAAACTCCTGATAGGGAGGAGCTGTATGTGTTAACGCAAACAGCCATATTTTTTCGCTCTGGACTTCACCCGGAGTTTCTCCTGCCAGCCCCTATTCTGAGTGAGCTGATGTGAGAACGCAGCAGGATATTATCCGGAGAATTCACCTCCAGCCAATGGGAGGGGGGAGTGACGTTTATATACTGTGACTGGTGTCAGTGCAAAGAGTTTATGCATGTGACTGCTACGATCTCCATGCAAGTAATTAAATGGCTGCAGTACGTTTTCTGTTCGTCAGTATGTTGTTCTCCGCTCTTTTGTTGATAGTGTGACTCTGTTGAACTACACGTAGCATTGATATGAAAGCAAATATTTTCATTATAGATAGCGTCGTGTAAGGGACTCTGTTGCTTCGTCGTTACTTCTGCGTCATTCTTTATACGTCACGTCTTACCTCAGGAGACCCCCGCTCCCCTTCCTGTCTGACAGGGATAGTCTCCCGCTGCGAGGAGTATATGTGAATAGCCAGGTCAGGAGAATCTCCAGAGCAGTTCTACTGAAATGATCTAGATATTTTCAGGAGTGCATATGTGAAAACATTTTGTGATAGATTACATTCCTCAGAAATGTATGATGACTTTGATGTGTAATCCCTGTCACTTTCCATGAGTGAATATAATACCACTCGTCCAAAAACAGATTTCCGTTAAATGACCTAGCAGATGTCACCACTCGATGTCACTGTTGTTCTTTTACACTAGCTGTAGATTAAACGTTGTAGCTGTTATCACCTTATCATGATGCTTTGTCATATTTGAAATGCATTTCCGTGGCTATTTGTGGATTAACGGCAGTTAATGGAAGTTATTTGCAGCTATTTGTCTGTTTGGAGACAATAAGACAGGAGAGGCAGCACTGTAATGAACACTGCATAAAAAAAAAAGGCTTTGCACTGATTGGCTGAAGGAAGTGAAAACGTCATATCTGCGACAATATTGTGGTTAGTTTGGACATTACGCTCTAATAATTAATATGAACTTTGAGTCTTTGTGGTGCAACCTAAAAATGACACAACTTAAGTTAGAACCTAACTAGTTACAACTTTGGTTTAGTGTGGACTCTACACCATTGTTTAAGACTGAACTTACACTTAGCTGGTGCAACAGTCTAGTGTTGTCCCCAAATTGGACTTGGTCTTAGGACCGGTCAAGTACACCACGGAAAGGTTTTTTTTTTCCACATCATTACTGTGATTAAAAGGAAAACGCCCCTATCTAAAAGAACAAAAAACTTGAACTCATTCATAATTTTTATCCCTTGATTATGGCCGCAACCTTCCCAGTGTTACAGTCTTAGTGAGTGACACGCTCCCTGCACACAAGATGATGATTTTTCATTAGTGTTAATGCTCTTAGTCATGTCTCAATCTTGCCTTGGTCTTAGTCTTGACTCAGTCTCGATCCCTAAATGTCTTGGTCTTGTCTTGGTCTCAGAGCCTCTGGTCTTGGGTATGTCTAGGTCTAGGTTAGTGTGGTCTTGACTACAACACTACAACAGGCCACTGGGCCTTAGTTGCACTAACAAGGTTGGAAAGTTGGATGTGTTGAGTGACATCCTATTCTATTGTTTGTTTTAACAAAATACACTAAAGCCCCAGCACCCCTTTTATTGTTTATCACTGGAGGGCTTCACAACCCCTGTTTATACAACAACATACTATCATCTTACAAATATCTCCTGTTAGCACACAAGGTCTTTCAAACAAACTAAGTGTTTTACACTTGTTTCTTTTAGACATTATAAACATATATGCACTATTAACTAACTCCTAAAGAGACAAAACTGCTAAACAGGTATGTTAAAGAGGCTTTTTTTCCTGTGTAGTGTCCACTTTGGGGGCAGAGTATGTGTCAGGTATTTTTTTTTATTTTTTTTTTATGTATTCATCAAAATTCAATGTACTCTCTTAGTTCTTTGTTTAGAGAAAATTAGAACCAAACATCCTGAGGCTGGTGTCGATGAGCAGGTTAAAACATGTTAGCCTACTTTTACTAACCAGAGCCACTTCTTGCTGCTGTTAATACAGAAGATGAAAATATCCAGCTGTGGAATTCGTTTTATCATCCCCAACATGTTCACTGCAGTGAAATAATAAAACAAACACACATCCTAAACTCATCCGTATGCTCCATCTGAGCTGATGTATACAGCTTCTCAGCAGCAGAATTAGATGCCAAGCACTTCTCAAGTGTAAGGAAATGGTGCGGTTTCACAATTCCTAGATTAGGACTGAAATCTGCGATTCCCCCCACCACTTTAAGTGGCTGTGGTGCACACACAAACCCACCGAGACCATAGAAACATACACAGTGGTTTAGTGTTGGGCTCTGGCCAAGATAAATGACTGCTTCAGGTGAAAACAAACCGTGGCCCCAGCAGATTCTTTTTTTTTTTTTCCATATGCAAGTTTTTGGGATGACTTCTCTTTGTGTGTCAACTGATTTTACACATATGCTCCACTCGAGTGCCTCCACCCTCTTTACACTCTTTAGACTTGTGAATTATTCAGAATGAAGAACTGAGTTGAATTGTTGCTCTGCAGACACAAGAACTCGACATGTGTTCAGGACTAAAAGTGGAATGACAACTTTCAAACCAACTGTGCCTAAATCTGTGACATCACATTTGGGAAATGTATAGATTTCCATCTCTTAAAAAGGGAGAGGAATATATTTCCTTATATTACAGTTCTAGATACACACATACAAACTACAACACATGCCAATAACAATCAACTTATTTATAGACTCTATACAGTAGTTAAACGTACAGTATATAAAATCTGCCACAAGGGGGCTCTTAATCAAAACAATAACAAAAGAGATGACGTCGCTCCTCGCAGGGTCTCATGGGATACCACCCAGCTAGCGCTTAGCTAATACAGCGGCCTTTGACGTAACATCTGGTGTTTCCTTGACAACGATCAACATTTCGTGTCTATGGCGGCTCATCATGGCAGCTGCCTACAAGACACGTCCCGTTACAACTATAAAATTACGGATTTCTCTGGCTTTGATAACTTTTGGAAATATTTTAGGTGATGCAAGTACTGAACTAAAAAATATATATAACATGGGTTTATTCAATTTTTAATTGAAGTTAGATATTTTAATGTAAACAATAGCATGCAATCTTACATACTGTACCTTTAACAGTAAAATACTGGCTAGCTGCAGTAACCCCACAAATACCTTTTTGCCTCTGCTGCGTCAGTGGGTCATTTGTTTGCAGTTTTAAAATCACTTTGAGTTTCTGAGTTGCCATAGCATATTATGACCTCTTATAACTGCTGAAGGAAAGATAAGGGCCCATTGCAGTTGCTCTGCCAGAACAGCAGGAATAAAGAATAGGAGGTGCGTGATCCTAAATCATATATCATAACTCTTAAATTACACACAGAACCTCATTTTTCAATGTTCAAATAGTTTTGATTTATCTGTGTGTATATATGGTTTTAAAAAGAAGATGATCATCACGATCTGCAACATGAAAACATCCTTTATTTCTCAGCACCTTTGTGTGATCACCTGAGTCCCACCTGTGGGAGGAGGGGACGCCTCTATAGGAGCCCTGAATGGCTTCAATTAAGAGAACAATTGCTTTAGTCACACAATTATGAGCTCAGGGTGACTTAATACAAAAGGCCCTGAAGGAGTGCAGCTAAAGATCTCTGGCATCCCATTCAATGTGTTCCACCCACCCCCTGCAGCTCATTACTGAGGACCACCAACTGGGAGCAACATTGCTGAAATGAGCAGCAACAGTCAACAGGGCGATGCATTTTTGACTGAGTCAAGTAACAGAGAACCCAACTCAGTGATGACTTTCAGCCTATAAAAAAGGAATCTTAAACATAACAACACAAGCAGTGGCTCTGTGGTGATGTGGGGTGTGTTGTGTTTTTCTTTACTTATTTATCTCCAACTTTGGAACTGAAGACCGAGGCAGAAAAACTAATATAATTGACTTTACATATTGTCAGTTCAGCTGCAGAATGAGGGTCTCGCCCCAAAGTCAAATATATGCTATAATTGTTTGGTAACAGTTAATATGAAGTTGAAATAACTGAACAATAACTAGTGGATTACAAGAATCCATATGAGCAATATATTTGTTCCCTAAAGACATTTAAAATCTGTTATTATTGTCCTTTTATGATTTACTATAATCTTCACTTACTTTGCAGATGCCTTCCTTGAAAAAACAATTAAGTTAAACTTAAAGTTACAGTCAAAAGAACATCGCAATATTATAAGCTAAGTAAATGCATTTGAAGGTGCACCACAGCACTGAGTTGAGCATATTAAAATTGTACTTAAAGCTCCTGTGAGGAATTTCAATTTTAGCGACCCCTTCACAAAGTGGGATGTCTTATCCCTTTGTTTATTTTGTCCTGTACTTATGTAGGTCGATTTTTATTTAATTTTTTTTTACAAAAATCTCATCCAGCTTTTATTCACAGTCAAAAATATCATTCATCAAAAATCTTTGCCGTGGAAAACATACCAAAAAATGCTGTTTTGGCAGAGTGCAACCAAAAACAATCGCCTGACTCCTACCCCCCTGCATTAGTTTATGGTATTATAAATTACGATACAGAAATAATCGATGTAGTGGCTGACGGTTTCTTTGGTTTAAGTAGTTCATAAAGAGACATCTGTATGAATTTCAGTCTTTTTCATAACTAGTTTAGAACTCCTGATAGTAGCTTTAATGAGCAAAAACGTTATTATCTAATATTAATAAAAAGTCACTGCAAGGTAAACAGGGGGGACTCTGTAGTTAACGGCCAGTGTTACCAAATGTTCAGCTCAGATCAGCTCAAGTTTAATAAATTGCCAACATCATGTGCTTAATCAAGTTACATGATGAGCATTTGTGCTATTGTTGCAATGCAGGGGATTTAATGAATGAGTGTGCAGGTGTGTAAGATAAAAAACAATGAGAATCTTAGCCTTCAAACAGACACTTCAATCTTTTGGTATGATTTGGTAGTTTTACAGATGCTTACTGTAAATGGACATATCTAATGATTCACTTTAAAAGACAGATTCAGGTGATTACCCACTATATACCTGAGATGGAGAGATTTAAAAAAACATATAATTGTGAGATTATTCAGCACAACACTGAGCTAATGGAAAAACCTCAGATGAATGGTCTTTTAAATATTGGTATGTATACAGTTTGTGGAGAGATTAGCTGTTGAATTAATCATTCGATGGACTCATGTTTGTGAAATCCCTTTCACATGCCAGAGGGTTTCAGGACTCACTTTGACATTCCAAAGGCCTCTCCTCCTCCTTCACTCTGCTGGTTTCTGAGCTGAACATTGAGCACTTATAATGTACACAAATATACAAACACACAGATGACCTCACAAGTCAACAGGTTTTAAATGGGTCGATAAAATCAGCAGCCATCTTGGGTACATTATTAGGATTTGTAACTCAGCATAGCCGCAAACTTCCACTGGGCTCAGGCTTTGCTTTGGCAACAGGATTCCTCCTTGGAGAGGAATGAATGTGCAAATGTGTTACAGGTGGGATTCATTAAACTGAGACCTGGCACATTGGTAGTTGCTCTGCACAATTACAATGTTACAAAAGCAGGGAGCAGAGAAATGCTAACAGCTACACTGTAGATGAGCGTACAAGTCATGAACACAAAAGATGGAAATATAAAAATGTATATACACAAACAAGGTCTTGTATTCAAACGCATGCTGATGCACATACTGGATCTACAGCTGAGATTTAAAAGGCAGATTTCACTGCTCTCCAATGAGCTCTTCAAAACAAAATAACCTATAAACTGAGCCGTTTGTTCCTGTGTTATTTCACAGAGGATGAAGAAAGAAAAAGTTCAAATTTCACGAGATCTTTTTTTTTTTTTATCACTTTGAGCCTCAGCTTCCCTTGCCTCTCCTTTAACATGTTGTCCTCGCTTATATATGAAAAAAGTTTTCCATCTAATTATCATCATCCTGACAATGAATGAGTTAATTTATTTTAATAATGTATGAGATGTATTGTTTCACTGAGCTGAGCTGTGGTCGCAGCACGGAGCATTCTTTCAGCAGGTTATGACTTCCTCCAGCCTCCTCCTTTTAATTGCGCAGAGACCATTAAAGAAGTAGAGGCATTTATCGTGCAGAATTACTGAATATGCAAAAGTTCAACAGTGTTCAACAGATTGTTATTAACATTGACTACTACAATGTATAGACCTGGTTTGCAGTTTTTGAGGCCATAAAGTCTCAGGTTGTGGTGCACTAATGAGAACTGGCTTGGGTATGTGTGATTTTTGATTTGATTTGGCATTTTTGCAATTTTCTCTTTGACAGGCATCTGCTTTTTGTTTCATCACACCTACATGTGTAATGTTTTGTGTATACGTGCAGTTAACAAGCTGGGTAATGCATAAAAGTGGGAAATATATATTTTTTAGAGAAAAAACTAATTCCTTTTAAAAATGAAAAGTCATCAAGGATGTTGCATGCAGATGGTGCAGATAATGTTGGCTTTATCTGCTCACAATAATTAATTATTTCAAAGCAAGCCAAGTAACACTTGTAAGATAATTAGAATGAAGTCAACAAGATGGCTCGTTAAAGCTAGAGTTGCAAAGCAATCTGTAGCTTCAGATAACTGTTGTTAGCTGATATTAGCAAAGCTAAACACTCAAGCGGCAACCTCCATCTTGAAAAATTAGGCCACTGAGGAAGTGCAAACTCCTGCAGTTCCTCGAGTGTCCGCTTGATGCTGGCTCCAAGAACACTGGAAGTCACATACATGACTGGCTAACAGCCGTTTTTATAGCATAAATAAACATGTTTACAGCCTGGTACAAAACACGAAATAGGTCTGATTAGTAATTGTCATCACTGGCACACACTGTACGAGGGGTGAGGTTTTTTTAAACGGCTCTGTTTTGATTTTGAAAACGATAAGTGTTATCCATAGTTAGGCACGTAGCTGATCTGATTGACAGGTGGGTGTGATGTAACGGTTCGTCAAGAGGCTTAAAACCCACCTCAGCTTCGGCTCTAAGCCTGTTGTTAGGTTGACTGAAAGTGAGGCTGAGACAGCATTTCCAGCATGGCGGCGGCTGCCGATGAGCCTCCGGAGCCCCCTGCCGTAACAGAGGGGTGACGTCACTGAGGCTTCGTCCATTAAAATGTTAAGTCTATGGTCACACTAAGTAAGGCTGTTGCAGTAAATAAGCCATATTACTGAGGAAGGAATTTCTTTAACTGCTAATTGACTTATATTTTTTATGAGGAGGAACATTTTTTATTCTTTTAAAGGTTACATAGTCTCACTTAAAAAATAGGCCTACCTAAATTTTAAACACCTTGAATATTAACTTTACAGTTTTGGCGTGAATTTATATTTTTATTGTAATAACAAACTTAACATTTCAGATCCAGGACCAGAGTTTATTGCTAAAAATGAATTTGTTAAAGAGTTTGAAACATGAGCAGTGTGCAAGGTTTATTTAAAAAAAACAAAAAACTCCCATGATAGCCAAATTACCTAAGACAACCTGAATCAAATAATTGGTCCTACAACTGAATTCGGTGCTGTGCATGCACACAGTTTATCAGTGCAGTTGAGGTTTCTTATGATATACTGTATCAGGTGAGTATGTTTCTGGTCTTAATGAAAACAGTTTAGCGTTTAAATATTTGGCTTGTTGGGACCTGTAGCTTTGTTCCTTTGGACTGGACTGCACCAGTTCCTCTTAAATCCATTAAATGTGTGTATGGTTCCTCCCTTTTAAACTGTGGTAACAACTCACTAGTTTAGCATTGATTTACTTAATCAGATGACACATTAAAAGTTAAGGATTGTCTTTGCTAAAATTCTCTCATGTGTAAAACAGTCCAATAAAGAGCAGTGAACTATAATCATGGGGTTAAGTAGCCTCCCTAGCTTTAAAAGAACTTACAAAAATAACAGTTTTCAGGCTTTATGGGTCAAGAAATACTTGCTTTGTTGCTTGTCCTTTGTTGGCAAAAATACTTATTTATAACGAATGACAACTTCTAACAGAGTTTTGATTAAAGTGGATGTGTCCCTGCTATAGTGCTACTCAAACTAGCGTGCTTGTAAATATTAGCAAGCTAACAAAAGTATGTTTTAGTTTCTTCACTTTGCTACACAACAGTTAAACCTGGCTGTTGCTGGCTGCCAAATATTACATAACTCATGAGTAATCTCCACCAAGAACTTGTGTAATTTGGGAAATGTAGCCTACATAACCCTGCTTTTGTTTAATGTAATGAATGCTAATGTGCATTGATGCTAATACATGCTCCAATGCACAAATTTCCGATACAAGATATATGCAGGTTTCTCTCCCATTGGACAGCTTAATATCACTCACATCCATCCAGCCTTCACACCTGGTGACCAGGGCAGGGTACGCTCAAGTGACCCGCTTCCCAGAGTCCACATCCAGATAATTATTTCCAGTTGCAATTAGAATAACCACAAGAATTTTTTCACTGTGAGCAAAGGGGATCAGCAAATATCCTTTCCCCTCGTTTTTTGCTTGTTTGACACGCTTGTATAAATACCTTCCACCTGGTCATAGGAGTGTCTTTAGGGGAGCTATCAAAGCATTCATAAAAATCAAGATGTATGTGACATGCAGTGGATTTCCCCTGCACTGCACATGGCAGGCCAGCTCAGGAGGGCCAGAGCCGGAGTAAAGTTTCCCCTCTTGTCCTCTCAGAGTAGCTGCTGATGCCTGATTGACTGTGATGGGCTTTTTTACGCCCTGCACGTGTTGTTCCACTGCTCAGCCCAACGTCTGTCTACTCAGCACCCTGTTTCTGTGGCCTCTGCTGCTGCTGCTGCTGGACTACTAAATCTACGAGTTTTTTTTTTTTTTTTTCAAATTCAAATTCAAAATGTTCCTTGCAAACATTTACCTGCTTGTGCACGTCATGCTTTGTTCTTTAATAACTCTTTCAACACAGTGCTATACCCTTTCTGCAATGCTTCACTTACAGATTAGGGCCTGCGTTGGCGTATGTCGAAAACACAAGAAGCAGGAATCAGACATTAGAAACATGGCTGTGAATTAATACATCTGCATGTGTAAATCTGTCTGTGTCGCTGTGCGCCTTGGCTTGCGTGTAAAACATTTATAAAGCTGGGACTGATGACACGCACATTCATATCTGGTGATCAGAAACTCTGGGAAGGCAGCCATGATGGAGGGCTGCCTGACTCCTGTGTGTTCGACCCTGTGAAGACTGATTGTTCTGTCTGAAAACAGTTAGAGCAAACTGGGAACACTTAATGAAAAGGAAACAGATTTGTGGGAGGGACGGTGCAAAGCAGGGACTCAGATCTGTTTGTGGGGTTTAAAAGGAAACACTAAAATTCCTCAGGTTTGCGGTCAAGTTAGATATTTGATTAAACATGTGGTCTTCTGAGGAAATGTCTGCTTTATGAGCTATGATTATGTGTAGCTTTTTCTTATTCTAGCAAAAGCAATGTTTCCACTTCAAATTTGATTCATTCTCATTGCATTTTTATAAACTCTGTGTTGTAGAGATAGTATCAAACCTGTAGGGGGCAGTGTTTGTTTTAACTGCACTGGCTCTGACTCTGGCCATAACTGGGCATATATGGTGCAGGTGAGAGAAAAGACTGCTGCAGCCAGCCTGCAGAGATGGCTACATACTTTCCATTCTTTAATGAAGTCTTTCAATGACTCCTGCAGTAAGCACTTAGAAACACACACACACACACACACTTACACACTTTCCACTGGTGCACGGCCCCAGATAATAGACTCTATAGGATGCCTGTGAAGTATTTCAAAATGCCAAACGGCTGGGAGGGTGTAGACATTTGAAGGACACTAATGTAGGAGCTGAGGCCTAATATAAACAGCATTATTCACATGAAAGCCCAGCGGTGGCCATTAGGGCCGCACAGAGAGGTGGCACTTCTCTCCCCAGCATCCTAATGGCACTTCTTTCAGCTGATGGATCTGTGTATACATAGATTCACTCGTAATCTATCTTTCCTGAAACAATCAGCTATAAAAATGATTTGTCACTCTTTATTTTACACAGACATTCCCAATCTCTGGGATCTGTCCAAATCACATCACAAGTCTTCATTGAAACCTTTGGGGGGCTTTTTATGTTCGAAGCGTGTGCTTTCTGTATGCTACAACTCGCCTGACATCCACCCAATAACAAGCAATATTCTGCTGAGAAGCAACTATTGCAGCTGTTCAAATACATTCTCTCTTCCATTGTGAAACCCTGAATATCACTTTTTTTCATTTTGCTGCCTGTAACTTACAACTACCTGGAGAATTTAGCTGGCCAGTGGATCAGTCTCTCACGAAATTATTAATCCTACAGAAACGCCGGCCCACCTTCTAACTGGAAGGAGTTGTTGAACTCCAATGTTGAACATCTTGTGCGGCAAACGCACCAGACCTAACCACTGTCAGCAACAGTATAACATTGATATCCCATCAGCAGCAGATTGTAACGTGAAGCAGAGGAAAACATCCTTGTAATCTTTGAGGAAGGTCCAATAAGAAGAAGTGGGGAGGAACATACAGTAAAAGGAAGGCAATAACGATGAATAACACATTTCTTTTTTGGCTGCGGCTACAATGACCAACTCAATAGAAAATTAAACAAATGAGAGTGCTTTCAAAGTCAGAGACGACAAAGATTAATTAGATTTGAACGGAACTCGCAAGCAGAAAAAGGCAGCTAACTTGCCATTTAACAGTATGGTTCTGATCAGGGTGACATGAGACAGCTAAGTCTGTTGTTACTGGGTTGTATCTTTCTCCCCTTTCTACTGTAAAGCGTCCTTGGGTTTCGTGAAAGGCGCTATATAAATCTAAGTTATTATTATTATTATTATTATTATTATCTGGAGCTGCAGCTCTGCGTCATCTTGACAACACATTGACCAATCTCCCCTTTCACTGTGACTCTGGAATTAAACACAATTTCTATTTCTGTGAAACTAAATCTGAAAGGAATCAGCATACACTGTGTCTGCAGAAGTTTGTTTTTCTATTTTGTGATATATTTTTAATGAATTCACTAGAAAAGAAGAGAATGGCAGAAAACTACAGTATGTGTCTATACTAACGAAATCCCCTTTTACAACCCTGCACAGGTTACAGTCCAAATAACCATGTAATTAATCCACTTCTTCACTGACAACAAACATTTGGCCTTACTTAGATTGCAAAATTGTTTCTCTTATACAGCAACAGTATATTTAAAACATGCAAACCACATATTTAACTAAAGAGGTTCAGTAATGAATTTTGGGCTTCTGAAAGTGTATTATTATTTTCTTCTTGCTGTACCAATAGGCATTTGTGGTTGAGTGACACAATTTTCTATGGGATTTAGATGAACCATTGAGTCGTTTTTGGTTAATTCCTGCAGTACCATTCTGTGACCCTTCCTCTGGCCGGGCCCATCAGAGATTAAAGGTGAAAACAGGGGCAAATCAGTTATCAAGTCAGAAACACTCAACGTCAACTTCCCACTGTGCCATTACTGCACAGGCGCACAAACACACATTGAGTCCACCCTCATCCTGCCTGCAATGCAGGTCACGACCCCAAGTACCAGTACTGAGAAAGGAATGAGGGTGAGGATGCATGACCCATAAAGTCATCTTAGGTTCTGTGTGCATAAAAGTTTATGTTGCTAAGAGATGATACATAATATCTCAAGTTTCAGATGTGGTGATGAAAGAGTCACATGAGATCGTTACCTTTAAAAAATTGAAAGAAACACAAGACATGGCACAAGTAACTTGTGTTTTTCTTTTTCAAACACAAGTTTCCGATGTATTAATGAGAGAGTCGCAAGAGTTGTTTTTCCATTTAAAATAATACCGGTATGCATAAACAGAGCAAAAGTGGAAAAGTGGAAATTACAAAGTGTTGATGGAAGTTAATCTCTAAAGTTTGATACAAGATACACTAAAGACAAAGTTAGTACCTCCTGCTCATTAGCTTAGCTTGGCCCAAGGACTCTAAACAGCTAGCTTGGTTTAAAGCAGCTGTAATGATAACTTATTATTATTACGGGGGTGGGGGGGGGACTATGTATTAGACTTATTATTGGCTGGATTCAGTGATTTCCTGAAGTTGTTAAAGGTAACTTGGCAACTTCACAGTGAGGAAAAGACTCAAGAAGTGATTGTGCTTAGCTGATGTGCTGAAAGGTGTTGTTTCCATCGTAAAGAGCCGTACTATTTCCTATTGGTTCCTGTCTTGTCGCTGTGCTAAGCTACACTGTGCCTGACTTAATATTTACTTTATAGATACTTTGAGAGAACTTACTATTCCTTTTGATTCTTCTCAGAAGATACAGTAAGTTATTTCTAAATAAAAGGGAAAGTAATTCTCTTAGCAAAAAATATGTTATCTTATTTTGTTAAACGTTTTCCCATTTTTCCCTTTTACAGCTATTGTAATGGGTTTGTCCTGTGCACTTGTGTTTTAGTATGTTTTGGCCAAGTTGTGGTTAAGTCAAAGTCTCTCAGTGAAATCTGGAGAGATGGGGCCCACTGAAACTGTAGGAGGCTAAACATAGCTGGTTCATAATGTGGGGCTGACGAGTGACATTGTGTTTAAGTCTACATTAGTCAGAGAAAGAAAAAAAAAAGGAAAGACTAATGTCTGTGTGACCAACTGAGCTTTGATGCTCGTGGTTGACTCTAGAAGTTTATGTACTCTCATAAAAATGACCATTTTACCTTCATTCAGAGTCTTTAATGTTTATTGTTTTAAATCATAAAGCACAATATGTATGTAGTGATATTACTTGGGGACTGTTGTAGTCAGTATTTGTTTTGTTCTTGTTGAAGTGCTAAGTCTGAAATGTAATTTACTGTATTCCACCTGATGGACCGTAAGTTACAGTTCTCCTGATGCTAGTTTTCACAGCAGTTGAAATGACAGATTGCTTTTCCATTTCACAGTTCATTTAAAATTGCCCTTGAAGCATTTGGCGTGCTTGCTGAATACAGGTTTTCTGGTTCCAGAAAATACTCCTTTTACAGCATTAGATTATTAGATTTTTCTTTTTGCTAGATGGATTTCTTGGCAGGTGGGATAATTCTGTGAAAAATTAATTTAAGCATAACTGACAAGATAGTGAAAGGAAACTTCTGAGCCTAAAGAGCAGACAAAGTAAAATAAAACAAGAGACAAAGCACAAAGGCAAATCTACAAGAAAGGAGGATTGTGATCTAGTTATGTACAGGTGTGTAGTGATTGATTGGGAAACATGTTCGGGGTCACACTGGTAGAACCATTTAAAGCCTTTGCAATAATTGATCTCCCAACTTATCTCAAAATTAACCGTTTTTTTAGCATCCTGCAGGTAATTTTTGTGGTTATACAGCCAACAGATTTACTATTTTGGTTAATTTTTTTTTATCCAGTCTGTGTCATTTCCAACCAAAGTAGGCCAAAAAAAGTTGACCAACTCTACCAAAAAAGCTAAATACTGAAAAACAAACAACAAATCTAGTGAGCATGCAAGAACATATCGAAGCATTGAGAAGTGAAGCTTAAATGTGTCTTTCAGGAGGTGTTGTAAACCAAAAGCGAGCTACAAGGAGAGAAATGATTGAAGAGAGTGATGAATACATGTATGGGAAATAACTTTCAAATAATGTATTTATAGCTTGTTTGGCTGCCCCAAAAATGACTTACGGCTTTTTTTTTTTTAAATCTCTTTATTTGAGGCAATTGGTAATATGTTGCTGTAGTGTTTGTGGAGATATACATGATGACGTTAAGAAAGGTGTACTGTATGTTACTGTATGAGTGTGGAACAAAGCAGCCTAAAAAACTGTCCAAGCGTGGTGATGTCATTGGTGTTCATACATTCAGAAAACATTACAGAAACATTACAGCTGTCAACTCCAACATGCAATCAAGCCAGACATACTGCTTCACAACAAACACGATAAGGATAGCTGAGTCTTCGTTTTTTTTAAGAGCTCATACGTACATGATCCTTTTATAACTTTTACCTTTGTTTTAATGTAGACACACTGTAGTCAATCTAGTTTGTAGTTTTGAGTGTTGTCACAAGTATAATAATTCTAATCCCCCTGAATCAGTACAGCAGTTTCTATCTACAAAGGGGTTTAATAGTTCAGACTTCTTCTTGTTCAAGTCATGAAGGGCTTAGTGGATCTTAGCAGTGAGTAAGTGGCTCCTCAACTGGAAAAACATTGGCTTATGGTTGTAAAGACCTAATGAAGCATTAGCTTACACTGCTTCTACCCCATTGCACTCCCCTAGCCTCTCCCAGATGGAGGGACTTTGAGTGGGAAAGAACACAGGAGTTGGACTGATTGTCTGGGGGTCTAATCCGTTATCTCTCTCCTACAACCTGTTGCTCCCCAGCGACTTAGCCCCGGCCCCTGCAGCTTCCTCTGGGCAGAGTTTTTTTTTACGTACACTCTGCTGACAGCTATCTCCCAGAGCAATTGTTGGTAAACACGACTGAACTGCTTACCTCAACAACAGGTTTCCTCTAACCCCTAATCCAGGCCGCAAAGGAGACCCCCCCTCTTACCCTTTTGACCCTTTCCTCAGTCCAAACCCCCTCCTTCTCGTCCATGGTGGTGGTGGTGGTGGTGGTCGATGAGCCCGTGAGATAAGCCTGGGTGGAATTCCCATCTGGGTGTTCTTGGGAGTGACCTGGGTTGCAGAGGAGCGTCAATGAAAATCAGTCAGCACTCCACTCAATAATGAACCAGTCGGAACCTTGACTGCATTTCACATCACTCTAATTTCAGTTTCTATTTGGTCTAGCTCTTTCTTTTCCTTTTTGGTTTAGGTTTTACAGTAGAAAGAAGGAGAGGTCAAAGAGAGAGCAATGCTGACTTAGTCGAGAGCCTGGATGAACTTTCAACAACCTTTAACCGGGGGTAAGACAGCCTTAAAAAGTCTTGTTGTTCATGAATCAAGAAAAGAGCTTAGTGCTGGAAAAGACCTTGAAAATGGCACAAAGAATGTGATCTAGTGCAAATCGGATTTCTTAGTATTATGAAAAAGAATCATATTAGGTCAGATCTACCATATTGCCAGACAAAGTGCTATTTTGTTACAAAAGAACATAAATGTTAATGTTAACCAACCCAAAATGTATGACCAAATCCATTTATTCTTGTCACAGTTTTGCGAACATTGTGGACTGCTCAGAGTAAACAAACCTCATAGACAGGATGGGCAACAAGTCGGCCATATTTAACCGTGGGTCTAGTGCTTCTTTAGAGACCATGAGTCCATGATGGAGGGGCCAGTTGTCTGGGAAAGAATACTCTGGGTCTAGAGTGGCCCGGGTTAAGCAATGGCCTGGCCATTGTGCCCCAGGAGAAGGTAATTAGGAAGTGAAACCTTGACCAGTTGACAGCAGGCTTTGTTCAGGGGCGAGTGGGCCAAGAGAAATGCTTTTGAAAGCTTTTTCACTTTCTTTACTAAGGCGACCTCAACCCCTTTCCTCCAGAAACACGCAGGGGGAGATCATATAAGTTTCTGAAGAAAAATGCAAGGGAGGGGGGTTAAGTGGTATTTATTGAAAGAGAAGAAATGTATAGGCAGTTCGTTGTTTGACAAGAGAACCAAACTAAATATACAGTGTACAGTATCTGTTTACCCAAAATGTCATTTCTAATCCATGTTAAACTACATTTCTAATGCATGTTGAACTACATTTCCAGTAAAACATATTTTGACCTTACAAACTGTACCACAAATGAGCATATTTGTATATTAAATTCTACAAATTCTGTTAATCATACTAATAAAGTCAACCCTGGTAGAACTCAATAGTTTATCCTTTTCTGTGTCCACTACAGCCACCTCTCCTTATTAACTACAGCTGCAGCAGGAGCTGCCAGCTAAACCATAATCAGCTCTGTCGTCTGCTTTTCCTGCACTGCACATTGGCTCTGAAGAATTATACTTGTGGAAGAGCCAAATGAGCAGATCAGCACAGGGAGGGCATCCAACGCTCGGGAGCCCACGCCTGTCCTGTCCTTGTCGACCCTGGTGCTCCGCTCTCAGCTCCTAATGTGGCAGGAAAAGTGTGAACATGGCCTTGGCAAACTGCAGTCCAGTTCACCATCATCACCACAGGCCAGTGAGGGGGAACTTGCACACTCCTCACACAGCTGGTCCTCTAACTCCTGCAAGGGATTAACTCCTTGTACTTTCAAATCCAGCCAGAGGCTTTAAAGTAATAATTCCTGACATATTTCAACATTTAGCATTAAACATTATAGTTAAGCTCATTCTTGTACTTTTAAAAGCAGCTACAAAATAAATAAAAAATCATTAAGGTTAATAACCTTTAGGTTTTTTTCTAAACTTCTGTTCGTCAAGTGTTTTTTTTTTAATGTGCAGTGTGGAAGTGTTGGGTGTCATTGACTAACAATAAGACAAGTTATGTTTACGTTCACTAGTTTCTTACCACAATGTATTTGGACTCTACCAAGGATTTTGAATATACTTTCTTTCTCATAAAACCTTAATGAAGTCAATGGTTGTCCGTCAACGGTATCTTAAATCCTGAATTTTAACATCCATTTTTGCTTGCTAGCTGCCTTCCTCCTCTCCTTGTTTTCTAAAACAGCTGCAGCATATACAGTAGGTGTATTTGGTCTTGTGATTTTCTGGATGCATGTCTCGGCAAGTGTACAAGAATAAAATAAAATAAATTGGGAGTGTTAAGAAAAACACTTATCAAAAGTTGTATTGATTGCCAAAACCTTAACATCTTGATTTCAAAATACTTTGAGTATGGTAGTTTATTTTTTATCATAAAACAGAATAATCGACACTTTCACTTACAATGTTCAATGTTGAAGTACTTCAGCCAAGGACTCTGACCTGAGTCCGGTTACTTGACTCAACATGGATGACTCAGAATTTGACTCAAAAGATGGAGATGAGGACTCGGACTTGACTTTATTTATTCTTCAAGAATGTTGTATTGTTTTGTTAGGGTTTTTCTTCATTAGTGTAAGGCCGTACAAATGTATTTGGTTTTCAGCAAGGGCTGACGTGTGTTTACCTGCGTGTGCATCTTGTCCAGCAACAGCTCCTGCCAGGGTGCCTAAAGAGGCAACACAAATCCTGCGTTTGGCTTTCAAAGATTTAACAGCTAATGCGAGCAAAAGCAACTCAACTTTGATATGCAAATGAACCATTTAGAAGAAGACAGGGACAACCTTAAACTTTAACAGACAGCTATCCAAGACACACTCAGAAAAGTGAGTGAGGAACTCGGCTCAGGCTCGACCTTGAGGACACAGATTTGAACTTGGACTCAGGTAATGCCTGGCTCTCACTAAAAGATATTTAAAATCTTCACAGATTTCGAAAATGAGAGACACATGAAGACAAAAATCCAAGATGTAACAGTTTGGTTCCTATAGTGTGTTGAGAACAACTAAATTATATGACCAAAACAGCACACCACACACTAACAGATCCAATTAATTCACCAACAAGCAGAGCCCTGACATATCAAACATGCTTAATATTTACGATTGAAATCTGGGAGGTCCAAAGTTTCTCAGTGCAGATTGAATCTCTCTTAACACGTCTCACACACACAGGAAACTCTGACAAGGTAATCTTTAGAACCAGTAAAATATATGGACTTTGCGTAAGATTGTTGGAATAGGGCCTTATCATGTAATGTGTACCCCGCTTAAGGCGACTTAACTCAGACTTGACTTGGATTCATCTTTGTTGACTCAGACTTGGACTCGAGGTTGGCTGACTCAACTACAACAACTTGACTTAACTTAAAACGTTGACCATTATTTTGACTTTACTGAAGGTATTACACTGTGAGCCGACGTTTAAATGTCAAACAAAGCTGTATACTGTGAAATTCACATTTAACTCACAGTTTCCCTCATCTGCAAAACGTGCACTTGAACTCGATTAAATTTAGAATTCTAGAGAAAAAACAAACAGTAAAATGCAAAAAGCAAGATGGGAAAAAAAACATGCAGAAGAATATAAAGGAGAGTCTTCAACCTGAAAGCCTGTGACCACAACAAACAAATTCCACTATGCTTGAGTTTGAGCTTAAGGCTTGCAGCTAGTCTATAAAACACTGGAGAGAAGAGGAGAATGATCTTCACATCCTTTGTTATCCTCTTTGTTCTCTGTCTTATTATAGGAGGCCATTTTGACCCCTGCTAGACAGAGGTGAACTCAGTCTGGAGCACTTGTTGGTTTCCTTCCACTTTGGCATGAAGTAAGAAAATTAAATGTGCAGGTTGGTTTCTAAACGAGTAAGATAATGTTGATGGTATCATCATTTTAAGCAACAGCTTTGAGTGACATGCAATGATGCTATGACCCTGATGATGAAAGATTGGAGAGTAAATTGCAGGATTGAATGCACTCGTAAAAAAATGTATTGAAAGCAATCGAGTCAACAACATATAGAGACAAAAAAGATGCAAAGCTTAAAATGAATTACACAAAAAGGATAAAAATAGCCTTTCAAACTTAAGTGGTGGATGTTTCAAAAGCACATCTCAGCGATTTGTTTTGGAAAAAAATACATCACCTACTTGAGTTGGTTATTCTTAACATCAATCAGGTTTTATGAACTTGTTAGGGAAAATCTGAAGCTTTATGGGTGGTTTTGCACTGCTTACGTCTCTGAGTGCAGGTGTCACAAACAGGCTTTTCCAAGTAAATGAAGTCAACTGATTGCTCTTGACTTTCTCCTGGAGACTCTGGAGCTGGGACAGGCATCAGTCCTCGGCGACTGCGGTGATTAAAGTTTTTATGTAGTTGACAGAGGAGTTAGAAAGCGCCAAGAGACATTGTGATTAATGATGGCATCTTGGAGGCCAGTATTATGTCACTCTGAATGAGGACTGAAGAGACAGAGGGATGACATTTTTACAGGCCTGGTACTTACAAACACATTTGTGTGTATTTGCAAGTAAATGTGTTCCAAACAGAACAAGTGGCACACTGCAAATAAGCATTCACCATAACACACTCACTCTGTGACTGCTGCTGTAACCTGTAAGTGTGTGTATATGTGTGGTGAGTGCCATAGTTGGCTGGTGGGCCAGTGTTTGATGATGAAGTCATCAGTTTAAGTAAACTCCAGATGGTCAGGCAGAAAGTAAAACAAGTGCCATCTGCTTAGATTCAACTGCTGCACAACTTCTCTACTCTTGTCCCTCCTGTCCTCCTCTCTCAGCTGGCACAGCTAAGGACCAGAGTGCTCAGAACATTAATGCCATTAGTGAAATGTGTCAGAAGAGGCAGCCAAGCACAGTGCATTACAGCAGCCTAGCACATCATTAGCACCATGGGCTATGCTCACAGCTCACTTCTTCAATATGTAGTACACTACCTGGAAATGGAGTGAGGTAGTGTTAATCATGAATGCATATGTAACCCTGCATGCTTAATTTATAGTTTCAAACCACACTAAAAACACTTGCATTTCCTTTCTTTCACCCATAGGTGCTACATAAAACAGCATACAAATGATTTAACCATTAAATATCAATATGAAAGAAAAACTTTTCTAATGACCAAAAAATTCAACAATCTCTATTTCTGTTTTATTATTTAGACTTTTTTCCTTTATTGATAGGACTGTAGCCTCTGTACATGTACTGCCTGTTCCACTGACCATGGGAGTCTGAGGACTTTTTTTCCAAGGTGCAAAAAAAACTACATTTTGACATGGCAGCATGGAAAAATTCAGTAGAAACTGGTCTCTCAGACTATAAATATTTTGCATTCAGACTTTATATAATGGGCTGAAGGTGACAGTCAATTAAAGAGCAAATTAATCAATCAATCAATCCATCAATCAATCTTTGTTTAGATGGATTAGACCATACCTTTTGTATTATTATGTACAAAGACCTAAACATTCAGCAAAGTTACAGTGGAAATGAAAAACTACCTTTTAACAGAACCAGACTCATGTTGAACAGTTATCTGCCGCAGCTGTGTTGGGCTTAGAAAGTGTGACAGAGGGAGATGCAGAAAGAAGAGATGGATAAAGAAAAACAGAGCAACAACAACAACAAAAACAACAACAATGATAAAAAATGATTCACAAATACAGTGCCAGTAATTGTGGTAAAAGTCTGTGTAGTATTAGCAGTACCAACAAAGTATGATAGGGATAAGGATAAGGATAAACTTTATTGATCCCCCAACGGGGGAAATTTACAGCAGCTCAAAAACAGAAATATAAACAGAATCAATAGCAAAAAGTAAAAAAAAAACAGCTACGAGCATGTTTACATTAATTAAATAAAGGAAGAAAAAATAGAAATGATAAGGCCACACTAACAGAGACCAAGACGTGCGTTAGACCAGAGTGCTCCGAGATCAAGGCAAGACTAAAACATTTAGGGATTGAGACCGAGTCAAGACCAGGGCCATAAATACTAGTGAATTAAGAGAGAAGACATATAAAAAATGCCTTTGATTCCAAGACAAGACCTTCAAAAAGTGGTCACCAGACCGGTCTTGAGACCTAGACCTATCTCCACTACAACATTACCAACTATAATGACAAAGAAATGGGGAGGACTGTGATGTAAAATGCTAATGTTTAAATGTCTACAGAGGGAAAGGTTATTCTATCTGAACCTTGACTGTACAAACAGGCTTCCCTTTACATGTTGACCCATCCTAACTTAAGTAAAATGAAGCTTTTATGTCTAAATGGTGTACTGAAGTAGGAGCCAAAGGTGAGCTAAAACATAGGGAATCATCTCCAGTGGACTACAGCTAATTAGATGGAAATCAGACCGTCTACATTGTCAAATCCTTGCATACCTAGCACCCTCCGCCTTCAGAGTTTGAATGTGTGTGTGTATTGGTAAATATGACATGTAGTGTAAAAGTACTTGGAGTGTTCAGAAGACTAGAAAAGCGTTATTTGAATACAGACCATATCATCAGCCTCAGGAAGCTTCTGTAGACGTTCCCACCAAAAAGGTGGAAAAATGATGTTGGTTTTACTTTAGTAGCTCATGGCTGGCTGTATGTTATTGCTCTATGTGATGAATAAGTTAAGGCAGGTCTTTTTTTCCCTCCTTCCACTGATGCAGAACGTCCAGCAATGCCCTTCATCTGCCTTGAAAACATTTTACTCTACACATCAGTGAAGCTGTGTGTCCCAGAAGAAAAACAGGACCAATCTCCTTCACCACTTCGTGCTGTAATTAAGCCCACAGCTGGCAGTTCCCATTACGCCATCAGGGTGAGCAGGCAGACCTGGTTCTATGGCACCACAGGCCCTCCTCCTCCTCTCCCCTCCCGCCGCCTTTTTCCTCTCCTCAGCACCTGTACATTGTAAATAAGCCCAAACAGCCCTGCAGCTAACAGTCTGATGGCTGTGAGAGTGTTTGTTGTGAAACACTTTAGTGTAACACATCATCTCCCCCCGCCACAGTGTACATTTTCACATTCCGCCTTGCTGACTGTTTCAGCCGGGGCCAGGTGGGGAAAACGTCCACACGTGGTTTTAGGTTCCGTAAAATTCACACCAGCCTTTTATATCTGACAGGAAACTACATGGAAATGTGGCATAATAGAGAACAGGCAAGTGCTGCGACAATTGCTTTGGGGGGCGACAAAGCTGAGGGCCAGGGCACAACGAACAAGGAGTTTCATCACATCTGCCCCTATACCTCCCCTCCCTCTCACTTCACGGGACAAAAACGTTATGTTCAAGCAAGAATTTTAATGTTGTGCCGCTCTGAGTTAGCCCACACCACACCAAACGCAGACCGGTCCCTAAAGGCCTGCTCTTTCCTGGCCAAGATCAGCTGTCTGACCGCAGAGCAGCCTGCTGTAAACACTATCCAGATTACCACACAGACAACACACAACACTGCACACACAACTCCACAAGAATGATCACGCTGACAAACTTACAAGCACCCATTGTCAACAAAATAATTTGCTTCCAGCTGCACACCATATTGATTTAGATGGAGGCAGTTAGAAAGATTACAACTGGATCAAATAAAAACAACATTACAATCCAAATCCATTTCAGGCTGTGGGAAGTCTTATGTAACATTCAGCGAGAAATAACCCAAAATGCAGCTCCAGTAATGATGTGCACATGATTGGCAATAGCTGACTATTAGATTTCCCTCCCCCCATCTCCCCCCTAAAACCACTACAGGTGCTGCACAAGCTCGATTAGAGACAAAACTGAAAACTGTAACCAACTAAAACATACCAGAGTAGGGTCACAGTTGTTATTGTTCCAAGTGGCGCTGTCAAACATAAAAATGACCATGAATTTTGTTGCTCTGTCTCCCTTTGTTGATGTGTGTTTATGTAAGAGTTTCTGTCAAAACATAGAAAAAAGATAAATGTGGCTAATTAAAAGAACATTTCTTTGGTAGTTTCTGTAATAGATACCTCATTGTGGGGTCCGGGGGCAAAGCTCCCCTTAAACCAGTCTCGACCAAGGCTCACATTGAATTTGACTCTTGCAGGCAGTGTTTTTTCGAAGTCCTGTGTCTTTACAACACACACACATACACAGGCACACACACTTTTGCCTTTCATAAAGACGGCTTGGTGTGTCACATCAGATTTGTGCAAAGGTGAGACTGAAGTTCACACTCTGAACTAAAAAGCTGAACTGATGGAAAGACTGAGTCCCCCTGACTCATGGCTCCGAAATTAATCGGACCAAGACGCTGCAGCACAAGCACACCTGCTGCACCTTCACGCTGCCCGCAGAATGTCCTCTGCGCCTGTGTGTGTGTGCGAGTGTGTGTATGTGTGTGTTTCTCCTGCTCCTCCGTGTCAAATGCAACATGTTCCAGCTGACTGCAATTAAACGGTAAACTGGAAATACTTACCATTGATTTAGTTGTACATAAATTGGACTAAATGTGTTCCAGGGAGGAGCTGGTTACCTCACAGTTCACCACCCAGATCGAACCTGCGCTCACCCAACTTGGGGGTTTATCAATTAAGCCCCCCACTCCTCCTGTCCTTGCCTGCTTTTTCAATACAAGCTCACCTGGGACAACAGCAAATTGCATGCTTCACAATCAATCAAGGAGCAGAGCTGTGAGGAGCAGGACAGAAATGAACACAGCCAAGCAAAGAGAGATTCAGAAAAAAAAACACAATTTCATAAATTGTGTTTTTTTTTAACTCTCTTTTTTATTATTTGACTGTTAAACATCATAAATCCTCAGGAGATAGACTGGAGAGCCTCAGTGAGAGATTTATATCCCTTGCCTTTTTCTAATCCAATATCCCCTCCTCTCCAGCCATTCCCAAAATGGTTTGGCTGTGAAGACAATGTAGAGGCTCTGCTGAGGGGAAGCACACACACACACACACACACACACACACACACACACACACACACACACACACACACACACACAAACACACACACATGTTCACACACCCTGAGTGACCAGAGCAACAAGAGGAATGTAGTGAGTTGCGCCACATCCCAGCTGGACTGACAGTGAGCGCTATCGGTGTCCTCTTTTCCACCGAGGAGGATGAAAGGACATCAACTCGTCCAAGACACAGAAGGAACGCCTGGAATTAAGAAAAGGGGAAGCTCTCCAACAGGGGCTTGCCTGGGAGACGACCTCGGTTCACTGCTAAAGCAAAGAAGAAGAACAAGGTGAACAAAAAAAAAGACTGAGAGAGAAAAAAAAGAACTTCAAAAACACTCCTCACGCCACACCTGTGATCAATTATGATCTGCAAAATTAGAGAGTTACTAACAAAACCCCGGCCTGTAATAATTCATAATTATGAAAAGAGCAGGGAGTAGAGAGCTCGCAGGGTTCACACAGGCTTTGGAACAAGGAAGGAAGGAAGGAGGGAGGGAGGGTGTACGTGAGATGTCCTCGGTGTTGCGTCCCACCTGAGGCTGAGTCCTCGCTCAACCAGCAGGTCAAATGAATCTAATTGTGGTTTAATCATACACTCATGTCTATTGTCAGTGAAAATATTTGCCTAGTGATGAGAGCCGTGTTATTAGAGAACATCGAATGTAATCTCCTCTTCCAAAAACAGTTTTCAGAGTTCCAACTTCTAAAACAAAACTGCATTGTAAAATAAATAGCACAGTAATAAACACCTACTCCACCACTACTTCCCAGTTGTTTGCGTAGCTGCTAGCGATTGCTCTCTGATATAACACATTTGTAGGTTAATGACAGCCATTATCCATTGATCTGAAACAAATTAACGCAAGATATATTTTCCAAGAATTTTCCTTTGCATGTCCCTGCATGAACCAAGGGCACCTATTGGGGAACTCAAAGAAAAGAAAAAAAGTAAAAGGTTGTTTATTTTTGCGAGGCCACAACCATGAAGATGACTCAATGAGGTGAGAATGTCCTCATAGAAATCACTATAAAAATGTGATCCTTTATCTTTATCGCCAGCGTTTATGGTCATACAAACAGCTTTTATCTTAACGAGAGGATTAAGAGTGATAAATGTTCATAATCGTCCTAGCAGCTTTTAGCACAACCATAAAGACCAAACTGTTGCAAAGTGTAATTTGGGGTGTGTAGACACTCTACATCGTGCATTAAAGCAGGAGGAGATACTATCAACTATAGATTGAACTATCTTTGTTCATCACTGCCGGTGTTAAACCTGTCAGAGAACAACGGGAGTAATAACCAGACATGGACTCACACCAGTGGACACTACTCAGACAGGGAAGAGGGAGGAGGAGGTGCAAAATGAAACTCCTCTCCAAACAGTCTCTGTGCCAGAGAATATCCCAGAGAATACACTCACCCTTAAAGAAAATAAATGGAATCTCCTGTTTGGGTTAGATGGCTGAGAAAAAATAAAGACAATTTGCCGAAACTGCTCAATATGCAGTGTGTTAGCAGCAGAGTTAATTGGAGGAAAAATGTGAAACGTGAGCCAAAATGGACAAGGATAATTGCTGCTCACTTTGAGCAGCTAGTTCACGGCACTATTGTTAGAAAAAAGAAAAAAAAAGGTCTATTGAATTCAACAAAGAATCATTGTTTACGTGTGATTCCTTATCAGCATGATCGAGGAGAAGGAGCATTAGATACCCATAGCAGATTGTGTTGTTTTACACGATTTAAAGTCAGAAATTCCAACAAAGTTAAGACCCACGTCAAGCTTCAGGGAAACAGAGGCAAGATTCTCATTTATTTCCATTCAACGGTTAGTTTTCTCAGCTGCAGGGATCTGTAGTTGTCTCTCATGTTACATTGACATTATACTCCATAATACATCATAAATTAATGTTTGATTTCCAGTATTGCTTAACTCTGTGTAAACACCTGTGTGGTCTACTAAATGGCTAAACATTTACATTGGATATGTAAAGCTGTGCTTTTCAGCTCTCAGTCTTCTGAGATGACATTATAGCTTACAGCCCCAAAAACCTCTGATGTAGCTTTTACATGAGGTTATAAGTACATCTACAGCAGCTTGGACTTTCCCATCTCTGAGTTCTACTTTACGACATCCTAAGGGCCTCTGAGGGTCTATGATAAAGTTGTTCAAGGAGAGGATTTTTGTATGATTTTATTAGTTTGGAAATAAAGAATGTGCAGCAAACAGTCTTATACATTCTGTAATTGGTCCTTTATTGAAACTCATCCCCTGAACAGAGACCGTCCATTAAAACCTTTGCAAATGAAACAAGTCACAGCAGACCTGTAAAGCTTTGTATTTCACCTCATGGTGATGAGGTGATGCAGTGTGCAAGGGGTTGTAGTGACCTGATACCAGGGAACAACTACAGAGTAGAGAATTGGGTGATTTAACATTGTGTGTGTGAAATTGTTCATGTAGCCAGCTAGCTACCTCACTTACAAAAGCTAGAAGCAAAGTTGAGAGAGTCAAAACTCAGTTCGTAGCCTAATTAGCCAGCTTGCTAATACAGTAACGTTGCTTACAAAGCTTTTTATTTGTGATAACAAAGTGGATTGTTGCCAACTAAAAAATAAGAAGCATGCCATTTTAGAGATCTCTGTACAAAATCAGGGATCCGGTGATTGAAAAATTCCATTTCTGCTGGTAAATCTGCCATCTGTATCATTTACCACAAAGGTTGTTAGATGACTGAAGCCCAGGAAGATGGGGGTTGCAACATACAATTTTGATTGTTTTATTCAATAAAAATCACATTTAAAATTAAAAAGAAAATGTTTGATGTTTCTCTGGGCACTTTAAGCCTCATCTGGGCCCACTATGCAACTCTTTTGACCCCATATAAAGAAATAAGGCTATCAAAAATACACCACCTTCAAAGATTCTAAGCCACCTTAATCAAACTGATGATAATGCATTACCCTGCCTGATAAGCCTGTTTTTTATCCAAGTGAAAGGCTAAAGCTGCTAGAGAGAGAGTTAAACTATACAAAGGGGTCAGGTAGCTCAGTGCGCCTGCAGGGCTGTCAGGGTGAGGTCCAACCGTGGTGGACCTGGTTAGCAGGAGGCCCAATACGTCTCCCCAAAAAGCTTCAGTGCTAGCATGCATCTCATTAAGTTAACAGCTTGCCGTCAGCACGGAGACAGGAAGTCAGACTGTTGTGTCATGATGAATGCGCTCGTAAGCACCGCATGTCATGGATGGAGGTTAAACTGAGGTATTCACAGAGGGTGGGGAGGGAGGAGGGGTGGAGGTCGGAGGCTAAATTTTGATTTTATATACTTTGTCTTTGATAGAGGGGAAAAGATAAGACAAACAAATAACTCATTTTGTAGTCTTTTCTTTTTTCTTTAAATGCTCTGTTAATTTTGGGTCTCATATAATCTTAATTTTCTTACTGCTTTAATTTACTTGTGGCTTTGTACAATATAATAATGAAGTTGACGTATTTATGTGACATTCAAAAATAGCGATTAAGTTTCTTTGTCACCTTTCACTGTGCCGATTTTCTGACTTTCTGTGAGGTGCTCCGGTGATTACAACAAAAATGTCTCTTTAAAAATCAAGATCACTTGGTAAAAAAACAAAAATGCAGGATTTTTAAAGACCACAGATTGATGTCTGAATAAACCAGGCACTGTAATTGTTTTAAAGCCAAAAAGCAGTGTGTAATTGGCTCACCGAACACAACCATCCACAAATCTTGTCCTCCATAGCAGAAATGTTTTATTGTGGGTTGAGGCAAAAATCAACTGCCTGTCACACTGATATATTTCTATTGCACTAATTTGTGAACAATACCCCAAGTATTTCATATATAAGCTTTTTCGTGGGATAATTTGATTGCTCAGATGCATGTCTGGGTCCCTTGTGTCAAAGGTTTTTGCAATGTTCACGTTTTAGCAAAAAAAAAAAACACTCATAAAACTGAGGTCTGTGCCAACAAATACCCAGATGGTTCATTTAAGAACCATGAAAATAGCATTCTATGTTCCTTATTGTACATGATCTATAAAACTGCCAAGGTTGCCCCCTAACTCTATTCATACATGTGCACACTAAACCTAACTAACCCGCCCCTACACACACACGTACTCATACACGCACATTAGCATTTGCACAAGCATCAGCTGTACAATGTTTGTTCACATTAAAATTCATGCACTAACCTTCCATATGGTCAGCTCGTGAGAGGAAAAACGAAAGACAGACCAGATGTGTAAGAAAAAAGCAACAACATTTCTTATTCAGACTGTTTAAGAGTCTGTGAGGTGTGTGCTTTGGGTATTTGTGGCTTTATTTACATGCAGAAAAAGTAAGTACATGGACAGTACATGTCCATAAAATCAGTTAAAAAACAAAAACCTGGGGAATGAGGGATAAATGGAGGAAAATGTTCTGGTACAATTCAACCATCTACCAAGGTGCATGCAGAGTGAAAGGCTTGAAGAGGTCAAAAAGCTCCAGCAACACTTGTAGTATGAAGCTCTATTTTATTACCTAAATTGATCTTCATACTACAAGTGTTGCTGGAGCTTTTTGACCCAATGAGAGATAAATGTAACAATAAATAGCACTAAATTAATTGAATAAAATATGCATATGTAACCTTACTTTTCTATGACACAAATAAAAGATAGGTATACAACACCATTAAACAAAGTTTAACAAAACAAACAAGCGAAATAAAAGAGAATAATAAAATAAATGTGAAAAATGAATGAATTGTTGAGTATGTTTTCATAAGTGCAGAATCTTTCACAAAAAAAATGATGTTATGCTTTGGTATTCCAAACCAAACCCAAACACCAACACTTGAAAAATTGGATAATAATAATAATAATAATTTATTTGTATAGCACTTTTCAATACAAGTAACAAGGTGCTTTACAACAGACAATAAAAGCAGAGTGACAATTAAAGCAACAGACAGAAAGTAAACAAACCGACAATAAAATCTGACTAATAAAATAAAATAAAAAATGAAATCACAGAGTAAAAGCAATTTTGTAAAAGAATGTCTTAGGTAGAGATGTAAAACAAGGGACTGACTCTGCAAGTCTGATCTCCTCTGGCAGGCTGTTCCAAAGTCCGGGTGCTCTGACAGCAAAGGCCCTGTCCCCTTTAGTTTTTAGCCTGGACCTTGGAACAGCCAGTAGGGCTCTGCCAGAGGATCTCAGACTGCGTCCTGGTTCATAAGGGGTTAAAAGCTCAGAAATATAAGAAGGGGCCAGTCCATGTTGTGCCTTAAAATCATCAGGGAGCCAGTGAAGGGATGCTAAGATTGGAGTGATGTGGGCACATTAACTGTGGGTAAAGAGTCCCTCCTATAGAGGAAATGTTGTTGGGGGAAATTAAAGAGCAAATAAGAGAACAAAAAAACATTATTCTTTGAAAAGGCCACTGCTGTTGTGATCGATGGCACAAATAAAAAAGGCAACAGTAAGGAGATGCTATCTTGTTTGGGTCCAGCTGTTACCAAGCTCCTTCTGCCAGTGATGTATGCATGTTTATATTTCATCATTCATTTAGCATGTGTACAGTAAAGCCCTGTATTGTGATCCGTCAAGCTGCATAGAGCTGCACGCTGTTTGCAGCTTGACTTCAAACTGCTACACAAATGTCTACGTCCAGAAACAGTTTAAAAACACGAGCTAGAATAAAAAGGTAAAAAAAAAGATTCTGAGCACAGACAAATTAATCCAAAACTATTTAAAAGCACAGGCAGAGGTCAGGGGGTCACAGACACATACACTACAAAACCTTTAGTGGACTGATGTGATGATTGAGAGGGATCATTCTTGTATAGTTTTTAAGGGGAAATCTCGCCCATTGTAAGTTTACACTGGTAAAATGATTCTTTTAACACAAAAGGTAACGTCAAAAGCAAATATTTGCTTTAGTGAAAGTCAACCTCGGTAAATTCCTTTACAGCAGCAGGTTAGCAGGTACACATCTTGTCAGCCAGTTTACTAATCATATATAAGTTATGCATGCGTTTTACAATACAGACAGAAAGACATGTGAATACACCTGTCAACAGGAATCTGTGCTGGAAGGAGGAAACCAAGAGAAAGTTTGTCCTGGTTGTCTGATTATCTCACCATAATCTAACCACGTGGTGGCCGTAATCTACCATGGTAATCTTTGCAAAATGGCATTTAGATTAAATAAGGGAGAGAAGAATAAACCTGAAATAGCTTTTATATTTTGGTACTTTAGTAATGACTTGACATATATCTGCCCTCTTGTTGTCACTTTGCCACGATGTGTTTTAAGTCGTTGTGGTTGATGCCTCCACTTGGAATTCCTTCTCTGAACAATACAGGTGGTTCTTGCTGTTGACTGTGTTTTTGTTTGCCCATGATGCCTGTAATTTAATGGATATTAACATAAAATAGTGGCTCATAATGGAATGCACACAATAACTCACTTAAGTGGAAAAAAAATGGCCATTCCAATAAGTCCCACAATGACCAGGCACTCCCATAACGACGGTCCCTCCCTCTGTCACTGTCCCAGACCAAAGCGGCCCTCCTCTGGCATCAGTCCCGACCCCTGCCAGTCTCTGGGAAACTCCCAGCGTGCTCTCGGTTCCACCAGGAACCGCAGGAAATGAGTCTCGGAGAGCGCTGAAGTTTAATAAAAAATAAATGAATGGGGTGTCCCAGGGACAGACTGAACGAAGAGTGGGAACTAGAGGGAGAGAGAAGCTGGTGCCCTAAAGTGGAGGACAGGCAAGAAAGGAGACGGGAAGGAAAAACAAGTTATAAAATTTGAACCCATTACTGAGTGTGTGTGTGTTTTTGTACAGTGATGAATCAGGGAAACCAAAACCAGCTGCAACGAGGGGTTCTCGTGAACAAGAATGGCAACATGGATCAACTGGCGGATCGTTTGAAACTTTCTAACCCTCTCTTTACCCTTTCTTACAATGACCAGTGGGCACTGAGCCTACAAATACAGTAAAAACACACATTCAAACAGTTTCCCTGTGTGTGCGTGTGCATGCGTGCGCGCTTGTGTGCTTGTGTGTGTGTGTGTGTGTGTGTGTGTGTGTGTGTGCGTGTGTGTGTGTGTGTGTGTGTGTGTGTGTGCAGCGATAGCCACATAGATCCCTTTCTTCCCTCTCCTGACACAATAACTCTCATGCTCTGAATGGAGGGACAAACATTCCAGACATGCCACATGTCGGGGCTGCTGGCGAATCATTAAACTGTGGAAGAGAAACTGCAGGATACCCTCTTTTTCTCCCATGTCTTCTCTAATTACCCTTATACCTTTAATTGATGTTAAACATGAAACATGTATTAACTTAAAGGGAAGGGGAAAATGAAAATCTGCAGGGCATTTGGAAGTAAGTGGATGCACTTTATGCTCGGACAAGGATACGTGATAACTCTATAAATTAGAAAGGGTATTATCTCCCCTCGGCAGCTTGACTGCTCCCTGGATTACAGTTTACCTCTGGGACTCCAAGCCTAAAAGAAAAGAAACAACCAGGAAAAGACAATGTGGTATTAAAACACAAGCTAGAATAAAAAGGTTACTCAGCAAATGTAACTCTGAGGTGGAACCAGAGAGAAAAAAGGGAAGATTTTGTAAAGCTATAGTTGCTGGATATCAGTGCTCGCATACCCTCAGGGCCCTGGCCCCCCTTTGAAAGCGTGGCCGTCTAAGTGCCTGAAGTGTAACACCAAGCAGTCTATTGAGAGGCAGGTGATGTGCAGAACAAAGGGAGGATTCAGCACCTCAGTGACACAGTGGGAAAGAGATGAGTGATTATTAGCCCCACCAAGGGCCTTGACAGACCGTTTAAAGGCAGCTTCCTTTGATTGTGACAGTGTAATTGTTTCACAGATACAATCACGTTGAGCACTTACCTGAGGCAGGGGAAACTGGACTTTCATTAAAGTGCGGGATTGTCTCCAGGCTGCTCTGTAATTGTGCCTGTTGTCTTGTTTTGTGATGTTGTCGGCCCCCCCTGCTCTGAGGTAATCCGGAGATGTGTGAATGTGTGGGGATGAGACTGCAGGCTATTTAGAATCTGACACTGTCTCAGATGCCACAAGAATTGTTAAAGTCATAGTAAAAGTGTTTGAGATACAATCAGATAATGATATAGTCACGTGGTTGCCACTAACAATCCCCCATTTAAGCGGTCACCTCTGTGCATCTTGTTCTAAACAGTGACATGGCATGAGAATAAATCAAAGTTAAGGAGTGTAAACGAAGCAAAATAAACGGTGCAGGAGGGAGGGAAGTCTTCTCACTTAATCCTGGTCTCCTTAAAAAGTCAACCAGCCTCCGTGTTTGTTTTTGATTCAGCAGGCTGAGATGACACAGTCTGTTGGGTGCTCTATTGGCCATGTGGTCTGGGTCCATTGAGCGTGGCTGTGTCCAAGGACCGAGCTGATTAGATAATAAACCGCAGGACGAAGTGAGAGTACAGAAAAGTCAGGAAGGAAGTTTCACTGAAGTTATTTTTGTTTCCCCATAACTGCTGGATCCTTCTGTCGAGATTCAAAAAGCTCCATGCCTAATATAAACCATCACTGCACAAATATTATAAAATATATTTTTAAATGTTGACATCAAGCTTGTGTTGCAAACTGCTCATCCAGTATGTTTTCTCAAGGAATGAACTACTCAAAAGGATTCATCTGCTGCGCACACACAGGATGTTTAGTAGTTTAAGGAATAGAACAAGTAGAGAACCGGCAGCAGATCGCTGATTGTGCAACTTGATAAGTAAAACATACAAATCATTGGTGCTTTGATATTCCTGTGGATGTTTAATTGGAGAAGATTAGTTCCGGAGTAATAACAGAACCCCAGCAAGCTGCCAACCATGATTTGGCAAGAAGAAATACACAAACACACAGCTGAGAGCTCTCCCTCTGTTGTTTATCCCCTCATGTCGAAATGCAGTGTGAAGTATTTTTTCATTAAAGAAAAATAAATTAGTGTTATTATTGTTTGAATCAGTCACGCTTCCCCACAGCGCGTGTAACATAACCCTGTTTCCCTTCCTCTTGGTCTTGTGTTCACCGCTCAATTTAAGTGATGTATTTTTGTTGTCAAATGACAAATGTACGCTAACTAGGAGCTTGTGTGTCTGTGTGTGCGTACTGTGCGACTGCCACTGACCCTTGTCCTCCATGTTCATGCTCACAATACCCACAGCTCATTTGAAACCTGTTGATAGGTATGGTGCAGATCAAGTGCAATTGGGGGGCAACACAAAAACTCGTGAGGGGACGCAAGTGGAGAGGGAAAAAATATAGATTCGCTCTGGGTGGTATCAAGTGAAACAAAGGTGAGTCGGCTCAAGTTAAAAACTTTTCAGCTTGAGAACGGAAACATTTAGATTGTATGCACAAACTGAAAAAAGAAGAAAGTGTAGAGGCAAACAGGAGAAACAACCAGAGCTTTATGTTAAAGGTCCCTCCCTCTTTATGAGCTAAAAAGCAAACAAGACAATCAGCATAAAGATTGATTATTCTCTATACAGTTATTTTGAATGCCTGGAACTTCTGGGGTTAGGGCAAGGTGGTGTCAGACGAAGCAATAAACAGCAAGCTGCAGAAACAGACAAACAGAAACATTAACGTTTCCACAGCAGAGATTCTTCACTACATGTTCTGTCAAAAACACTTGTAAACATATATGTTACATATGCACAGGACAGGATCAGCAAAGAGATAAGACAAACAACTTTAATACCACTTTAGAAAAGACACAACCCAAAAGTTCCTCGTGGGGGCTTTAGTGAAGAAGTTGGACCTTTTGGGAAAGCAGTTTAATGAGAAATCAAACCTTTCCGTTCTTTTGCAATAGATAAAAAGCTGCACAGTAGAGAGGTAGTTTTAGTTACTGTGTAGCATGAAGCTAAGAAGTAGGGGTGAGCAGCTAATGTGGACCGATTTGTAGTTTTAAAATAAATGAACCATTACTGTCAGCGTATAAACAGAGAGCATTTCAGCTGTGCTCTTCAGTCGTCTGATGAAATAATACATTTCTATTTGAAACAATCAAAAGTCATTTTTCTTGTGTTGTATACAAGTCAAGTCATTTTCCATTTGATAGAAAATAGATGGCATTATAATCTTCAATTCCGGTGGACGTTTTAATAGTTTCAGTAATCATAGATGTGTTTTTGACACTTTGGAGAAGCAGTTTTCTGCCCTTTATGTGTAGTAAAGTAAAAAAGGAAGCAACCACAATATTCAAGTAGCCATTTTGTAATTGTAATTACAAGCATCTTTAAATATTAAAATGCAGATTGCGATCGAGGACTATTTAGTACATGTTCAGGCTTCCTTACACTCTGGTTATTAATGTAAATATGGAGGCAACTCAGTTCAGCTGTAGATCAGCTGTAGATGTGCACCGATTTATTACATTTGGAAAAAATATGCTTATTGTAGCTTGTAAAATATGAGGTGGTAAAGTGACAGTTGACACCAATATTGCATCCCTAAGTGGTTTAGCGTGTGTCCATGAGTCCCAGTACTGTACGTTAACGTCACTCTTAAAGCCAAATCTTATTTAAAAAGGCTTTGGGGAGTAGAAGTAATGGGGCCCCCAGGAGCAGAACCTTAATAGGGATCCTGATGGGCCCGATCTCTGTGGAAGGATCAGTTCTCCTGTCTAATGAGGCTCCAGACCCTCAACGCTGTCGGCCCAACTCTCCTCGCCGTTTCTCACGTCCACCGGATCACATTCAATTCCTTCTCACCGTAAATCTGCATGGCAGCGGCCCTGATCGGCGTTAATTACCTGCACTCCTCCTCCAGGAAGTCACTCACTCGTCACATGAATGGCTGAGCCGTTAAAGCACGTCAAGCAAGTGCGCGTGTGTGCATGTGTGAAAGGGGAAATTGAGTTACGATAACAGGAGATGAGCAAATTGAATTCTCACACTATACATTCATAGGGTGGGACAGCCCATACCTCCCTCCCCCCCCTCTTCCCACCCACCCCAGACTCCCCCTTCCCTCCCCTGCTGCACAGTCCCCTGCTCTCTGTTTATAATTGCCTGAGCCCCCAGAATTTAAAATAATAAGATCAGGTTTCCAGGCAGGTAAGTGCATCCAGACTTGTTATCTGTGATATCACCGGTGCTTTAGCCGTCTTCCTCCAGCTCCCTTCGTTCTCTGCCTTATCCACTCTCTCTCTCTTCTTCGCTCTCTCTCCATCTCTCTCACTTTCTAGGGTATCTCCTGCTTTTCTAAAACTGTACAGTGAAACACAATACTTTGCATTATATACTTTGTGAAAAGAGGTTTCTGCAGCATCTTGTCATCGTTTGGGTGATCGGCTGCTGTTTGAAGTGCTCTCGGGTTCAGGACTCTGCGTATAACAGTGACGGCTCGGCTGCACAACAGCGTATTATTTACCCAGATGGGGTTAATTGCTGAATAAAAGAATGGTTCTTTTCAGTTGACCATTGTAAAGCTTTGCCCACCCCTCTGCAAAGCCTCCTTCCACACATACACACTAAAACACACACACACACACACACACTCAACTGCACGGCTGCAGAAATATGAGCGCACACACAGAAAGCGCACATACAGAGGGAAATAGACATGCATTTAAGTACAATACCAACACTATATGTGCACTGCCAAAGAAATATTACAACAATGCAATCGTGATTGCACACACATTTGCTCACGCATGCATTTGCACACACATGTAGTGAATGCACATAAAGTCTGTCCTCTTACTTTAGGTATTTCTTAAGGAATAGCAATGTGTCTGTGTGTGTGTGTCTGCGTGTGTGTGTGCAATAATCCACCGGCTTTCGCCATCAGATCTGTACTAAAGGAGATGGCATCATTCCACAAAAATGCAAGCCTCTGATCACACACAGCACAGTTACTTATCTAAATGAAACTCACATTGCCTGCGTAATCAGATGACATATGATGGCATGCAGTAAGTATGAGAGAAAAAAATTCAGAACGCGTGAGAGGGAAGAGAGAGAGAGAAAAAAAACGAGTTAATGCACAGAAGGGGGGGAAGAGAGAAAATGAGAGAATGTGAGGAAGAAGAAAGAGGAGGAGAGGTTAAATAGCTCCCACACTTCAGGGCAGGATGGCAGGTTGGACAGGGCTTGACAAGTCCCAGAACAGTAGCCTCTCCTGATCCCCATTAGCAGCAGGCTGACAGTATTTCTCCTTTGAAGAATAGAAAGTCAACACTCCATTTGTGGAGATAAGGTGCAGGTGAAGGAGTGAGCATGGGGCCGGAGAAACGGTTCAGGCTATACAGGCTCAGGAAAAAAAGAAGAGGTTAAAGCATTTGAACTCCTGCGCTGTTTCATTGAAACAGTGTGTACGTAACTGTGGCTCCTTCCATCTTTTGTTTTAACTCCTTATCAGAGTTTGATTTAACTTTACATTCTCTCAGCATTTAACGTTACTCAAGATTTCTTTTAATGTTAGTCATAGTTCTATGTTTATTGGGATTTTAACCAGTAGCCTATCTTTCGTTCTTGCTGACTGTTTGTCTGTCCTTCCGCCCTTCTGTACTTTAACATGTTTCTGTCTGTCTGTCTGTCTGTCTGTCTGTCTGTCTGTCTGTCTGTCTGTCTGTCTGTCTGTCTGTCTGTCTGTCTGTCTGTCTGTCTGTCTGTCTGTCTGTCTGACTGACTGACTTTCTTTTTGTTTTTTTCCATCCCACTTACTTTCTCTGCCCATCCATTTGCTGCATGAAGCTGTTCACTGTGAATCTGGCCACTGAAACCAAGCACTTGCTGATGATGGATTAGTGCAGGGTCTCTATAAATGATATAACAAAGAGTCATTCTCTTTTTTTGTGAAGTGTTCTGCTTTTTTTAACTAAATGCTTAAAAAATGATGGTGGCCCATTTCTGTAAACTTCTCTTTGATGGACATACAGAAACAGTGACGTCACACACCTGAACAAAGCTTGGGACCGAAGGCCATCAGGGTTCCCACTCTCCCCGTCTCAGTGACCTGCATGTCTCTTAAAAAAGCCCCCCACTCTCCAACTCCCCCATTTGGTTCCTCTGGTGTCCCATCTTAGCCCTACTCTTCAAACAGGCCTGCATTGATTAACTCAGGGGGCTTTCTCTGCACATCCACCTATTAATTATATGGCCTTCATTAACACCGGGCTGATGAATGGCCTCTGCTGGAAAGGCGAGTTAAGAGGAGGTGTTAACACAGCACCTGCCTGCACTCATGTGGCCACTTATTAACCAACAATGACCTTCCACATCATAAACCCACTGGCCGGCTATTTGCTGTCTAATAAACGGAGCCCCTCTCTCCCTCGTCTCCCCCTTTCCTCACTCGGTCCCCTTTACTCGAGCCCCTCAGAGTTTATTGTTCTGGAGGAAAAAAAGTAGATGCCTTTAAACTTCGGACACCTGGAATCAACTAAAATACAGATCCATGGGACCAAAAGGAGTTAAGTAGCGTAGGTGGTGAATGGATTGATGAAGAGCCTCTCCACAAGCTCTGTGAAGAGCAGCTATAGGGAAGTGTCAAAGCTTTGCTCTCTTGACATTGTAGCTAATGGTGGCAGCTAGGCAACACTCCAATGCTAATCCATCATAAGAGCAGGTCAACATATATATGTGGGTTTGTGTGGTATACAAGCCCCTTTTAGACATGGAACTTCACTCATCACATCACTCAGACATGTGGGTATCTTTTACAAAAATGTTTATTACGGCTTTACTCTCGCATGGCAGGTCTGTCATGAGAGAGTCACAATGCTCGCCTTATGTTTAAGGCTTGGTTTGCAGGAAGTAGTGGCGTCTCTGCTTAACCAAGGGGAATGTTTTAAAAGTTCTGATATGCAGGAAAAGAGCATTTTCTGCATGACCTCTTATGATGCTGATGACACTTCTGCTTCATATTTTGTAGTTTATAATTATTACAAACAGAGAACTAGTGTAGCATAACAACACTCACTTACATTGCCTGAAAGCTTTTTACTGCATGATTCCATCCATGCATTACTTATCTAACAACTCCATTACTATGACACCTTGGAGGGTTTGGACAACTTTAGAGAGACAGGAAATACAGGCAGAGAGTGGTTGATGACATGTATCCTCTGTACATCAGGCGCCGCCTCTACCAGCTGAGCTAAGAAGATGCAAAGGGGCCTTTTCTCTATTGCTGAATGATTGAATAACAGAATCTGTGTTGTGTGGTTGTAAAAGAGTTCCAATGAATTCTATAAACTAATGAAATACTGACTTTTTAAAGAATAATATGTTGTATTAAGAATGTTGTAATTTTCATTACTTTCATTAATAACTCCCCTTCACTGCTGATGTATGATGAACTCAGGGAGGTTGTGATTGTATTTTGGTTTTTCTTTCTTAACCCTATCAGCCCGACACATGAGGGGAAACATTGTTTTGTTTTGAAAATTGTTTCCTACACAGTATTTTCCATTTCTGTTAAACCCGTGCTAATATATCCATAAGAGATGTTAATTATTATATTCCTTTAGGTGTCCAATTAGTCAGAAAAGTCATACTATTTACAATATTACATGGTAAATGTGTAAAAATATCACAGTGGATGTGCTGTTTTGACTTTCTTTAAAAGTAGAGAGAGAGAGAGAGAGAGAGAGAGAGACGTTAAATAGCCACAACATGGATGTAACAAGGTACATGTTCAAAAAAAAAGAGGAACATATTCCTGATGACTGGCATTGTTGCAGGGATATATTTCTGTCAGTGTCAGAGTGAGTATTTTCAGCCATTTGTCCAGCAGTTAAGAGTGCTCCGCCATGTGGATGGAGACCTCTCAACAGAGGTCTATGTTTGGTAGATCTCAGACAGACATAATGGTCTGGGGCCGAACCACCCCTCAGTCTCTCCACAGACCAGGCGGAGAAATGGGAGAGAGAGGCCTGGTAATGGGCCCTAATGTGAGGACGTATTTATTTCATCCACTGGCCCAAGTAATTGGCTGTCTTTCAGTGTTGCCGGGGTTAAAACGCGGAGTGATGGATGGCAGTTTTGACAGAGGTTAGCCGGCTTCCACTTTCACTGCTATTCTTTTCTGTGAGAGGTGGATCCTGTCACTGATTTTGGTGGATTGATCCACTTTGAACCCCTTCATTCTGGACCAAAACCTGAAAAAATCACAAACTGAACATTAAATACAACAGAAATTAAGAAAACAATAGAGCTATTAACAGAAACACAGCCCACATATTTACTGTGCATGGACTGGGACATAATTCTCCTGCTTTGGGTTATAATGTCACATTTAAATTCCTTCATGCAGTACCACAGCCACTCTGGGAGCATGGGATAAATGGGCATGTCAAACCTTTTAGCAACTAATCTTAATGAAAGCAACGATGAGAGATGATTCTAGAGGGGAAAGCGTAAACCAAACCAACTATAAAAGCCACTGCTATGCTGGCATGATTATAGTTTCCTGTCTATTAGTAAAAATGTATTGTACAATAAACTCAAATGATTCCCAAGGCTATGGATCCGGGGGGGAAATGAAGATCTCTGCTAAGTGATCACCTCCTGTGTTGAAAAATGAAGCCAATGCGGAAGTGCAAAAAAATGCTGTTCCTCGAATATTCATTTAAGGCTTGATCCAAAAGCTTTGGAAGTCCCCTTAACACCCATGTTATAACACTTATTTACGGCAGAAATAAACATATTTACAGCCTGGTACCTAAAGAATAAAACAGTTTCAGACGTAATTCCTCATTTCTTCATTGGTACACATTGTTCGAGGAGGGTATTGTTTTAATAACTCGTTCATTTTGATGATAATAAGGTTAAGAGTTGTACATAGTGGCATGGCCGATCTGACTGATGGTGGGGGTGGCATTTTATAGCGGTTTGCCAGGAGGCTTAAGGCCTGTCTCAGCTCCATCTCTGCCTGTTTATATGTCGACCGACATTTATTTTCAGATAGCATTTCTCATTATGGCGACCTCCGTTGTTGGGCTTCAAAAGTTCACTTTAGAAACCAATGGATGACTTCACTGAGACTACATCTCTGGTCTCTGAAGACGGTTCTGCTCAAGTTTCTTTGTTTATAACCTTCACTGCTGTGCTGACCCAATATATGACCCAGTGAAATGATTTTAATGAAAATGTCTTCAGTTCTTAACGGTGCCAAAGCCATAAAGAGTTAACTGTGTAGGTTTCAAGGCTAAAAACAAGGTCAGAAGAGTTACATCTGAGATTGAAGCAAGTTTCCTTTGGCTTGAAGACAAATTGTACAAGTGATTCTAATTCGAGAAATAAAAAAACACATCCATGACAAAGAAAAAAGGAAACATAAAACCAGGCAAATTAACAAGACACCAGGAGGTAGTCTCCCCAGCCCCCACCTCTAATTATTCTTCAGTTTTGGCTCAGCGTCTGGCCTGGCAGGTGGATCCAAGCATCGCCCTGTAAGGGGGCGGGGCTGGCACATTTAGGTACAACTTGGGAGACGAGTTCTTTCTCATCTGCCAGGCCACCTAACCCTTCCAGTTATATAAAATATGTTTAATGCATTCCATAAATCTAATCAAACAAGCCCCTCACTCTCATTACTCTGTCAGATTCAGCCCTGCTCCCTCATGCCATGCACGCAGCTCCATGCCAGGACAGCTGAAAAATCACGGACCTGAAATCCAAAAACAATGAAGAGGACTTTTAAAAACCAGACGTGGACACAGAGCATGTTTTGCTTTCCTGCTCAGAGGAGACATGAAGAGTTATGTTCTCTATTATCCTTCAGTTGATCCCTTGATTATAGTCATACAGGTTATGCTGAAATTCTTAAGCAAGCTGGGAAAGGGGCTTTGAGCATGCAAAACATACTGCTTTATGGGAATGAATCAACCATGTGACAGCCTTTAAATTCCTCTGAGTCTCCCAAACAAATGTTACTCCTGATGGTCGGAGAGGAAGTATTCGCTGCATCCAAAAGTAAATCAAATACATATTTATGTCTCTATTCTGTGTCTCGCACTCTTTTCCTTTTTTTTCTCCCTCCACTTCCTTCTGTGAAGTTGAGCCTCAGCAGAGAACTTTCCCTGCTTGAGCAGACTAGGCCATAGGGATATTAGTCGAGACAGGCAATAGTGTTGATTACTCATTGGCCATTAGATTGCTTTCACTGCAGTGGCTAAGCCTCCTGCATCATGAGATCACTTGGCTGAGTGCAAGATTAGAGAGCGTGCTTTGCTCAAATCCCCCCGCTCGCCCCCACCCTGTGCCCCGCCACCCCTTCACCCCTACAAGCCACCCTTCCCTTTCCTTTCCCCACCTCAAAAAAAAAGTTCATCTGGCTCCCCTCAGGTCAGCGAGGCAGTGCAGCAGCAAGACAGGTTGACTAGCTGTGCAGTCCTTATTACCTCATTTCCTGTGACCACGCTTTTACCCCCTTTTTCTTATTCTAGTGCAGGAACATGTTTTATGATGGTAATACATAGTTAATGGTCCCTATGACTTAATTGTTTTTAGGGTCAATTTGGAGTGACAAATTCAACTGAACCCAATTGTTTTGTTGGCTCCTTGGAACATGTTTGGCAAGCCAGGAGGCAGCAGGTTCTGTTTATGATTTTAGCGAGACCTGTCACACACACACAGAAAACACAGGCAAAACTCCACATGTGCATAAAACACATGGATAAACATACTGCCACTTATATTTGTACTTATGGCACCCACGTGGACAGAATGAAGGATGGTAAGAACTTTAAATAAAAGTCCTGTGACCTGTTTCAAGCTGAGTTTTATCCCTTTGTTTCTAATGTTGGCTTCTCTCGCTCTGATGGGACTCTGGAAAAACAACAAAAGATTTCCTTCTTAAAACAGAACAAGAGAGAAAAAAAGCTCACATCCAAACGTTCCCTCAGAGACGTTTGGCAAAACGAACCCCAAACTTACAATGAGGGTTTATATTGTTGAGCCTCCTCTTCAAAATAAGCTTGGACTTGAAAGGTGGCGAGGCAGAGGCAGGGAGAGGCATAGCAGTGCAGCTTAAAGCTCATTACTCTCTCTCCCCGGCACCTCGCTGAGTTGAAAAGGCTCGGCTGCCTCTCGTAGACACATCCACCGGCTCCTAATCAGGTCAACAGCGGAATTAACCAATCTTTTAGATTTGGTCACTGATGCTTGCAGGTTGTAAAAATACTTGCTTTTGAGTGTCATTGTGGTTTACTGTGATATCGTTCTTGTCTGTCATTTAGAACAAAGAGGGAAACTTTGAGCGAGTTAGAAGACAAGGCTAAACTTCAGACACAGAAATATTCAACATCATACATCTGCTTGTAAGTTACTGAACACATTCATTCAAATACTGTACTTTAGCGTAATTTTAAGGCAATTCCATTTTGTATGGGTATTGTTATCTACGCCCATATGATACGACTGTACTTCATTTTGGAAGCTCTACTACAGACTACTACATTCATTTGATAAGTGAAGTTGTTTCTCTGTAATATAATATGATATAACATTAACATGAATCTTGTATCTAATTAATCTTTTTAAACATTACCATTACCCAACAATCTTAACCAGCTTTAACCTTGAAATAGGGCTAACATGCAAGTGCACTGGAAGAAGTCCAATAACATATTGCATCATTGTGCAACACTGAAATGAGACAGTACATAATTCATAGTTGTAAAAAAACACATCATGTTTTTTATATACAAAGAAAGGATCAATTGGTTGTATATATAGTGAACATATTTGATTTCAGTGCAGGTGAAAGACAAACTATGTAGTCATGTTAAGCACAAGTATCAATTATTAAGATAAAAGCTTCAGGTGAAGTGCATAGCTAAAAATAATAGAGTTGAGTAAATCTCCTTGTTCCTGGTCACTGGAGGTCACTATCCCCCAGAGGAACATCATCAGTGGTTTTTTTTTATCATCTTTCAGTAGGCTATATGTTTTGGTTTACGCTGACCACAAATGTACTACATTTTGTTCTATCACAGGACTTTCATCAACCTTTAATGTGTCAGCAAAATAGTTCCGATAACCCGCCTGTGATCTTCCTATCCACAGCGACATGTCAACACGTTAGGCAGACTAAGTTTGCAAACTAGCTGGTAAATTGCTGTGGAAAAATGAGCTGCTTCAGAGCCAAAATACAATAGGCCAAAACAAGATATCAAATCAATGCAAATGTTGCTTGGTCAGCTATCTGTGTGAATTTAGGATTTGTTCATGTTTGCAAAAAGAAACTTTCTGAAGCCATAATATTGTAACGCAATGTTAACAGCCTCGTAGTTAAAAATCATCCAGTGCAGCTTTAATAAAATACACGATTTTACAATGTTGCATTGTTATTTGATATAAGTTAATAAGTTCATGTTTTAGGTACTTCAGCCACTACTTGGGCTCATTTATTTGAAACAACAGGACACATAATGATAGCAAATATATGCTAACATTTCATGACTTTGTTTCTGTAACGACAAAAAATATTCCTTATAATCGTGGCAAAGGACGTAGAATGGTTAATCTGCTAATCAGCTCTTTCAGTCTGCATGTCAAAAAGTCCTTGGATGAGATACTGAACCCCACATTTTTTCAAGCTTGTTCAGTTTTGTTTGTAAGTGTGTGAGTATGGCTTTGAGTGTTCAGAAGATTAGAGAAGCGCTATTTAAGTGCAGTCTGATTACCTCCTGTACTGATTGTCCAGAAGACACACACCCTCACAAACATACATACACACACACACACACACACACACACACACACACACACTGGGGCAGTTGGTATGCACTCCTATCCAGCCTGGCTGACACAGACAGTCATACAGCACATTGTCCTTGCTGAGAGGTACATCAATCTCTCTCATGCAGTGCTGCACTATAGGACCATAAAACTGCTAAAACGCAGAGTAGCATGTGTGTGTTTTCCCCTGAGGAATTTTCACAGGGCTTACCTTCTGAAAGACTACATCCCTTCCTTCAACCTTTTTTACTTACCACCTCCTTAACACACATTTTCTCCCCTCTACACACACACACACACACACACACCGAGAGACACACGTCACCTGTCAGAATGTAAAGCACTGAATTCCACCGGAGGTTCTATTGAGTCTTTTCGAAATGTGACAAAATGTCAGCAGACAAAATTGAGGTTGAAATATGAGGTCACAGAGCTCTGACAGTTACAACATAAAAGGTTGCTGATCTCTCTTAAGGGACGGATGTAAAGCCCCCCCACCCCCCTAACCCTCAGTGTTTCCCCCCTGAAGTCATGCGGCCTCAGGGGACCAAGGGAAGGGTGAGGTAAGGGGGGGGTAGCTGTGGCAAAGACCGGGGATAAGTGCTGTTGGAATTTTTGACATCTCAGTGCTGATTACTCCTCACAAGCATGGCTCTACTGTACATCGCTGTCCTACTGGACCTATCAGCTAGTCTAGCCTGTTCTGTATGGAGTCAGATCAGTCTCAATATTCATGAATGCACACAGAAGGATTCACAAATGTATTTCAATGCACCCACAAATAGATATCATTCTATATAAATGTAAAAAAAATCCACAAATAAAAAAACAAGATTCACAAACGTATTTCCAATTCACACACAAATAGGTATCATTCTATATAAATGTAAAAAAAATCCACAAATATATGATACATTTGGATCTTGTTACATTTATATACGAACTGTTCTGTCTGCATTTACAGACTGTTTGTCTTGTGTGAACCTCACTGCATTTGTGTGTGGGATTTTTGAGACTCCCCTGCCGTGGTTCGATTCACAAATGCATTTTTTTCAACAGGGAAGTGTCTGTAGCCTATCAGATGTCTCCTTCCTGTTCAGCCAATCACAGTAGTTTAGATTCGAGGGTATGTTTTAATGTGATCACTAAGCGTTACATCTGCGCAGACAGCGATTAGCCTAGCCAAATGCTATTTTGACGAGTACAAATAAAGATTTTCCGTCTGACATTTGTCGGTTTTAACTTACTTTGTGACTCCGCAAACTCTTAGCTAGTGTTATACGAGTAGCGTATGCCCCTTTGTGTATAGCTCAGTGCGCATGCGTGTGGGTGGTGAGGAGAGGCAGAGCGGAGGCGAGTTTGTGTGTTTGATCGGTGTGTGCGCGAGTCACGTTGTTGATGCCGGGGACCGGAGCAGTGTCAGAGCAGAGAAACGACTAGTTTGACCTCGGTGTGTGTAATAAACGGACCGACTCCTCAAGAAACAAGCCGGACTCTCCGTGTCTGCTTACTACCTGCTGCTGTTCAGTAAAAGTGACAGGGGCCCGGAATTTAGAGCTACAACCTTAGCCCTGGAGCTGGAGCAGACCAGTCTCCCCTGTGTGCTCTGACCACGGTCGGAAAGCAGGAAAAGATAACACTAGTAACGTTAGCGTTATCTTTTCGAAATAGATGTTGACACTGTTCATTCTTATAATGGGGACGTGAACGGTGTTATTTGGATGTTATTTGGTGGTCAACGTGATTACGATAGTAAACAATGAGTCCTAAAGCCCCCAACACATCGGCAGAAATATCACCAGTTAATTCAACACCTGTTAAACCGTCACACCGGTGAGACAGTATGTTAATACATAACCACACACAGTCAATATACCCACCACGATAAACAACTTTCCATCTATAGCACGACAATATCAGAGATGATTTGTACTCTTCAAAATAGTATTTGATGACTTGAATCAGACAGCTAGGCTAATCTCTGTCTGCGCAGATGTAACGCTTAGTGATCACATTAAAACCAGTGCCGAATCTAAACTACTGTGATTGGCTGAACAGGAAGGAGACATCTGATAGGCTACAGACACTTCCCTGTTGAAAAAAATGCATTTGTGAATCGAACCACGGCAGGGGAGTCTCAAAAATCCCACACACAAATGCAGTGAGGTTCACACGTGACAAACAGTCTGTAAATGCAGACAGAACAGTTTGTATATAAATGTAACAAGATCCAAATGTATCATATATTTGTGGATTTTTTTTACATTTATATATAATGATACCTATTTGTGTGTGAATCGGAAATACGTTTGTGAATCTTGTTTTTTTATTTGTGGATTTTTTTTTACATTTATATAGAATGATATCTATTTGTGTGTGCATTGAAATACATTTGTGAATCCTTCTGTGTGCATTCATGAATATTGAGACTGATCTGACTCCATAGTTCTGGGCCTTCACCTTCACCTATAGCAGGAAAAGAAGGGGCTGAATAGGTAAGAAGGAAGCTTCAGCAAAGAGAGAAGTTGGGATTACATGTGCAAACTCAGACCAGAAAGATGAGGTGACAGAAGAAGTACGCAAAGGAGCTACAAAGCGTCACTGAGAGGGGTCTTAGGAAAACCTGATCATCCGTCAAAGATTTATCAACACTTCACTAAAGCCCAGAGGGTTAGAAGATAGTTAGTGTAATGTTTTGATTCTATGATCAATACAAAGTCTTCCGTGCAAAAATAGAAACAAAACTGAGAGGATTTTACTAATACTGTTTAGTAAGCAAGTTCTTGTAATTGCTAACTTGAAAATGTGCGTCCTTGCATTGTTTTTCAGTTTATCAGGGTATTAAAAGATTAAGATATTAATGAGCCTAACCACAGTTCATCTGATTTGTATAAAGTGCAAATAAACAAGATCTGTGCCTGGCTGTTTGGGCATGTGTTGCACTGTAAACACTCTAAGCTCCAGCGCTTTCTGTAGCTTAACTTGAAATACTTGAGATAAGAGACTTTTTGCACTGCACGCCTGTATTCATCCCACAGTAGTATTGTGGCGTTATGTGAGGGGATATTAGACTGATGTTGTAAGCTGAGGGATCTGTGAATGGGCAGCAACAGCAGTCTAATGAGTGAAGAGCCTGCTACATAACCAGAGCATGAAAACATGACTTAATAAGACTCTCTCCCCCACATGTGTTATCTTTTAACATTAACTGATGGAAAAAAAAATCACGAAACCAAACATTTGTCGCTACACATCATTAGATATGGTAAAGCTTTAACAGTAATAAGGCTGATTAAATGTTTTCAGAACTATTTTTTTGATGTGCTGATCAATCAGCTTTACAACATTTCATTTGTGTGTGGGTACCTTTCTTTTTGAGCTCAGATTGTGTCCCTTACGACAATTAAATACATATTTAACACCAGATGTTACATTTCAAATGCAAATTTCTCTGTTCAAGTTTTTGGTCTGATTAATCAGGTGAAAAACTCAAAATATTTTTTAACAGTAGAGACTATACAGCACACCATTTATTAGCTGTTTGTATGAAGCTTGATGCCTTCGTCCCTGTTTGTGCCTAAGACGTTACCGTTTTGCACGAGAATAAACCCAATTTCCAATGAGAGAGGCTTTACTTTGCTCTGTGATTTGGGCAAAATGCAAATATTTTCTTTTTTTAAACTTACTTTACTTAGTTTTGCCCAACAACACAAAAAACAGAGGTGCTAGGGGAAAGTACAGGAACACAAGTGCAGATTGTCATGTGGGTGTAGACCAGATAATGGCAATGAGCCAGGCAGCTTGCTTAGCTGAATCCATCCTGCAACTTTAAGGTTGAGATACTCTGTTGCTGATGATTCCCACAGCTCAAGTGTGTGTAAGAGCGGAACCAGACACTGAATTACACATGTACATTCTTAGAGAGGACAACAGGACATCACAGGTGAGAATGAAGCACAGCCATTACATGACTTACGATTCATCATCTACAGTAACTCCACTTCACAAGGCGTTAATAAAAGACAGTCTGGGCTCTGCCAACATGACTCACTCTGAATGCGCCTGTTTTAGGGGGCATATGTACGCATAGATGGATGGGTTAGAGAAATCAGAAATGGAGATCATGTGTGCAGCATTTAATTCTTACAATAACAGAGAGAGAAAGAGTAATATCAAAGCTGAGAGATAAAATAGTCCCTCAGAAAGCTTTTACCAGAGAGTTCATTCTTCAAATTCCAGTCAGACGCGGGAGCAAGTCTCGCCACTGGCTCATGTGGAATGATTGACATTATTTGCTACCATTAGCCACTAGTTTGCAGTTGCACTCTGACCCTCCAGCAACCATGTTGTTTGAAACAACTTTAAGCAGTACGGTTTAATCTGCATGGGAAAAAAAGCTTGAAGAACCCGTCTGTCCAGGGCCTCTTAGATCAATCAACAATTAGAGGTGAGATAATGGTGGCCGTATCTCCAGGGTCAATGATCGTAGACTCTCCTCCCAGCACAGTCTGGGTTTGCCAAATCCCTCCTACCCTTTACTAGATGCAGGCACAGTCATCTTTGTGTTTCTTGAACTACAGGGGTTTGATGATAAAAAAAGCAAAAGTACTTTTTTTTTTTTTTTTTTTTGGGGGGGGGCAGACATATGTTTTAGCCAAGAAGTTTCTCCATCTGCCTCATCAGACTGACGTAAGTGTGAGTTAAGCAGCGCAATACAGAGGCGAGGAAAAGCAGGCTTTAAAAATGAGCAACACATTAAGTTTTTGATTGACATTTTTCATCCGGGAGTTGAAAGCTTGTTTACAATACACCATGCATGGTCTGTGGCAGTGCTGAGATATTTATGCTCAATGAAAGAAGTTACATAAGGTCTTGGAATTACAGTCAAATGAAGGATAACCTAATAGCTGTGATGGATTAACAGTGCCACACAGAGTTTTATTTCAGAGAGGACGTAATTTACATTTTGAAAGTTGTGGGGTTCTTGTCAGAAACAATACATGTACAATCATGTTTTCACCTATACTGTGCAGGAGTTCTTCCAAGAATAATGCTCTTTTTTTTCCTTGACCCCTGTTCTGCCTCCCTGCTGAAACAAAAGGCCGTTACAGTAACATGGTCACAGTGCATCCTGTGTATGTAAGTTACAGGGAGTCAGTAGTGTAAAAATGAAGAACACCTGAGGTATATTAAGTTTGCAACAGGCTGAACTGTGACCCTCCTGTACTGAGCAGCTGGTGTGAAACAAGGGTTAACAACATCTACACCCACACTTGCCTCATCTGTACCCCCTGAAAAAGCCCCATCTTCACACCCTCTTAAAAATCCAACAGAGGTGCCGAGGAACTGCGGGCCACATTAGGCTAGGAAAGGGGAACTGAGAGGGGGGCAAAGAGGACCGAGGGAGGTCCCTGCTTAAGAGAATGTATGTTCAGTGCTACAATGTTATCAGTAATGAGAGGCGTTTTCATTTCTCACACTAGGAAAGTGTTTTTTAACTCCAGGAGAAAACGTCCAGGTGAATGATTCTAGGAAGACTTTCTCTGACATGTGATATCGATTTGCTCTTGTCTGTCAGTAAAGTGAGTCATTGTTTAACTTCCTCTCCAACACCCAAAGCGGGGTCTCCACGGGATGAGGAATGTTTGGATGTTGAAGGATGAGAGTTCTACTGTTGGTAATAATCCTCCTCGCTGTGTTGGGCTGCACAAACACATCAGATTTAAACATGCATCACACCGATGACAGCTCAAAGCTGAACGTAAACATTATGACGATACCGTCTGTTTCAAAAATGGAAACTATTTACTTGTATATTTTTGAAAATCTAGAGCACATAAAGCATTATGAACTGTAAATATTGTAAGTGCATTTATGAACACACTGGGCTGAATTTTTTAAAAGCTTAATTTACAAAAAAAAAAGACAAAATAAAGACTGAAGGAGTGTCTCCGCTTGACTATCATTTTAAATGAATAAATATACAAACACCATTCATCAATCATTTTCTGTTAAACTTTGATAATGTGAGAGACAAAAGAAAATGAGAGACAGCCAAATCCCTCCAGTCCAACTTCTTTCCATTCTCACTCCACAGAGAAAAGCCTGAGGCTGTTGGTTATGTCATGCTACACATGTTCCTCCTCTCAGGAATCAACACTTTTTCATGTGTGGTTTAATCATTGCGATTCAGGATGCGTCTCTAAGCACCATGGACTTACGGTAGCCTGATAATTGTTTAAATGTGTTTTTTCTCCAGAGGGCGCTTTTGCCTTCTGGTGTGTGTGTGTTTCTGTTTACTAAAAGGAGGTTAATAAAATAACATTTCCGTACTTCGGGGAACATTCTCTTTCAAAGGAAGTGTTAATAAGTGCACTTTAAACCTGTTGTGCATTTCCAAAGTGATACCAGGCTATCACTCGCTCAGTACTTGATGCAACAACATTAGAACTCTTTGCACTTCCTTTTTGTTTGATGCTGAGAATCTTCAACTCTGTCAGTAATGATTTCATTAACATACAACTGATTCTCCTATAATTTTAGCAAGTAAAGCCTAATCCCAGCCCAGAGCAGTTATAGCTCTTCCAGCTGACGTGAGGACTTATATACAGTAGTGGGTAGTTGCTGTGAACACACGTGTCCTGCCTTGGACCTGTTTGTCTCGTCTCTCTGCGGTGCCAGATGCTGCACTGATGTGTTCTTCCATATGGAACCACTCGGCTAAGCAAACAGCGAGGACGCTGGAGCACCACAGTGGGAAGGGAACCATCCCTCTGAGTAATAATAATGAAAAGTAGGCTAACCATACGTCAACTATCCCGCATTTACAGCAGTCTCCATCCCTCAAACCCTCCCTCCTTCGTCATACATAGCCAACTTCTCTTCTCCTTACCTGCTGTAATCCATAACAGGTTCACAACAAGTGCATTTGGAAAGATGTTGGGTTTTTCTAAAGAGTTGTGATGGTGTTTTGTGAAATGTTGATGCTGTTATGAAACAATACTGAAAAGTGAAAAGGCCTAATTGTTGTTATAATTTGGACGTAGATTTTTTGCGAGAGACTTCATTATTGTCTGTCCTTATTGGTAAAACAACAGTTAAGTTACATTAACTGAAATATAATCATATTAACTAGCTGAAGTTCAATGTCTGTCAGGTTTTAACATGATTTTTCCCTCCCATGTTTTTGTTACATCAGGATAACTAAGACCATCAAAAAGCCTGAATTTAATCCTTAATTCAAGTGAACATTCACTGCTACTTAGGCCATAGTTTGACAATAAACTGACCTCTAAAGGAGGAAAATATATCGACCTTACAAATAATTCTCCAGTTAAACAAATTCAGTTCCCTCATGGCAGCTCTTTGATCAGAGAAGATGACACATCCTCTGTGTGTATGTGTCTGTGTGTTTAAGTCTGCCCTAGGGTCCCCTGTGGTGAAAATGAGACGGCTTCATATCAACACACACACACACACATACACACACACACACACACACACACACACACACACACACACAACAGCACAGCTCGCCAGTGCCCCCCCTATCCTCCTATATTACAAAATATGATTTATAGCCCTTGAATACATCCATGAGGTGCTTTTATAAGACAGGGAGCTTATAAAGGGGACAAGTGATTAAGAGCAGATCCTTATGCTCCTGGGTCAATGAGGAGCATAATATGGTTCTGGGGGGTGGGGGTGTTGGGACAGTTGTACAGAGATCCTGCAGGTAAGTCTATAAGATCTTCTGGGCTGTCGGACAAAATCCAACAGGCGCCCTTGGCTATGTGAGCTCTGCAATGACCCTCCTCTGTGGGAGATGATATTACAAAATGGAGAAGGAATTCTCCTTATATATCTCTGCTGTACAATTAGAGCGGTACTATTTATCTCCTGTAGTAAACGGCGGAGACGTTGATTGATGTGTGGGTCTTGGTTTTTTACTGCGAAAAAACTAAATGCTCTCTGTGCGACTCCTCCTAGCAGAGTCTTTTTGAAACTGAGTCTGTTTAACTCTTATACAATCACAAACACACTGTGTGATATGATCCAGGCTGCACTTGCGCTAATTGTGGCATTTTAGTCAAAGGGTGGGGTCTCTGGGATCCTCTATGTGGTTAGAAACACACACGCAAATGTGTCTATCCCTCCCTCTGCTGTGAACCTACAGGGAACAGAGTTCAGCTCTGGCTTCAGTCATATACCTTGAGTATAGCTGAAGACAGTGTTCAGCCTGGGCTGTATGTGGACTGAAGAAAGTACCAAGATGTGAGGGCTAGATCCAAGACAGTCATTTCTAAGGGAAGGAATAGGCAATTAAAGATCCACCACTGAAATAAAGGTATATGCTGCAGACTGGAACTGGATCTGTTATATCTGCAGACTAAAGACTGTATAAATAATAGACTTGGCCCCCTTGACAGCTCCCATTGTTTTATCGACTGCCTTTTAGAAGCCTCAAGTTCAGCCTTTTGGCATTCAACACGTTGCAGTTTGGAGCAAAAACGTACAAAATTTGGACAAGAGGATGGTGCTGGAGAGGGGCTTAGGGTTGGCTAATGCCAAATTACAAGAGCTTTACAGTCTGTGCCCATGGCTGCTTCAATAGCTGCTTTAATGATTCAGGCTGGTGAGCAACAGGAACTGGGTAACCTGTAACAACTGCTCTTCTCATCACTTTTCTCAGCTCTTTCCCAACTCCCTGTCAATGGCTGCCACACATAAATGAATGTCTGAAAAATCACTAAATTAGCTAACAGGCCAGGTACAGTGAGTGTAGACAGCAATACCCAGTGCTAACAGATTTTCAGCTGCAACACAGACTACTTGGACAGCTATCTATATGTCTCTGTTATTTTCATCCAAAAAATCTGCAGTGATCAAATGACACAGCCGAGGGGTTAAAGGAATAAAGCATGTGACAGAGGACTGTGTTATTAAGCACCAGGCCAAATTTCAGTGATGAAAAAAATGTTGTATATAAAAGTATATAAAATTAGGTGTGGAAGTCATGAAAATTATGCGCTGATCTCTGCTCTGGTATGCTGTAGGCATATCCGTTGAATGTGCTAAAACCACGCCCATTTTAATGGCACTACGGAATCATAGCAGCAAGTTAGAGCCTATGTTAGGGTGACCATACATTGTGATTGGCCAGGACCATCCCGTTTTCAAGCCCCATGTCCGGAGTCCCCACAAATATCTATAGAAGGCGAGAGAGAGAAGAGATTTTCTCACAGCCTCTATTTGGAGATCAAGCTTAGAGTTAACAAAATGATCTTATGCAATCAGACTTGAAATAATGTCTGAAAGCACCTCTGATTTGCGTTGGCATAACTGTGGCTATCATGGCTCATTATTTAGTTTGTTGTAAAATGTCCAGCTTTCGAATCTGTATGGTCAGAAGTGATGGAGATCTTACACACTGCTCTTCCCCTAATCTTCTACTGTTTGCATTTTGAGCAGTAAGCATGTTAACAAAAACCATCATCGTCTTTGGGCTTTAGGATGTCTCTCATTCTAAATAACTGCTTGTAAATGTGCTGTGGTCTTCTGGATTTACTTATAATCTTTACACCTGTGCTGTGAATCTTCACGATATATTCCATTCAGTTTGTGTAATCCCTCCCCCCGTAGCATGTGTTGTGTTGTATTTGATGCATTGTAATTTCTCTTCTTGTCTTTATACATTGAAAAATCTGAATTTTAAAAGAAATTGGCTTTAGTTCATACCCAAAGATCTCTATTCAACTAGGAGAACACTTTGATTATATAAAAGTCTTGCACATCTGTCAGGGATCAAATTGAAACACTTTTATTACACTGCTCTTTCACCCTGGATACTCTGTCGTGCTTCAGCTAGGTCTCAGACCATCCCTGCAGCTCAGCTGTGAAGCTGTGGAAGCCATTAGCATCAGAGAGGCTTTAACAGAGACATCCCTGCAGCTTAGAGGGCCACGGCGGTCCAGGCTCCATGGCCCTTGGTGTGGACTGAGGCGTGTGGCAAGCAGGCAAGGTCTCATCATCACCACCACTCCCTCATTCACTAACAGCCTCCTTCCCTCTCTCTCTCTTTGTGTGGTCCAAAGTGTTGACCATCTGGGAGAGATGGAAGAAAAGGACAGGGTCCCAATCCAACTAACTCTGTCAGCGAGGTAATGCATTTCCCCCCCATATGTCTGGGTGAAAGACAGAGAGAGGAGAAGGAGCTGAGAGAGAGACGGACAGACAGACAGAGAAAGAGAGAGCCTGTCCACACTCCGGCTAGTGTCTGCTTACTGCTAACCTCCCCAGGTCCTGCATTGCCTCATCCTATATGAGCTCAAAATGGGCTGGGACCCATGTGTCAGGGGTCGCACTGTGGGGACTAGGCTTGGCCTGAAAGCCTGGGAAACATGTAGACGTTTGGCCATATATACATTGGAGCTGCCAAAAGCAAATACTGCATGCCTGCATGCTTGTGCACAAACACAGAAAAAGACACTACATCTAAAACACATGGCTAAGTGAGTGGGTGTAAAACTGAGAAAAAAAGGAGGAGGGAGCTGCTGTAGGTAAACAGGTTGGGAGCATCGTGGTAGTGCAGAGGGGGAAATCCCCCTGCAGGATCCCTTCCCCCTGTTGTCCTTCCACCACACACCTCACAAATCACAGCAGCTTCTCACCAAAGTGCACATTCCTCAAGATTCAACTTCATGAGAAACATATGGCTGACGTGAATCACATTATTCTTGATTAAGTGAGTATTAGGGAAAGCATCCATAATAAACATTAGACATGAATTCATTAGATTTCTAGAGTGCATAGCAAAGTGAAACAAATGCTCTGACACAGGTAATGCATTCAGGTGAGATTTTAAGTTTCCTGGCATGGGATCAATACAGCCATCCAAAGATGAGGAGATAAATGCAAACATAAACCTAAGAAGCTATGGCTAAAACATTAAAGATTTTATAAATCTAACTGAATCTGAGAGGAGACAAGAGGATGAGAAACTATCAAAACAGTAATGGCTTAAGTTTAATAAAATCTACTCCAAGGAAAAGCTAGAAAGTTCCTGAAAATAAGTAAAAGAATTGTGATAGGGTTCTTATGGGTGCTTGAAATACTTGAAAATTAATACTACTAATAATTTTAATGTTGTGTTGTCAAAGTTTGAAAAGTGCTTGAAATGCTTTGAATTGGAATTGTATTTCTCTCAAAATAAATAGCTATCTAACTGAACAGCTTCCTGATCACATAAAGTAAACACCGCTCCGCCTCGCTTGCTCCTCAGTCTGAGTGTGTGACTGAGATCTGTCAGCCTGTGTTGGTGTGTACCGCTGAAGACACAGCGAGTGGAAGATGAGAGTATACCAGGAGGATGCTTTTTTGATGAGCAATGGCTGGACTTAACTGTAACGTTAGTTCCTTCTGGCAACTGAAATTTTTAGCGAACTGATGCATAAGTAGACAACTTATGGCTAACTGAATAGGCTAACAGTATCAAAGAGATCACAGGCCAGTAAAAAAAATACAATGGTTTTAGGCATTTACAATCTGAAGTTTTTCTCAAGTCATAACTGTGCTTCATGAGGTTCCACTAATACCTGAATCCTCACCATCCATCGACTTCCCCTGCAATGTAAACACTGCTCGCTACTGCAGATTATAGGACATGAGTAGATTCGTCTTGGCAGTGACAGATATTTCCAGTCCGCTTAGCACATCAACCTGTTTGCTAGCGGCATTGTAGTTCTGTCAGCTTGTGTGGTCACCATCCTGTTGTTTTCTGAGGAGAAGACAGAATTGTTCAGTTGTAATAAGCAATATACCACAGCTACAAGGTGCTGGAAAAAGCTTGAAAATGCACATTGAAAGTGCTTGAAAAGTGCTTGAATCTGAACTTGGAAAAGCTGAACAAAGTAACAGGAAAACCATGCAAAAAAAAACAGATATTTAAAGGAGACACTGCCTTGATTTATAGAGTATAATGATGTAGAAGGAATACCAGATCAGCTGCCGACTTTCAGAAACAATAACTGACTTGAGCCTATTTAAAGGGGCTATAAGTAACTTTCAAAAATACTGCGTTTGTAGCGATACCGCATGGCCGTCAGGCGAACTGCCTAACGGCCTAATGATTTATTCATAGCTACAAGTTACATATATATGTAACTTTTTACATGTATAAATCGTTTTTTATCGCCCATTAATAAGTGAACGTTTAACTGATGTGAAAAAGTAGATGTTCACTGTCTATCTGTGTTGCCTGTATACAATTTGCCCCGGGTCCGATTTTCCGCGAAAGCTCCAGGCAGTGTCATTTTATTTGCGTTCTCAATGTCCTCCTCACTCCGCTCCGCTTACAGAAATCAACAGTACAAACTACAAACTCATCACACACTCCGGGTCTTCACCTGCGCAGCCAGAGGCCGCCTTCCACACACTTATATCCGTCCTAGGAGCTCTCACTGGCGGCCAAACTCATCACACACTCCTGCTCTCAGGCAGTGCCTGCCGAGACTGTCGTTTGTAGGATGGAGAATGAGACATACAGACTCCTTCACAGACTCTCACATGTGTATGACCACTTACCTCCTCTGTAAACATCATGACGGTAAATATCCAGTGTTTCAGGGACGATGTTGAGGCTCGTTTGTGTGTACGAGCACGTATGACGAGCACGCGAGGGAGAGCGAGCAACAGGTTACTGGTGCAGTTCGCCTGACAGCCATGCGGTATCGCTACAAACGCAGTATTTTTGAAAGTTACATATAGCACCTTTACGACAGGCTGTGACTAATATTGATAAAATCTTGGGTTACCTCAAAGCTAAATTAGTCTTGAGAAATGAACTGATAGGAATCTGTCTCTGGTCTTTAAAGATATTGTAATTCCTAAAACATTGATCTGTTACAGTGTTTAATGATCTATCTGCACTTTTTAAAAACATTTATCACAATATAATATTGAAGTACTCTCCACAGCTTGGTCCTTTGTAACAGAACCTGTGGCTGGTCAGGAAATGACCTGCAAAGCGTATTTTAATGAGTTGAACCTGAAGTGCGTGGTGTGTACGTTTACAAGCTACACGTGCAACGCAGTCAGACATCACAGTAACATACCAAAAACATGCATTCAAGAAATTAATGGATATTGCATAATGGATATAGCACAGTAAGAAAAGTGTATACAGCACAAGTAGATATATATTTTGCAAAAGTAAAATAGTAAATTGTACAAGCAGAAAAAAATAGTAGAAAACAATCGCTCATAGGGGCCCAAACCTTTGTTTGTAACATCAAACCTAATGTAATTAGGAAATTAAATTGAAAAGTTCTATCCTTTACTCACAGTATGTTCACGTCATATGTGTCCCAAACACTTCTATTTTATTACAAGGAAAACACCACCACTTTCAATGGTAATATTGTTACATGTTTTTTCATCTGTAATGATAATAATAATAATATTACAATAACTTTATTTGTATAGCACCTTTAAAAAAACAAGGTTTTACAAAGTGCTTTCACATGTGCAGAAGCAAACATAACAACAACACGTAAGAACCCAAATCACTACAAAAAAAGTCATGACAGCAACGCAACCCACGGAAAAGACAAAGAGATACCCAACCAACAACGACAAAAACCCGACCAACATCACAACCCAAACATCAGAATTCAAGCAACGTAATAACTCATAATAACTCAGGCAACACAGGAACCCAGGCATCTTAGGTTGAGACCAAGAGGACCAAGGCTGTAAGAAAATACATGAGCAATTAAAAGAGAAACAATGAGAAGAAAAAGAGGTCAATACAGGAACATGTGGCTAGAAGCTATACTCAATAGGTGAAAATAATTAAATAATGATGTGTTGTACCGTGAAAGATCGGCTATTAATGTCATTGCACATTTCTTTAATAAAAAAACTTGCTCTTGAGATGACCGAATGACTCGGTTAACATTGAATTTTAAATTAATAGAATGATTGACTATTTTCTTTACATCTTGATCAGAGTAGTTATGGGGATTTTTCAGATTATTCATTTTTATCAACTTTTGTAGAATGAGCAGCAATTTTGTAAAACAAAATTCAACATGAAACTCCCCCTGCAGTTATAAAAAAACAGAGCTCTGTAAGTCATCACCTTACAACATGAAACTTGTAATCCCCCCTTTTGTGAATCCTCCTCTACTGTAGGTGTTCACCTGAGTTAAAAGGTGAATACTTGTGCTTTGACTTGTCATGTATGAATCACAGAGATTAAATAGAGTCAGGGTGGGAGGAGGTGTACAGTTTGTCTGTTTGGCCTGTGGGGACATGGCTGACGGCTTGCAGATTCATTTCTTGAAGAAGAGAGTGGCGTGTAAGTGATGGCATGTCATTAGGTCAATGAACACACTCTACCCTCCAATTCACACCATCCCACAATCAGCTGACAACACAGATGAAAGGGACGAGACAGTGACAGCACAGAACAGCACTGAGAGAAAAAAATGTAGAGAGACAAAATACAGACAGGAAAAAAAACTGCCGAAGCCAACATTGGAGGAGGATAATTAGAGGGCACGATCTTGTCATGCCATGCGATTACTCGATTCCTGTGATATCCCTGAGAAGCTCCAGTCAGTCTGCTCTATAATCTAAAGCTCAGCCAAGAGACAGTGTAGAGGAAGAAGGCATGGAAGACAGATGGATGCAGCGAGAGAGTTCACAATGTCGTCGGTAAATCATGAACATGAGAGGATTTCAGGAGGTATTTTCTTATATCTTGACACACAAACTGCATCCTGCGACAACCATATTTAGACCGTTATCAGTAGGGTTCAATATAAAACACTTACTGCAGCCATATTCAAAAGTATGCACCAATTAAATTCCACCTACATGTAACAGAATGATACAAAGCAAAAAAGTGTTGAGTACATACTGACTCATTGCCCAAGGGAGTATGGGAGTATGAAACTTTATTAAGAGCCCTGTAAACCTAAGGGCATCTAAATTACACCTTTGATTATTAATTACCCAAAAGGCAGCCATCTATTACTGAAACCACGTCATCCTGCTTTTGGCAGAGCAGCCAGCCAGTGATTCAGAAAGGTGAAGCACAGGAAACTACTCCGGCAAATTACACAGAGGGCAGGAAGAGTGTGAAGCATGTATAGAGGAAAACATCAAGCAGCCTGCAGTCATACAGAATTCCCCCACCACAAAACAAGTCATTGCTCCCAGTGCAGTTGGTTGTGTGTGCAGGTGCCTTTTTGTCAATTATTTCTGCCAGCAAATATTTTTAAAATTTGCATTAAAAGTAGTTTAGTCAGTGGATGCACCGCCATCAGATATTTAAGTGTACTGGATTTTAAGAAGAGAAACAAAAATACAGGGAAAATATGAGGTGTCACCAAGAGGAATGGGAAACTGTGGGTATGATAATTACTGATACTGGCACTGACAATCAGTTATTTAGGCAGTTAAACTTTTGAGCCTTAATCTATATACCATACAAGACATAGTTTTGATCTCTGTTAGCTTTAATACTGATGTGGCTTAATCATTCAAAAAGTTATAAATAAGGATGTTTTCACATGAGGCACGATTGTTTCATACCGTGCCCGAGCACGTTTGCTCCCCTCTCCCCCGCTGGCCTGCGTTCACATCAGTAACATTGTTAGATGCAAAGAATACTTGTGTGTATACACAGTCCGATACAGAAGGTGGCAAAACGCACATAGTTGGTTTGCAAACCAGCCAAGAAGTAGAAAGTAGAAGAAGCAACCATGGCAACCCCTCGTGAGCTAAGTCCATCATGCTAACTGTGGATGTTTTTGTTAATTCTAAGGCGCCAACGATGGCCCTCCCTTCCACATCTACGGTGCAGCTCAGAGGACTGAAAAAATATCTCTGGATAAAATAGCAGGCTTCAAATATTCCTCTAAGAAGCTGATGTCTTTCCTTTTTAGTAAATTATGTTTAATTTTTTAGTGTTTTAGCATTGGGCTTCATATTGAGCAGCTTTTATTTCCACATGGTTAACTAAGTATGTATTGCACCCTATCTCTGAATAACAATCCCATTATTTGACCGTCACTTCAAATGCTGCGCTTTGGAACTTCATGATTGAGTAATGCATATTTACATGGACCTATGGAGCCCATATGGACTGACGAGACACCATGAATCCAGGATTTATGATAAAGCATAACTCCAGTTTAATATTGTTTGGTGTCTTGTTTTCATTGTCAAAAGTATTTTAGAGCATTAGTAATTAGCTTACTAAAATATTGTCAAGACCTTAATTTGAACACACAGTGATTCGAGTAATCCATCGATAAGGAGAGAGGTTAAGTCTTATATTAACTGATGTTACTACCCCTCACGTCTCACACCAGCCAGTAGCAGAACAAAGACAATAATTGAGAGTTTCTCCCTTCATCTTTTCAAGGATTGTTATAAAAAGTGGTCCAAAGGTTTTTTTTACTGGTCCAAAATATGAAAAGCATTATCTTTTTTAACCAAAGGGCTGCTGTGGGTCAGTGAGTCTGTCGTCTTTCAACTGTAAGGCTGGTTGTTCGATCCCCAGCTCCTGCAGTTACATGATAATTAACCCCAAGTTGTTGCTTGTTAATGTGTGTATGAATGGATTAGTGCATATGGGTATGGTATGGGTTAGTTAATACTGATGGACACTTTACTTAGCAGCCTCTGCCATCAGTGTGTGAATGGGTAGGTGTGACCTGCGGAGTAAAATTGCTTTGAGTAGTCGCAAGACTAGAAACTTGCTATGCAGGCTGAAGTCCATTTAAGATTTTCCAAGAAAAGGTCAACAAACTGAATTATATATCAAATGAGAACTGGTATTTTTTTTAAACAAAGAGAGAAAACAACTGACATTAAACAGAAACAGTGATATATATCCAGAGAGAAGCTTAAATAGCTTTTGATCCAAACATTTCAACATCAATTAATTAGCACTTTCGCTGAGTAGCTGCATCCGCTCCGTCTGGTCGGAGATTTATTCCTGTGAGAGGTAAAGACAACGAGGGAAGCATTCTTTGATTTCAGACTTTCCTTTTTTCTTTATTCCTTTCCGCTTCCTCTTCAGACCCACTCCCACCCTCCAACACTGATCTATGAAAACATACAAACATGACACTGAGCCGATGATAAACACCAGGTCTGTATTTGGGGAGGAGAGGAAATCAACTCCAGTTCAGGATGTGACCACTACCTCTGCCCAGATCAATCATACTCCACCAGACCTGCATGTGGGGGGCAACCATATCAGTACAGGGGGGGTTGGGAGCTGTACACACAATCCACATAGAGGGACACACACACATACAAACAAAGGCTATGGTAGTCTGTGTGCAGTGCAATGCATACATGGGCACAGCACACACAAAGTTAAGAAGACTCCCAGGCAGGTAAAGAATGAACCTGCTGCAACTGGATTCCAGTGCGCAGGGCTGGGTTTACACTTTCAGCTCCCCCTTCCTTATCTCCCAGATTAGCTCGATAAGAGAATTATGAAGCCAGACGGACATCTAAAGCTTCCTGGGGGGTCAACAGTGTGATGAGAGACAGCCCGGGAGGGGAGACTGCCGCCTCCGAAACGCTTAACTCTCCGGCAACATACATGCACACACACGTGCACCCATATGCAAAGACCCCCACCCCAGGGCTCCAATTATTCAATGCTCCATCATCCCTTCTTTCCTTTATCAGAACGAGAAAGAGCGGGAAACAAAGGAGGAGGGAAGCAAAGGAAGGGGGCTAGTACAGATAGCCTTGCTTCTGTGACTTCCTTCCTGTAAATTCCAGGTTTTGTGGCCCTCTTTCAAGGACAAAGAGCTGAAATACACTTCCCTCATTCCTCTCAAAATTCTCGGGAAAAACCAAAATGTTTCTCTCCAAGTTGCGGGATGTAAAGAACGATAAATTATGGAGGTCAGGAAGCCACCTGGTCACAGGATCAGCTCAGCACTGTGCAGGTACAAACATCTGGGTAAGGAATGTCTGTGAAATGTATGCAACAGTGAGAGGAGAGATCCTGGTTTTACTATGGGGTTTAATTAGGAATTTTTAAGCATTTTTAAGAGTTCAATAAAGTGTTTTAGAGAAATACACGCAAGCATAGCAAATAGAAGTATCAATACAGTGAGTCAAAATGGCGCTGATACTGTATAAAATATATAAATGAATTGTTTTTTATGTTGGAGATCTACTAGAAGTTGTCACTTGAAGTTAAATTATAAAAACAAGTTTAAAGCAACATTATAAGAGTGAAGGAACTGGTGGTTCACTTCAAGTGGTAGAGTTGAAAATTGATATACAAAAACTTAAAGGAAGTGAACAGCCTTGTAGGAGGTTGAGTTGTAAATGTGTGGCACTGAAAGTAGGAAAAGTGTAGTAAAATAAATCACTGGTGGGAGATAAAGTTGAACTGTTATCTGTAATTGAGTAGGAAAGAAACACGTCAATTTTTGTCTAAGCAATTTCATTTAATTAATTAATTGTCCGTTAAAAAATAACCACGTAAAGCAGTTAAAGGTATAGTGTGTAGAATTGTATGACAATGTTTTTATTTAATTAATACAACATTGACTAAGCCTTTTTTTTTGTTGTTGAGTACTTACATCAACTCAAATATTTCCAACAGTTATCAAAGCCAGAGAAAACCGCAATTTTATAGTTGTAACGAGACGTGTCTTGTCGCGGCAGCCACTGTCATGAGCCACCATGACAAAAAAATGTTTATCGTTGCCAAGGAAACACCCGATATTACGTCAAAGACCGCTGCCTAAGGGGAGCTGCTTGTGAAAGCTGCCGTTCTGTTGCTGTATGTGCTGCTGTGATATAAACGTCATGTAAATTATACTCAGATACATCGTCGGTACACATATTGTCTTCCTCAGGTCGGTTTCGCCCGCTCGTCCAGAGGCGCTGCTTGTCAACAGGCAAGGCAGGCAACTGCTTGGGGCCCCAGACAAGTAGGGGGCCCAGTGGGCTGACCAAATGTAAACTAAATCAGCGACACATATTGTGACAATTTTGCAATGACAGTAGGAAGCCCCATCCATCCCCAAGCCCCATCTGACAGCATTCACTCTCATTGCCCCGCTGAGCGCTGGTTGGAGGCCCCCCCAATTAATTTTGCCTTGGGCCCCAACAGACTCTAGAATCGCCACTGCGCTCGTCTTGACTACGGTCAACACGGAGTTCATTTTCACCGGGGGGTCGGGATGGGGGGAGTAGCAGAGAGAACTCCCATGATTCCCCGCTAGCCTCGATGTAATCTTTTGTTATTGTTTTGATTGAGAGCCTCCTGGCGGCGGATTTTACATACAGTACGTTTAAAGGTTAATCTGAAGAGTGAGAAAGGAGGGACTGTGATTTAACTGTGAATTAAAGCTATTTAATATTGAGACAAAGCCAATAAAGTTGAGGTGTTTGCACTATACACATTTGAAGTGTTAATTCATATGTTAGACGTGACAGCAATTAATTTTTTGAAGTGTGAATTGGGTTAAATGCTGAGAAATATTCATTATGATTTTCTATCAAAGTTAACACAGTTCATTTTTGTATTAACATTTGAATAAATATAATCAAGTGGTTGTCTTCAACATACTAAAATACATTAAAAAATAAAAAGTCTAAAATTCTCTATAAATGGTATCATGTGAATAAGGTGCCTAATCGTGGAAAGACAACATGTCCATATACCATACTATAGCAACTCTATAAGAAGCTTTATGACAGAGATCCCAAAGGTCTTTGCTTATGACCCCCTTAAAACACCATCCATATTGCATTATGTCAAGGGGTTGTTAACATTTTCAGTGAACTAGTGTTCTTCTGCTGAGATTTGTTTCGCTTGAATTACTTTTAGAAGCTTAAAAAGGTACAGAAGGTTTTTACAAGAGATATGCAACATTTCAGTTAATGACATGGAAAAACTGCTTTTATATATGTGTTTCTGTACTGTAAAGACCCCTCAGGTTTATCAAGTTCCTGAACCACTGCTTTAGAGTCTCTCACAGTACACCTAACAGCCACCTGATCCTCACACAGGCCTTGTGGTGATATTGTGTGCCACTGGAGAGACTATGTTGAATAGAAAAAAAACCTGTTTTTTTTCCTCCACATAGCCCTCAAATTATGGCTGAGAACGTCTCCTGCAAGGTTTGCTGTTGGCAGAGGGGCCTCGGTGCCCTCACCCATCACACACCCTCCCTTGGGTGAACCCTTACTTGCTGCCAGAACCATAGAGTTTTAAAGAGGCTTTAATGGAACAACCAGCACCACCCAACCCATATACCCCAACCTTCTCCACGTTTCCCCTGCATCTCAAAACCTGCAAGTCTCGGCGTCCATCCATCCCATGATTCACCTTCCAGCTCTGTCATCTGTGACGAGTGACGTACCCTGCTGCCCTGCTGCCCGGGGCATAATGAAACCCATTTACGTAGATTGCAGTTGCACGACACCTTGGCCATCTGATCCCCTGGTCTGGTATCATCTTAACCTGAAAAAGGGCAAAAGTGCCCCCCTGGACCCCTTAACTCCAACCTTTGTAACACTTGTGCCCTCATCCTTGGCTCAGGCCAGTCAACCTCTCATGCCATGCTAATTTAATCCAAAAACACTTCCTATAGCAGCCTGTTAATGTCAAAGTAGATTTCCTCTGCGCTCTCGGTAACCCAGAAAAGAGCACCACCCTGCTACTCTGCCAGGAACCTTCCTCGGTTTAGTGTTTCTCAACAAACGGCAAATATGCTTCAAAACCAATAAACCTACCCCTGATATTTATTAGGCTGTTATTCAAGTATTCCCTCCCAAAGCTGCCAAATATGCATGCATGCAAGTGTATGCACACACCTACACACTCACACATGCAGCTGGTCACACACCTTTCGTCAGCCGCAGACATATTAGTAATTCTAATGAGCAGCAGAAGATTAAAGAGTCATGTTGTCTTGGGTGTTACAGTACACGTCTAGCTTTACTATGAGGACCAGAGGTCAAGAAGAGGAACACGCAGGGAGGAAATTGAGAACATTTCTTGATTAAAGGCCTCTGGAACATCTAACCTTTGACTGCTCATGCTGTGTTTTTTTTTTTAGCTTGGAACCTCCAAAAGCACCTGGAAAGAAAAGAGGATAGAGGAGGATATCCAGGGACTACCATTGCTTGCCCAGACCTCTGGGGACAAACTGGTAAAAGCAGCAGCCAGCTTGGCAGCAGTGGTTATTGTTTGGCTCATGTAACTGTGTAGAATGACATCTGCATGTAAAGGCTGCTCTGTTTTTGTATGGAAATAACAGGCATTGGACATTAATTTTCCTCCCTTATATCCCTACTGAGTCTTTTTTTTTCTCTGCAGTCCTTTCTTGGTTGCTGACAAAGCTTTTAAACTTTCAAATATTCTGCTAGATATACTGTACATGGCTATTGCACAGAAAACCTACACAGAAACAATAAAGTCTAGAGTTTTTCCTTGGTTCTCGCTGACCAAAAACAATTTGCACGCTGAAAAAAACTTTATGAGGCGCATCTCCACCTTTTCCTCTCATTCACTTGAGACACTGTTTCCTCATGTCCCCTGACCCCCAACTCCCTCATCCTCACCCACAATGTTTGCTTATCAATCCTCCCTCTGCACTGTCATCAATCTCTCAGGGAAACTCTTCTTGTTTCTGCCAGTTGTTTCCTCGACTGCCATCGTGTTTGCTAAGACCCTGCAAATGCGCCCCCTTTCCTGCCGGGTTAGTCGGAGGCTAATAAAACTGTCTTGGTCAGTCATAAGACACCCTGAGAGAGACAAAAAGACGGTGGGGTTGGTGTATGTGTGTGTTTGGGGGTGGGGGGTTAGCAGGGTCATGGCCCAGAACAGGCTCAGTCGGACCTTACTGGCTCAGACCAGGGGAGGGTCTCGCCACGCGGACCCACAAAGCTGGAGGATGATAAATGGCATTTAAAGGAGACAGTAAAACACAACTATTGCATAAAGTCATCAGTTAAAGTTAATTACAAAATATATGGGAGTTTGATTGAATGGGTCTCTGGGGAGTGATCAGGGAGAGAAGCTGCAGGCGAGCCGTAGACAGTCATCGGATGAGCGGCGGTGACTCACACACATTCCTTGAAGTGGGACCTGGTCTGTGTAAAGGACTTCAGTGAGCAGGGATGTTTCTTCCAGAGCAGTCATTAAAGCAAAAACCATGAGCAAATGTTGGTCGTGTCACAGCTGATCTTTAATGAAGAACTTTAATATCCAGGTAATCAATTTAAAATCATGTTGTTTTATACTGAGTTTTGTCTGAATAATAAGAGATTTATAGTATTCTTAATTCAATGAATCCTTAAGAGAACAAAGGACTGTACCTACTTCATCAACGTCACCTTAATCAGGAGTAAACTTGGGCCCAATAACATCAGACTTCACAGACATGATATGTGTATTTGGGTTATTAAATTCCAACATGGCGGATGACACACAGGAAGAAATGAATTGATAGCTTCTTTAACTTTATACTGAAAATTCATGAACAAAAAAGAAAAAACCATGGATGAAGTCGAGGTCATGAACTTTTTGAACAAGAGGTGAGTTCAAATCTACAGTCAGCTTGCCTCTCAATTAGCTATCATTTCCTTCCACTTAAAAATCCACAGTCCGACTGTACTCTGAGTCCCCCCCGACACAACAACATTTTGAATCGTATATATTTAACATGTGTAATATTTACGATTTTAAATCAGTGTGGCTTCAATATTCTCGGAGAAAATCAAGAGTAAAGTAAAACCACTATTAACATACCTCACACCACAGGAAAATCTGCCAAGAAAATCTTTAGAACCAATTAAAAAATCATAACTTTTCTTATTTGTCGGAAGGGGAAATTGGGCCCAAATACTTGTGTACACGCCATTACGGATGCCTGTGGCTCAGTCACAGAGTCGGTCATCTGCCAACTGGAAGTAGCAGTGTCCAAATGTCCTTGGGAAAGACACTGAACCGCATTTTTTTTCATTTAAAACTGATGGATACCTTAACTTAGAAGCCTCTGCTTTCAGGGTGTGAATGTGGTGTGAATGGGACTTTGAGTAGTCAGAAGATTGGAAACGTGCTTTTCAAGCTCAGGACCATTTACCATTTAGATGACATTTGCATAAAGTTGAACCTATATCTACTACCACCTCATGGTGACAATTGTATGTTTTTTCCTGCTGTTTGAGTTTAAATGTATAAAAAATAGAATCAGGGACCCTTATGCATGAAATTATCTAACCCAGTTTATTGAAAGCTAGTTACCCAATGCAAAATGTGTTTTATCTTATGCATAATGTAAGGAGTTCAGTGGCACAACATATGATGCATACAAGACCAATATGTTTATTTCATTTTAGAGATTGTAATTATTTAATTGATTATTGATGCAACATGTATTTCATCAGTTTACACTGGATCATGAACATCATTAATAAACATCTCCATGTTGAACCAATAGACGTGCAAAAGATTATCTACAGAAAGTCAACAGCCAATACATACAGAACACCTATAACAATAGTATGGAGGCTATTATGTATGCTTTTTGTTAGTGTTTCTGTCTTTGTTTGTGAGTTGGTGCTCGTGTGTGTATGTGTGCGTGCATGTGTGTTTATTGGGATCTGTTAAGTATCAGACAGACTGCTTTGTTACTGCTTTTGAGTGTTGAGGTTCAGCCGTGCATGCAATCTCTGTGTCTGCGTTTCTCTATAATTTTAAATAAGTCTGTTTTTTTGTCTTACTATACCTCAGTGCCTACTCAGTAACATAATCACATATTCCCAACACACTAACACACATATACTGTACATACAGGAAAACACACATAACACCTTATGTTCTCCTTTTCATGCCAAATGAGTATACTGCATGCTCTCATGTTGCCCTGGCTGTCCCTCCTCATGAGCTTTTTTATTCCAGAATTAAAGGGCCACAAAGCCTCATCTCTGTATAGCATGTTATAACGTGAAAATAAAACTGCGAGAAAATGCTAGAAAGGAGGAGAGTATAGGGAGGGGGAGTAGGCCTGGTGCTGGTGATGATGTATAAATCTCCATGGTTTGCACCAAAGGAAACTTTTATGCTGAAGAACAAGAAGCACATGTAGCGAGCAAGCTACCAGGAAATTGGTATAGTCTTGTATGATTTTATAGGGAACTTGGGCATGCCCTTCACATTAATTAGGATGTGGAGTGCGGAGGTATTTTTTACAGGAAACTAAGTATGGAACCCCTGCTGTCCGCCTCAGGGCTACAGCTCCTGACTCAAAAAATCCTAGAGGACTCTGTAACCAGAGTAAAGCAGGATAATGCAGGTCATATGCACACAAACATGCTGACACACACCAACAGGCACGATCACACACATGCACAGAAAACTGATGTACGGACACATTGGGAAAACACTTTTTGTTGAGGACAAACAAATGTAACACAAAAGTGTAATGTCTAGTTTATTGAATCATTTGTCAGAGAACAAGATTATCTGTTTTGTATTTGGACTGATGTTGTTATGTAAAGATTACCAAATTAAATGTCTGATAATCCTCTGGTGCAAAAACAAACCTTAATTGGGTTTACTGGGTGTGTATATTCTTGTTTTAAAGACATTGCGGGACTGTGTTCAAATAGTCACATTACAGAGACTCGTCTCCAAGAGGGGACAAAAACATGATCCCAGCAAGCAAGACCCGTAAAGCTGAAACACTTAGTCTTACCTCAGATCTGCTTCTTGTTCCCATTCTTCTTCTTCAGTCTGGGTGTGTGCGCGTGTGTGTGTGTGTGTGTATTTGACTGCCCCTTTACAAACCCTCTCCTCTCTGCCCACCCAGGTAGTTTTTCAGAAGTACACAACAGTAACTTCATCCTCTTCTTGTATGGCACTGTTGAAATGCCTGTGATCATTGAGTGAACTTAAACTCAAAAATATGTCATCAGATAGTATTAACACCTAACAAGTGCAAAAATATTTCTTTATGTACACTGCAAGAAATGCAGCTTTCAGTCCAAACTCCATTCTGTGTTCTGTTTTCCTACCTACACATGAGGGATTTAAAGAAAATCATATAGCAAATTTAACGGTCCTTTAACTTATCTAAATCCACTTCACTGTTTCCTTTTTACTTTTATTCAGATGTATCACAGATGTGCTAAGTTACTGTTAATGCTAACCCAATATGTCCTACTCCAACATTTCTGAGCACATGCCTCCAATTTCTTGAAGGCAATTTTACTGTCTTTGTTGTGTGGAACTAAACGTCTCACTCCATACACAGCATGAAGTAAGATGGCTCTCGCAATCATTTTTGACCAACTTCTGTAATAAAACAACATGAGTGTGTTCAGCTGAAACAAAACAAACACTTATTGATATTTAGTTTTATTTCCAATACAATAGCTGTGGACACAGTTTATAATATTCTTATGTTAGTGTCATCATTTTTCTTAATAAGAAGTCAAAAATGTTTACTCAGCTTAAACTTTCATTAAAAATAGACTTTTGCTGCATATAAGGAGAAATGTGAATTTAAGCTAATCTTTGTGTTATTGTGGACTTCTTCAAGACCTAAAGAAGCTGATCAAACATAGAAAAGGAAAATCTGATTTGAAGACATTACATCTCATTTCAAGAAATGTGCTTACTGCATGTATCTGGACATGTCAGATGAATGTGGCTTCTTTATTAGAAAGGAAATTTGACAAATTCACTTTGACAGGAGTTTTTTTTAAACTCATGTATAACAACTCTCCCTCCATAAATGCTCACTATACTGCGTTTATTCCTGACTCTTTTCTCTCCCACACTGGGGGTAGATGTGCAGTTGAGCGGAAGAAGAACCATGGCAGTGTGTAGCACAGTGTCAGGACAAGCTGTGTCTAAACGTCTCGATGTATGTTTACACAATCTAATGCACAAGTTCAAAGGTGAAGGGGAAAAGGGCTTTTAATGTTTCCGGGTTTATTTATTCAGCCTAGTGCCTGGCTAAGAACTAACTCCTACACTCCCCACCCAACTCAACTCCACCCCCACCCCCCTACACGGGGTTCCCACCTCGAATGACATTGTGAGACCTGCGATATGATTGGTGAAGAGCACAATGTGGTCTGTGTGAGTGAAAAAAAAAAGGCGCTGTAACTTCTATCCACATGTTTTCCGAGGCAAGTTAAGTACACACAGTAGTATATAAGAGCAATAAATCAGACAATAAAACAGGCAACCACAACAGTCCCGCTCATTTCTGCAGAGGGGTGGGGGAGGGGTGGGGGGGCTCTGTTATCAATTTCAAATAGCTCATGTAATTTTCTTTACAAGAACAGATCTCAGAATTAAATGATAGGTTTCTGTTTTGTATTGTTTTTGTATGAAAAGTGAAATCTGAATTGTGTTGGGAAACGTGTGCATCTGTATATAGGTAATAACAAAAACACATCTGTGTTGGTACCTTTCTGAGCAGATGTTCAAATCGTATTAACACACACACATATACACATAAAAATTGCTTTAGGTAGGGAGACGCACTATGTCAAACTTTAACTGTTGTTCCTGAGCAGTCAATCATAAACAGTTGAGCCATTTTATTTGGCCAACTCGCTGTAAGTGGAAAGTGTTGGCACTCTGGTCAGAGGCTCATAAAATTGACATGTCTATAAATTCATGCATTTATTGACACAAATTAATAGATGCAATGCCTTCCTCTGCTATTTTATTCTCCACTTTTCTCTGCACCCAATTGGACATAGTTTGGGTGGGGTTCCCAGTCTAAGGGAAGTGCTCTTTTTTCTTTACAAAAGAATTAAGTTTCAAAATCTTTTAGTAGAATTTAGCAGCCAGACTAAACAGAAAACATGAAAGTTTACTGTGCACAGATGCACTCAAGTTCAGTTTGAGTCCAGGAACTGAAGCCAAAGAGTCATGGCTGAGTGTGTATTATGACTATCAGGGGGCTCTCTTCTTCAGACAAGGACAAACCATTACATTCTGCAGAGGAGAGAATATTTTGGAAGGGACAGTTTGAAAGGCAGTGCAGTCTGCATGTGATGTCTGGGTTTGAGGGGGTTTCCTGCAGGTGATCCAGCTTGTTCCCACACTTTAGAAAGGATACAGGTGAACACAAAACCCCATTTTGTTTCAGGTAGTTGCTTTGCACTTCAGGGGCACTAACCCTCCAAACCCCAAATTATTCTATCAATATTTAGTTACTATTGTTTTATTTCACTTTGTGCATAAACTGCTACATCACACAAGAACAAGATGTATATTTCTTTGTCGATGTTGAACACATTTTGTATGACAGCATACCTGTCTGTCACAAAATGCTACACTTTGAGAAGGTAGCTAGTGTTATTTGTAAAGATTCTGATCCTATACAACCATTCAATCTCTTCTTTTTGCAAAAAAAGGTAAAGGGACTTGAGCTTATATAGCGCTTGTCTAGTCTTCTGACTACTCAAAGCGCTTTTACACTGAAGGTCTCACCTACCCATTCACACACTGATGGTAGTGGTCGCTATGTAGTAAGACCATCAGAAGTAACTAATCCCATTCATACGCATTCATACGCCGCCGACGAAGCACCGGGAGCAATTCAGGGTTAAGTGTCTTGCCCAAGGACACATCGGACATGTCAGCTGGGGATCGAACTTTTCTCAACCTTCTGGTTGAGAGACGACGACTCTACCACTGAGCCACAGCCGCCCACTGGTGTGCGTGGCTGAGCGTGTGGCTGTTGCTCTGCGGCCGGTAAATGGACTTGAGCTTATATAGCATTTTGTATTTAAATAACATTTGAACATAACTGCCCCTTTATCTTTCAGTAGTGTACATAAACAGTATAAAACGTAATTTTCCGTGAGGTGCCGGCAGCCTAGTGGTTATGTCGCTAGCGCCATGAAAAGAGGCTGTAGTCCTCGGCGCAGCGGTCATAGGTTCGAGTCCATCCTCGCCCCTTTGCTACATCTCATCCCCACTCTCTCCTCCTAACATTTCCTGTCTCTCTTCAGCTATCCTATCCAATAAAGGCAAAAATATCTTTACAAAAACAAACATATTTCCTTGTTCCGGGGCCTGTACTACGAAGCAGGATTTGGGGTTAGCGAGGTAACTTCAGGGTTAACTCTGGGTTTTCAGTCCTACGAAGGTCGTTCACTTCTTACCTGGGTATATCGCCACGGTGACTTACGCTGCACACCTAACCTGCTCCGGAGCAGGTTATGTTGGAGATAAGAGATCAACCTGTAAAAATCTCCGCCCACTGACCAATCAGATCTTTTGATCGTGGAGCTCCCGGAGCTGATCGACAGGGGGGGGAGGACACTTCATGTGTCCCGTATGATTTAACATTATAGTCCGTTAAGTGAATGATTATTTGTTACTGATATATATCGTCGTTCATCTTTCAACAGAGACTGAAAAGGCGCTGGAGCGTTTTAGATGTGTTTTTAAGATGCACAATCACGAATAGCTTCTTATGGCTTTGAATTATATCTTCATATTAATGTTTAGTGTCTCCATGCCGCTCTGTTTGTGATCTTCAAAGCTGCAGCTGAAATAGAACTTCTCAAACTGTTCTACTCGCCACATGAAAGAGTCAGAGCAACACATTCAGTTAGGAGAAGAAACAGGAGTTATTAAGGTCAGTTCTAAGGATGGAACAAATATAATAAGCCGCAGTTTGCACGTAAATACTCGCCGATTTTTCTTTTTTATGCCATTTGTTGCTGCAGCTTTGTAACTTCAGTCTTTGGGAGCCTGTTTGTCTTAAACGTATTTATATTGTTAATATAGTTTGATCAGAGTTTGTAGATATGACAATCTGCTGACGGCAGACGCAGTGATGATTGTGATAGGTTAAATGAAGCTAACTCCGCCCTTTTATGTGAACGCGCTCTTGGTAACTCTGGGTTTACCTATCAGATTGATAACCAGCTTCATAGGACTGTTAAGCACGATCTCTTATGTTAGGGTTAGTGAAGCCAGATAACACAAAGGTACCCTGGGTTTTTTTAACTCGCTTCGTAGTACAGGCCCCAGGAGTGTTTTGTGTGCATTTTGGTTGTCACCTTTATTAAAGAATCATTTTGTCACAATGGAAACTAATCAGTAGGATTTACGTATTGTGTTTCAATAAGGTCCAAGGAAAATCAAAGTCTGGATATTTGTATGAAAAATGTGACTATTATTTAAACAAATATATTAGTACATGGCAAGGCCAAGTACAAGGCAATCCCAAATGAAACATGATACATTTTTATTTCAAATGTATGTTAAGGTACCAGTCTTGTCTAACCCTTGCAGACTCTAGTTTTGTGATCCAGCAGTGATCCCACCCAGCAACAGGAAGCACTGTATGTTATGGGTTAAACGTGCCATGAATTATGGGTTAAGGTTTTGCCCCGGAAGAGAGTCCTTTTATGTCTCAAATTGCTTGGCAATGAAGGAAGGAATGGCTCTCACATGGCTTTTGTTAATGAGTTATGGTTCCTGAGTAATTTTGTTATATTACACGTATTGAAATGATGCATTTCTGCAACTCCTCCCCTAATTTTAAACTAAAGCTAACAGGCTCCAGGCTTGAGAAAAAACCAACTCTGCTTTTCCAGGCTCATTTTCTCAATTTCGTCCTCGCTCATCCCCTCCTCCTTGTGCTAACGAGATGTGCCAGTCACAGGACACCCTGCTGGCTGCACCGAGCAGTGCCTCTGTGGGACAGGTGAGGAGCGGGCTTTTGCCGATCAGCCTGGCTGGAAATCAGGAATGCCCTTCTTACCCTCCTCCTTCTCCTCCTCCTCCTCCTCCTCCTCCTCCTTCCCTTCCTAATGGCTCATACCAAACACACCAGGAGATCTGTGACCGCACCATGAGAAGACTGCCACCAGCTTCCCCAGAGGTGGAGGATCATGAGCACAAATGCTTTGCATTTGTGTGCTTTGTTTCTGTGCATAAGTGCTGTTTCAGCATGAGCTGGATGTGAAGGGAGGCAGTCGAATGTCCCTGGAGGTTGAATGTTCATGCAGAGAGCCCCGATGTTTTTGGTTTGCAAACAGAAAGATACAAGATACTTGTTTATGTTATTCATATTTCACATCACTTCTGTAGTTTTCATTCATAAACTTTAGAATTAAGCCTAAGGGAGGCTCTGTTGCAATTTAAACAGCACTCTGTCATGAAACTGTATCCATCAATGCTCACTCTTGTTAAGAGGTTTTATTAAAATATGCTGAAAAGATGTTTCACTACTGCTCTGGTATTTTTATTATTTTATTTTTATGAGAACATCACTTTTTCCTCCCTTTCCGTTTGGTTTTCTTTCCTTCAGTTTACATTCTCTTTACTGCCTCTTCTGCAGAGTTCAGCTGGAAGTGCTCTGTTTTCTCCACAAGAATTTTATGACTCTCTAACAGAGTGTTGAGACACAGAAAACTTAAGCAGCACTAGAAAAGACGGCGAGACGGGACTGACAAACAGGGACACAAAGCCTCGGAGGAATGAGGAGGAGATGGAGACAGACAGGAAGACAGAGAGAGAGAAAGAGAGAGAGAGTGTGTGTGTTTGCGTATCTGTTTGTATTCGTGTGGCCAACATATTTCAGCGTAATGACTTAGCATTTCTACTTACATTAAGTCATTTCCAAATCTCACAGGAAGTTTGGCTTCCACAGGACATATGGTGTTAAATGTACCTGCTCTGCCCAGTTGTGCTCTGAGTTGAAGTTGATGAGCTACATCTCACATGTGTAATGGTTCACAGCAGCCTTGCAGCATCTGTTCAATGTCTGTCTGAGGGTGGATATGCATTTTTAGGGGCCAATAAGTGCACGAGTGACAGGGGTGGATGGAATAGTTTGCTCCAGATTAATCAGATTCAGTGCAATAACCCTGCAATCCTAGAAGTCTGAACCGGATCTTAGTTCTGACTTGCATTTCGAACCCCTCTTATGTAGACAAAGAGGTAATTTGCAAAAAGCATCTGGATCCGGTGGCAGAGCAGGCCGAGCACTGGAGTACTCTCCCATCCAAAACCCCTCTCCAACCCAACCCCCTTTCCCCTCCAACCACCACCCTCGTCTGTTTATCATAGGATCTCTAACACACAATCAAACATGAAAGGATGAGTGCTCGCAAGAGCCCTTTCAGATTTTGTGGAAATGTGACATATCTGGAAACATTTAGCCTGTCATAGCTGCTGCTGCTCTTCAAAGAGCGCCGAGAGGAATAGATTAATGTCGCTTCTGTAACAAACCTTCTTCCTGTCTGTCCTCCTTTCCTACTAAACACATTGGCTCCCTACATATACTGTAACCATACGCAGAGATTACTGACTATATAGTAACAAGCCAGCAAATCATTTAAAGATGTGTGTGTGTATCGACATTGTACTAGCCAGGATTTCCAACTGATAAGGCATTTGTTGTTCATTTAATACTTTATCACAAAATATTGCCTCTGTATCCCATTATGTAAACTACATTTAACATCACTGATAAATATTCTGAAAACTAAATAGGAAAGGCATGTTTTTAAAAATGTAGTATTATAACTCAATATCTCTTGGGAGAGATAGTACAAAAGAAAAGTGAATGACTTTTGAGAGTGCACAAGCAGATATTATTGGACAAAAAGTCAATGTAAAGACACTGGAGGACACAAATACATGTAGATGCTAACTGCATACACCAATGCAGACCAGACACAAAATGACACATGCTGGAGAAATAATACAGAAAAAAATGTTTTCAATTTGAAAAATCTGCAGAATGACTCTTTAAGTTCTATGCACCAGGCAGACAGCCACACTTTAATACTTATCCCCAATCATTCTTTGGTGTGCTAAATGTCTTTGTACAATTTATTGAATTCCTGGCTGGACCAGATTAGATTTTTGGAACAAAGCATGCAAATGAGCCCAAACATAATTTTGCCTTTTTGTCATATACCCTGCATGATATTTTCATGAAGTGAGAGAAAGGGGAAAGAGTTATGCAAAGGTCAGTTGCATCAGACACTTCTATCAATGACAGGACATTTTCACCACAGAGGAGTGTTGCAATACCAACAAACCATCAACAGACGATTAAGGATGTCCCAAATTTGCAATTTTAAACCTTCAACTTCGTTCATACCGCATTGACCTGAGTGAGGACCTGGCTTTATAGCCACAGAGTCCATGTAGATCCAGCAGAGGACAGAAGATGCCAGTGTATTGTGCAAAAGCTACCCTTTACTCACGTTGGTTCTGTTTAACTCAAGCTGTTTTCACACATGCACCCATGGGGTGGGTCTAAATGTAAAAAAGACGCTGTAAAAAAAACATGGTGTACAAAACAACAGATTCTAACATAATGACAGTTTTTCCCTTTCGCATTCACAGTATCATGGACGAGTGGAATATAACTGGCGAGCAGAAAAGAGTACGAAGCCGAATATTTCCTGCTGCATCACACCGCTCTCCTCGTCTTCACTCGGAAACTTTACTATAGTGGGGCTGTCAGGAAAAATCCTGGGTAAAGTTAGGGTGAAGAATTTGGCCGTTTGCATTCACACAAGCAGCTCCACCTGAAGAATTCTGGACATTTTCAGTAGTTTTGTGCATGTGTGAAAACACCACTAGGTGATGATATAGTAATCAGTCACTTACCTAATTAAAAAAGTCAGTCAGCTAATGTTCTAGTTTGTTCTATTGCTTAAGCATGGGGTCAAAATTATGTAAGTGAGTTGGTTGATTCATCACGTTTTAGAAAGGATTACTTTAGCTTAAGGGACTTGTGAACTTCAAGAGACTTTTGTCTACAAAGAGTTTATAACACAATTGTTGGCCACATCTCGTTAATATTAAGTGCAAACAAAAATCCACCACACAATCTTGTTTCACTTTATTTAATTGATCATGCACCTAACAAAGGACATAGTTTTATATGTTTTAAAAAGGATGACGATACGTTCTAGTGGACACCAAACAGCAGATACAAACTGGGAGGTGAAGTGTTTTGGCTAAAATAGACAGACTTTAAGAAAGATGAGAAAGAGAGACAAAAATAGGAGGTCAGACAGAGAGAAAGGAATGCTGTTTACTCATTGCACTCATCCATAAGAGGGCTCCATCTCAACAGTCAGTCAGCCGGACGTTGTCTTGAGTTCAGCACCACATCCAGCCAACTACCCCTCCTTTCTTCCCCCCAAACCCCCTAACCCTAAACCGTCACCACTTTACCAACACAAAAAGATGCAGCACGGCACTTTCCTTTTCACCCTAGCATGCAACCCCCCCCACCACCACCACCACCACCAACACACACCCTACTGAACACACACACACACACACACACACACACACACACCCCTGGCCTCCCCCTTTCCCACCTTTGTATCAGTTGAAAGGCATATGGTTACTGCCATCTGATTCCCCTCGACTGAAAGTGCCTTTCACTTTACCGCAGTTCACAAAGAGGTCAGACAACGGCAAACAGAAATATTGTGTGAGAGCTCACTTTTTTGTGCCTGAGCTCAGAGATGTGAGAGACACAAGAATAGCAGGGGAGAGAGAGTCCCTGATAAAGTTACATCTGGTCAAACAAACCTCACTCCATTCCTCATGCCAGAGCGGGAGAATTTATGTTGTAGTGAATAAAGAGCGGTATTTGGGAGAATTGACAGAAACTAACCTCGGACATGCTCAGCCATACATCATTCATTCAACTCCACATCCTCGCACAGAGATTTCCAGCCAGGTTAGATTTCCTGATGTAGCTCAAACAGCTGCGGTTGAAAATGTTCTGTTTGGAGCAACATTGTTCAGGTTTTCAGTGAAGTGGAATACAGAAATAATCAGGAACGAGAGGATAAGGGTGCCTTGTTTGAGATGACCACAACAATGAGTAAATCAATCATGGATGGGCGGGTATGGGCTGATAGGAGCGAGGTGTCAGAAATGTCACGGTGGCCGATGTGTGTAACACGATGAGGCCGTGTTTTAGTCACAACCTCTGGGTCCTCTGGGCTATCTAGTCCCTCTAGCTCTTTGTGCTGCTCGGGTAAATGATTTATAATGAGTGATCCACTGCTGACCTTGTTTGTTAAAAGACTTGCACCTGACAACTTTCCAAAGTATGTGCATGAAAGGAAAACTGTTTCTGACACAGACATTGACCTACTCAGATCTCTAAATGTGTCCTTCTGCTGGTTTAACGACTCAAAGAATAAATGAGCTCTTTGAAGCTTTGCGATCTCTACCCCAGTGTCCCTATTGTTAACCTTAATAATTGCAGCCATGAGTTGCAGGGTACATTTTCAGACCACAGCCCTGTAATTACACTGCCTATTCAGGCACCAATTTATGACCAATATTTTTCTTGGCATAAAATCTACCGAGCTAAAGATTTGATTTCCAAATGGGAACTTGGGGGGGAACCACACCAAAACAGCCTCTGGAAAGAAACCGCATAGCCAAAGAGTCTTCAGCACTTCAAACACTTCCCTGGGAATGAATAGAGATTAATTCTGAAAAGCTAACTGGTGTTTACTTTGCCCTTTATGATGGTTCCTCTTCGAAGGATAACATTTGGTGAGAAAGTGTCACTCTTGGTTTTGCTCGAGGCCTGTTGCTTCCCACAGACCTTGGACAAGTTGAGGAGATCTTCCCTCACCAACCTCCATCCAACCCCGCGCCCTTGAGGACCTGACTGACGACTGGCTTGGAAGTGTGCCTCGTTCCACAGGGCCATTAAACATTTTTTCATCTCACAGGCTGCTGCCAACTGTTGCGGGTACTGCAGCGAGCTGGGAGGGCATAGGACAGGACAGGCTCATGCTTGTGACAGTGTCATATATATGTGTGTTTGTGTATTAGGGAATGCAGTGGTGAGGGGTTTTTAGCCGTGAATGGAAGACTGCCTCCCACCATAAATCTGTCCCTCATTGGGAAGACAAAATGAAAATGGCCCCGTCATAAAACATCTGTAATGGCTCCATCCGCCACCAACACATAATGGGGCAATTACCAAGAAGGGGGCTGGGACAGCATGAAGCCTTTAGCTCTCTTTGGTTCACCACACAGCACTTTGGTGTATGCGTTTGTGTCTCATATGCATATATGTGTGTACACATGCTGATGCTGAGGTCCATAGATAAATATTTAGGGATCATAAAAAAGGCAACAACTTTCACTTTCAGCTGTGCATTGAACCTGAACCTAAAGGAACCTCTTCATTCTGCAAAGTGACAGACAGGCTCATCTGATCTGAAATTGCATTATTGATGCCTGATCTTTGGGCGGTCGGCCCAGCCTGGGCCTTTGCATCTTCCACACCTCGTAATCAAGCATAATTGAGGTTAACTGTACGGCACGGCTGAAACGTTAGACAGGTAAGCCGCAGCCTCTCATGATTAATGTAGTGTGTTAGTGTTCTGGGCTCTGACCTTTTGAGATAGGCCAGGCCCCATTTTTAAGTGAAAGCTCTGCCTCTGCCGAGTTGTGGAGTTGTCCATCAAGCCTTCCTGCAGCCCACCACCCTCCACCCCACCAACATCTCCCCTCCCAAAGGCAGATCCTTGTCTTGCTGCCTCATTGCCCCTGACCCATGTTTGTTTGCCTACATGTCTCGTTTTACAATGCAGAACCAAAAGCTCTATTTACCACCCAGGTCCCTTTTTAAATTTGGGAGTGTTTCATGTAATGCAGAGACAAAGTTAATGGTAATTGATTGAGAGTGGATCAGGAGTGGAAAAACTTGCACTTCTGCCTCTTACAGTCAAGATCCTGGGTGTGTTTCTTCCTTTTTTGCCTTGAAATTATATTCAAGGCTACTCAAGAGCTGCTTTGCTTTTAAATTATTGTTGTCCCCTCCAAAATTGCAACTCAAAGTATTCATTTTAGGCCTGAGTTGTCCTCCTTGGCCGAGTGTTCAGACCAGTGAATGTCTTTGTCTGGCCCCTGTTGGTCAATGACCCTCCCTCTCCTCCGCGGATGTGAATTGGCAGCGAGGTCATGTCCTTGCCTTGCTCCCAAACATAAGCATTGTCAGAGTTAACTGAGTAAATTTACTTTTGACTCCACCTCATTCAGAACCCTCACACAAACACACACAGACACTGAACACAAAAAAAGATGAACTTTGAGTACACAAAAAGGCAGTCTTCTTTTCTGTAGAGATTTGCAGGAGAATCAGAAGGTGTACTTGTTAATCAGGGATGGCGAGGACCAGGGTCACCATGTGTAACATAGACCAGGGGCAGTAAATGGATGAGGAGGGGTGAAAGGGCAGCCTCAGACATTCCTTTCGAAAATAAACAGAACAAAAGTGAGTTTCCCGGGACAGGTATTCCAAGCAGATCTATCAAACTGACTCAAGGTTTGGTGTTTTGTGAGTTTTAAAGACATTTTTGTCCAATAAACAAATTTTGTTTCCCATGAATTCAAACTAAAGCAAAGTTTTCACTGCAGTGGAAATAAGCTACATTAGCTCCATTCTCATGTTTCAAGAGCCCAGTTGGGAGTGAATTTAATGCAATTAGCAGGTTATCTTTGTTGAAGTGGAGGTGTCTGCTCTCTTCCTCTTACCGTATGGTCTGACAGGAGGGAGGGACAGCTTTCTGCAAGACCACAGAAGAAGAGGTGGAGGAAGAGACGGGCAGCTGCCCCCTTATAGGAAACACCCTGGTCTTTTGTTACACTTAAGCTGCTCTCTGTGGGGTTTATTATCTGTCTCTGCTTAAACAGCAGCTGCCAAGTGCAACTACCTCCTCTTTTAAACAACGCATTTTTAGAGCTTCAGTTCTTGGAAAGTGAGTCAAAAAAATCAACAAAGCACATTTTTTTGTTCTGTCAAAATAAGTACAAGTGGATCACAGTAGAAAACGAATAGTGACCTCTGGCATTAAGGCACAAGCAAGTGTATTTAATGTTCGGGGCCAACCCTGTCTTTGTGTTGAAGCCAGTGGTTCAATGGAAGGCGGCAGTAAGGGTCACTTCAGGCATCTGCTGCTTTCCTGCACTGCTCATCTGTCCATCTGTGTATGTTGTGACCCTTCTGTCCACTCACAGAAACAAATGCATACAGAGAACCAAAACCTTAATGTTGCGTGTAAATGCACAAACACTGCAGACATGTAGTGTAAAGTAAAGCAGCTCTTGAGTAGCCTTGAATATAATTTCAAGGCAAAAAAAGGAAGAAAAACAACCAGAGTCTTGACTGTAAGAGGCAGAAGTGCACGTTTTTCACTCCTGATCCACTCTCAATCAATTACCATTAACTTGAGACTTGTTTTATTCTGCATCTGTTAAATGCAGAGAAACAGCACCTTGCTTTGGCTTGACTTCTTGGCCAGAGAAAGGTGTCAGTCTTTATTAAAGAAGAATTATAGTATCTGCAAACCAAAATTGTGCAAACTAGAGGATGGTAGAAAAGGAGATGCAACAAAAAATAGGAAAGAAAAACAGTCTTAAATATACAATAGTTCTTACTGGATTTGATCAGTAGCCTTTAAAAATCAGGCTCCTCCTGTTGATTCCCCTCTCTACATTTGAATTGTATCCTTTCAACAAATCAAAACACAAGATCTAAGCCCCCACGATAAAGTTTCTAATGCACCTTAATGCCCATTAGACAATTTCTGCTTGCTAAGAGGTCCCTCCTGTCTGGGAGATCAGCATGATTTATGTCTTTCCTGTCGCTGATGAGGACATCACTGATAACGCAGAGGTTAAGTATGAGGAACATTTATGTCTCCGTACGAGCCAAGACTTTTTTTTTTATATCTTGGATAGGCTCCCGGGCTTTTCACTCACAGAAACACCTAGTAGATCTTCACTCATGCAGTTTTACAGATTTCTAAAGAGGAGCCTCTGTGCACAGATGTGGGGTGTCAAGACTATTTGTGCTCTAGATGAAAAGGACCCGTCTCTGTGCCGATTTCAGACTGCTTGGACTAATATATTAGGACCAAGTCTCAAATAAACACAACTCTCTTTTTTTCTGCTCTCTCTGCTTCAGTGTGCAGCTTAGGGACAATAAGCCAGTTGTGATGAAGAACTTTATAGGAACATTTAACTTGAGAGTGAGGGATTGAAGCGGGTAAACAAAGCATTCCTTTCCCTTTCATCACCGTTTAACTGTTCCCCTCACATTCAGTCTCACCTCCAGGCCTGTGCCCACCAGACCGGGGAACTTGTCAAATAAATATAAATCAAAAAGTAAACGTTTATCCCACAGGATACAATGAAAGTTGCTAAGAAATTTACACTGGATTGTGAAACATTACAGTATTTCTAATCCACGGTCAGCTGCACAGCCTCACTGTTGCACGGTATCTCCCATGGTGCACTTGTGCAGCAGGGATAGCGTGGCTGACAGCAGCACCCCAGCGATGATGTTCCAGACGTTTAGCCTGGAGGGCCATTTGGTTATACTCAGGGGAATGCTTGTTGTGTCAGTCATTTGCAGCGACCGCTAAAGAGTGCACTTAGCATCCTCTGTTTCCCCGTAGCAAACATGTGGGGAGTGACATGATACTGTACAAGAGCCTGGACAACATATACCATTTCAAAGCAATTTCCTAATTGTTTCCAGGCCAAGGTCGATAGCCTATATGGAAGCAATCCCTTCTTTCAAACTTTTTTCATCCACAGATTGAGAAACATTAAAGTGTTAAGTAAACTTGACCCAGGCAGGCTAATTCATTGGGAAATAGTTGTGGTTTGTACATTCAGTGCCATATCAGTGACAGTCAGTCAGTGGATTTCCTTCTGCTTGGATGGTCACCATATGTTTACATGGTTTCTGTGGGGCACGGTCCTGAAGCAGACAGTCCCTGAGTAATGACATTTGTTGTCTATGATGAGAGACTGTTTACAGAGGGGAAGAATAGATTAGCATACCTGAAGGCAAAGGTATAGACTATAAGTGCTCCATATGCTCTGCATTGTTGGATCCTACTGTTATAAAACTTTGATTTAGCCTATAAAGCCATATAGTATTTATTTCCCAACAGGTCGTATAAGAATAGTGTGTTTAATTTGTGTAAATTGATTCTCTAGGAATAAGAAATATGTGTTTTGTTCTTAGCGTGAATAGATATAGCCTTGATATTCACACAATAGAATGTTACCCAGAAATAAAGGATTTGAGAGAGAAAAAAAACAGCAATGTGATTTTTTTTCATGTGATTAATCCAAAAATTGAATCAGGAAAATGTCTTGGCCTCATATACCCTGAGTGGCCTGCGATTTTGTAATTTTTTGTGTTCTTCCTTTAGTTCAAGGCTCTAACCAACACTTCCAATAAATGAAATGACGCCAAAAAGAGTTGCATTAATCATCAGAAGTACCAGACTTTGTTTTGAATTTTATTTGTACAGTAATGGTGTGGAATATTATCCAGTAATATATGTAAATAAATGATCTTATATATCATTGAAAAAGCTCTTTACACTCTAACTGAATGCACCTCAAAACTCAGATCCGATATGCAATTATGAGGTAGACATTAATAATGGTATTTCCACCCTCTGCGAAAAAAAATTGAATACACCTTAAATTACTCTTATCAATGTACGAAATATATGATTATCATGAAACTCTGTACATCACAAATAATAAAATAATTATAGAATAGAAATTATACCGATTTGAGTGCATTTTGTATATTTACAAAGAAATGCCGTTTTCTCATTTCTCCATTCGTTGCACTTTGTAAAGTTTTACTGTACAAATATTTACAACTCAAAAAATAATGAACAGCAGTGCATTCAAAGCTAATGTGCATTTAAATATCGTCTCGTTTGCGAGTCTTTTTCTTATATTTTCGTCATCAGAAAGATGGACTCTCTGCCTGACCGCGTGTCCTTAGCGCAGTCAGTTGTGGAAGTGCATTTCGTAAAGATGCTGACTTTTGAGCAAAAAGTACGCCTCAGTTATGTGCTTATTTTTTAACAACGGGACCCCAGTCAGGCACGAGTCTTTCTGTGTGTCCTTTCTGTCCACAGAGGCGCGCGACGCCTCTCCACTGGTTTCCAGCAAGGCAAAAATCTCTTGACGGCGTTACTGTCACCACCATTTTATCTCCTCTGCTCAGAACAGTCCATGTTTGTGTGTGAGTGCGTGTTTGGTATGACATATGCACCCCCTATTTTGGAAAACAAGCACTTGCTCGGGTCTGTAATGACTCCAGCTGGACGGTGGCAATTACGGCCTGGATGCACAGACCCAAAAGAGTCCGGCCTGGCAGGCAGGATCACACGGCAGAGCTGCAACAAAGCGCTGACAGGCAGAGCGCTGTCCTCTGCTCTCGGCACGAACAGGTGCACAGCCGGGCTCCCATCACAACAGGCTCCCATCTCGCCTCGTACCCAGTCCCTGTGCCATATGGACACGTCTCACTCTGGGAAACAAAAGCCTGTTTGATGAGCGCTGACCTGTTGCGTGGATCGGAATGAAGGCGTAACACTTTAAGGCAAAGAGTGTGAATTATTGTGACTGTGCTGAATCTGAATAAATAGCAGAAATCGCCTTCGCGTGCATCCCTTTTGAATTAAGACAAGGCGCGTGATGCGTCAAAGCATTTCAGACCGTTGAGGGCTTTAGCTATCAGCAGGGACCCATCAAGACTCATATTTGATGTTAAGTCTTTTAAAGTTTTTTATGAACTAAAGGGCCGCTACCTGCACCCACACTGCTCCACCACCATGTCCTCGTACTGTTTGTATACCACGTTGTTACCTGAGTCTATGTACAGGATGCTGATGGGGCTGAGTTTGGTGGGGACGCAGCAGCTGGGCGGGGTGCTATTGGGGTCCATGGAGTTCATTAGCGTCTGTATGATGGCGTGGTTAGTCGGCTCGAGGTGCGACCTGAGGGGGAAGTCACACACACCCTCGCAGTGGTATGCCTCGTAATCCAGGGGCGCGATGATCCAGTCGTCCCAGCCCAGCTCTTTGAAATTCACGTGCAGCGCCTTTTTGCTGCACCTGGATTTAGACTTTTTCCCGTGCCTCTTTCCGTGCCGGTTACTCAGCGCCGTCCTCCGCCGCCGCCGGGGCCCCTCTCCTTTAACCCCCCTCAGCGACACCCCCTCCTCTGCCGCCTTCACCACCACCACCTCCTCCTTGGCGCCCACCGACCTCCGAGACTTGATCTTCTCCTTCATCTCGTTAAACAGGTTCTCTCTCTTCTTGGAGCGCGTGTAGGCCACCAGGATGGCCTTTTCCCGCTGGGACCGGCTGCTCCGGTCCAGCCCCAGCTGCATCAGGTCCACCTCGGTGTCTGATTTACCGAGAGTGACGCGGAGCTGGAAACAGAGTTGGTTCCCCTGCTGATGGGGATGATGATGATGTTGGGGGTGATGGTGATGATGCTGGTGTGCTTTGAACATTTCCCACACGTCCATAACCTCCCAGCCGGCCTTGGTGGAGTCCAGCGGGTCAAGGGACCTGGAGTCCAGCAGTCTGTCGGAGCGACAGGGGTAGAGCTGGATGTCGTACAGACCCGTGGTCTGCAGGGGACTCTGCAAATCCCCGCGCGCTCTCCTAAATATCCTTAATTCCGCCCCGACCAGCTCCTCTTTGTCTGAAAGGGTTGAGACATCAAACAGATACTTTTGTCTTCGCAGAGGAGAGTGCAAAAGATCGTCTGCAAGGATAAAAGAAGAAAATAATTGCAGTCAGATTCACTTAGGGTGTACAGTGTTCAGAGGGAGGGGGGAGGGTGGGAGTGGGACTCATTTTCTTCCACAGAGGCCTTCTCTCTCTCTCTCTCTCTCTCTCTCTCTCTCTCTCTCTCTCTCTCTCTCTCTCTCTCTCTCTCTCTCTCTCTCTCTCCCCCTCGCTCAGCCTCTCTTGTTTTTCAAAAATCCACCCTGAAGCTGACTTAAACAAACTGTAACTGACAAGTGAAAAACTTAAAGTTTACACCAAGTTTGTTATTGATTAAACATTTGTGTCATCCTAAAAATCTATGTATTATTACATCCTAAAACCAATTATGACTGCAATTTCTCTTCAGTTTCTTTGATTCGATTAAATGTTAACATTTCTCGGTATAACAAAATGTTTTGCATCTGAAGAACCAACACTGATTACGTTTAAGACACGTTTTTAGGATTCAACCATAAAACTGTAGTTTCTAACGTTCCTTATTTCATTGGCACCTTTTTGGCATAACGACTATTTGGAATTAAAACCTTTCGTTATTCAGAGCACACAATTTTCATGTCATAACGATCAGATCCCAATCGTTTGTCCTCACAAAAATAAATGTGATAGGCCTACGTAGCCTATTTCGCTAAGCATGTAAGGCAAACATTCGTTGCAATGACAATAATCCAATCAAAATGAAATGCAATGCCACTTTTAATCAAAGCCAGCATGTTTTAATGGAACATATTCTGCCTTCGTTTCACTTGATGACAGATTAATTATTAATTTCCAGCTCCTTGACAGGGGTGGAAGTGAACTTTTCCCTCTCTGCAGTCTCTAAAGCTCTTAAATCTGAGCAGCAGTAAGAACTTCAGACATGTTTTCTTTTTGGGGAACTCTTGCAGAGTTGTGAGGAAAAAGGAAAAAAGAATAGAAAAAAACAAGGGGCCTATAGTGATATGAAGGCCCCTGGGTGCTGCCAGACACAAAGGACCAAAAGGCGACATACTGTACACTCAAAGAAACAATACACAATTAATGCATTATTCTCCGCTGCAGACCCAGGAGGCCTGCTAATATTCTACCGAGGCGATCCAATGAGACTGGAATCTAACAGTGTGGAACAATGCATGAAAAGGCGGCAGCGTCCACTAAACGCATTTTTTCATAAAAATAAATAAATGAAATGCACTTTCTACTGTGTTTATAAGCAAAGTTTTGTATTAGTGTCAATTATAGTCACCATGTTTGATCAAGGTGCAACCTGGTGCATATATTTTCTACTTGGTTTGATTAAATTCCACTTTAACGAAGTCCTTGTATTGTTCTATATTTTTTCTTTTGGGGATTAAAACAATATTTTTGCAATTAGGAGTGATATAATTCTTGGGATGTTTTTGCTAAAATTGTCAGCAGTTTGCTTAAATGCAGAATCCGGAGTAGAATTCATCAAAGGAAAAGGGCCCAATGATTTAGGCTCTGGTATGTAGGCTAAAAATGTAGATGCCAAAATGTTAACCTATTAAATTAAATAAATAAAAAATGTAGGCTATAAATCAAAACGTGTTACTAAAGCTTATTTTCGTGTTTTTATTAAATAAAAGAAGTGTGATTCCCTTCTTTTCTATCTCAAAGCTGATTAACCGAAATAACAGTGACATTTCTCTATCCCTGTGTTATCACCTAAAACTTCTTTCTAAGGAGGTATTCGAGACTAGTTGTCATTTTCCCTCCGTGAGCCCTGCCGAGTGCCGAGTCCAGCAGTAAAAGCAGATTGAAACCGTGTGCTCGTTTCAGGGATTTGTGCCGTATGGTCTGAATTAGGTTTCTTTTTTTTAATAAGACCTCAAACAAATCGAATACAAGTTCACCAAATAATTAACAGTTCTGAATTCCCAACTTCCTCATTAAAGCACTTCCCCTCTTATATTTCATCCCATCCTGCCAACGACAACATTCCGCTTCAAACGCGCCTGCACGGACTAACTGACTGACTGACTGTTTGGACCACTGAGAGATATTCGTGTTGACAGTTAAAAATGTACAAAGTTGTCTTAATTTCATTACTATGTTTAAAACGCTTTTTTCCCTTAATGCATAAGATGCCTGCCGGTGGATAATTGGGGAGGAATGCGATGAATTTAACGTTGTGGTTTAAACTGCACCCTGCGCACTTTTGTTTGACCTTGTATCTTGTATTTTGACAAATGAAAAACATGTTTTTGTCATCTATGCCTCTGTTGGAGAGAAGGAGAGAGAGAGAGATGGAGTAGGGGAGAGGGAGAGGGAGAGAGAGAGAGGCCGGACTGCACCATCTGCGCTTTAATGAGTTACCCCAAGTGCCAAAAGTAATTTTCAGATTCGGGTTATTCTTTTCTGATCTTGCCTTTGTGACCTCCAGGAAATACCCTGCCTAGTTTTATAAGCCAACTTCATTTACCTACAAAAGTGTGGAAGCCAAAGCACCTGTAGATCATAGGTGCGCATTCGGTAAAACATGTCTCTGCAGGGATAATTCATGCGTAAAAGACGCAAAACCTGTTACTTTACGGTTGACAAAGCTGCCTCATGAGCATTTTTTCCTGATGGTTTTGAATAATGAAACTTCTCAGCTGAGGTTCATTCAGCAGGTTAATGCAATGCAACACTTTGGGGATGCTGGGAGGAATCCCAAAAGAAACCAAATACGCTTGAGCTGAAAGAACGGGAAGAAAAATAATTTTCCGTAATTAAAGTGGCGGTCGCAAAGGGAGGTTCCGCAGGGAAAAAAAATACGAACCACTTCACAGCGGAGAAAATGCTCTTCCATTTTTTTTCCTCTCGTTGTTTTTTGGTTATGTGCCCATCGTGGCCGAGCTGGGTCATTATGGGAGAATAGACAGTGTTTGATATGTTATGACATGAACACTCAATTGGATCACCGAGTTCAAATACTCCAACCAGCCGTTCGATGCCAAGCAGCTCTCAGAGGGTACAGCTCGGGGTCAGAGCCAGTGACACATCACATCAAAATCACAGGAGAAAGTGAGGCGTTTTTCCTATCAAATCAGTTCACACTGCAAGAAATGGCAACAGCGAAGAGCCTTTAGCTTTAACTTCATTCTTAAAAACTTATTTTTGGTCAAGAAAAAAAAGTTAGGGTGTGATAAAGACGCTATTGTTTTGAATGCAGTCTGGCTGATTTAGAGAAAGCGTATTATCCTTTGATATATGATTGTATTATTTCATATAACTTCAATCTTGAAAACAAACGTGTTATGCACGGATTTAATTGCAGCCCAAAAAGGAAGATAACGTTTTTTAAGCATCCCACTCTGTAGTGTAAATCTCGTGGTGATGGATGTTTTTTGCAGCGCGCATTCTGAGACTCGCAGTGTTTGAGACAGAAGGGAATGCAAACATAGATAGCTTTTATTTCTCCAGCAAAGATTAACTCGGCTTAAGTGCTTGGGTGTGTGTTGGATGTGTTAGTGTTTATCAGTTTGTGTTTGTCCTTGCGGGTTGGTCAAGTCGCTTGGTAACACATGTTAACTGACCCAAACACCTGCTTCTCACACCGAGCCGCTCTGCCATGGCCCACAGCTCCCTTTGTCAGCACAAGTGGGCCAAACTGAGCTTCATAATGGCAACAAATTTAACTTTTTCAAGTTCCTGTATTTTGAATGTTCGGGCTTGTGCTCAAGGTTTGTGTTTGGACGTATAGGCTACAAGAAAAAAATCGAAAATGAAACAACAACAAAGTGATCTTATATCAATGAAAAGTTTCACGTATTCACGTGGTGGTTGGGAGCGGAGTAGTTATGATGCAGCTTGCACTGACAGTGATTTACAGCCTTCATTTAGCGAGCGCGTTAATTAGTGTTTTACTGTCGTGTTACCCGGAGGTTAATTTAAGCGTAATATAACTTAATACTCGGAAAAAGTTACGTGTATGGCATCTGTGCGGCTTAAACATCCAACTATAATGAAAAAGTTCTTAAACATCAACATGTATACTTTGCAGCTTTTAAGACTCTTTTAACAAATATTGTTGGGATTTAAGAATATTTTGTGCGCGTAAAACTACATTAACACATCATTTTACCTGTTACGAAACGTGCGTAAAAGTTGCCGCCGTGCATTTGTTTTTCCTTAATTTTGATAAACATATTTTTAGCAACATTTTCTTCACAAGAGGCGAATATAAGACATGTCAGCCGAGGAACAACTGTGCCACAGAATTATGCAAGAGTGACTCGATGGAGTTTGCAGGAGACTGAAACCAACCTGTTCCTCTGTCCACAAAACTTGTTATGGTGTTGGCAGATTTAGAAGAGCGGAAAAAGCTTGCGTTTAGTCCGAGCTTCTCTGCAGCCGAGTATGTCCTGTATATGGAGAGCATGTATTCATGTGGCACAATAGCGTCCTTCAGGTCTTCTTTGTGATGGCCAACGATAGGATGTGAAGACGTAAAGATGTCTTTCAGGTATTTGGATGACCTTTGTCCGTCCTGATGAGAGATCCTGGCTCCCCTGTTTCTCCTCGGCCCAGAGGGAGAGATGATAGCAGCTGATTGGAAACACGGTATATTCCCAAGGAAAACAAGCAGCAGGCCCAGATATAGCGTCACGAGTCGAGATGCGTCCATGGCTGGAGGAGTCACCGGGAGATGTTAAGAAGCTCTTTAATTCCCGCTCAGTGAAGCTGGATACAGGGGGCCGACGGAGTCGGAGATGGTGTGCGCGTCAGGGTCGGAGAGCAGCTACTTTTGCGCTCCCCGGTCACACCAGAAGAAGTGCGTTTTGCGCTCTGGACTCAACACAAGAGCGGAGACTGTTGGGCCGAGGGAAACACGCCCACATGGTCGCTCAGTGCAGGGCTTCCCAAACGATTTCATGTCACAGACCACAAAACGGACGCGCATAAAAGACCAAAGTACCGCCATTGGAAAAGTAATTGTGGTTAAGCAGGCAAATGCTGAACAGTCCATGCCGTCCATAGATATTATGTGTTAACTGTATTTTACGTGCCAGCTCTGACTTCACGTCATTTTAATTGTTTGACTAAATTGCAATACAATTAAATCATTGCTAATTTTGCTCACTCTTGTCTTAGAAATAAATTAAAACACACATGTCTGAGCAGCATGGGTCTCTTTGGATTATCACTTAAAGTTGACAAAAAAGATGTAAATCCACTTTTTTTTACAGAAACAAAGTTATTGTCCTGCTTATCACTAAGTATTTGAGAGCACTGACGCTTTGAAGGACAGTTCAGATCAGATTAGATTAGATTTTACGCACAAATAGGCTGAAGTCGTTTTGCATTAGGTACTCTTAAAGCAATTGCATCTTTGAAAGAAACATAATTCAAAACTGAATTTGACACTTTTTAGTGCTCGATTTATAATTATATTGACGTATTAATGGGATAAGACAGTTTGCTGGGAGAAGGGAGGAAGAAAGAGTGAGCTCATGAGAAATAGAAACGCACTTACATAAACTGAGCACAGGCGTCTCGTGCATTTAAATAAAACCGTGAGGTTTGCTCATATTAATCTCAAAACATTCAGCATTGGTGTCGACCTAATTAAACTACATCAAATACTTTGAAACGACACTACTGACCTCTAGCGGTCATTGCTACTTACTGCAAGCCAGTGTTTCCCATGTGTACTAGTGTAAGGAAGGTACAGAGACGATGACAAATGCTGCGTTCATGTCCCCTTGGAAAGTCTGCTGTTTAAATATCCTTTATCAGTCCTAATCAGCCTTCGTTTTTTTATTGAGAGCAAAGTGTAGAACTATCCAAATTTGAGAATAGGCTTCACATCTCAGATCAATAATTTATTACACAATTCGCTTATTTAATCTAATATGAAGTTGAGATAAATGCAACATGTATTGGCCATACAGGTTAATTTATGGGAAGCATGCACATTAGGGGATTGAACGTGCAGGTTTTATTTCCGAGTGCAAACATTCAAATGCAGCAACATATTTAAAACATCAGTAAATCTACTCTGTCACCTGGCATTAGCTTTCCTGGAGCAAAAGCCCCCAACAGATCGGAAGAGGACAGATTTGTAAACTGATTGATTCGTTTAATCTCATTTGAATTTTAAACCGTGAAATATTTTACTCTGTTAAGTTGCTCACTGAACCCTGTGCTATCAAAAAGTCCTAAGACCGTAGCCTACCACATAGCCTACAACCTTTATTCATGTGGTTTTACATGCTATTGATTTGCGGACTTTTTTTTGTTCTTTATTTGAGAGAGAAAAACGTCAGGGGCGCTATGCAGGTGAAATTCTTGCACTAGCCGATATGTTGCACTTGGTTTTGACCTAATTCGGCCTGTCACTCGTAAGTTGTAAAAAGTAAAGCATCTTTGATTGAATTATTACCTTGAGAAACGTGCGAGTGTAGGCTATAGCCTAAATTGCAGGGACACAAAATATGGATTCAGGTCATATTGGGATCTTATTGTCAAGCCGTTTAGTCCGTCATCATCCAGCAGAGGGCCTCAGTGATAAGAAGAGAAGCTACTGCTACTGACAGATCGCATGTTGAAATATGATTCAGCACCACCGAGTGCCCAGAGTGTCTTTACAAGCCAATTTGACGCATGCGTTATGATAAACAGCTGTGAATGCGAGACCACATTTATGTTTGGGTATTTCATCAGTCACATTATAGCATTTGAGTCGGATTTTTTCCTTATTTCTTTGTTTGATTCATGGCGCAGTTTTCAGGCTCTTACCGTAATGATTTTCTTACATGACATCATTTATATGAATGGGTATTATTGAGGACATAAGAAACTGCTACGTTCCTGATTTCAGCACCATGGAGAGCAAACTGGCTCGTACACTGAGAGGTAGTTCAACACAGTACACACAGACCTCCTGCGTGTGTTCAACATATACTTGGCCTGTAGGCTATGTCATGTGCGTTAAACCGGCTTTGTTATAACGCGAATCTGTCAGAAACGAAATGAAAGATTATATTTCAAAAACCATGCAGGAACCGTTAAGCATTAATGATTGAGTTCATCTTTCCGGGTCTTGGAAAACATTCTTCGATATTTATGAATAATATAAATGAGGACATATTAAACCTCTCATAAAAAATATACATGGTCCTGTAGCCTACATCATCATTGTATTTTGGCCTACATGCTATTTGACCCTGTTCTAGATTTACGCATGTGCAGAATATAAACGTGTCAGAACATATAACCTATTAAGCGTATGGTTAGGACTGGAGGGGATTCAGTGGTTAAGTAATGCCTTGAATGCATTATGTAACTCACTTGGGATGGTCGTCATATTGCGCGTGCACAGTCAGTGGTCTCTCTTCTTGTCCAATCGTGCGTGTCCTCAGTCAGCACTCTCTCCACCCGACATCCACCCAGCAGCAGCAGAACGCAGGCTGCCACCGCCGGAGCACCAGTAGAGGAACGACCCTTTGTGCTTCACCGACTGATGCGCACTATTCTGAGGAAAACAATCACCAGACACCCAGGTGAGCCTTGTTTTTTTAATTTACCTTCATAAAAGAAAACAAATGTCAAAAATCCCATTATTTCTAAAGGGCGAAAAAAAAAACGAGAGGATGGGAGCAGGTGAGGTCAGGAGGAGATGTTTACAAGTTCAGGAGCGAGTCTTTTGTCAAATGATGTACATTCTCACGTGCTTTTGAAGAGTTAAGGTTGCTTTTGTATGAAATGTGGTAAGATTATGCGTGAAGTTGACTTCCTAGGTCATCGTTAGTGAAATCCTGAGTCGTACCCTTTATTCGAGGCGGCGGCATCTCTGCGCCTGAGAAAAACATCAGTTTCAGTTTCTGCGGGGGCGCTGCATGAAACAAAACAAACCCCCCGCTGGATACAACATAACAAAATGTAAAACAAAAAAAGGCATTGTGGGAGAAGATGCTGTCACTGTCAGGGGATACTGGGACACGAAAGTCTCTAAATTTGCATTAAAAAAATTCCACTGGCGTTGGAGTCAAATGGGGAAAACAAAGAGAGGCATGTAAACATGCGACCACATGGGAGACACTTTCAAAGGTTCTTTGATTAGAGCAGGGGCTTATTTGAAGAGCGGTTTTTGCCGAAGATGTTACATATAGTTTAATATGAGAGTTTCATATAGGCCTATTTTTAGATTCTTCCAAGTATTAAAAAGGATATGAAATCACTTGGTGCTACAAAAAAGACGATGCTTCGACCAGGGCTTCATAAAGGTCCCACATGTGTTTTTCTATATGGTACAAGCCTAATAACCCTTCAGTGATGTATCAGAAATACATGTAATGAATTCTGGTGTTGGTGTCATACCTTATGTTCTCTGGAAGAATTTAGCAAAAGTGATCATCAGTGATGACATGCAGGGAGAATGATGATGCAAAAGGTGTTGAACTTCAGAGCAAGTGTTTCGAATAACATCCTGGTTAGAAGAGAATTCAATCTATAAGATACATTTTCCAATATATTAGTGTGATTAAAAAAAGGAGGGGTTGCTGCGTTATGCTTATGGCTTTGATCTTTTTAGCTTCATCATGTTCATATATTTTACTTATTTTGCTATCATTGTTGTGTTTTATGTGGATTGTGGATTTGTGGTTGTCATATAGGGACAAAAAAAGTGTATCATATCTTATTGTATCATATCATGTTGTGCCATGTCGTGTCCTGTCATGTCTTGTCCTGTTGTGTCTTGTTGTGTCCTTTCATGTCTTTTAATATCTTAAAATGTCTGTCACTTGAGTACATATTTGAGACTCAAATGTCTTCATCTTTCAAATAAAACTATTTGCATTTCATTTATCATTGTATCTTCAGAATAAACTAAGTCTATTGTTGTGCTTGTTTCAATTTGCAATGAACAGCTTCCATTTAGTCCAGACGCATCAATATTAGAGAGCACATAGATGGGGAAGGATTAAGGGACTTTATTATTCACGCCCACTCCATGCTGTAGACCATCTGGATGAGAGAAAAAGCCTAAATGCAGGCTTAAAGACTTGTTTACCAGTCATGTACACATCATCTCCCACTGACAGCTTCCATCCAGTCATTTTTTTCCTAAAGCATCTGTTAAAATGTGATCAGGACACTCTTCATGTGTTTGAATGAGCAGGGAGTGTGTCCCTGACGCAGAAAGTTTGGCTGTTGGTCATTTCAAAGAGAGCTGAAAATCCTGTGTGTGCAACTAGATAAAACTTAGCCTGTCCATCAGCCAATCAACATTGTCTGGAGTCAAGTAGATTATCTGGGATGGATCAGAGAAGTGAATGCATAATGCTGATTTACAGGGGCTATTTCAGAACCAGAATAAGGGCAAATATAATGGAATCAGGTCCCATCACAGTAAAGATGGGAAGATTCAATTTTAGCACAGATAGCACAGCGTTTAAGGGCAAGTATCTGTATGCCACTGTATAATATCACAATGATTTAAGTATCTATTAATTGAGGGATTTTTTGCAAAGAAAAATAACACTGAAACAAATAGTATGAGGTGAGTCTAAAATACAGTTTGACTAGCTTAGCTCTTGACAACTTATCTATGACTTTTTGTTCTGAATGTTCTGATGTTACCAAATTCCTGCAAATTCTCTATTTGCTTTTATTTGCATTAATTTTTAAACTTATTTCATAACTTAAGAAACTGATCAAGAAACATGTCTATTGAAATATGTTTCCCCTTATTCATTTACCTCAAATCTTTTTGTTTTGTTTCCAACTCCTCACCATTTTAAATTATCCAACAGATTTCATTGGAAATGTTTAAAACCAACCATCTATCTATCCATCCATCCATTCATCCATTCATCCAACCATCAATTCATCCATCCATCCATCCATCCATCCATTCATCCAACCATCAATTCATCCATCCATCCATCCATCCATTCATCCAACCATCAATTCATCCATCCAACCATCAATTCATCCATCCATCCATCCATCCATTCATCCATCCAACCATCCATCCATCCAACCATCCATCCAACATTGGCTTGCTTCTTCTCTGTAAAATTTCAATTTCATTGGAAATGTTTAAAACCAACCATCTATCTATCCATCCATCCATTCATCCAACCATCAATTCATCCATCCATCCATCCATCCATTCATCCAACCATCAATTCATCCATCCAACCATCAATTCATCCATCCATCCATCCATCCATCCATCCATCCATTCATCCAACCATCAATTCATCCATCCAACCATCCATCCATCCAACCATCCATCCAACATTGGCTTGCTTCTTCTCTGTAAAATTTCAAGAAAATTATCTTTTGCACTTATAAGAAAATCTGTTGAAAAGCAAAGTATCTCAAATGGTTTCGAAAATATCATCTGCTCCAAACAGCTAAAATGTAAGTTAGTAGAGCTTGCTTGAGTTTATACAGAAGCTCCTTGAGCTTAGACTTAATGACCGAAAGACAGACTGTTCACTCAGCCAGAGAAAAACATTGAACAGCTGAATAGTGAACATCCACACATCACCTCAGCACACTCCAGATATATTCTCTCAGTGAAGGACAGCGTATCAGGATGAGCAGCAGAAGCCTTCACTCTCTGCACATTTACTCATAATTGGGCCCATAGCCTGAGACATTCATGCAGCTCGGTTGCTAAGACTGTTGCTAGGGCATGGCTCTGGCTGCTTTGCCCTGCTTGATGCCGATAATCTAATTCTGCTGTGCCAGTGTGCCAGGCAGGCTGTGCCTTGCTGCAGTATGGTGATGCTGTGGATACCGAAATATGAAAGTGAAACTGCAGGCAAGATGACAAAGGCCAGTCAGAACCCAATCTATTTTTGTGGCTGATTAAAGGAGGCGGAGATTGATTCCCAGGACTCTCTGCTCTGTTTTTGCAAACCTCTTTGGGCCTTGATGGTTAGAACAAAAAAAATGTGCAGGTATTTGTCTTGGGCTGCTCATACAAGAAATGTGGCTGAAGTAGGGCATAAACAGGTGATATCACTTTGTTGATGATGTTTTTTCTGTAGAGGAGAGAAAATGAGGAAGGAAGTAGAAGACAGGTTCAGATTCACTGATGCGACAGCAACACAGAGACCTAGGGGTCAATTACATCATCAGATGCAAAAAAGAGGGGAAACACGAATGCGCTTACGCAACTAACCCCCTCAGGCAACGACTTTGCGAGGAGAAAAAATAACAGACGAGGAGGGAAGTGAAGTGATTGTATAAAGTTGATTCAAGCGTTACAGAAATTCTGCATTATTTAGTGTTAAAGCATAAATAGAATATGCTACTTTCTTGTTTTAATGTGTGTGCCCAACCAAAAGTTCGTTGTTAGATAAGAGTTTAGTTCTACTTTGGTCTCTACTTGTGTATGCAATATTGCTCAATCATCTATAACATCTCAGTGAAAGAAACACTTTTGACAGCAGCCCAACAGTTCTGGCTCAGGAAGCTGATAAGGAGAGCTACTGAAGTTTAGCTTAACAGAGGGAGGTTCTGAAGTGTGACGCCTTTCATCTTTTACTGTGTTTTATTTAATTATCTTAATTCAAAATTGATTTGATGGAAGAAAAAAGATCGAGAAGAGAGACATTTCCTTCTTTCTAACTGTGTCTTTGTAGTCTGTGAAATCTCTGCTCTTTTGAAAACATATCAGCCACGTGAATTGAGTTTTTTTTTAATGAAATTGCTTCATAAATTTGAGCTTTTCTGATTTCTATTTGTAGCCATGCTAGCAGCACAGCTATATGGCAATATGGGTCTGTAAGTTGGTCCACTACTCTGGTCCTGACCTTAAAATTTAAACAGCTGTTCAATGGATTGCCATGAACTTATGTATAAACATTCATGTTCCCCAGAGGATGATTTACTGACTTTGTTGAACCGCCACCATTTCTTGTAGTGCCAGAAAGAAGTCAAATATCTGTTCTGATTTGAAAAGGAGTCTGTGTATTTTTAGCGATGACGTGAGGAATTGGTTGGCTCTGGGCTTCTTGTGCCATCTGTACCAGGCAGGATGTGTGTGTGTTTCTGTGGTGGGTTGAAGTAGTGACGTAGCAGCGTTAAGACAGAGGGCCCTTGTTGGGCCAACAGTTTGAGCTCCACATCAAGATGCTGACACATTCACAGTCCACAGAAAAATGACTCACCTGATTTATCTCCTATTTTTCGCTCTTCAGGAGAGAACAGTACGTGAAGCACAATGGGACCATTCCAAGAATATGAGGTTAGTGTCAATGCTTTTGGTAAGGGCTTTCTGCATGTTGTGAATGAGTCCTTTCCAGAATGTTTTTTTTAAAGCATTGTACCGAAAAATAAGGTTAATTGAATGCTATCTTTAGAAGGAAAACAGCTGAAATAAGGTCAAAGCGGTTGTTTATGAACTTGAAATAGTGCCATTCTGAACAAAAAGGTATGGAAAGTTGAGTCTGGTTGCTACAACCCTGCCTCAGCACTGACAGATGTTGCTTTAAACAGGAAAAGAAGTCACCAGAGAAAGGAAGTCCTCGCAGCCGCATCCCACGTTTGGTCCTCCATCCTAACAGACCAAAAGACAAAGGCTCGCCTCTGTCTGATTCACCTTTTTCAGAGGAGGAGGGAAAGGAGTGTGACATGAGCTCAGACCACTCCAAAAGGACCATCAGCACAAACAGCTTTTGTTCAGGTAAGAGGTACAGTGTCAGTCTGAGGACAGCTGAGCTCATAGCCTATACTTGAAAAAAAAATCACTTTGATCCACGCGGGCTGTAGGTACAAGATTGTGCTGCAATCTCTCTTTGTTGTTTGGGTGCAAATAAAACCTTACCTGTATGTGTGATGACAGCAGGGGTGGCAGAAGTATTCAGATCTGTCAGTAAAAAATCACAGTTTAAATATAAATAAATAAATATAAATATTACAATTTAATATTTAAAATTTGTTTTATTTAAACATTCTTATTGAGAAAAAAGTAAATAAATATTTAAATTTTATTGAAATGAATCAAGAGTACTCCTTCAGAAACTAACCTCTCTGTTTCAAACATCTAACATCGTATTACTTTTGCATTTACATTTACATTTGAGCATCATTTCATGTTTCAAAGGGAAAGTTATTTGAACTATTTTACATGATGATAATCTTTGAATCATATCTTAAAATGAGTCAATAATCTCACAGTCTTGATGGATTGTTTCAGTCTGCTTCCAAAATATTGCCGCAGTGCAAGAACGTTTAGAAATAGGACGTATGAAATGGGTTACTACCTTGAAAGTAAGAAAAATGTCATGTCCTTTGTTAAAATTGAGAAAACTCTTATTTACATCGTGCAGATTTATTGGCTTGCTTCAATTCAATAAATGACACACATAACTTGTTGGGGTTTAGATTTTTGCAGTGTCTGCACTATGTAGAGCACTTACCAACAAAGTAATGCAGGCTATCGGAAACATGTAACTAAGGAGCTAAATATTTGGATGTAGTGGATTAGTAAACAAAGTTGCAAGGACATGGAAATATACTGAATCAAATTAAAAGTAGCTCTTGTACATTAGTGCAGTAAGCATGCAGGATTATACAACTACAAAATAAGATTCAATTATGTATATTTAATGTTCACCTAAATTGGCCTTTTCATTTAGCAAATGAAAGACTGCATGGCAAGAAATGTCTGTGTGTACATGTAGTATGCATGTGTGTGTGTGTGTGTGTGTGTGTGTGTGTGCGTGTGCGTGCGTGCGTGTGTGTGTAAACTACTCTATGAAAAGTGAGGAGTTATTGTGAAAGCCGTTGTGCTATCAGACAGATAACGACCGGGCTGAACCTTGAGCTCTAGCTGCCTGCTTGTGTTCGCTTCCTGCCCCGCGCTGTCTGTTTTGGCTATTACTGTCTGTGTGCCTGTTTACAATAGATGACACCGGCTGCCCCACTAGTCAGTCTGTGTCCCCCTCCAAAACCCCGTCAGGCTCAGAGCAGAGTGACCGCAGCTCTCCCAAACTGCCGGAGCGCAAGACCAAAGTGAAGAGGGTGAGGGTGATGGCCGAGGGAAGCGGCGAACCAAGGAGCACCCAGAGACACAAGAGGGAGATGAGATCGGCCATGAAAGCCAGAGGTAAAGAGGGATACAAACATAATAATGGAAAGATGAAGAAATTGTTTTGTTTTTTCTCAGAAAATTCAAAATGAAGATATAGGACATTTTAAATCTTCACCTCAGGGCTGCACACATATAATCAAATCCTATACTGTATGAAAATGTTCTTGTGCATGTTTTACAGTGACTTTTATGTTACAGTACATGCACAGGCTTATAGCAAACTGCATATACTTCTGCATGCCAGTGAATCCCTATAGACTAAAGTACAATAACTGTGTTTTTGTCATATGTCAGCAGCTAGCACATTCCCTGATATGTTGACTTGAACAACACAAGTTGGGAAGCAGCTGCTTAACTAAAAGCAGAATAATAACTGGAGTTAAGGGTTCTCTCCTTACACACATTCCTGCTGAGAGTTTCACTTGTATAAGATCAATAGCACTCTAATATCTAAAAGCTAAATAAGAAGCTACAGCCATGCAGCTGCCAAGTACTTTCAAATATTAATACAATCAGCAGTGCACTCCAGTGTTCTTGCTGAAATAAAAAAATATCTTTTTTTATTCTGAAGAAGCAGGAAGAACTGCCTGATGATGAGTCAAAATGAAGAAGAAAGCTGATTGGTGGTGGAAAAGCAGTTCCAGCAGCTTAGCCAATTAGACTGATTAGCAGGTTACTACACTGATTGAATGTGCACTGACCCTCATTTGACTCACAGAGTTGTGGAGGATCACTTAGTTTTCAAGTATTTTATTTGTCAAAGTCATCACTGGACACAATACAATGGTTTTGTTTGACGGCAAGAGATGCTACTCCGGTATGACTTTGAATTGAAAACCACAACAGAAATAGTTTTTGGGAATTATATGTTATAGTATTGTGTTACCACCTTTTATGTTCAGTAGGCTATGTAGTGTGCAGATAGTATTACATCTCATGACATGGGGTCATGACCAGTGTGGAGTGTTAATGGCATTTGGGATTACATAAAGTGGTTTATCTTTAAACTCACATTAGTCTAACAATGATTTAGATTATGGGGGAGGCTCATGAAAGAATCTGAGTATTTGTTAAAGGCACTGCTCTCTGGTGATCAGAGATTAATGTTAGTAGAAGTTGCTTACAAAATCTGTAACTTGAGTTCACTTGATTCTAACAGGCCTAAAGCCTACATAGACAGTCTTAACAAAAGGAGAGACTAGTACAGAAAGACAGTTAAAAAACCTAAATGATAGCCTCAATGTTGATGTTATGGGCTAGAAGTTTCTAAAAGTGGACTAGAATGTTTTTACTTTTGGTTTGGTTGCTTTTGGTGTAAAACCAGTGACCTGTTTAACTATGAATTGTTTCAAAATATGGTCCAAGAAGCAAAGTTAGAGATATTAAGTTGGCTAAAAGACAAAGCTAGCTAACATTAGCTAGCTTTAAGCTAATGTTTGCTAACATTAACATGCAGAAACTACCAGTTATTTTCAAATCTAAAAAAGGGTTTATCTTCAAAAAACTTGAGTGTACTGAATAAAGCTAATATGTATCGTGTTTCCTCAAAGTTGGTCTTCATTTAATGAGAATTTTTATTTTTATATAACCTTTTACAAGTACTTTAGTGTGGCTTTAAGTTTGCTATAATCTAAACACATTGATGGTTATGCCTTCAGGTAGTGAGGCAGACTTCAGCTCCTCCAGCAGCACAGCCAGCCTGAAGGCCAAGGAGAGCCTCAATTTTAGTTCAGCTGGAAAGAAAGCTCCATCACGCAGGTAAGAATGTGTTTCATCAGTAGCCTAATGTTTGCTGAGACTGAGAAATTTCTAGTCTCCTTCAGAGTGTTCATCTTGTAGCTAGACTTTCCATTAATCCTTCTTTTTTTGTTTAAGAAATACATGTTTTTTAGTGTCTTATAATGTGTTCCTTTATTAAGTCGTGGCGCCCACATAAGACCACTCCCAGTGTTCAAACCAGCGGGGAGCCCTACGGCAAACCGGGATGCAGAACTCTACGCTCCCTGCAGGACCCCTCCCAGAGCGGACTCCTCAACCAACAGCAGCAGCTGCAACTCCAGCCCTACATCCAGGTACTAAACAAGGCTTTAAAGTGATTAATTATTAAAAACAACAGAGTATAGACCGTGGTTATAAAGTAGTGGATCATGTCCAACCTTTATCCTTGAGGATTCATTGCAAATCCACCCTTTGGTCGGAGAAACAAGAAGATTTCAGAGACTTGAGAGATTTGTTTTGTGGTTCAGGCTAGTGTGCAGCATAATGATGACTATAGGGGTGGGCTGGATTAAGCTCAGACTGTTTTATCATTTCCCCTCTCGCATCCGTCTGGGATTATACCGGTCATGATTTGGCTGTGGTTAGGATTAATAAGGATTTTTTTTGGGAAAAAAAACAAATGTCTGGTGTCTGGTGCCCAGACAGTGACCCTACCTGTTGCAGCCAAATTGTAACTGGATTAAATGATTTCACCCTGGGTTTGTGGAGCTGCAGGGTCAAACAAATGTCAGATTTGCAAAATGAATGTATGAATTGTATAGCCTGAAGTGCAACAGTGTTTGGGACCATTGTGAATTGCTGATACGGTGCTCCAGGCTATATCTTGAGAGGTTTACTTCTTCGGCTTTATATTTGTTGGCAGCTAAGGTCTGCATAACATTTAACCAAAAAATCTTCTCTCAGCAGAGTAAATGAATAACATTCAAGCCAAAGCCTTTCTAGTTTTGTGCAGCGGCAGAATCTGTCCTCTTTTATCTCACGTTTACAGCTCCCATGAAATTCCACTCTTGTCACTTTAAGACATTGCCTCTGCGTGGCTAAGTGTCATGTGACATCTTTCCCTCTCACATGCTACCTTCTCCTGGGCTGTTTCTATTTCTGGCTGGGATGCAGAGTGCTTGCATCAAAGCTTCAAGTATGTGAGGTTGCTAGGATATTGGGCTAGGGAAAGAGAGGGGCTTACATGCTGCTTTGCATATTGTCCAAATCCACCCACTCATCCTCTATAGAAAAAACCCCACAAATCCTTTTATCAGTTCTCTTTGAGCATGATAAAACACTGATCATAGGACATGCAGGGGTCGTTTAAATGCTAATGCAATTAGCTTCTAGATTAAGGGGTTATCTTGTAAGGTGATTTCTTTTGTTGTCGACTCTGCTTGTATTTAGATAACCAGCCCTTTTCTGGGTTTTTCCCCTCTAGTCAACATGCCAGTAATCCTGTGTCAGACAGTAATTCCAGGCTTCAGAGAGCATCTGCCCTAACAGCACTCTTAGTCTGACAAATTGCTGTCTGCAGGGAGCCATTTTATGTTTAAAAGTCAAATTGGTTTGTTTTCTGCTGTTGCTTCAAAATGTCTTGTTGGGAACTGATTGATAATGTTGGTTTTAAGGGAAAGGGGGTGGGGGTACAAGTTGCCTTTCACCAACATACCTGTCTCTGTGGTCAGCAGAAGAGCGAACCTGGGTCGATACCACTCCTGTGGAGACAACCATGGCATCAGACCCCCAAACCCTGAGCAGTATCTCACTCCTCTACAGCAGAAGGAGGTGGCCATCAGACACCTGAAGACCAAACTGATGGAGTCTGATAACAGATGCCATGACAGGTTAGTTGAGTTTAAGCAGCACAGTCGCTACTGAAATTGTATCTGTTGGTCTGCTTTTTATTTTTTAAGGTAGAATAATAGTGGTTGTATCAGGGGGAGAAAAGTAAAATCATATTGTGACATAATGCCTACTGCAGCTCTGCTCAACCGTTAACATCCTCCGGTGAAGTGTGAAACTTCTGGAAAATGACTATTACATAAGATAAAAACAGCATGATGTTTGTTACAACTACAGAAATATGCACTCTACAATCACAGTAATTCATTTGAACCATGTACATGATCTGCTCTGCTTTGTGTTCTTGAACAAGTACACTAAATGGTTTTGGATTATGTAAGTCATTTTAAAAATATTATATTCAGGGGTGCAGGCGACCTGTTAGGTTGCGCCCCGTGTATGGAGACTATTGCCCTCCAAGTGGGAGGCCCGTGTCCGGCATGTGGCTCCTTCACTGCTTGTCATTACCCACTGTCACTCCCTGGTTTCCTGCTCTATCCACTATCCTATCACATAAAGGCAAAAAGCCCAAAAATGAATCTAGAATAAAAACAAAAACCATTGTATTCTGCTGGGGTAAGAACATTTTTTTTAATAAAAACTAAACAACTTAAAAAAAAAAAAAAAAAAAACATGACAATGGTGCAACCTTATTGGCTTCCTGTCTACGATTTTAATTGCTCTGTTGTATATCATCATCAGAGGTTTGATGGTTGTAGGTGCTGTGTGGGACCAGGAGGTTACTCAATAACTGATGTTTGGAAAAAATCATGAAAGCATTTGCAGCATGAAATGGTAAACAGTTGGCTTAGCATTGCGTACAAACTGGAAAAGGGGGAGTAAAGGCTTGTCTGATCAAATGGCAATCAAATTTAGCTGCTAGCACTTTTCAAAGCTCACCAGACGATATGCTGTCTTCATACGTCAGTTCTGTATGAATTGAACACATTTTGTTATCTTTAGGGGTGCAGTCAAACTGAATTTTAGGGGTTGTGTAGGCTTTGTATGTGCAAGAGCTAGCATGGCTATAATAGTTGTAGATTAATGGGCTTCATGTTTAACACTTTTTTTGTCCCAACTTTCACTATCATGATTCTAACTGCAGCTTAATATTGCCACTACTTCTGTAAGAGATATAATGAGATATAAATGTGTCTTAACTGGGTCGATTATTTACGTTTCACTCCTTGTATGGGTTTGGTCGGCTGTGGCTTAGTGGTAGAGTCGTCGATCCCCAGCTTCTGCAGCCACAGGTTCGATGTGTCCTTGGGCAAGACACTTAACCCCGAATTGCTCCCGCTACTTCGTCGGTGGTGTATGAATGTGTATGAATGGGATTAGTTACTTCTGATGGTCTCATACATAGCACCCACTGCCATCAGTGTGTGAATGGATGTGAATGGGTAGGTGTGACATGCGGTGTAAAAGCGCTTTGAGTAGTTAGAAGACTAGAAAAGGGCTATATAAGCGCAAGTCCATTTACCTTTGATATCATTTTTGGTAAATTTGCAATTGGCTGTAGTTTTACCTTATCTATACCTGTTCAGCTGTGTGGCAAGAGTCAAACAAAGAGAGTGACTGCGTTGTCATTTTGAGGTTGTTTTTTGCCTTTTGCATTCGATTATTTTGTCGTTACTTTGTTTAATATGATTTTGAACGAACAAGTCACAGAAACAAGGTCACTTATACCCTCTGCAGCATTGTTTCAATGTTTTAGTTGCTATAACTCTCCTACTGCTTGTATTATTATTTAAATCTCCTTGATATCAGGCAGACACTTTTTATTTATCTCTAAATGGTAATCTAATATCACTATACAGTGTATAACACTAACTTTATTTTATCTCTGTTAGGGAGAGCGAGATCGAGGAGCTCAAGTCCCAGCTCTGCAGAATGAGGGAAGACTGGATTGAAGAGGAGTGTCACCGTGTGGAGGCTCAGCTGTCCCTCAAAGAGGCTCGCAAAGAGATCAAGCAGCTGCGTCAGGTGGTGGAAACCATGAAGAGCAGCCTGATGGAGAAAGATAAAGGTATCCAGAAGTACTTTATTGACATCAACATCCAAAACAGGAAGTTGGAGTCCCTGTTGCAAAGCATGGAGCTCGCCCAAAGTGGTTCCAACCTCGAAGATGACAGCACCTTAGACTTCATGTGCGATAGCCCTGATAGTGGTGGGAAGAAGATGGTGGGGGAGGAGGTCGGACTGGAGCTAGGAGAACAAGGGGCAGAGGCGATGGCAGACAGTGGGCTGCTGGTGAACGATGAGATGGCCAACCGAGAGGACATTTTGGAGCAGGTCCTCATGTCCACTGCAGTGGATTTCAGTCAGGACTCTAGTTGTAAACTGATGGCAGAGTCTGGACCTGGGGTGTCTGCCATAACAGAAGAGGGACAGTTGATTGATGAATCTGCTGCACCACCACCGGATCCACCAAATAAAGTTTCCACTACCGTCACCTCAAGCGCACCTTCCCAGCAGTATACAGAAAACAAAGGAATCCAGACCGAAATAATACCTATATCTTCAGACCTTCAGGCACTGCTCTTCCAGCTGCTGAAGTTTCATGGAACAGCGGGGGACACAGCTCTATCAGCCTCCAGCAACCTTCTGGGCATCCCAAACCTTCCTGCCTCCTCTTCTTCCACTGCCAATTTCCCTGAATCCACACCTCTGGCACCAAGCATTCCAACACCTACTTCCCCAGAGAGCCCCGACACCTCCACCGACTCCGGCATGTGCTGCTCTGAACCTGCAGAGAGCCGCCGGTTCATGGAGGAGCTAGACTTTGTTGTGGGTGAGGAGGAACCTCTTCTGTCACCAGGTCTGGATGTGGTCGGAAAGCGTTACTGGAGCAACAGCTTTTTGGTGGATCTGGTTGCGGTGGCAGCCCCTGTTCTGCCAACTGTGGCCTGGCTTTACTCACGGCACGGCGTGGACGGAAGCACTCCAGTGTACAACATTGCTGCACTTATCAGGGGCTGTTGCATCATGGGATTGCACTCTCTTCGTCAAGTCTCTCACAGGCCGGATGTGTAAAGGCTTCAACCACGCATGCACACGCCTAACTTTGAACTGAAAGCACTTAAGCATCTTCTCAAGAGTATTTGTGAGATTTGTTGCATTTTTGTTGAACACTTGATGCAGTTATTTTTGGTTCCAACACTGTTTCTTTGCACTGTACAGTTACCATGAGTTGAAGCAAAATGGTGACATGAAAGGGATTATTTTTAAGGGGTTATTTATTTATTTATCATTTACATGTATAAGCTAATCATCTGGGTAGATGGTTAAGTGATATCATCGTCCTGTGGTGTCCCTAGTTGTCACTGTGTTTGGAAACAAAGGTATTTATGTTAGAATGAGATTCGTTGGTGGTGAAAGATTGAATGTTAGTTCCTGTTTGATGGGTTCTGAGAATTCAACTGTTTTTGAGTTATTGTTCAAAAGGAAACTTTAAACCTTCAGCCAAAGCTTTAATGTGAGTTCACTGTTTCTTGTTTTGTGAAGAAGTATATATTTTTTTGTTCCTCCCCAGGAGTAGAGCTTTATTCATTAAAGCCTGTGTATTGTTCATAGAAATAAGTTGACGCTTCAAAGCAATTGACACTTGTTATGTGCCTGAGCTATGTGCAATACTGTTGGTTTACATCAAATGTCCTTGTATCTTTATTAATAAAGCATGATAAAAAATCTGACCATGTTGTAACTCTGGTCTCCTTACAGGTTAGTTACAAAAGGAAACAAATGACTGAACTGGAAGAATAGGTAAACAAGTTTGGCTTACGTAAGACTTCTGTTAACTTACTAGGACAGACGGGGCGGGACCAGGTTTATTCATTTGCACAAGATGTCCACATAAATTAATAAGAGGGAATATGAATGCAAGTGCAACCGAGCAGTGTTCTCTTGACAGCTTAGGTTACGTAAAGCTTTCTTGGGCTGTATTTTCAGGCGTCCCTTGGGTTGTGGGACTGACAGCGGAAAGTGCATTAGATCCACTTTACTGGGATCTCACAGAAGCTGTAAAATGCGGTCTGCGTCCTTACTCAAGTAAAAAAAAAAAAAACTGGGCCAATGCCAGAGCAGATGTTTGTCTACCCATAAAAACTATTATTTCCTTTAGTCAGTACATGATTTACACCCATATTCAATGGAAATGTGAGAAAAATGAACACTTATAATCTGACTTCTCTACTTCCATTACCATCTGTTGAAGTGTCAATTGCATAACCATAACCTCTGGGTTTATAAGGCAACAGACCAATGATTCATCAGATGCTCTAATCCCTCACACTAGTCTTTGGATGCTGGATTAAATGAGTGGGCAGCAATGGATGTAAGTCAAACAGCTGCAAACAAAAGAGTCTTGTGCAATCAGTATAGTAAATTGTGAAGCCCTTCAGGCCAGTTATTCACCCACACAGCTTGTTCCCTTTCTGAAGTCTAATGACGTGCATTTTCCCTTTTTGAAAGTGGGCCAGTCTCTGGGTGGCTGTGGCAGGCAGGCAGTGTCCTCTGACAGATTGAGGTGACATTGTAATTGGGGTCAGACGAGTTATCATAGCCCATTGTCAGTCCAGGTTAAACGCCATTAGAATGTTAGAATGTTAGGATAACAACAAGACAAGTGACTCTGTTTGCAAGCTGTACTGTAAGTACAGTAGTGCTTTTAGCTAATGGCTAACAGCTAAATATTGACAAAGCTAACATGCTGGTGGTTAAAAAATGTAATATTGCCATGTTCACAATCTAAATTTTGCATGTTAGCATGGCATGCTAATAATTACTAAAAGGCACGATTATAGCTTAAGCCAACAGGAATGTCAAAGGTTTGAAGGTGGTTGGTCATAGAACAAAGTATTGGACAAGGAAACGTTTAACCCAATTATGGCCCTAGAGAAAAAAGGCATTTTATACAATTCACGATGAGGGTACCCTAACTCGATGTACAAAAATCCCAAGGCAATCCGTTTTTAAGCTCTTAACATATTTCAACGAATAAATATGACTTTGATGTGGGGGAAAGGAAAAGTCAGGTAAACACAATATACATCAAAGTCATCCTCTGGACTTCATGAACATTTCTACCACATTTTATACAAATTGAGGTCGCTGTTTCTGTCTTGGAAAACAGTATACATTGGCCAACCACTAATGTCTTCCCTAGAGCAAAGCTACAATATCTCATTATCTGTCATCCATCTGTAATTATTCCTTTAACACAAATCATCAGATATTGTTTAAAGTTTCTGTTCCGGCAGGTGACCCTTGACCCAAAGTTATTCACCTCTACAGGTATAAATATGTTTTTTAAAACCTGCGTAGGACGTATACAGCAGGAAAACAATCTCTCAAACCTTGTGTGTTAATGAGCTTGTGGACTATTTGTAGTCAGCCAAGACAGATCTAATGCAATGAAATCTAACTCTCAATGAAAAAAAACAAGAGGTTATCTGTAATTCATTTTTGGAGAACTTGAATGGGCAAAATGACAGAACAGAACATGAAGCGTTTCTCAATGAAAAAGGTGGGACGAGTGCCTTTGTAAGACTAATCAATTGTTTGACATGTCCTTCATTCATAAAGTCTTAAACTTGATCATGCACGTTTCGTTTTTTTTCTCAAAAAGTTTAAAGAGAGTCAGCACGTCTGTGAAAATGAATCATTTGATTTGGTATTTAATCCAGTATTTCTTCAGAATCATCAATGAACAAAAACAGACAAAAACTGTAACTTTCAGATTAAAAATGTCTCCCCCCATCTCCACCCAAGTCATGAAGCAGACATTATAGAGCTGACACCATACTGTATCATTTCTGTTCATTTTAATTTACAAGGGCTTTTCTTTACATGACAATGTTTCCATGACAACAGCTTGCCTATTCCCGCTGTTAACAAATCCTCCAGCAGTGGCCGGTAATATCAGTAAAACAATGTATAACAGAATGTTCTTTCAAAACCATGAACGCAAACTGTTAGCCTTGAATTTACAGACGAGAAAGAAGCAAGAATTACATTCTCATCTCCGCATCAGCTTAGGTATCCTGTCTGAGACTACATTGTGATCATGATCCATATTTAATAAGGACTGCGCCTGTTCAGTGAGCGTATCAACTATTTAAGAGCAAAGTAACATCCCTGCCCATGGAAGAAAAATAAATCATTGGTGTGATCTCTGGATAGTTTCTTTCTGTATCAGAAATGGACAAAGAAAAAGATGTAATGTGATATCTGGAGCCATGTGATTACCATGGGAACCCACAGCAAGCATTTATAGATCTGTGGTCATTAATACATACTAAGATTGAATATCTCCCTCCTTCATTTTTATGCTATTTTCCAGTGTACAACAGGCCGCACAGTACAGGGAGATAATGAAATATAACGCAACATTAATTAGAAAAAGAATAAAGATTTTAGACAATGCAAGACATAACAATAAAAACAAAACAATTAAGCAAACCAAGACATCCCTGGTATTCAGTGATGCTTACAATGAGTTGTACTCCTTTGTCATTAAAGTTCATAAATAAGACAGAGACAAGGAATTGTTTGCTCAAATTGTGTCTGAAAAGGTAGCACAGGTACCTGTTTATTTACAGATGTTACTGGGGGAAAACAAAAGTAGATTCCGGCGCAACCGTACAGTCTGAATCAGCTCCACATGGTGCCTTTAAATGCTGCAGCTAACCTTTTACGCAAGATGAATCAAATAATATGAATACACTTTTCCCCTGAAGACAAGAATTACCCAGAAACATGAACAGATATTACACCATGTGCAGTATCTCCTCTTAAGAATGATGCACTTTACACTGCTGCAGCTAGAAAACACACGAATGTGGCTGCTGGTGGAAAAAGGGTGGAGAAACAGGAGAGTTTGCTTACAGATGAGTAGTGCGGGTGGTCATCCTGGTCGTTTTGATAACTTAAAAGACAGAATAACAAATTATTTAAAGTCTTTGCCACCCCCCCCCCTCCTCCTCATCTCTTGCGCTCAACTCTGAGCATTTCTAAAGTGTTACGAGAGCTTGACTGCAATTTTTTGTTCCTTCTTCATCATCCTCTGAACCTCTTTCTCCATCTTCTTCCTTTGCTGCTCCATGGACCGCTTTTCTCTTTCAGCCATCTTCTGTTGTCTGGTAAATGAAGGCGAGACAAACATTCGAAAAAAACAAGCGATGTCATTACATTGCACATCAAAGGAAGCTAGGACAGCAGGGTGTGGGGGAAACAGAATCCTATTCCTTACTCTTTGTGTATTTATTTCATGGCTGACACTGCCACCTGCTGGTCACTTTTTGAACATACACTCCTCACATAGCAAAAAAGGAAACTCACTTAATCTGAGATTCTGGGTGTTAAAATGATGTTAGACAGCTAATTATACTGCATGTTTGGACACTGATTTATGGAAGAATCACATACAGCCCCACCAAACTATGTTACATAACACCTTTCACTCACTTGTTCCCATAACAGTTCTGTAACTGGCTGGTGAATTATAAGTGATGAATACAGAACTGATCAATCCTGACAAACTGGTACAAGTGCTTATCTAATTATGTACTAAAGGCATTGAAGCCTTTTTGAAACGTTACCTGAGCATCCCCTCTGCCTCCCAGGCAGCATCAGACTCGTCCTCCCAGGCGTTTGAGTCCCCCTGCCAGGTGTCCATTTCTCCCAGTTCAGCCTGTACAATGAGAGAGTTTACAATACAGAAGGATGGCCTATGATTATTACATTTCTATTGCAAGTGCTTTAATTTCAGAATTTGGGTTAAACTAAGGATTGCATTATGCACCACCAATCGATCTTTTAGCTGAGTAAATGATCACTTCACTGCAAAGGCTGAAAAGATTACACAATCTAATGTGCAAACATCACGTAGTCTTTGCTTACCAGCTGTGTAGCTTTTAAGGCCCCTCTGCAACAAGGGTCTTCAGCTACAGAAAGTTCCTGTGCTATGGACACATCGTGCCCAAGAAGGGGCAACATGCATAACCGCTCATCTAATGAAGGTTATGCAGAGGCAGATCTTAGCCCACCTTAGACCAGCTGTATGCTCATCACAAGACCTTCTGCAGTTTGCGTTTCGACCCCACGTGGGTGTTGATGACACAATCATATACCTGCTGCAGAGAGCACACTCCTCCCTGGATAGAGCCAACACTTCAGTGCGGATCATGTTCTTTGACTTCTTGAGTATCAAGCCCATGCTAGTGAGAGAGAAGCTGGAGGACATGCTGGTGCAAGCCCCTTGGTCTAATGGATCATAGACTACCTCACAGGCAAGCCACAATTTGTGAGGCTGCAGAGCTGGGTGTCTGACAATCTGGTGAGTAATGTCGGAGCCCCGCATAGAACAGTCCTATCTCCTTTCCTCTTTACTGTCTACAGATCTGACTTCAAATACAACTCCAACTCATGTCATCTTAAAAAATACTCTGATGACACTGCCGTTGTTGGGTGTATTGAAGATGGGCACAAGGAGGAGTATAGGGGCCTGGTGGAGCGCTTCATGAGGTGGTGTAGGGAGAATCACCAACAGCTGAATGTGAACAAGACAAAGGAGATTGTGGTAGACCTAAGAAGGAATAAGATACCTCCTTCCCTTGTCTGCATCGGTGGGACTGACGGGGAGACCGTCAAATCCTACAAGTACCTGGGTGTAAAACTGGATGACAAACTGGAGTGGTCCACCTAAACTGACACGATCAGTCCGTTGTTGTGAGCATTATCTTTGCTGTTGTGTGCTGGTTAGTGGGCACCACAGTAAAAGATGTAAACAGACTGATCAAGAAGGCAGAGTCAGCATGTCAGGTTGGAAAAGGTGGTTGAGGCCAGAATACTGGCTAAACTGTTCTCAATAATTGACGTCTCCCACCCTCATATTTTTGAACATTGCAGTTCCCAAGTATGTGTCATAATAGTATTATTATCATCTCTACTGTTACCCTGCAGCTGCACTCTTGTTGTTTATTTCATTTTATTTACTGTCTGCAACTTACCGACCTCAGTTGTTTAGTATCTTTGAGCCTTTAGTGTGTTTTGTGTGCCATTTCCTCTTGTTGTTCTTTATTGTAATGTCTAATTATCGCTGCTGCTGCTGCAGACAGTCAGTTCATGGCGCAAATGTTCATTCTGTATGAAAAGGTATTAAGACAGAACTGGAGGAACATGCTGGTCTCCTGGAAGCGCTAAGCGAAGACAGTCTGAGAGTCGGTAAGTATGTGTTGGGCAGACGTTGTTTTTATACAGCATTCATCTTTAGCTGCTGGATTGTGTTAATCGTATCTATCATCACTCACTGGAAAAGCAAGCAACACCTTGATTGTAAGGCCAAATTTAATCATCTCAATGTGTGAAAGATCAGGATTTACACAACTCTGGTCACTTAAATGTGAAGATTACATTTTTTTTAAGGAAATTGTCAGATACGTTGGCCTGACAAGTATCCATGACAACAATAATAATCACAAGCCTAATTAGTTTGAATCATTTAGAGTGTATACCTTTCTTTATACAGTGAACATACATAACACAGGGATCCCTACAAATCGTCTGTATCCACTTTGACTGCCCTCGCTTTAAGGGTATCCAGTTTGAGTTTTCTAACAAACATATTCTTCATTGACATTAATCAGGTTAATGTATTGCATTGTACTTTTGTAAAGCTGCCCTACAGTACATTGGGCTCTCCTGTCCAGAAGAAACTCAGGCCAACATGCTAAATATTCTGGAGAACCTACCAGATGCTTCAGGTGGTAAAAAAAACTTCAGACTTACTGAGGGTGGACTGAAGGTCATCATATCCTGAGAGGCTGCCAATCTGCTGGAGAAACCTGCCGACCCATCAGCCACCGGGTAGTTCAAAGGCTCCCTCTTCTTCAGCACTATCTGCAACACGGAAACCACAGATTGTGTCGTACACTTTAACTTTCACTTCGTCACTTTGTAGAGCTATAAATGTATAACTGGACAGAATGCAATCGAAATGTCATGTTAGTTATTATGTAGGCAGTAGGCACACTGCATTATGTCATGCTCTCCTGCATTTAGATTAGAAGTATCGTCTTTGTGTGGGAAACACTGATACCTGCTGTACATCATAGCAGGTCATTTTAGTTTAGCAACTACTCTTCTTCATTTTGCTAAGCTGTCATCTGCCATTTTTTATCTAGACATACATGAGAAATATATTAGATCTTTGTGTGTACACCTTAGAGCGAGATCATAACAAGCTTTGTCTAGTGTTGTACAAACATTACAAGCAGGAACACAATGTTGGCCAGGGTTTGTCAAAGACGCCTTCCAACAACTGAAAAAACAACAAACTCTTACATTTACATCAGCTATGCATGTATGATTGTATTTACTGTTTCATGTCTAGAAATAGAAACGTTAGATTCTGTTAAGCAGTGATCTTCTGCATTGCAGCATTCCTTGACTGAAAGCTTGGATCGATTCACAAAGTATCTGGGGCAACAAAATTGACGATGAACTGAGGATATGTCTCAAAATCTGAGTCACCACCATAGCTTAAATATTCCCTAGTAGAAAACCGGACCTGTTAGATATTTTAGCACTCATGTGAGAAGCTTGAGCAAACACATGTGGAAGTTATGTTGATATTGATGTGGAAATGTGGAGGGATGAAATGGACGTTAAAAAGACTGCACGCTTCACATTTACCTTGATGTCTGAGCACATGTTTAATAAACAAAGGATATTTTTAAACTATAAAACACTGCCAGAGCGACAGGTAATAAAATGATCCAACTTGGAAATGATCGGTTCCAGACGTTTTGTATTTCTGTATATCTTGATCTCCTTGGTGATGCTAAATCAGCTGTACTGTCTGCAAACATACCTTCTGTGTTTTCCTGATGGTGGGAGCCATGTCTTTGAAGTAGTCCGGTTCTTCATCTTCCTCGTTGGGTGAAGGGGAAACGTTTCCATTTCCACCTTCAATCTTAATACTTGTAGGAGCATCTTCATCCCAAGAGCTCCATTCCTCAATCTCTGGCTGTGCAGATAACACAATAAAGTACAATGTATATGTGATAGAGCAGTTTGTGAACACGACAGTAGCTAATACATGCAAGTTAAGGTAAAATGATTACTACAACTGTTTTTTTCTTTTCTGAACACTGACAGCTATACCCTAAAATGCTGTTACTGGGTGCAATACTGACCTGTTTTGGTACTGATGATGAAAAATCCACTGTTGTTGGGAGAGTTATTTGATCACCGCTGAGCTTGCGGCCCCTTCCACTCCTACCAAGTAATATCAGAAAATGTCAAAAGGATCTATGTTGTAGAAAGCAGCAACTTACAGAACACTGCAATCAGACACTAAAGTCATGTATCTTTTATGTAGAGAGATTGATCCACCGTTAGTTAATACATTTCCTTGTAGCATTACAGTCAGTTAGGTAAAAAAAAACTAACTCCTCTTTCTGGGATGTTTCAAGGAAGTTCCACAAAACTGCCTCGCAAAAAGAAATCAAAATATTTCAGAATTGGATTTCAGACAAATATCAGCATGCACAGATCAGGAACAATATGTGTATGTGTGGTAGTGAAAATGATTTATAAGTAATGACAGCTATTTAGTGATGTAGATGTTATTATGTGTATCTTGTCCTTTTGTCATATTTGTTTGTTAAGTAATGTTGCATTGACAATACTGTAATTAGAGACAATAGTGTGTATTAGTGTTACTTGGCATTCAGTCTCACCTGCATATCAACCTCTTAAAGAAAGAGAGTAAGCTGGCTAGACATGTGCAGATCTTGAAAAGACGGAACTGAGTGATGGCCATGATGATTTTGGGCTAGTGGGGGGGGAAAAGGAGAACATAATAGTATTAGGGTTTACAATGATGCAAGAGTGGCTCTTGTCCTACTAAAGAGGATGTGAAACAAGTCCAGTGCAAACCTTATCTTACGGAGAGTAGCTGTGAAATCGAGAATAGCTCAGTCATTACAACATTTGTTTAACTTGCGCATAGGCTACTATCATATCGTACCAACAAGCAGTCATATTGTTTGAATGATCCTATAATCTAAAGAGTTGTGCCGCCGCCGCCGCCACCACATTGGTAATGCTGTTTTGTAAGTGTATATAGTTTGCCAATGTTGACATTTGGTGCAAATATTATAACTAAACAGCGGTGATTGTATTCTATTGGTAGATCTATCGCTATTTCCACCATGGAACAAAAACATCAAGCTAAGGTACAACACCAGTCCTACCATTACTAATGGTAAATTAAATTAACGCGTCTTGTAAAAATATGGAAATGTGCATCAGAGTTATTACAGAAAGAGATTCTCACCTTGCACTATGTCAATAGACCGTATGCAAAGCAGCTGCTTTCTTCTTGTATGGCAGAAGAGAGAGGTTCATTTATTGGCTAAGCGTTCCTTGCTAGCTTAGCCCACAGGAAATCATGATATTTCTGAAACCTTTAAATGTATGGCCAGGACAACACATTTGCGGCTACAAAATATATCGTTGTCATGTCAAAACCAAGCATGTAACAGCTGTTCATCCCAATGAGGTTTCATGTCCAAACTCCTTAATTTGTGTCGTCTCTCATCTCTGTCCCATGGCTGCCATCTTTGAACTGGGAGGAGCAGGAACCATAGGCAGGAACAGGGAAGTACAGCGTGGTACTGATGCATTCACGTACAGTCGGAAATTGAGGCAGCGCCAATCCTGGTTACTTCCATACACTAATTCCTCATTGTAAACTGTTGAACACATATATTTCATAGCTCTGTATTTTCTATTTAATCCACGCTATGAATGAACTACCTCAAGACATGCAAGTGGGAATGTGCATCAAAACAACAGGCTTGGTGCATTTTTTTAAGGTCACCCTGGTGGATGTCCTTTATCCATATTGTTTATTATCGTAAAAATGCTGAAATATTATACTCCAGATTCGGTGTGGAAAAACAAAGTGCTGTAATAAAATTGCCTGAATGACAATGGTAGAGGAAGAAGCAATAAGAGACGAGGTTAACTCACAAAGAAAAACTCAACGGTACTTTCAGTTACATTAAACAAATGTTGTTTGTCGATATAAATGTTTTAACTTGAGAACAAAATGTGCAAAATACGAAATAGTGCGTTTAATTATTTTAAAACAAGTATTGTGTATAGTAGTGTCAAATTTACGTTTCTGCGCGAAGTCTTGTCGTCATCACAAACTAGCCAATCAAAAACGACTATTACGGAAGTGGGATATTTGAAATCTGGCAGTTGAGGTCGAGCCTTTTTTCTGTCGTATTCAGGAAAAGGGATTAATAACATCGCAAATGGTGAGAACTTGTTGATTTATTTATTGAACACGCCTCTATGTTGATGTAACTACAGACGAGTATTCGTAACCATGGGGGAACAACTTTGTCAAATGAGTTATCCTTAACAGCAAGGTACGCTTACATGTCAGCTAGCTTAATAAGCTAAGCTAACGCCGATTGTAAACACGAAAGCGCTAATACTTTAGCGAAGGACCGTTCATTTAGGAAAAATATGCTCAGGTTATCTCTGAAACCGTTTTCCATAGCAATGATTCAAGACAGTTTACACACATACGTGTAATAAGTAAATATTACAGTTGAGTTTTTGGACTGTCTTCACGTTTCTGTGCTTACCACATCTTCGCTGGTTTGCTTATACGTTTCCGCATTACTTATTACTAATTACTAATGCACGTTGTCTTGCGAAGCATTGGCGATCTTTGCATATACGTCCTTTCAAGAGATCACGCATAACCTTATCTGGGTTGATTTAATACATCTGCCCTTCAATTTCAGATGGAGGAAGAGGAGCATACAGACAGAAAGCAGCAGCTGGCCATGCTTCATCAAAAGCTCAACAAATTTAAAAAGTATCTCAATGAAGGTAATGGATGTCAGAAGACATGTCTCTTCAAAATCAATATATGTTAAAGTCCTTATACCCATGCTTCATAACACTATATTGACATCATGGACTTCTTTTCAGATGACACAGACAATATCAACCAGGTTATTAGCTCAAACTCACCTGAATCATGCCACTCATATTTGATGGACCTGGAAAAGAAAGGGGACCCTCATCTGGATCGTAACCACCTCACCAGACTCGTTGACTTCTATACCAGGGTGTTCTCCAATATGCCACTGGGGAAACATTGTCAGAATGAGAGCTATGCCAGGATGTTGGTCAGATTTGCCGAGCTAAAAGCGTAAGTACCCAGACTTATTACTTCAATATCAAAGACTTTGGTTCTATTTATAGAATTGATTCTGTGTTCATTCGTTAGATTGAGTAAGCCTGAGTTTCATGTGCATACCAAATTAAATCATGGTTGGTTTTTTATTCTGGTTTTGGTTTTAGAATCCAAGATGTGAATGAGGCAGAATCCAACTTCAACGTTGCAAGATCTCACAGCCAGAGCTTTGCATTTGTTCACATTGCACATGCGCAGTTTGAACATTCTCAAGGTACAGAGATTTACTGTTTGGTATTTCTTTCACATCTGAGCTCTCGTGATTTGTTATCTTGTTTATTTAAGTGTGTGCTTATCATCTTACCAGGCAACACAAAAAGAGGCATTTACATATTGCAGAATGCAATTGAAGTTGGGTCCAAACCAAAGGAAGTGCTAGAGGCGGCCTTGCAAAACATGCAGACAGGAAAAACACAGCTTGTCTGTTTAGAGGATAAGGAAAACCTATCATGTGAGTTTGTGTTTTTGTTGAATTTTTAGAGTAAAATGATTGACTGATGTAAATGAAAAAAAAAAAAGTACCATTCTTAAATATAGTATTGTGGCTTTTTCTTGTTTAATGTTTCCTGTTTTCACTCTTTCAGATTTTTCAAACAGTCATGTGCACAGTTCTGTCAGAAAAGGCTCAGAGTCACAAAAAGTTAGCAGAATATCAGATGGGACGGGCGAGCTTCAGCTTTCTAGCGTTTTTGGTTCAGGGTAAGAAATAACAACTTTTCCTGTGCATAATAAGGCCTCTGTTTGGCTCGAGAAATTGAACAAACTATGTTGATCCCCGCAGGACTGAGCCCTCAGTTGGATCATCAGATGACCAGCTACCATGCTGGAGATCTGGGTCCCAACGAAAGAGAGCATTGGGCATGGTGAGGGTTCCCTTTTTTTTTCTCCAAAAATCGTATCAAATTGTGTTTTAGGCTATAAAGTTTCTTACTGATATTTTATTTTGTATTCCAGCCAGTGAGAGTTCCTATAGTGCCTTTCTCTATCCGAGAAAAGGATGATGATGAAGGCTACATTTATGAGAAGCCCTCAAAGAAAAGTGATGCATCAGTTCACAGCAGTTTATCGAGGTAACATTTTTTTCACAAACGCGTTTCAGTGTGTTTTGAGGTAAACCATTTGAAGACTTTGTTGTTTAAATATTCCATTGTCATGTTTGAAATAGTCTAAAGTCATATTCCTCACACTGTGAAGTTGTCCCTATTGGATCATGGGAGGGAGGGGTGGACTCATGAGGCAAGACATGATGTGAAAAAGATGCTGCAGAAATCCAAGATGTTTGCGAAGCAACAGAGTTCAACACAGAACTGACCGTTTTTGCCTTTATATCAATGCTACGTGTAATTACACGTAATCACAGTATCAACGAATGGTTGGAAAAGAACATACTGGCAAGGAAGAGATTATATAGCTGCTTCATTAAAGACCAAGCATTGGTGGCATGATATAAGCTTATGTCTTCACCCCCTCAGGCTCAATCTGAGGTGAATTTTCCTTTATCCATCCTGCTGTGTTTACACATCGTCTCTCCCTGACTTCACGCAGAAGTTTAACTAGTGAGTTGGCAGGAAAATGTCTAGGTAGAGTTAGGACGAAGAATTTAGCTGTTTGCGTTTTCACATGCAGTTAACCTGGAAAAAAAATCAGGACATTTTTAGGAGTTTTGTGCAAGTGTGAAACAGCTTAACAGTACTGAAGACACACATGGTTTGCTTTATTTTCTGATTTTAATCAAACCATTTTATTTAGTTTTCTCGTGACATTTTACTGCTGAGAAACTACAGGGCATATATAGAATCATAGAGTCACGATAAAGGAGTTATGTGTGACACTTTATTTATTTATTTTATAAAAAAAAAAAAAAAAGTGCCATTATTGCCTTTTATTAGATAAGACAGCTGAAGAGAGACAGGAAATGTTGGGAGGAGAAAGATGGGGATGACATGCAGCTCAGATTCAAACCCTCTGCCGCTGCGACGAGGACTATAGCCTCCGTACAGTACATGGGGCGCGCATCATATTGGCTAGGCTATTCAGCACACCGTAATGTGTTAATTTTGTGATGGGTGACATCCTCATAGAATACACATTTGAACAAATTGAATAATAATGTATGTCAAAGGCTTTTGTAACTTGCTTGTGTTTTATTTTGTCTCAGGCAAACATCAGGTTCAAGCATGAACTCAGTATTTGGATCGTCCACAAAGAAAAATGTTGTCCATAGAGCTTTCCAAGTGAGTATAAATACACTTCTGCTGTTGGGTATAATACAGAAACACTCTTGTTTATATTATCGGCTTCAGAAAAGACAGAAGTGTAACGTCTTTCTCTTCCATTTCTGTGTTCTTAGCCACACGTTGTCAGCCCTGAACATTGCTCTTGGGAGGACCAGGCAGCTGTGGACTCCACCACCACACTTCTTCACTCACATGACACAAAGGACACCTTGAAAATGGAAGGTAGTGTTTAACCCTGACACATTGCTACACTTTGTTAAACAGCCAATACAACTTTAGAGCCGAGTGAACTGTTGTAATGTCCTTGTTTTTATTTCTTTTTCAAAGCAGATGTTACGTACAGCTTTGACCAGGTGGTAAATACAAACTCCCCAGAGTCATGTTGGACATATCTGATGAACCTGGAGAAAAGAGGAAACCCTCACACAGACATCAACCTTCTTAATAAACTCAAGGACTGTTATTCCAAAATCTTCTCCAGGCTTCCAATAAGGCAATTCAGCAAAAACGCCACCTATGCCAGAATACTGGTCCGATATGCCGAACTCAAAGGGTGAGTGTGTGCTCAAATAATCTGTCTGCATTACAGTTTTGGGACTGTGTGGTTTTTGTGTTAAACTGCCTATTCAATGGCATGCATTGTTAAAGGAGGGCCTTGTCTGAAAGTACCTTTGCAATTACTTTTAGAGGATCATCTCAATCGATGTGTGATCATGTTTCCTAAAAAGATCAATTAGATTGTCAAGCACATAGAAACTACTGAGAGCAGTTTGAAGCAGTTCATGAAACAGACTGAAATGTATTCTGATGCATCGTCATAACAAGGCAACAGAAAAGAAATGTATTTTTATTTTTTTATGTTACTTTTTTCAGTTTTATTATTATTAAGTTTTAATATTTGTTGAGGAGGGTAATCAAACCTTTTTTTTAATCAGTGAAACCTTATACATCAACGTGAATTTTATCTCAGTAGAGTGAATCATGAAGAGGACAATCATTAAAAACCTTTCATGTGTAAAAGTGTTTATGTGAGGATTGAATGTCTTAATTTTCTTGTTCTATAAATTTGAATTCTTTGCATACAGCTATTCAATAACTTAAAAAAAGAAGACTGAAAAGAATGTTCAGCTCAGTATTTGAATTAATTAATAAAAAATTCAAAGCGTTCCCTAATTTCTTTCTTTTTCTTTTGTTCTTTTGAAGGATTGAAGACTCTGATGAAGCACAAGACCATTTTATAGTTGCCAGATCAAACTGTAAAGGCTTTGCTTTTGTCCACATAGCACATGCCCAGTTTGAGGTGTCCCAAGGTATGGCTTTGTTTAATTTATAAGTACATAAATATGAAATAGGCTGACACGTACCAAATGCAAACATGTTCTTTTGGCAAAATACAAATTGTTGTATCAGATATGTTCATGTGCTACTTTTCTTAAGACTTAAGCTTTTGTTCAGTAATTGAAGGGAGCTCCTGTGTCGACTATGTGCACATTATGAATAGTGTTTTCCTTTCTTTCTCTTTTTCTTATAAGGTAATGTGATCAAAGCGACTTCCATTCTGCACAAAGCTCAGGCATTAAATGCCAGGCCAGCAGAGCTCCTGGAGATGGCCATACGAAACCTGAAGGCTGGCTTAAAACAGCTTGTTCCCGCCAGAGAGGAAGAACACTCCACAGGTACACAGTAGTCATCAAAGAGTCCTTCATAAAGCACAGACTTGGGCATGGTCACTGAAATGTTATTTCTGTTTTTTATTCAGATTTGCGAACAGATGTTCCTGGAAGTTCGTCTACTTGTGTGGGACACCAGGAACCTCAGCTTCCTGCTCGGGTTCCTTTGAGCCAATCAGGTGAAAAGCTGCAACCTGTCAGCAAGGAGCCTGTAAGAGAGTGGAAGATGCCAGCACTTGTCAACCGGCATGTTTCTCCAGAGGTCTGCTGACACTTTTGAATCTGCTGTTAATCTGTCTTAATTCATTAAGAGGACCTGTTTTAAAATGTCCTAAAATGATGTCAGTCTATTTGTAGAATGTGAAACCAGTATTTAGCTTATCTGTTGTTGAGTGTCTGATATATCTTCAGGATCTGTTATATTGTTTGGTTTTAGCTGCTTTTTCTTGCTGGTAGATTTGGGTATAATTGACTACTTTCAACTAACTGCAACTCTAGTGACCGTTTACAAAGTGAGGGGATATCAACAACAGATGTTTGGACATATTCACTTTATCTTAGGGCGCACTCACACTAGGCAATCCGTACCTTGCCAAAGCTTCACCCCTAAAGTCCAGTTCATTTGACTAGTGTGAGTGCTCCGATCTGTACTCAAGCACCGTACACTTCCTTGGCCCTGGCACTTTGGAAGAGGTACAGTTCATGCAGGAGCACAAGCACGTGTACACAAAATAAGCCACAAAGTCAGTAAAGTAGCTGTCATGTTCTGTGTTCTCCGATGTGCGGACGCCGACTTGACCCCACTTTTTTTAATAATTTTTTTATTTTCTGGTCCGTCTGTCTTGTAAACTAAGCACGCTTCATAATTACATAAAGCCATGCATGTGTTGTATTACAACGTTATGTACAAGAGGTAGGCTAACTGTGTTCAGGCCCGGTTAGTCCTGGAGCAGTGTGAGTGCAGGCCAGCGGGGGAATGGGGAGGGGGGACAATCGTGCTTAAGCAAGGTACGGGACAACTTTGCCTAGTGTGAGTGCGCCCCCTTTAGCCCCCTGTTTCTGATTTTATATTGATTGTGAAAGATAATTACGTATTCAAGTATGTCATGGTTTTTATTCTACTGGATCAGGAATTTGTGATCATCTGACGTTAAAAGGTGTCCCTTGTGAATCATAGATATCTGTAATAACACGTTAAGTTAAATGTGTAATGATACTTTTCATTTCCAATTATCCATCCTGTTGAGCTTGAACTCAGCTTGTGTGTGTAGGTTCTCAGTAATCCAGGTCATGGTAAAGATTCGAAGCTTGGTCCAAAGGCAGCTGGACTAGTGAGGTGAAACGTCTTCAACATCTTCAACCAGTCCTGTTGCCTTTGGATCAAGATATCATCTTTCATTTACCAAATAACATCCAAAATATATCAGTACAATGCTAAAATGTACACATGCATGTGTGGGAGGGTTTTCCTGCTTTTTGTCTGATGCCAATCACATCTCTGATAATCTCATATTTGAACAAGTTTCAGCTTTAGTTGCTAAACCTTAACAATCCTTAACAATTCCTTTCTAGGATAAACGCACAACACCTCCTGACCCTAGAGCTGTTCCCTGTGTGCTGGAGTCTCTCCCTACTCCGTCCCTCCATCTTCCATCCAGACTGAACCCTCAAACAGTCTGTCAGACACCAAACAGCTACAGAGGTCCACCTGCTAACAGGTATTCTCTTGACTTTGGTATATGCTGGTCTGGAACAGAATTCTTATTATTATTATTTATCACCATTCACTCTGACTTCATCTTTCACCCCTCAGCTTTGTTACTCCTGTTGTGAAGAGAGGCCCTGAAGTGTCTTCCTCTGCAGTGGCAGCACACAGAGCTGGACCCGTCCAGCAGCCATGTACACCACTAAATCAGTCGACTTCTTTTCAAACTCCACAGGTACAGCACATTTAAGCAGTTCCTTTGATGCGATCTTATAAAGATCTATTTTTTAAGACTCCTTCTACATATTAAACATGTAATGCAGTTTGTAATAAACCCAAACCTGGGTTTATGTTTTAAACTGTTTTTACTTAGAAGAAACAGTGTTAGGTAAAGTCAGAAGGTAGCTTATTCTAATTCTGAAATACATTTCATGTTTGCATTCATGTTACTGATATACGTAAGAGTGTCCATACCCCACGTCACCAGATGAAGTTAATCTGCTCATTTCCATAAGAGCACTGATGAGTTTCAACTGCTGTAATAGTTCACTGACACTCGGTCACACGCCAAAAACAATTTGGGGTCCTCTGTGTCCTACTCTGTGGATGATCAGATGATTGGAGCAGAGATGGATACATTATATTACTGGATATTTAGAAAACAATGCAACTTCTATTGTGGTATAAGATGCTCAAAGGCCCCTTTTTTTAAATGGCCTACACAAGGAATCATCAACTCATGCTAAACATTTGTTTAATCTCCTCGTAGGCTTCTTTTACTGCATTGTCAAATGAATCCATTACCATCAAGGGCAAGCAGTTCTTCATACTTAAGATGATTGGACGAGGTGGATCCAGCAAGGTAAAGACTTAACAAGGAATTCATTTTGTGTTCTTTCTCATTTGTTGTCATTCCAGCTATTCATTATGATTTTGTTTTCTATGTCTTTAAGGTCTACCAGGTCCTTGACCACAAAAAGCAGCTGTTTGCTGTGAAATATGTCGACCTCCTGGAAGCTGATGCTCAAACAATAGAGAGTTACAAAAACGAGATCGAACATCTGAACCACTTGCAGCAGTACAGCGACCAAATTATTAAGCTCTATGATTAGTAAGTACATGCCTGTCGTTCAACATGTCAGTGCGTCAGTTGAAGGAACAGCAGAATCAACAGGATACACAGTTATGGTTGTATCTATGTGTTTTCAGTGAAATAACAAACAGCTACATCTACATGCTGATGGAGTGTGGAAACTTGGATCTGAACACTTGGTTGCGAAACCGTAAAGTTGTGAATCCACTGGAGAGGAAGTTCTACTGGAAGAACATGCTGGAAGCCGTCCAGACCATCCACAAGCATGGTAATCTCTATAGCTCTCACTACTGCCCTCTTAAGAGTCTCTGTGTTGTTTACTTAATGGCATAATAAAACCATCTGAAGATGTCACCATTATAAACACACGTATACACATTCTTTAATTGTCTCTTCAGGAATCGTCCACAGCGACTTGAAGCCAGCGAACTTTGTCATAGTGAATGCTTCGCTCAAGTTGATCGACTTTGGCATCGCGAACAAAATCCAACCAGATGTAACGAGCATTATGAAGGATTCACAAGTAAGATTTGTGTGATGAACTATCTTTCAGTGAATGAACACTTTGAGTCTTACATGTGAGGAGTGTTTGCATGCACCCATTGTTATTGGACTAAATTTAAGTTTCTGTGCACAGTGTAGGAATGAAAACAAACTTACTGTGCATGCAAAACAAGGCATCATCATTAGAAATGGATGTTCTTGTAGATATATGGAACTCTGTGGAGAGACTAAACAGATGTTGCTGTACACATTATTAGAACGATCAGATGGCTCAGATGATAGAGGCCTCTCCTTGTGTTCATACATTGTTGTTTGTTAAACACAGGTTGGAACCTTGAACTATATGCCCCCTGAAGCCATCAAAGACACCTCATCCCAGCATGGAAAGGCACGCTCCAAGGTACTTGGAGCAAGTCAATAAAAAATTCAAAACAATCATTTTTCAATGAAGCTACAAGGTGGAAATCTTTCTTGTTTTGTTTTGTTTTTTTACTCCAAAGATCAGCCCCAAAGGGGACGTGTGGTCCCTTGGATGTATCCTGTACTGCATGACTTACAGGAAAACTCCGTTCCAGAGCATCACCAATCAGATTGCAAAGCTGCACGCCATCATCGACACATCTCATATGATTGAATTTCCGGACATCTCAGAGAAGGATCTGCTGGATGTGTTGCAGGTGAGAGGCCATGACTAAACTGACAGCCTGATCAGTCACTTGCCTTTAGAGTTGTATTGAATTTCACAACTTTTTAAGAGCTTGCATATTTTTTTATCTCTTAATAAAATAAAATAAAAATATGCAGATTTTTTCAACAGTTTGATTTATCTTGAAATATGCTTCTCTTTAAAGAGTTGGCAAATTATTTAAAAAATGATTAACAAAGTCAGGAAAATATTTAAATGGAAACAATAGTTTGTATGATAACTGTAGGATACGGGCCGCCAGATGGTCTAGCAGTTATGTAACGTGCCCCATCTTCAAAGGCTGCAGTCCTCGCCCCAGCAACCGTGGGTGCGCAACCGGCCATGGCCTTGTGCTGCATGTCATCCCCGCTCTCTCCCCCCCAACATTTCCCCCCCTCTCTTCAGCTGTCCTCTCTAATAATGCCAAAAAAATACTCAAACTGATGAATTTACAACTGCGGCTTCATGAAATTAAAACAAAGGCTGACTGTAAAATGTTTTTTTTATGATTTTGTTGTTCCAGAGGTGCTTGGTACGAAACCCCAGAGAGAGAATCTCCATAACAGAGCTGCTGGAGCATCCGTACCTGCAGCTCAAGCTTCAGCAATCACCTGAACCAGGTACACAACACAAACACACATTTATGGATACCAAGTCTGTGTACCCGGAGGCCACCTCTGCTGTTCACTCTGCACTTCTGACATGTACACAATTCACCTGTTTCAGAACCTCAATGTAATAGTGATCTCAAGAGGATCCTGACAGACCTCGCAGCCCTTCAGTCTCCAAACAGCATCGTCAGAGCTGCCAATGTAAGTTTACAAGAACTGGTAATAAAACTCTTTCTCCATTCATGAGTTTCTCGGCTGATAAGCTTTACTTTATGTTTTTCACAGAACCTGGCAAAGATGTGCAACAGTGGCAGGAAGTTGGATGTGGCTGAGTGTGCAAAGTCAAACTAACAATCCTGGACAACATGTTGAGGATGTTCTTTGCCCTTTACTTTTTGGACCCCTTTAATACACTTCCATTCAGTAACTGTATTTTCTTTCTTTAAGTTTTACTAACAAATCCATATTTTTACATTTGCGTCCTTGAAACCACAGTCTTTATATTGCCTTATTGTAACATATACCCTCTGATAATAAATGTAGGCTAGTCAAACGTCCTGTATTCTTGTTGATTTATTTGTCAAAGTTGTTATATGAGTTGCTTTAAAGGGCCGGTAACACAAAAGTTCTACTTTTTGAAGGCCTCTTTGTGAAGTTCAGGAAGGCTTCTTTTAAATTTTGTCTGCGAGTGCTGTGAAATATAAATGAGTGATGTTGTTTGGTTTGGCACTTTATATAGCAGCCTCTGCCACCAGAGTGTGAGTGTGGGGTAAAGTCCTTTGAGTTCTGAAGTCTAGCAAAGGGCTATACATGTCCATTTATCAACAAACATTTTGGATAAGAATCTTATTTAAGTCTCGCCTTTGGTGTCCAAGAGGTCACGTCAAGACCAAAAGAAGATTTTGTCCATTTGTCTTAAAACACTAAAGTCTCACTTCCTTCAATGAGATCTCTAATATTTCTTACAAAAGCCTCATTCCAAGATCTTAGCTAAAAGAAAAAGAAGAGACTATTGTGATCTCTCAAATGTGTCTCAGTGTAAAGGTTCAGTCTCACAGTCCAAGTTCTTTGAGCAGGCGTCTCACTCCTAGATCTCAGCTAAGACAAGTGTGAGGCACAGTCAAAGTCCTTCGAAATGTCTTACATCTGTCTCATTTATAAATGTGAGCTGGGAGAAAAAGTAAACAAATGCAAGCTCTCAAATGAATCTTAATATGATCTAAAGACATTAGAACATGGACACCTACTTTAAACTCATCTAGCCCGATGTGCAAGAGCAACAACCAATGAACACAAGACATTAATTAAACTAAGAGCGATAATAAAGATTATATTTTATGTTACTCTCGTGAAATTATCTTGACGCAAAAATTAGACATAGTCTAAACAAGACAGTCAAGTACTCCAAATGATTGCTTAAATATGTTCTCAAATCAGTCTCACATGACTTATAGTTGTCTGTATTTGTCTGATTTATTGCTCCTTAGGGTTCATAATTGGCAGCAATAAATCAGACAGAATATATGTTGACGAAGAGATTTTCAAGTTAGTCTCATCAGAATGAGCAAAAGATGTTTACCTATGTAGATTTTTACAAGTCCCATTAAAATACATTGAACAGAAAAACATAAACAATTATTCAACTTGTGTAACGTTTTATTTGTCACGTGTGTTTTATGAAAATCCCAAATGGGGCTGCTGTGGCTCAGTGAGTGTCGTTTCTCAACCGCGAGGTCGGGCGTTCGATTCCCCAGCTCCTGCAGCCACATGTCCGATGTGTCCTTGGGCAAGACACTTAACCTGAAGCTGCTCCTGCAGCTTTGTCGGCGGCGTATGAGCACACGAATGGGAATGGTTAAAACTGATGGACACTTTACATAGAAACCTCTGCCATCAGTGTGTGAATGGGAGTGAATGGTGGGCCCTGCGGTGTAAAAGCGCTTTGAGTAGTCAGAAGACTAGAAAAGTGTTATTCAAGCTCAAGTCCATTTACTTTTTATCTAATACAAAGGAACGGACTGATAATATGGTTTTAACTGCTTAGTTCTTCAAACATAACTGGAGGACTTAAGGTTTAATCATGAATTTATTGAATGGATAATTGTAAACACAGACCCTTATTCTGGGTCAACTTTGGCCCAATGCTGTTCTTTGAGGGTTAGTTTTATTTTAGGTTTGTTAATTTCAGATTTTTGCCCAGATTTGGTAATCTGTCTTCACCTTTGTCCTGTGTACTTCGTGTCCGGTCTAAAGCAGACAGGGCCATGGAGGACCAGTGTGTAATCTCAAACTTGAGAGCTGAAATAAGCACTCTCAGTCAAAAGATGGCGGAGGAGATCAACACCCAGCAGCAAAATTCATCTGAAAAGGAGAGAGATCTCTTGAAGCAGCTGGAAGAGCAGAAAACTCAGCTCACCCTCATGAAACAGCTTCAAAAAGAGAATGAGGTGCTGAGAGAGGAGAGAGAGAATATCATTGAAAAGCACAATACTGAACCGCAGGAGAAGTCGGTCCCTGATGCCGTCCTCAAAGTCCAAGAGGAGGTTGAAGAGGTCCAGGCAACTTCACAGAGGCCTTCATTATGGAAAAAGTTTCCACACTCTATTGGATTGAGAAAACCAGAGAGTTGGAAGAAGAAGAAGGAGCCCACAAATCCTCAGGGCAATCCCTCTGACCCATCCTTACCCCTCGAATAACCCACCCCCCAATATCCCATACCCCTTTCCCTTTCATGTGGGGTTTCCCCCGGGTTGCTCCGGTTTCCCCCACAAATCCAATAATTAATAATAAAACAAATATTAAAAATACATTTTGGGGTTCTCTAAATCATGTCTTGTTTTACAAAACACATAATAAAGAAATAGAAATACCAAAAAAAAAGTTGTGCATAAATGGTTAGTTTGTGTATTGATTTTTGGTTCAGTCACGTTTTCAAAAAATCCTGTTTTCAAACTTAACTTCAGAATATGTTTTATTGGAATTAATTTCATAGCACAATACTAGCATTGAGTCTTTTTTGGTTAAGTGTAATGTCAGAGTGACAGTAGAAGTGTCAGACTCAGGTATGGTCATACAGTTTGGAAGTTACATTAGTATTCATTAATGTCACATCGTGTCACAATTCACTCGATTCCCTGACATTTATGCTTCTTGTTGACATCTATGAGTCTCTCCCTATTCTTAACACTGACTCGTAAAGTGTACTGTTTCCATTGCAGGCTTTGCGTACGCGCGCGTGTGCGTGTGGGTGTGGGTGTTTGTGCCTGCAAGGGACACTTCATGTGCAATATATTGCTACTTGTTACTTGCCCTTTGCTTGCTGAGTGATGTATGATGTTTTTATATATGTTGTATTTGTTACCTGCCAAGGGACTGCAGATGTAAATTAGCCTAAGGCTAACTCTGGTGCAATGCATCAAATGGTTACATTTATGTTTTTATTGCACATGGTCCCTTACAAATAAAGTTGAATTGAATTGAATTGAAAATATTACAGGACACGATATCTCTCTGTCTCTGGGTCTATAGACAGACTTGTATTGACACCTGACATGTATTGAAACCTCTATCATGTGACATCCCTGAACGAAAAAAATGTGTTCCATACACAATCAATGGAAGAGAAGTGGCTGTAAAACAATAAAGACATTGTTACACTTCAAAATGACTGATAGTATTTTATCCCTGACATGCTGTCAAATAAAAAGTATTAAGTTGGAAAGAATCGTACACTTGTGTGCAGGAAAACAACAGGTATAGTCACATGGGATGTCATACATGTCTATCTTAGATCTCTTCTGTTTCAGATGAAATGCATTATTTGCAGGCTTTGTTTCTTCAAATCTCAAAATGATTTGATACATTTTCTCAAGAATTTCTTTGTTTTATTGCAGCTCCTGTCTTTTAGGACTATTAAAGACTCGATTTCATTGGTGGCTACCTTTCTGCACTGTGACCTCTTCAAGGTGCCACCCCCAAAGCCTGCTGCTCTTTGTCTGAGAAGGAGGGGAAGATAAAGCCTCAAAGTTGAGGATGTCTGTCATGGTGCTTTGTGAGATGTGCTGTTGAAAACTCAAACCTGAGAGGAGAGCAGAGAAGGAATTTAGACAGAAAATGTAAATGGCCAGATTATAAACTGCTAAATAGCACAAATCTGACACGCATGCATGGAATTCATCATGTTTATTAAAAATGTTGGATTTTAATTATGTTTTCATGATGTATTTACAGTAAAAACATATCCTGAATATCATATAACAATTAAGTAGCATAACATTACAAACTACCAACATTAAATGGATTAAATATTAGCCTATCTTGAATGCTTGCGTATTGCCAGTTTAAATAAATCACATCTGTAATCTAATGCAACCCTAACAGCCTCTGTTTACTGAATGATGATATATATATTATATATACATTTGAAACTCTATAAGCTCAGAACTATAATTTGAATACTTTACTGTACAATATAAACACTGCACATCACCAAAAATGTCATGTGGGGGTCAGATGCAATACAACCTCAGTTTCTTTCATATAAGCATGTTGAAAGCATACACTGTGAATATTGGTTTAAACTAAAGTTGATGCAGACTTCTCACAGAGGAACTTCTGCTTGTGGATGACAATTCACTTAGCAGACGCTTTTATCCAAAGCGATGACGTGACTTTACCATCTCTCTAAAGGGCTCTGACCATACCAAGCGGCAACCTCCGTTCCAAAAAAATGAAGCCAATGCGGAAGTACAAAAAACTGCAGTTCATCGACTGTCCGCTTGAGGCTGGCTCCAGAAGCACCGGAAGTTCCATAAGCCCCCAGCCAAAAAAGGCCGTTTTCACTACAAAAATTAACCCGTTTACAGCCTGGTACAAAAAACGAAATACATCTGATAAGTTAGTGGCATCATGTGCTCCCACTGTGGGGGGGGTGAATTTTTTTCTAACTCCTCTGATTTTTTGTTATTAAGGAAAACGGTCATGCCCATATAAGGGTTGTGGAGATTTGATTGACAGCTGCAGCGCTGAGCTGTCTCAGGTCAGAAGCAGTTCATCATAGCAGGAGGCTAGCAGCACTAGCTTGGTCCGTCGGACTTTTTTTCTTCGTGTGGAGTGTTTGTCTAGCAACAAATATGGCTTGCTGTGCGATTAATTGGATTAACAGACCATCCAAGACTGTGATACTTCAGTATTTTACGGTAAGTGATAAAGTAGTTTTATATTAACTGCATACTCGTGTCGGTATCATAGACTGTAAATATTACGGTGTCTATTTTGCGGTCCTAGCTTGTTTAGCGTTAGCTTGGTGATATACATAGACTGTAAATATTAATGATATAGTGATATTGTTAAATGTACTGCATACTCATCGGGAGGTGTCGGTATCTATGTAGACTGGCCTCAGTGTAGCCCATTATTTACGGTCAATGGTTTAACTTTAGCCGATCAAGAGACACAGATGCTAATGAAACATAGATAGCTATCCAGGACTAATAAACTGGAGGGTTAAACTAAGTCTGAAATGTTAGAATTTGAATTGTTTAGATGTTGAAAAGAAAGAGTTTGTGTGATGTTATAAACTAAAGGCCCAACACGATGGTTCACCACAGACTGTAATGCTCACAGAGAGTTGGGACCGGTTATTATATTAGCTTGAATTTCCCTCGGGATCAATAAAGTATCTATCTATCTTTAAATCATTGAAGTATTTATTTCATGTTAAGATGAAGTACTATACCAAATAAATGCCTTCATGTTTCCTTACACTAAATCTGTGGCTGTATGTGGAATATCATTCTGCAAGTGAGTGAGAGCTGACAGTAGATTGATTACAATAAGGTTTCTCTTAGAATAGAAAGAATCATTTCCATGTTGATTACCTTCACACCTTTGTTGTCTGGGTAGTAAACGGTTGAATTTATAAATGCACTCTTACACACGGATGAAAACAGAAAATGCACACAAATGGATTTAATGGATAACTGCTATTTTCTGTCTTTTTTTGTCATCCTGGAGACCCTGCACTAAAAGTCTCTCCTGGATCCATGTCACATGCTCAAGCTTCTTCAGTCTTTTCATCAGTGGAAGTTCTGCTGAGAGAAGATGGCCAGCAGATGAGATGGCCGTACATCAAGGAGCTCCACAAGCTTCAGGAGAAGGAGGGTTTGCATCTTGACAACAATTGTGATGTAAGAAGCTGTTCAATAAAAATAAATCTCCATCAAACAACTTGCAATCATACCCTTTTCTTCACATGTTTAAACCCTTTGTCTAGTTTAGATGGGAGAAAGCTGATATGATGTGATATTGATCTGGGAAGACATTTTGAACTGTGTTTTTATTCACAAGTTATTGATAGTATTTACTCTGTATGTATCTTGATTTAAGAATGGGGCTGTGTCGAAGGGCATATTCTTGCAATGACTCTGTTCCATCCCATTTTCAGAAATGAACTGCGTTAGTATTTGGTCAAAAGTTGTGTCAAAGTAAAAACTTAGCTATTGAGTTGAGCATTAATGCACATTTTAGTCATTTCAAATCTAAAATGTATACTCAGAAGTAGAAACAAAGGAGCATTTAAATATTTATTTAATCTGAAAAAACACATTCAAAAAAGCCTGTTTTTACACCAGAAGTTAACATGTTTACGGCTCGGTACAAAAAAACATTTGATGAAGGATAATTGTTATTCACAATAAGGGACTCGATGTAACGGTTTGTCAGGAGGCTTAAAACCCGCCTCAGCTCCAGCTTTCAGCCTGTCGTTAGGTTGGCTGAAAGTTATGGTGAGAGCACTTCCAACATGGAGACCGCCATCGATGCAGGAACAAGTGGGTTACATCTCTCAGGCCATCCGGGGGAGACCTGCCTCGCAGTGAGTTGTTGAAGAAGGGAAGCAGGCCTTTCAACTGAAGTCCACCCCAACAGAACCAACAAATGCAGATGTTGAGGTCTAGGTTTCTTCTTCTGTCTCTGCAGCTCTCTGGGCACATGGACGGACATAGCTGTCACCAATAATCCACACTGTCTATAGAAGAAATACAAAAATGTTCAATGAATGCCTCAGATAAGGCAACATGTACAGTTCACTACACGTGACAGCTCAGGGTGTGTTTTGTTATTAGCCACATCTGCAGGGATAATATTGAACAAGGTAGGCACAACTCATAAAAATAGATGCCAGACTTGAGATACATTTCTAATACCTACAGTTTTTGGGGTGTGCAGCTGACCCTTCGTCATCACTGGCCACAGACTCCATGACTTCAGGGCTCTATAGAAAATAAATATCTTATGATAAATATAAAACATTTCTTTTTGAAGTGTCATGTTCACCCACATCGCTATCAGTAAATATAAGTCACAGACATTCCTCTTTTTGTCAGAGCAGTAACAACCATGAACTGTATGCATTGTAATATTGATTTCTTCTGGATGTCTCTCATTTATTTACAGTCTATGGTCTAACAGTAGTTTAACAACAACAACAAAGCTCTTTTATCGTTTTAAAACGGACTTCTTATCCTTTAATATGTAATTACACCCAAGCAATGATTTGTAACACAATAGGAGAATTTATTTGTAAAGATCAGCCTCAAAGTGGTTCTTAAATTGTATGTTAAAACGATGCTAATGTATTGCTCTGCTAACCCGGTCTACTAACTGCTGTGACAAATAACTAATGACCATAATTATATATTTAAAAAAGTGTAGTTTTAATACTTAAATGATATATTTGGGATAACGATAATTCGTTGTAACTGTGTTGTAGAAAAGTTAAATGTTAACTTACTGTTTATAGAGTTATCTCTGGACGAGTGGGAGCAGGAGAGCCGTGGGGGGTGATGTAAAGCAGACGTTAGCATTGTTGTGAAGTGGACTGCTAGCTAGCGTCGAGCTGGTCGAGCATAGGCGGACTTTAGTCCCGCCTTAACGCTGTCGTTAGGTTGATCCCGCTTTGATCCAAGTTAGGTTGAGACAACAAATCCAATATGGAAGCGCCCGTCGATTGGACTCTTTTTAAGCCTCCGTCACAGACGGGATACGTCACTCAGGGTTCGTCCAGTATTATTTACAGTCTATGGACCATACCCACTTGCATTGTGAGCTCTGACTGTATCGCATACACCGCCCTCCTTTTTGACCAATCACATCCTTATCTGCACCGAGAGGCTGGCATGAAGAGAAAGAAAGAAGAGGTCCCACTCTGACACTATTTACCGGTACCACAGAGAACCAGTGTTCGTTTCCTTTCCTGGGCCCTTTTCGACAGTCTTTATATTATTTATGTATAGTTTTTCTCAACAAATAAAAACGTTAATTAATTTTTTTAAATAACTTCTTTAAATTCTTAGAATTTTTAACATGAAGACATACTATAACCTTACGCCGATTTATTTCCCCCGTTGTACAATGTTATAACCAGTACTGCAAGGAATACAACTTATAATACTGATTCAAAAACACTCGTGTCGATTCTGCTAAGGCTTAAAATGTACCGAAAAAGCCAAATAAAACAAAAATGTAACCCAGATGTCGGGCTTGAGCTCACATAGCTATCAGTATATAAACCCATGTCTTTCTACCGAGTGGTGATGTTTTCGCCTTAGTAGACGATCTTCACACTTAGATTCATCTTGCCCTTCCTGTCAGCCATAACAACAGTGATGGCGGCGGTTGCACGGTTCTTCATCCGAGGTGCACACTCCAAACTTTCAATTTCTAATGTTGGCACCGGGGCTCCGAGCTCTTTTGGGGCCACATTGCTTAAGACTTCGCCGAACTGCAGCTCCCGTACAAAAACACAACGAAGACATGCGGCGCACTTTACCTTCCAAGCTGACCCCGTCCCGACACAATACGGTGAGTTTATTGCTAGCCGGCTAACGTTAGCGAACTTCACACGAAACACTTGAAAGTTAACACAGATTAGCTTTCAATGCGACGGATTTATACCATCATGAACGGGCCCAGTGAGGAGGCATGGGACCTTTTGAATGAGTGCTGTTAAATTCTGTTTTCCAATGTTTGTCATTCAAGACTCAGACTGTTTAGGGTGAACACTTTTCAAATGAATATATCAAGCTCCTGTGTAGACATTCATTTTAGCATACATGACGTGGTAATGAAACAGTTTACATTTGTTTTTTTGAGTAAACAATTAGACGATTAGAAGTTAGATGTCTCCCACCTCTCTGAAAGTCATCCCTATGTCTGTGCATTTGAGGATAAAGTTTCCACATCACACTTGTATAAAGTTACATAATGGAGCTAGTGCTGTGGGACTGAACGGGCCCTCTGGCCCTGTGCATGTCAAGGTGGTGGCACAGCCTTTTATGTGTGCTGCCTGCTACAGTGATGTCTTCATGAGACACAGAACTGTGAAATAGCTATGAACCTTGAAGTCTTTCAGACAGAACATGCAGTGAGAGCACATATAAATGTCATGTTAACAGACTGAAGCCTGTCATATAGGTCTAACCATTAGCTGGCGCTTTAAAATACATTTAATGTTTGTTTTTATATGTTCACAAGTGACCTCTAATCAAGTATAGTTTGAGGCCGTTTGGACTCTGTGTGTGTGAGCAACAAAAACTTATTGTTATAAAGCAAGACAACAAACTTTGACAAACTGTCACAGCCACATACTTTGAGACTTGTAGACGAGCTGAATGATTTACTGTCCTTCAATAAGACAAGACAGATATATTGTCCCTGTTGGGAAATGATCTTTGTTGCTTGTAGCAAAAAAAAAAAATCGACGTGAATTGGTTTCAGCCCCTAGGAGGAGTTAATCCCGGAAAATGCTAGGAAATCGGTTCAGTTTTAAATTGCCGCATTTACTGTTGGTTTTACAAAAATGCATCGACATGGTCACATCATTAGACAAAACCTATTCAGCTTCACAAAAATGATTACTCCCAATCTCTGGCCATTGAAATGAAATTGAGCGGCATATCCTTAACTTTGTAGGTAACATAGGCAATAATTTAGCAACACTACTTGATGTTGCCAGTAGGAGGCGCTGTGACTTAGATAAAAATGTTACAGCAGCCAGTGGTTCAGACACACACTCCAATCAAGTACACAGATAGATCACATAGATGATTTACAGCTGAGTCATAACAGTTTGAGTTGTTATGGCGAGACTTCACTGTCAAAATCGAGATTTGCTGTGACGCCACGACCCCGCCCGCCCTCGGATGAAATCTTACAGGTTCAGAGTGTTGGCATGCTCAAATGTTCAGACATGGAGTCAAACTAACCGTGGCAAATTTAGAGCAGTGTGGGCCTATCGCAAAGTTCTCTTTAATGGCGTGACATCTAAACTCGAGGAGTCGTCATAGCAATGCCCTTTGACGACGGCAAACTCTATTGATACTTTTATTCTTTGAGTTGTCTACAACAAGCTGACAACAGTTAGTGATGATCGGATGAAAACCAGAGGACGAGTTTGTTCAAATGATAAGGCCGTAAAACGCTAACATGAGGCATGTTCTGAAAAATGTAATTTTTAGTAAGTAGTTTTCCATAAGTATCTGTTAGAAAGATATACACATTAATTATAAAACAAGTCTGCCACATATTTCATCATGTCTTCATTCAGCGTTGTCTCACCTCTATTATCCCGGAGCGCAGAGGGAGAGACTGTAAACTAACTTAACCACTGATGTAGACTAACACAAAATCCCCAGTTTGTATTCATATCTTTCAATATTGTGCATTTATTACCAAGTGTGATTTTTAGTTTGAATAAAGATTTCTTGGCTGTAGGATGCACAGAGGCGCAGAAAGGGCTGTTACAGTTTGCCTTCTCGTTACTCAGAATATCTTCATCGCTCGCACTCGTGTCGTTTAAATAAAAATGAAGTCGGGCCATCTTCCATACAATCATGAGGCCTAAATATCTTCATAATTAGTCACACTGCTGACAGATAAATAAATAAAATGTGGCCAACAAGTAAAAGTTGTTAGTTGATCAAACTTCTGATAAATGTGCGTGAGTGCAGAAACAACGCAGCGTCATATTCTGATTTTTTTTCCGTTTGTGACGAAAGAGACTGCTGTAGCAAACAGAAAGTTTATTTTCTTCGTCCAACTTCTGGTTGTTGCCGTGATCCAGCGCTGGAAACCTTCGATCTGCCTGCTCTTTGTTTGCATTTTCATTCATGAGGTGCTTTGCATTGACCGGTTATGGTCATGGGGGCCGATCCATGTGCGGTGTGCGCACATGTCCAGGCGGATGGTGATTTATAAAGGGAACATTGCGTGCAGATGTGTGTACGAACGGTTTTATAAATCTGAATTATTTTTCAGCGCATGCCATGTCAGAGTTTTGGCCGCACGTACACTTTTAACATGGATTCTACACGCTGTTTAATAAATGCGACCCCAGGCCTTTTTGGAGAATTTCATGGAGCACTATTCAACCACTTCTTAAAATGAATCCACAAAACCACCTTAATATCACATTTTCGCCAGATTTGCTGCACAAATTGGTGAGTTTTCAGGCGTGTTCAGGTCCCCCAACAATGCGATCATTTAGGCGGAAAGAAGGAATAATTCCTTGCATTCCATTAAGGTCCTCGCTCAGAGGTCGATGCTCGGGCCTGAATAATGAAGTTCCAAACTAGTTGTGTTGTTACTGAAATCGTCTGGTATGTGTTGTTGTGTGATTTGAGTTTACAACTTTACCCTTAAGCAGATAAATGTGGAAACAGCCCTCCATGTTAAAACTCTGAAATTAAATGTGAATAATAATGTTCATAATTAAAAGTACCAACAACCAAAGCAAACACTCCTGAGTGCAGGAGGACTAGATCATTTCTAAACAGGATATCTGCTGCCCAACGGTGTCGCATTGGTTAACTCCAGCTCAAACCAAAATCTGTTTTAAAATGTTGAGACGGCCATTACTGATGACCTAAAATACCTTGTCTTCTAGTCATAGACTTCTATTGTCTCCCACTCTACCATTAGGCAGCATGTTTTCAATTACAACTACAATACTGTGCACCGCTGCATTGTACTTTATGCTGCTGGCTAAAAATGTGTTGCTCGTCTTTTTTTTTTCAAAACATTTCTCCTTATCATAAAACCTTTCAGGTCCTACCCAGAAGATGAATATGTTCCAGTCAGTAACAAGTGCCTTGGACAACACCCTTGCCAGTGATCCAACAGCAGGTAGGTAACAGGAAGTGGAAATTTAAAGCTGTTATCAGAACTCTGTGAACGGTTCACCTTTTTCAAAATCTTCAAAATCATCATACAAGTTTTTAAAAGAGTCCACTGGCTTTAAAAGTCAAGAAAAATGTTTGACTGAACAGAATGTTTCACGCTGCAAATATGTAGAGAATAGATGTCACAAAGAGGGGCTTGTAAGATTATAGTATGCCAGAGTTTGACTCAGCCACTTAGGAAGTCATGTTGTCATGTTATTAAAGGCTGAATGTGCGACATTTTACACATAAATATAGCAGAAATCCAGAATATCCTCTGAAAATATCTCTGTGAGTCATGACTGTCTACAATGAGTGTGACACCCGAGTCCTGCTGTCTGTGATGTTGTCTGAGCCGTATCAGCATCGTGTTTACATGGACAGGGCGGCCGGCCAGCTCGTCCCCTTGGGTATAAAAGCTGTTTAAGTGAGGGACTAGAAAAAAGAAGAATAACTTACTGTACTCACTGCTTATTTGAATGTCATGTAAGCGTTTTTAGATCATGGTCATTTCGTGGAAATTTACATGCAATGTGAAGCTACGAGCAAACTAAAGGGCGCTACCATTAGCCTGCTAGCACAACAATGCAGCTCGAGTTGTTTTGGTTTCATGCTGGATTAAAAAGTCGCATATTCTTCCTTTGAAGGCAAGGCTTAGGCCGCATACTATACTAGTAGTATGTACTGATTTGGCCAAAATGCAGTATGCGAACAACTGCGAGATCCAAAGTATGCCAAAAATACCCAGATATCATACCGAGTCGCACTGTTTCCCACAATGCAAAGCACCAGGGGCCTGTTTCTGAAAGACGGTTCAACAAACTCTCAGTCTAACTCTGAGCTCTGAGTTGATTTACCCACAGGTGGGAAACTCTGAGTTTTGGGTTCCAGATCAGCTGATTTGAGTTTGTTAAATCAACTCTGAGTAGGTTCAATCGGTGTTCAGCGCGTGCACCATGAGGATAAAAAGCCAACATTAATGGAGCCCCGATACTACGATTCACCATGGCAACAGGTGACAAAAAGAGATCCTCGTACTTTAACCATCTCGAAATATAACCTATCTTCATGCGGACATACGGCGAATATGAACAGGTTTTAATAAGGGGAAAAAAGTAACACTGCTGCAGCGCAAAGGAGAGAGAGAAATGATGTGGGGTACGACGGCTGCTCGCGTCAGCATGTAATGAAGTCTATTAATTTAATATTTAATCAGAATTATAATATCGCAGGTCCAAACTGGTTGAATGGTATTAAACCTAAAATGTATTTTCATTAAGATGCAATCCAGCAGAAGAAAAGCGACTTTTAAACAAAATGAAATATAAGAACAAACTAGGATCATGGTGGTATTTTAATCATATTTGACAAATTAAAAAAAGTAAACTTCATTCAGTGTCTATTTGAATGTGCATTAGGCCTATCGTTTTATTCCCAACATAATGCGGGTGTCACACACGACACATAGGCTAAATTTCCTCTCACCTTTATCCTGTTTAGTTTATTAATTAGCTCTAATTAAATTAACATCTCCCTACGTAAATGTAGACTCTTATTCCGTGCGGAGTAATGCAGCCCCTTCATCTCGAGGCTCCTCGACTAAAAGACATGCCATGTTCGACAAAATAGTTTGTTTTATACGCTAGAGTATAGCCTACCTCACATATAATATTAAAACAACCTGGATTTGTATTCAGACAAACGGTGAATCTTCGCTAGTTACGCGCGTGATACGGACTGAATAAAAGAATGAGGAAATTAAACGGCGTTTCTGGATCTGAAAGAGAGGGAGGAGACAGAGAGAAACTCTGGGTTCATTGAATAAAACCTGCTCCCGACCAGGTTAGGTTCACAGACTCAGTTACCATAGTAACTGACTCAGAGCTAAAGTTACCTCCCTCTCTGGAACAGGCCTGAGTTACCCCTCTTTTTCGGGTTTGAGTGACCTCCCCCTCTGAAACAGAAAACCCAGAGTTTCCCTCATTTCAGGGTTAACTGACTCAGTGTTTGCACAAAACCTGCTTTCTGAAACGGGCCCCAGGTCAGAGATGGGCCGTTGTTTACTTCCGCACTCCAGGACCAGAAACCAGTTTAACCGGGCCAAGCATACTGCAAAATAACCGACGACTGGCAGTCATACTACATACTACTGTTGAACGCAGTATGCAGCATATACTGCAGTATATACTGCATACTGATTTCTATAATAGTATATAGTACGCGGTTTCGAAAACAGCCTTACACTACAGGAGTTTAAAAAAAATCACACACGGTTAAACAAAATCAGGTTGAATCACGTAAGGGGAAAATAAGTAGATAATCTCCTATCTAAATCAAACATGCTCCCACTACAATATTTAATGCAAAGTGTGTCTGCCCAAAGAGTGATGGAGTTGGTCATTTCTCAAAAGATAGGTAAGCGGTTGGATCTGCTCCTCCTGGGATCTACATGTGGAAGTGCCCTTGGGGCAAGACACTGTGCCCCTAATTTCTCCCTGGGGCATTTACATGTCATCCTCTGCCATCAGTGTGTGGATGGGTGAATGTGACATGTAGTGTAAAGGCGCTTTGATTGGTTAAAAGACTATAAAAGCCCTTTTTAAATGTACAGTATATTTACCGTCACTGAGATTATCCTAACCTGATCTCCCTGGGAAACAGATGTACATTAAACAGAGGGAATTACCACCTGCTGTAAAGAGGTTTTTCAGTAAGAAAAGAACAAAGGCAAAAGCAAAACAAAAGCACAAGTCTGTTTTACAAAATGGAAGAGTTAAGAATGTACCTGTCAACAGTTCTATGCTAGCTTTCATTAGAGTTGGCTATAAAGTTTGCAGTAGCTTGGGAAACAATATCAGCAGCTTTATCTCCTCCTGTTTCCTTTTGACAGAAAAATACGCTCACTGTTTGAAAAGTAAACACATCCTAATAATATCAAACATGTTTGAAATGATCAGGACGGCCCAGATGAGTTTGTTTGAGAGGTTTATGATTGGATTTGTAGACCTCTCACATTACCAGTGGGCTCAACATTGGTGCCAACCAAAACCCTTAACCTGATTCCTTCTTTGGATTGGCGAGAGATGGTTGATTATTGATAAATCATTCCAAAACTCCAAACAAAAGTCTGTCTCAGAGAACTATATAAAGCGTAGAAATGTTACTACTAGTAACGTACATGATTTTTCTTCGTCAAAGACAATCATGCCTCTGTAGAAAAGGTTCAAGATGGGTACAGTCTTTTAACTTTCCTTGAAAAAGTAGAAAGTTAAATAAACGTGCCTTATTACCACTGACTATTCTGTGTCTTTATCTGCAGTGATCTTTGGGGAAGACGTCGCTTTTGGTGGAGTATTTCGATGCACAGTCGGCCTGAGAGACAAATATGGTAAGCCCCTCCCCCTTTGATTCTCTGTAATCAACAGCATCTCTTGCTGAACTTGCTATTTAAAAAAAGGGTGTCAGTATATTCCTCTTCTTATGAACTTGCATAATTCTGCCACTAGATGGCAGCAGAGGACTGTAAAGAATCCTTCCTTACGCCTCCCTCACATTGTCATATTTGTGTTCACTGTTCACCCAGAGGACCAGAAGGATCTGTTTGCACTTACAGAGTCGCCTTATAAACATGAGCTGATATAATCTGTCAGTGCCTATCTCTGTCAGTGTAGAGTCTGCTGTTTGATATGGTTATAATAAAGCCTCTTTCTGATGTGTGATTTTTTTGTGAATTAATCACTCTGATGTTGTTAAAATCACATCTCAGGGCCAGTAAAGAGATGCTTTTTCTTTGCATGTGCCCGTTAACATGCTTACAATGTGTTTTTGACTGGAAGTAAATTGGCTCTTTATTATTAGGACATAAACTTGCACTGCTCTGTTCTTAATGCATTTTATTGGTCCACCAGGAAGCATTAAATCAGATATTAGCTTTTAACAGATACTGATCCACAGCAGACATTTTATCTCTCCATGTAGCAGAGCACAACTCATTAAGCGTTCATAATGTGACAGTGTGCCAGTATACACAATACCAGCACCTCGACTCTGAAGCAGCTAAATGGAATTCAAACATCTTTCATTGTATAAGATATGACTGGAGCTTGTTTTTAGTGTTCTAATGTAACGTGCATGGCTGCACAATTCATTGAATTTGAATGGCGATCATGTTATTGGCCCTCCCGCAATCAAAGAATCAGCCCTAACCCAAACGCCTGCTCCAGTAGAAAAAAATATTTAAAAAAAGACAAGACCATATTAAAATCTATGTTTGGTTATATATCTTTGTTCTTTCTGTTTTATAATGACTTTAATCCGCTCCACTTGTTCCCTTCAGTTCTCTTCTCCACACACACACACCATCATGCATCATGCTGCACGTCACAAACAGCGGCGTGTCCAGCCCGCCTCTCCTCATCCCTTTACCTGTTTGGGTCGGCTCTTTTGACAAATTCATCAGCAGTACATTTTAAAAAGTCATCCAAATAATTCAACAGGGGCGCCGAGTGACAATCAAATATTTCCCCTTTTTTTAAACTTTTGTCATAGTTAGGTAACTGTCATGAGTCGGATGAAATGGGAGTTCATTTTTATCCTTCAAAATCAAAGCAAGTTTTTGAATCCAAACAGGAAATAAAGAAGCCTTAGCTTAAGACGGTACAAAAAGACAAAATAAAAGCACAGCAAAGAGCAGATTAGAGAGTAAAAGCTGCCATATTAAGTACTGTTTAATAAACGAAGATGAATACTGAACATTAGATCTCTTTCTTTGTCATTCATTCTTATATACTAACGTATGAATATTGTGTAACAGTGGGTGCATTAGGGCGCCACTGCTGCGTCTTGTTTGGTCACTTTTAGAAGCCAGTGTGGGCAAAAAATGTCAGAGCAGATTTTTTTTGTCCCAGTCCAGCCCTGGAAATAGGTGTGTAGCAGGATATATATGTTTCTTAATATAAACCATAAAAAAAAACTCACTAAAATTAATAAAGAATTGTGATTCGTAATCGTGATCTCAATATTGATAAAAAAAAAGGTCATTATCATTTGGCCAAAATCGTGCAGCCCTAGAAACGTGTCAAAAGGTTCCTCCATAAAAGAAAACTTCTGGGCTTTTTGCTTCTTCAGCAACTTGGTTTGAAGTTTGAACCCGCAGAGAACAATGCATCTGCTGTTGATGACTTTAGTCAATTCTTCTTGTTGTGGTATTAGTCAGTGAGGATTTGGCCTTTAGAAGAAGCTGGAAGGTCCAGTTTGATTCTGTAGTTGACAGCCAGACAATAAACATGAATCACAATGAGAGCAGATATAACTAAAAACATGGCAATAGCAGGGACTGTTTTTCATCTGAGATTGATGCTGCGTGGAAGATATGTTGGTGGGTTTTTTAAAAAAGAAGAAGAAAAAGAAGCCCAGAGTGTCTCCAGATAAATTCAGGTCGTGTCTCAATGCATTACAGAAACATGCAGGGACAGCAGTTATATGTTTTTCATTTTTATCATTGTATATAATAATAACATGTCAATCGTATACAGGTAGTGCTAGTATGTTTGGTTTTTAGTTCATTTGAGTTGATCTTGTACATTTTCAAGCAGGGAGTCTGAAATGTCGTCTACAGAAGCCAGCTTTATTTTTGTGTTTTCATTGACGTCAGAAGTGTTGACCTTTTGGAGAGGGATCATTATTTTCCATCTCATCCTTTTGTACAGTGATGATCGCTAAGCTGTTTGTAGCCCTCTCACTACTGAAAGGATGCTGCACACCTCTGCCACCCACTGCTATTACACAGAACAGAGGTTAATGCAGGGTAGACACACTATATGAATGGCTTTTTTACAAGGCGGATGCATTCACCTTGGTGACTCAGCCCTCCCGTCACTGGCTGCTGGCTACGTCTGAGGGCTGTTTCTCCGAAAACAAGAGCACACATTGAACCTGTGTGTGTGTGTGTGTGTGTGTGTGTGTGTGTGTGAAGCCTTTTACACTAAGAGCAGCATTTGTGTCAGACCAAAATGACGATAAAGTAACCCAAACTTCATGTCTTTGTTTGGATGGATTCTTGACTTGTGTGACCTACTGAGGAACAAAAAGTGTTTACAAAAATCAACTCAACCATGCATCTGATATTCACTTCATGTTCATGTGAAACTACTTGGTTGTTGTTTTCCTGTCACAACTTCACCAACTACTCATTGCTTTGAAAACACACTGACGTACGCCCTAAACTGTTATTTGTCACATATGTCACTTTCTCATGAAGCTGCGTGTTCGAAGTCTGCCTCACTCTTAGCAGTCAAGCACTACATTTTGATCACTTATTGTTCCTTTCCCGAAGGGGTTGTAGCGCTGGGGTGGCTTCTTGAACTTTGTGAGCATGCACATAAGGGCACATAAGGGCATACTTTCATTTCAGAGACACGCATTTCCCAGCATGACAGAAAAAGGTTGGATTGGCAAATACACAAAGATGAGAGCAAAAATAACACACTCTACCCAAATATAGACTCCCGCTTTTGCAGCTCTCTTTCAAATTACAGGGTGGAGAGTGGAAAAAGAAAAAAAAAATCTTCAGTTTTTAGTCTGTGGGGGTTGTGTAAAGCATCACTGGCTTGGTTAGCTACAGCTGAGGAGGAGTCATCAGCTTGTCACTTCATTTATTTCTGGCCTGCATGGCATTTTAAGAGAGAGGATTCTTTGCAGTCTCATCACTCAAGTGTAGTATTTGGGCTTTACTCTGTTATCAGAACACCCTGTTATTCAGATGACACCCTCTACAATTGTGGTCAGTGGTCTTAATTAAATAATCATATACACTGAGCTGTTCAGTGATCCAAGCAATGACAGTTGCTGCAACGCTGGAAACTGTAAAAGTCTTTGTCAACTTTTATTTCTGTGAAACTTGATAAAAAGTGAGCTGCATCCCCCAGTAGCTTCTTTTTGCACCCTCTAATGGTTCTTTCGTTTCTTAGCCTTTCCTCCTCTCTTCTGCTCTCTCTTCCCAGGCAAGGACAGAGTCTTCAACACTCCTCTGTGTGAGCAGGGGATTGTGGGATTTGGTATTGGTGTAGCTGTTGCTGGTGCCACAGCCATTGCTGAGATCCAGTTTGCTGACTACATCTATCCCGCATTTGACCAGGTAGGAAGGGCAGCAGCCAAGCTTTCACTACGCTGTGATGTAAAATGTAGCCACCATATTGACACAAACTAATCTAAGGGTTTTCAGTGTTTCCCCTACCATTATATTAGGGGGGCGGCCCTCCCCCCCAGAAGGTCAAGTTAAAGGGGCTATATGTAACATTCATAAATACCGCGTTTCTAGTGACACCAGAGGCCGCTAGGCTAACTGCACCGGCAACCTGTTGCTCGCTCTCGCTGGCGTGCTCGTACGTACACGAGCGAGCATCTTCATCAGCCGCGAAATTCACATGGTCTAGAGGAATTATCTTACCTTTTCAATAGAAGTGAAGCCATCTCTGGGTCAGTTTTTATCCCCAAAACTGATCAAAGCTCCCTCCATGAATGAAAAGCTCTCCCGTGTTCACTCTAGTTTTCGCCCGACGCTGGTCAGATTCTAGTTTGGCTCGACGGGCTTCTAGAGATAAAACCTTTTTGGTTTCTTGTGCTTACAGGCGAAGGAGTCTGTGTTGTGCTAGAGGCTGGTCGTTTATTTGTAATAACAGATTCCATCTTAGTTTCATTCTCCATCCTGTCAGGCACAACTGTTGCTCTCTGTAAGTAGAGCTGTGTGAGGAGGACGTCGAGAACGCGCATAGAACGTCACTTCCTGCTGCTTCGCGGAAAATCGAACCCGGGTTCGTCAAAAAATAAAAAGTTATACAGGCAACACAGATAGACAGTGAATGTCGATTTTTAACATCAGTTAACCGTTCTCTTACTAATGGGCGATAAAACACGATTGAATTATGTGAGAAAGTTACATATAGCCCCTTTAATAAATAAAATAAATAAATAAATTTCTGGGCTGCATCTGATTGGCCAATGATGTGAATTCATGGCCCATGTATCCAGTTTTCTGATGTAAATGTTTTTTTTTTTTTTTTTTTTTTTAACTTATGGGCATTTCAGAACGTCTATTGCAATGTATTTATTTCAAATCTTCATATCATGAAGACAATGAACATTCAATTGATCTGTAAAGTTGTTATGTCATCTGGCGGGAATGACGGGAAGAGCTGGGTATCGTCAGCAGTATGAGAAAACCATGAGAGAGGATGATTGCTCCAGGGGGAGTGTTGTATCTGGAGAAGAGAAGGGGGCCGAGCACTGACCCTTGGGGCTCCCTTGTGGATAAATTGTGCGCTTCGGACACTTCTCCCTTCCATGAACACTCTAAAAAGATATCCACGAGAGGTAGGACACGAACCAGCAGAGGGCAGATCCTGAGATGCCAAGTTCAGAGAGCGTGGATAGGAGGATTTGATGGATAATGCGTCAAAGGCAGCTGAGAATTGAGGACTGACCCGCAGCTCTAGCCAGGGGTAGTGATTCTGTTACTGACAGTAGGGCAGTCTCAGTAGAGTGGCCCTGCTTAAAGCCTGACTGATTTGGGTCAAACCGATCATTTCTGGACAGGAACTCAGAGACTTGATTAAAGACTGTGTGCTCAAGTATTTTTGACAGAAAGGGCAGAAGTGAAACCAGTCTGTGGTTTTCAACCTGGACTGGGTTTAGTGTTGGTGTGTTGAGCAGTGGGGTGACCCGAGCTTGCTTGAGGGCAATGAGGAACACACCAATTGATGAAGAGGAGTTGATGATATGAATAACTGCAGTCGAAGTGAGGAAATGGTCTGTAGGAGGGTTTCTTGGACCAAATATTCCCAAATCCAAAGAAATTCAGTTTACTTGTGTGTGGGGCAGAAAATAGTTTTAAGCATTAACACTCACATACTCTTATTAGGGAAGCCTGAATCAGCCAACTATTAGAGGCTAAATTCAGCAAAGAAACTAGTTGAATTTTCTTTCACATGGCTGATCAAATAATTGACTGGTCGCTGCAGCTTTAAGGTTAGGGTCTATACTCTTGGTCTAACTAAAACAGCCTCACAGAACCATACGTGTCGACGCTGTGGAGACCAAAAGTTCCTAAATATGAAAAATCAAAAGTCATTTACAGTTTCAGTGTTAATGTGTTTCAGGAGGAACCTTCCTTTAAGAGCTATATCATTTCCACTGGCCCTCTGTGGGTGTATGGTCAAAGAGACAATAGTTGAATTAAAGTTCATTGACGTAACTTTTCAAATCTGCTTTTTACATCAAAAATCCTTCCTTCAATGTCATAACCCCAGAACGCATAGACATCATAGTTATGAATGGAATTGGGTATCTTATTATAGCCAGTGATAGCTGTTTTTCTTTAAGCTCAAGGAGGAAAGTTCTTTTCAAAGGTGCTCATAAGGGCTTCACATTTTTCTCAGAACCATCAAATGCAAACCTTTTCTTCAGTATCACAAAAGATGCTGGATGAATCCTCTGACGGTCTCACTGACTCCATGGCAACATCGTGTACGTCCTCTTTGTATCAACAAAGCATGATCAAAACTGTATTGATACAAATCACATCTATTTGTCATAAATGAAAGGGAAAGAAGAAAACATGGAATTAGCCAATTAAAACCTTATTACATTCAATCCCTCTTACATTTCAACCGTCAGAGTGTTACTAATGGCTGTTTGAGTCTGTCTAGAATGTGAACAATGCAGAGAATGTGATTTATGTATTCTTTTAAAGGATAATTTAACACAATTTCTCAAACAATTTGATGTTTTACTTAACATATCAAAAGACACTTAAAAAAAAAAAAAGAATACAGGTAACAAAAAGTTTGGCACACTTATCTATTTTTTCATTGGAAAAGTGTGCTTCGTCCTCACCGTGTCCTAACAGCAAGCGAGCGTTATATTTATTGCGTCGCATCGTGCATGATCGCACGCTGCCTGTCCACACTGCATCCGTGAAATATATAATCCTTTGCTCTGTGAATTTCACTTTCCCCTTACAAACAATATGACATCTAGTGCTTTTGTATTGAAGGGGGACAGACTGAAGTGTGGTGCTTTGTATTTAAGAGCTGTTGACTCAAATCACAACACAGAGGCTTGTCAATTAACGGCTTGCGGTGAGCCGGAAAAGAGTTTTTCTCCGGTGTTGTTGACAGAAGTCAAAGCTCAACATCTCAATCAGCGATGTGGATATTATTAAGGCACCGATATCTTCCCTTTTTACAACAAGCTAACAAGCTCTGTTGAGTGAGTAAAGTGCTTTGCGCTGGGTTGTTTGCAGGCAGTTAGGACACTCCAATAGGAAGCAATAGAATCAGGCTGATTTTGTCGCTGACGCTGGCTCGCGTCACGTGCTGTTAGGGCAGGCTGTTATACGGTGCGATCAATAAACTAGTATGAAATGCTGAAACACGCACCGTCATTGCCACAAGTGCAGCCGCCACCATCACACACTGCACACGACCTGACGCAACTTGACGCAACAACATGCATCCCCATTCATTGTGTTATGTAAGCTGATTGCAAGTGGTGCTGGGATCCATAGGGAATAAACCCTTGTGGAGCGCTCTTTTGATTGAAAGAGTCCTGTATTAAAGTTAACGAGTGACCAGCGGAGGTGAGCAGCACCAGTTTGCTGAACACAATAGACTAGGGATGTAACGATTCACTCAACTCACGATACGATACGATTCACGATACGATTCTTTCACGATTTATTTTACAAAATGAGACTGAAGAAAAATGATGACTGAAAAAGATTCCTTTAATTTTTTCATGAAAACACCAATGCACCTCGTAATGTCTTTGGCTCTTACACTCGTTTGGGTGAGCGGGGCTACAAATCTGCTTGTTAGTATAGTTTGGCTTCACAGCTGCCATAATAACGCCTGCTTGTTACAACCAACCGCCTCTGCTCTACAGCTGCTGACACTCACCACATGCAGGGTCCCAAATTAACTTTTTGACTTTTTGAATGAAAGAATTCACTGGTCAAACATATTTTTTAACGGCAGAAATAACAAATTGTGTTTTTGTGTCACATACACATGATCAGGAAATTGAGAAATTAAAAAAATATATTTGCTGGCCTTTATTTTTTAAATAGGTATTCCCAGACCCCCCCTGCTCCCCTCTGAACCCCCCCTGCATTACAACATTAAAGACTAAAAACTAAAATCCATCAGAGAATAATACATTATTATTCCACAAAACAAGTTTTCTCTTGATTTAGCTTTGACAATATTAGACACTTAATATAATCAGCCTGTTCATTATTAGACGTGTGTGTATCTCTGACTGCTCCTGCTGCGCGTGCATTTAGCGCGCACTATATCTGCAGTGTTTGTAACGCAGCGCTGTTTCACAGAGCCTGAGTGGAGACGTTCACAGACTGAGACTACAGCAGGCTGTGAGATGACGTTGCTATCATTATGTTAGCTGCAGACGAGTGAACGGAGAAAAGTCGAACCGGGCGTTTGACCGGATCACATGTTCCCGACTCGGTCCGTACAGATCACGGATCAACTGTAGTCTACGTGCTGATGCACTTTAAGTTAAAAGGGGCGCGCGCGTGTGTGTGTATGTGTGTGCGTTTGCGCTGAAATTGGTGTGTCTCAGGGTGCTCCGCGATGCTCTCAGTCATGAAAGCAGAGAGAGGAGCAGGGAAAGCCAGCTGCAGCTACATAAAACGTGCTTAATACTCATAGCATAGTTTTTATGACTTTTTGGTAAAATATTTACCCGCCCTGTGGCAGATAACCCTCTGAAATGTACTCAACAAGCGGAAAATCTACCCGCATTTGGCGCTTGGCGGGTGTGGATTTCGGACCCTGTTACTGCGATTCATTTTTCAGAGAATCGATGTGAACCTTGACAGCTTTGAATCGATTTTTAACTGCCTCACGATTAATCTTTACATCCCTACAATAGACAGTTGAAACAATTTTTCCTTTCAGGGAAACCCCCTGAAAACAGACTGTGTCTTACCGGTGCGACTTATATCCTGGATTTCACGGTACTTAACTGGCAGTGTTGTGCTCACAGTTGTTATGGCGCTTTTAAAGAAAGAAAATCATTATCTGCAGATCAGACCAAGTAAAGATAGGAAATCAGAATCGACCAAATCAATTGCTATTGGGGCATCTCTAGCATATTTATATGAGAGTTTTGCACCCATGTGACTCTCCACACGGTACATCTCTGACAAACTGCATTGGTTATACAGTTTTATGAGGGTTGAAGTGATGAGACATAAGATTCACTACCCACAGGAACACTCCAGAAAAAAGGAAGGAAAATCAGTTATTTTCTTTTGCTAGCCTGGCAGCAACACATGTGAGTGATGTTATTTATTTGTCTGACTTGTCTTCTGGCTTATTTGTACAGTGCATTCCTTGTTTAATGCAGGTGTTTAACAAACAGACCTCCAATTGTCCATTTAGTCATATTCTACTAACTAGCTTGGTAAACAAAACAAGCCCCTTTTCCATGACTTCTTTCTAAAGTCAAGAAGTGGAACAGGCTGAGAAGTGGACAGTGCTGCTGTGTTAGCATGCATACATGTTAACATTAGTGTCAGTTTGTGTACTTTAGCCCTCCCTATGATGAATGGGAGTCCCCTCTTTGTCAAGGTAATGTCAAACAGAATATGTGACAATGGAAACGGATTCTTAGAAGCTCCTGCAGTGGCGCTAAAAAAAACAGTTTATTCAATGTGTTTTGAGCCTTGAGCCGGCTCATCTCTCTCCGTCTGTGCTCTCACTTAAAAGTCTGCAGTCCAAACTGACCTTAGAGAGACGTTAAAGCTGAATTAACGGCCCACCTGAGTTTCAGGGAGGAAAACTTGGGACACCTTTCTGGAGGAAGCCCACTATGAGAAAACTGTAGAAGAAGTTAAAGAAACCAAACACTTGTGGTGAATGTGCTCGTTAAAAATAAAGTAGTGTTTTTAAAAGCATCAAGAGGAAAAGCAGAAAGAGAGTGGTGTCTCTCATGAAGCCTAAAGTCTGCTGGTGTGGTCTTAATTCAGGAAACAAAAGAAAGTACTCTGTTTTCAAGGATTCTTTTTGGCTGTATTTAAATCTGGTTCTATTAAACCAGCACACACATTAAGACCGTGAAATGTTTTCATCAAACAGCTGTTATGGTCTTCTTACAACTGTCATCAAAATGAATAATAACTTCTTGTTGTGCTAATCTTTAAATGTGTCTTTCGTGTCTCTTTCCAGATAGTCAATGAAGCAGCAAAGTACCGCTACCGCTCTGGCAACCTGTTCGACTGCGGCAACCTCACCATTCGAGCTCCGTGGGGGTGTGTCGGCCACGGATCACTTTACCACTCTCAAAGCCCTGAGGCCTTCTTCGCCCACTGCCCTGGCATCAAGGTCAGCTGTGGGGTTTATTACACGACTTATGAAGGGCTGTTTCCACTGAATTGACAGGATTTATTCAATCACAGCGGGGGCTGCCGCTTTGAAAGTATGATTGATTATATTTGTTATAAGGCTGCAGGTAGATTATTAAATCTCTTTTATTATTTCCTATAAAAGAATTCAGAAAACAACGCTTCTAGTTTATAATTTCAGAATGGACGCAGCTGATTTAATACCACCCCTATTTGAAGCAACTTAAATACAACCTGCACCGACCATTATTAGTTTAGATTTGTTTTGATATGACTGTACCTGAGACCATGCACAGCATCAACCTCCAAACTACATTAATATACCGCTGAATGAATATGTTTTTCTCTGGCTCTATTTGAAGGTTTGTCTTGAATAAAATGAACGTTTATTGTTTTATTTTTCCAGATCAAATATGATCATAATGTCACCCAACAGCCATGTGAAAGAGTGATGGAGAGCATGACGAGATACATGAACGTTTAAATAAAAAAAAAATAGTTACTACACTGACAATATTTGATTTGGATGTCGAGAAAATTCTGTACGATAGTAAAAATGTTCATTAGACTCAAACACAAACATTGAACCAGAGAAGAACAGGGGTCTCCTAATTCTTCCAGAGCTGTTCGCTGAGAGGAAGTGCTTTGTACCAGATTCAACTACTGGACAGTTTACATTTTTGTGTGCATGCGCAGTCCCCAAACACACACAAAAAGGGGCAGTAATCCAGAGGAAACCCATACGTATGAATATTAACAAACGAGGACTAAAGGTGAGATGTTTGAAAGATGACGAGAAAGGTGGTTTGAGGGAAACGACTGTGTATTCTTGCGTAACATCGAGACTTAAATGAACTGAAATGTAAAGAAGTGCTGCTCTGGCTGTGTCGCTGCATTGAGCATGATTTAACAAAGACTAGCTTACAGACACCTGACTATAAGAGACTGTTTCATTCTGCGTCAGTGCAGTGACAACTGTTGAGTCGTATAAATTGAGTAGTATATAAAAGTCATGCTTAACGATAAACACACAAGCTTCAGGCTTGTAAAAATGCAACGGAGAGCTTGCTACTTGTAGTCCTTATGTGTGAAAAGGGCATGAAAGGTAAAATGATTCTTTTAGACCACTGACATGGATTTAACAGCTTGTGCTCAACATAAACAAGACTATGTTAAAATGTCAAGTCTTAACCTCCCTCTACTGAGCATACATATAATCATCATCAGTGTTTCTCACACCCCACAGACTGGGAATGACGGTGATGTGGGGCTACAGCTACAGCTCATCCACGGTCGCTTAGAGCAAAAAACATGTTGTCTCCTTGCAAAGGTCAGGCTGATAAATGTTAATGTTTGTGTAAACTATCAGCTTTCACTGTACAGAGCGTACAGTCTGAGGGTCAGTACAGACTCACAGCCGGAGTGGCTGGATTCAGGTTTGCCCCAGTGTTATCATGATACCCTAGTCCTGACCTGAATAGCACAAAGAGATGACCGATGAAGCTGACAAAATAGAAATGCCATATAAAACTTGAAATTGTGGAATTGTCAATGCATTGCAGTCAAGAAGTTCAAATGCAGATTTCTCTGAACTTTTTTAGGTCTGAAGTAAGGATGCAAATTTCAGTCATTTTCCTTAACCGATAGTTGAACACCTTAACGATCACTTATGGATTCATAATTAATGAGCTACAAAATGCACATATTTTTCTCAGTTTATGTTTTATTGAAACCATTATAGCAGCACAGTAGTTACTTGAAAGAGTTTGAACTAATAAAAGAACGAGGCTCTCGTTCTTTTAAACGTACGACTGTCCTTATTTAACGGCGCTGCTAGCAAAACAATGCCAATCGGGCGCTACTGCCGCTTCTAGACTAACAAGGCTGACCGAATGAAACTCCTTTTATACATCAACATAAAGTTCTGTATAAAAGTGAAATAAAACCATATGAGCCGCTTCACAGTACACTTACTCCTTCTGCTTTGTAGGCAAATTAACACATTGACAAGTTCAGGAGTGAGTTGTGAGCGCATAAAATACTCTACTCACCATAATATATGTACGGTCTAGTGTTTGTTTTTTAGAAAGATGAGCACATCTAAGTGATCAGGGCTGAGTCATGTGCACAGTCTATTCACAATAAATCCAGCTGCAGAAAACACTCTGCTGACCGCTTCATTTTCACCTCACTTTTCACCGTACGGCTTCTTTCTTTAGTAATAATAAAAGCCGTTTTGTGAATGCAAAGGTGAAGGACGCCCCCTTTGGTACAAAATGGTATTACATGTGACTGCTGGTAAAATTGTAAACGTCTTGTCGGTTAATACATTTTTAACTGGTTAAACTCTTAACGGCGATTAATTGATTAATGATTAATCATTAACATCCCTAGTCTGAAGACAATACAAGTCTGTTGTTTAGTCTTTGCAAACAGTCAGTACATTTACATGATGTTAAAAAAGTCAGTTTAATGTGTAAGTAGGACTAAAACTGGACTTTTAAAATACATTTAAACAGGTTAGTCCAACTGAAATCTAGGTTTTCTGCGCATGCTCCACAGTTTTGGCGGCGGTCTTTGACCCAGAAGTCAAACAGCAAAAATGTTTAGAAGAAAGCTGGGAAGAAAACAAGACGAAGGTATCCACATGGCGTGTGCTAGAAAATAAACCCTGCGGTTAAACAGACATGGGGACAAAGTTTATGTTGTGTCAGATGAAGGAGTTAATCATATGGAAGTCCATGGATGGAAGGAAAAAGCGGAATAGTGTTTTGACAAATTGGTATATGACGTAATAGGTCAACTGGAAGAAGGTCCAATAGTAACAGGCTAAAAGGGAGCATATTGCCACCTACCATAGCAGAGTCAGACATACTTCCATCAATGTCCATTCTCCCCTGGTGCTTGTATGCTGGAACAAGGGCAGGAGTCCTATCAAATGGCCTAATCGATCTATACCTGTAGTTGTAGTTTGACTTAACTACATGTAAACATACTGAGTATTGGTGAACTGGGATCCAGTTCAAGGCATGCTGGTCAGTGAAACACAAGGATGAAACATGATATGTTGAGAAATTTGTAATTAAACATTATTCCAGTCCTTTAAGTAATAATGGAAGTCAGGTTGTTTAAACATGATCATGACCCGGGTCTCATAAGGTGTGTCATGTTTTCCTCAGGTTGTGATACCTCGTAGTCCAGTACAGGCTAAGGGGCTGCTCCTCTCCTGCATCGCAGACCAGAACCCCTGCATATTCTTCGAACCCAAGATCCTGTACAGAGCAGCAGGTAAGCTGGATTGTAAATAAATCTGAAGTCTACTAGTGACTGATCACTAGTTGGTATGGGTGACGATTCGTTCGTTAGAGCCTCAGTGTGCTGCCAGTCTCACAGTTTAACACAAGGATCATTTCATTCCAGCTATATGGGGGGTGTTTAATGTCTATTTACATAGTTTTCCCTGTTTTCTCCAAAGATTTCACGACTCAAAGCCTATCTTGGTGTAAAAATCAAGTTATTAAAACGTTTAATGCACTTATGAAAACAACTCGTACTTTAAATCAGTCTCCTTAATGCGTGCATGAAAAAATCACCCCAAGTACTGATAGTAGAGATTTTCATTGGCTACAAGAGATGTAAGTCATCTGCACAGTCCAGTGCAATTGGCCGTCAGAACAGGGGGAGGCACCTCCTTTCAACAAAGGTGTTTGGCTGTTGGCTGTTATGAAGTGTCGTTAAAATGTCATCAGAATAGCTGAGTTAATTTAACAGTTCTGTGGATCATTATGGATGTAATGTGTTTGGATTAAGTGTTTCATTTATCTTGGGGGACCCTTTTTGGTGGGTCATTATGATGAGGAGATTTCAGTAAATCTTCAAATGGTAAGTTATAAAACGTTGTTTGTTTGTTGGTGGTCTGACCCGCACACTCAGTCGTCAGTGTGTTTGCCTGTTCTATTAGACGTTTAATATTGTTAGAATGTCACATTAATGCAGACTTAATGAGTGCGAAGAAGGATAGGTCCAGTCCTATCATAGAATACATTGTTATTCCAAGCCTAGAAGACAAACAGTTTAATGATGTGGTTAAACTGAAATGAGAATATGGTTCAATGAGCACAAAAAAACAGTCGACTAGAGGCAAAAACTGACGATTCAGGTTTGACTGAAAATCAGTAGACGGAGACAGGCCTACTAATTAGTTAGTCCCCCTCTGATGTTCCATCTCCTCCAACAGCATGCCTTGCTGGCTCTTATTCTGTTCGCCTGCCTTCTTTATTAGAAGCAAATGTTCTTCCTTTGGAGAAGTCATGCAAAACAAACAAACAATGTACCTCACTTCAAACAATATGAGATCAGCAGGACCCCAAGTGTGAAGCAGAAACGGGCTGTGAAGTGTTGACAGTGCTGATCTGAGTCGTCTCTCCTTCCCCTCACTGTGCAGAGGCAGCATCAGTGTGTGGGGAAGCTTGATTACACTCCAGGCTGGCATGGCTTTGTGCAGCCTGCTTTGCCAAGGTGTCAAACCTTGTCGAAATAAACGTTCGAACATATGTTGGTGGCTATTGCAAAACAGTTCTGCCTTAGCTACATGAAAATAATATCCATGATTAAAACGGAGTTTGAAGTTTGAATATGATGTTTAGGCTCATTAAAGTAATGCAGGACAGACCGTTAACAGATTTGGTACTGCCCGGCTTAAAGCCATGCCTCGGATTGTCACAAGGTTTGTTAGTTTCCATCTTTGATAAGAGCCAGATGAGATTGTGAAATATTAGCGCTAAGAATGTTTCCATTATGGCTCCACATTAGTGATCATTGTCCAATACGTCTCTCATGTTGCAGTTCCGTCTGATATTAAAACCAGTCGTTGGCATAAAGGAAGGTCCTCCATTCCTCATATCTCATGAAGTGTTTTTTTAAAGGTAACAAAAATAAGAACTTGAAGGTACAGTCAAAGTGGATTTCATTCACTATGAATAAAATATTACAAGCTTACCAGCCAGAGAAGTTCTTGATGATGTCAACATATTTGTGTTATAGTTGTTGGTAAGTAGGTGAAAACTTCATCCTACTCCATTTCAAACATGTATTTTGATGGTGGTCAATATCTTTGATATTCACTTTTCATGTTTTCTTTTCATGTCATAATTACCGCATTTAAATGAATGAATCACTTCGTTAGCTCATGAGCTGGCTTTCTAACAGGATAACACATTCATATAGTGAAGATGTGTTGTACCTGTTTAATAACTGTCTGCAATCCATTTCTCCTCTGAGTACGACGTTATAGACCTACAGAGGTGGTTCAATCAAATTTAACCACACGACATAGCTAATACACTACAATAGCTTTCAATGCTCACCATGGTTTAACTGAATACAAGAAGTTGCACAGATTTACTCCTGCTTTTTAAGTGCTGGTGTGACTAAAGCCTGGCTCACACTGCAGGATAATCGGGCCGATATGAGGTCCGATTCCTCCTTCCCGACAATCGCAGGGTCGCTCCCGACTCAAGGCTGCTCGGAACCAATTATCTGGCCAGATTATCTTGTAGTGTGGGTGGCACAAAGTTCCAATCTTAACGTCCCCAATCTGCTCGCCAATCGTCGGAGACGCCCCGATTTATTTCATTTTATTTAGAATGTAAAATCTTGACGATTACGACGATTCAGTGTGAGCACATAAATCTTAATGTCTGGTCGTGCGTCGTAAACGATTCAGTCGTACAGTGTGAGCTGACATGCCACGTCGACTTTTATACAATCGGGGAAAAATCGTACAGTGTGAGCCCGGCTTAATCCGGTAGACTTTTAGGGCTTTCACACTAGCAGAAATCTCCAGAAAAACTCAGTATATATCCTGGAGGAGCTGTATGTGTGAACGCAAAAAGCCAAATTTTTCGCTCAGAGTTTCTCCTGCCAGACCCCTAGTATTTTTTACGCAGCAAGTCTGAGTCGGCTGATGTGAGAACACAGCAGGATATTCTCCGGATAATTCAGCTCGAGCCAATAGGAGGGGGAGTGACATTTATAATGTTACTGCTGCACGGTGCATAGTGTCTGCACGCGACCACTACGATCTCCGCGCACAAGGGTTGCAAATTCTTTTGACTTACTCGACGATTGGTAAAATTAACGATCAATCACTCGATTAATCGTGGTTTAAAAACATGAACGTTTTGCTTAAACAAACAAACAATCAAAGCTTTATTTGCTCAGCAACATAATTTCTAAAAGAATTGCGTAATGAAACATTGATATGTCTGCCCTCTACATATTTAAAATGTTAAGGCAGACTTTATAACGTTAATTGAATAGCGCACGCGCTCAAAAAAAAATCCTCGCTATGCAACCACATTATAACTGTAGCTGTCTTTTTTCCCACAGCAACACATTCTCTGACAACATTGCATGCGTGAAACATTACGTTTTGGCCTATGATGACATATCAAATCAAATATAAAATAAACTGAATACCAAATTACACTTTCTGAGCTCGCGGCGACGTCCGGCTATGTTAAATAAACACAGTTTTTCCCACACATAGACGATACCTGGGCCGCCTAAGTGGCCTATATTTCCGACCTGTTATTGTTTAATTTTTCATGTATTAATAATATTCCTGCACAAGAGAGCGAGAGAGAGAGAGCGGGGGAGAGAGTACAAACGCACGCGAGGACCTCACGGCTCTGCAGTACCACTGAGTTCCGTTCTTCGGGCCGCTCTGACCGCAATCAGTATGAAACCACTTGAGGGTCGCAGGGACTGTGTGCGCCGTCCGCACCGTGCCCACCGCAAGAAGCATGAATCAGGTTTAAAAAAAAAAATCCCCCTCGCTGCTGATGCACGGCTGCAGCTCCCGGCACGGTGTGTCTCTGTCGTGCTCAGCACTGTTAGCCTGTGGGTTCGGGATGGCCACCTGCACCGCTTCTCCCAACTCAACCAGCTTTGATTGTGCGTTTGTTAAAAAACTCAGATGTTTGTGTAGAGGGTCCAGCATCATTGCAACACATTGCACTGATAAAAGGATGTTGAAATAAGACACATTCTTGATATTTTGAATCAGTAAATCGAGTAAATTTTTCTAGGTCGAGCAAATTCTTAACGACCAATTAATCGATTGTCGATTAATTGTTATCATCCCTACTGCGCACGTAATTAAAAGGCTGCATTACGTTTTCTGTTCGCCAGTATGTTGTTCTCCGCTTTTTTGTTGATGTTGTCATTCCGTTGGACTACACCTAGCATTGATATAAAGGCAAATATTCTCATTATAGCGTCGTGTAGCGGACTCTGTAGCTTCGTCCGCTACTTCCGCATTGTTTTTTTACGTCACGTCTTACCTCAGGAGACCCCCTGCACCCTCTCCTTTCTAACAGGGATAGTCTCCAGCTGTGAAGAGCATATGTGAACAGCCAGGTCGGGAGATTCTCCGGAGCAGTCCTCCCAAAATTATCTAGATATTATCCGGAGTGCATATGTGAAAACAGCTTTTTTTTACAGCTGTGTATACCTTGCTGCAACAGGGTCATTGGACAAGAACTTAAGTCTATAACCTAACAGGGTATGCAAGGGATAAAAACAACCTTTTCACTGGCTTTCACAGACCTGTTTTAAGACTGTCATGGCTGGATGGCTTACCTGCCTGTCTACCGGCACACAAAGTCTGCCTGTTCACTCCTTGTGCATTCTCCCACAAGTCAAAGCTAGTCTTAGAGAGGAGCAGAGAGAGGTAGTTGAGCTTCTCTCCCGGACACTCTCTTGTTGACTCGTCCTGCACTGAGTGTGCCGTTGCAGCTTAATTTGTTGTGGAAAACAGGCTTGTATACTTTCTTTGTACTACATCTTTAATAACCCTGCAGCCAGCTTTAGTCTTTGTCAAAGCATTCTTGTGTTTAGTGGTTGTGAATCTACTGTGATCACTGTAATTGTGACAATGTGTGTTGGAAAATGTATAGCACGATGTCAGAGCAAATGGTTGGCTATGCTGATGTCCTACAAAAATGATGCCTTTGATTGATGTGCTTCAACAGGATGGCTAAGAGCAGGCATCTTAGTTCTTGGCAGGGTTTTTGTTTGCATTGTTGCTAAGTTGATATGGATCTTTGTTTATGAACATCTTTGGGAGTTATGAGATAAGTGCATCATGTGCTGTATGTCAGAGGTCTTCCTTGCTATGTGATTTGAAGTTTCCCAAATGGACTGATGTTGCCAAATGTAATATGCCCCGTTTCGACCGGAGGAACTATCCCCCAGAACTCTGGTCTTTTTGAGGAACTACGTGTGTTTCCACCAGATCTACCAGGGTAGAAATGTAGTTCTGGGGTGGAAGTTTACCCCTAAAAAAGACCCTGCTAGGGGTTATGTACTTTCTGAAGGTCCAGGGACTTTTGACAATAGTGCATGCAGCCCCTGCAGAGCTGAATGGCTCTGATTGGTCAGTCACAGCAGGGTGTTAGATCACCATCTGTGTTTAAAAGACTGCAGCTGAGAGCCCATTGCTTTTACCCTACCTTTATTTTAATCAAAGTTTGACTGTTACAATTATAAAAAGGTACCAACACATTATTATAGAGTAGACTAAGTATGACTTTAAGAACAAATTAACTAAACTAACAATAAATGGAAAAGCAAACAAAAGAAGAGTCAGAGGTTTCATCTGGATTTAAAACCTTTATAGTTTTTATTGAAGTGTATTTTTAGTTATTCACTCATTCATGGGGATAAAACAACTTGGTTTGACTTCTACAGAAATAATCTAACTTTATGTTTGTATAAAATAATGAGGGACTTTTTCCTTCTTTTTTCTCCATTAAAAAACATCTTTAAATAAAATATATCCTAACTTTGGTGACTGAAAATCTTTTTCAGAAACACAATTTCAAAATGATCCCTACACAGATCTTGTGTATTCACAATAAAAAAATCAGTCGTCTAAAGTTTAAATGTCATAATCACAAAAAAATACTTTACCCCGATATTGACTTGAAGAAATTAATTGCAGGGGTTAAAATCATTTCTCTTCCTAAAAGGTGTGTTTTGGTGAAATGAGGGGAGTGAGGCTTCTTTCCTTTAATGACACTAAACACAGCACTCATCTTCTTTCCATTGTTAATCAATGAAGTCATTTGCAAAGCAATACATCCTGATTTGCATAAACTTCCCAGAACTTCAGGCAGCGGTGGAAACGCAGACATTGGCCACAGGAACCTTTTAGTTCCTTGAAGAGAAGCTCCTGAACCTGGGGGCCTTTGGTCGAAACGGGGCTTTAATGACCTTTTCTAAAGCCTGTGATAAGTTACGAGTCGGTCAATCGAGTCAGTATATATGCTGAGACATGTTTGTAAGAGGAGACGCTTCTGAATAGGTGATTTTGTCGAGCTCAGATGAACATGTACCATTCACCCCTTGATGTCAATGGGTTATTTACCTGGTTAAATAAAGGTTAAATGCTTCTGATGATGAGGTTGGTGTTAGTACTGTTTCAGGAGTTATCTGTAGTTATTTATCCTGTAGCAGTGGTGCTTAAACAGTTTTCCTTAACGTGACCTAGGGCCGGACGATATGGACCAAAACTCATATCTCCATATTGTTTAGCTGAATGGCGATACTCGATAAATCGATATGTCTTTTTATCTCCAGTCAGATGCACAAGGTCAACATGTACATGAAAAATAAACTACCTGTAAAAAAGCAGTATTATAAAATAAAAATGTACAATAAAATACAAAAAGGTCCTTTTCTGCATAACAAAATAAACACAGCTGTGTGTTTGTGTTTCCGTTTGCTCAGAGAGAGAGAGAGAGAGAGAGAGGAGGAGCAGGGTGAAGAGGGACAGTGATACTTTGTCTTTGCGAGGTTGATTTGTTGTTCGTTTGGTGCCTGTTTTGACGTTATGTTGATAAAGTGATGGGAAATACGATCAGGAAGTCTGTATGTTGTGTTTTATTTTGAAGCATTGACCAGAGAGAGAGCGATCAGCTCCGGAGTGAGCGGTGCACACTGAAGGCGGCACACATGTATCCTGTGGAAACTGACGGTTATAATGAAATCTTGGTATAAATGAGGACATTTTACTAGGACTGGGTTTAAAAAAATCTGATTTAAATCAATTCTCATATGAATGATCTGACATCAATTCATACAATCTGAAGATCGATCTTTTAATAGGATATATTCCCTTTTCCCCCATCCTTTCAAATCAGTTTGTCCCCTTCTGGTGTGTGCTGTTCACTACAACCCCTCTCCTCAATACATTATATTTGCTTCTGTTTCACAGAAAAAGTAGCGTTTGTATTTTCAACAGTATTAAAAGTGATACCGTCGGGATTTCTAAATACCCTGGTATACCGTAATACCGTGATAACAGCCTCTGTATGTCGCAGAAACACGCTGAGTTTATCATTGGAAAGCCACCGACCTGACAAAGCGAGTGGGTTAAACAGTAAGCTGCTACATCGTACGATTCTATTTTTATAAATGATCATGTAAAGCCAACATTCCTTTTGTTGTTTATGACAGAGTCAACCTCAAAGGGTTAATATACTAGAGTGGCCATCCCAAAACTGTATGCAGAGGTGAAACACAGCATTGCAAGAGAGAGTGAGAGGGAGAGAGAGTCACCCTAACCTGTGACAGCTGGACATCCAGAGCAACAGGTTCATACCTGACTGTTCTCATTATATCGACAATCAGCTAGATTCATTGCCTTGTGGCTTAGCGGTTTTCCGAGTGACTTCATGTAACTGCTTTGGGATACATTTTTGTATGTAAAGATGAACAATTTTATAATAACCTAAACCTTTAAAATATCTTTTCCCTGAGAGTCCTAATCATATTTAAACAGAACTGGTATTATAACTTAAATATCCCTAAATGAATCGATACCGAATTGGGCATTGAATGGAATTGGGACCTTCTGAATCAGAATCGAATTGATTCAGACCTTCAGTGGTGATACCCAGCCCTACATTTTACTGCTTTGTTTTGCTTTTATTCTTGTTTCTATCTGCAGGATTTCAGTAGTAATACTGCTATGTCTTCATTCTACATCAACATTATGATTGTATTTTTTTTTTGCCAAAGGTGACAGACAGTAACAGCAGCTGACGACTGAATAATAACGATTATGGAATATACAATTATTGAACTAAAGTTTTTTTTATTAAAGTAATAAACTGAAATCCATTTAGGCGTAATTACTGTAATGGCTGATGTTGTTTTAACCAATATGCAGTCCCTGCAGTCCTCCACAACACCCCTAGGGGAACTTGTACAGCTATTTGAGAACAGCTATCCTCGGGTCACAGAGCCAACCAGCTCTGGTGCCAGGTCCACATGCGTCTAATGATCTCTGCCTGGATCATGAAGTCATGTCTTTAATTGCAGCGGCCTGTCTTTTGATAGAAACCACACATATGTCTCACTGAGTCTGTACTGTTTTGCGGGACCTGAGATTCCACTTATTAAACCATAACCTCGTTTTCATAATTCAATTTTAACATTCTGTAAAATGCTATTATTCCACTCAAGCGGCCTATTTTCTGTCTGGTCTGAAAGTTGCATACGATTCAGCCGTCGTGTTGTTTTAACTAAGTGAGAGATCAGAATGGGTACTTTGTCTTTCCTTATTGGCTTGAAAGGATTGTGGGAATCATTCAAGGTTTCCATAAAGGTCTCAAACCCAGCGTCTCCCCAGAGGATAATTACTGCCTAATTGTAATTTTTGACTTTTTTCTTTGCCATGTGGGAATGCAGTCAGCAGTTTGGCTAGCCCTGAGTTCCCCTCTCATGTAAACCATCCTGTGATCTGTGTGTATTACATCCAAAGCCATGATGGTGAATAAGATTCAAAGAGAGTAAGAATAATACATTCGATGATTACATGTCTTATCCTGGCAGTAGACATATTGCTAATAAGCAGCATGTTTCAAAGTGATGGCAGTTGTAGTTTATGATAAGCTTTTGCGTTGTAATGGTTTCCATGACTGTTCTTCAGTTTTCCAAGACATTATTAACTATTATTCAAACCATATACTTAAAAGCACTTTGCTTTGGACTTTGTTTCAAAGAAACGCTGGCTGCTAGGCTCTTCTTTTTGGACACATGTCCTGTTTATGTGGCCCCTTCCTGATTCATATCCCATCCCACCAATGTGTTGTTGTCAAGTTAAATCAGGGCTCTGGGCTTGTAGCTGGCAGAGGATATCATTAGGTCATACATTAGGTTGTGCTGATAATACTCTGGTCTTTGAAAGACGAGGTTCTGGAAAGAACAAGAAGTATTCGAAATGGGCCAGATAAATAAAGTTTGTATTCTTTGACTTTCAGTCATTTCAGCTGCTTGTCATCTAGTCTTTCATTTCGAGCTGTGGTCAGTATTTTACATGAAACCTCAGGGTGCATAGTTAAATGATTGAGTGCGTTCAGAACAGACCCTCGTTTACTTTGTGTGAGCTTGCATGTAATGTGTTTGCATGCAAAGCACTGAAGGGGTTGTTAATCATGTGTTGTTAATATTTTCGTGTTTCCTCAGTGGAGCAGGTTCCTGTGGAGGCCTACACCGTCCCTCTCTCGCAGGCCGAGGTCCTACAGGAAGGAAGTGATGTCACACTGGTTGCCTGGGGGACACAGGTAGGTGATCCCGTGAATCATTAACCGGCTCTTAGTGGGCGACCTGAGCAGTTTTAAGTCCTCATCTATGTTTGGATCATTTTCCATGGCCACAGGGGAAAAAAAAGCAGCCCAGTGTCCTCTCCACTAAATGATGTTTAAAGCCACAGACGCAAGCAGAGGATTAGCTTTAAATCTGACACAAGCCCCCTTTGGTCCCAGCAGGGTCGCTCAGCCGGCAGCCTGTGGCTCTATCTGCTCAGACATCTCCACAACATCCAGGCTGCTCTTGGCTCTCCATGCATTAACACTAAATATCTGCTGCACACTTTCCATTGTTGCCTCTCTATTCATCCGTGAGATTTTATTTTCTGCAGCTCAGTATCAAAGTGCCTGTAACTCACCAGGAGTCATCCCCAGCTTTGATTGTACACAGCCACTTTAACAGGCTTATCTAGGCCATAATGTACCTGCAGCATGGGAGGGGGTCTGAGGGCATTGATAGAAAAACTCCTCCATTAAGGCCAGTATTATTGTTGAAGGGTGGACAGAGACAGAGATTTGTGGAAAATGCGTCTCTCCTTTTTTCAAAATGCAAGGTGTATTTCCCACCTCATTTCTGCCCAGCTCTGCTCTATGCAATCTCGAACAGATTGGCTACCATCTGACGATTGATCCTCTGGGGGCAACATCCCATAATTTGGGGCTTTGGCTATCGGCTATCTGTCCACAAAACTCAAAGTTTATAGTCAGATAATCAAACTAAGAGGTGTGTTGGAGTTGAAAGACATTATCTAAAACTGGCTTTTTATCTGCCCTCTCACAGATTAATGCATGTAGATTAGACAAAAAGCTACAAAAAGAAAAGAAGTTGTCTTCAGACAGTTGTACTGCAAACAAACAAAGCTTAAAATGTGATTGGTAAAATCTACAGGTACTGCATAGCATTCATTTCAAGAGATAAGAGTAAAAGATGCGAGTAAAGAAAAATAAATAATGCCCAGTCGTCTCTTCCTAATCATCCATTCAGAAGTTAACAACAAGACCTAAGGGTACCTCTTATGTTCCCTTCCTCAAAAGAAACCCCACAACTATTTAAATAAAAAAAAAAAGGAACATCAATCTATCGTAGATGCTGGTGGGCTAAGGCCTCTAACATCCCAACCTCCATTCTGACTTCTTGTTGTGATGATTCAGATTCAGGGATGGATGATACGCAACACATCTGAAATGTATTGAACTCTTTGGCCAGAACTAGACAGCGTTTTTTTTTCTCCTGAAAATGATTGCCAATAACCGAGTGTCTGCGAGTGATAGGATAACTCGTGTTTTTTATTGTTGTGTAAGTTTACCAGAATGGAAATACATTTGATGCACAACATAAAGTATGTTGGAAAGAATGAATGTTATAACAGGTCTTGCATTCCAGAAATCTTAACGTTTCACTAGCTCATGATTTAAAGGCATTTTTCATTGATAAAGATATCTATCTGTCTCTTTAGGTCCATGTGATGAGGGAGGTGGCCAATATGGCTCAAGAGAAACTGGGAGTGTCCTGCGAGCTCATCGACCTGCAGACCATCCTACCCTGGGATGTCGAAACCATTTGTAAGGTAACAGAGACACACGTGAACAAGCCAAACACAACAGTTGGAGCACAAACTGCATCCAAAGTAATGAAAACTCTCGCACTCATACACGTGGTATTTCTTTCTGATGCATGTTAAGTCCTGATGAATACGTTTTTTACTGTCTTCTTTTATCTTTGTTGACAGAATGAATGGTCATTTTTGCATTTCCAAATAAAAAATCTTCCCGTAGATAATTTAGCATTGTTGATTTTACCATAGAAGAACTACATTCCTCTGTAATCACGCCTAATCCTTCTGTGATTGTGTTTATTGTGGTTCAGAGAAATTGTGCCTCTCTGCACTGTGGTTTTCTTTGGTGCTGGATAAACACAATTCCTTCCACAACTGGTAAGGCTTGATAAATAGTTTGTTTTGCCTCAGCCTCATGTAGGCTACAGTGCTCTCCAAAACAAAATGTGTGTTTGGAACAGCTCTGAGAAAGGAAACCCTTTGCAGTGTGTACTCCATATTTATTTGTTTTGAAATGGGAGAAGCATCACGCAAGGAACGGTTTGGGAAGTAGTGCAGTGAAAGTCTGTCCTGGTTACCACAGGCGAGTATCAGTAGATTGAATGATGTATGTGCATGCTCCATGTTTTTCAACTGCCCTTGCAAGAAAACGAGTTCTGTCTTCTTGTCCCAACTTTGTCTTTTTTTTGCAGAATTGCAAAAAGAACTGATTTTTAATTTGACACATTTATTGTCCTTTTTTTTTAATGCTTCTCTGGTAAGACATTTAACTATGTCAGCAAGCACCACACATCTCCTGCTGCCAAGCAAATCTTTGAACCAACAGTTAAGTCATGGGACAAAACTGTGGTATGAGGGTAGTAATTTAATAGGAAGTCAATTGGAACTGATGGCATAGACTGAAGTATTGTGCAACCGCTGAAGGACTCACTACTCCAATTGAGCTGAGTCAGTAACTGTTCGATCAAAGAGGGGACTTCTCACGTGACTCGTTTCTTTGCCAAATAATTGCCCCATCAAAACGACTACTGTGAAACGTTTGCACTTCCTGGTGGGCCTAATGCCAAAACTCAGAGACCTGCCACCTCAAGCTTTGTTATCAACATCTCTCCTTGTGCTTTCTTGAATTTCTGTGCATTTATAAAGAACGATCAACCAACATCCCCACAACGCCCATACATAAATACACACACATCCTGTTCCTTGCATGTTTCACATTCAGCAGTAAAGTCACTGTGGCATTAAACTGATACACTGGTATCCCTACAGTATTCATTTTCTGACATTGACACCCTTTATTCTGATGTGTTCTGCTAACAGAGCAAAGACATCCCTGTTTAATAAAGCTATTAATAAATCTCATTCAAGGCATGGAATGAATTCTGAGCCATGCCAGGCTAATCATCCAGACTAATGAAACACACATGAAGGACATTTTATTGTATCTTTTAATTCATCCGATTCGTACAGGCAAATAACCAGATGTGCATCAGTCAGAATCAAAGGTTATTCCGGTTTTAGCATTATTTAGGTGGAAGCTTCAGATAAGCTCTCTGAGTTTTCTGCCTCTTCCTGCACTGAGTGTTGTTTATTTTGTTATTTGTTTAATATGTTTTTTTCCCTGATAAATAAATAAATACAAACATGTCAACAGTGCAAATTAAAGCTGTTAAATCAGTGCTGGTTTGAAATGTACACAGCTCTGCTAACACTCAGCATAGTTATCAGCATGCATGAATTAAAAAAACTGAGGATACCAGAAAATAACATAATAGCCAGAGCCGAGTTTTAAATGTTGTCATTCAATAAGATCTTACGTTAGCCCTTATGTGGTTGTGACTCAAAAACCTCAACATAGCTGACGTGTTGTCTCTTCATAGAGAAACAATAAAGAGTTGGTAAAGCCTTTTTTTTTTAAGTATCTTATCTTCTTATGAATACATTCTCTGGACCAGTTCTATTCTTAGCCTAAGAGAGGGAGTAGCCCAGACCCTATGTCAGCTTCTTAACTCAAAAGATTGTACACCTGCTATGCAGCTTTTATGTCACGCACACACCTCCAGTAAAGCCGGCCTTTTGTACCGCTTATTAACTGGCCATCAGATGCGGTGAGTGTGCAGACGGAGAGATAGGCTCCAGACACACATCCGGCTGCTGGCAGCCAATTAAAATGTCTTGTGAGTCACATTTACCCTGCATATCTTTCATACGAGGTTGGGCACACTTGTGTGTATATGTGTGTGTGTGTTATGTGACTAGCACATTTATATGCAGCCTGCATGTTGTTTTGGAATGAGGATGTATATCATATATGAGGAATGATGTGCATTTAAGCAGGAGCGATCATTAAGGCAGTGTCCTGGAAGAGCATGCCATCTTCTGTTTCCTGAGGGATCCGTTCTGGCAGCCACCAGCTATACTTGGATCTAAATTTATTCAACAGTGCCTTTGACAAAGGAAATCATGGGTGGAAATTGCTGTGAATATAGAGAATATGTGTATTTTGTTTTATCCTGCTGTCTAGAGCGGTCCAGTAAATGCAACAGTTGATCTTTAAGGGATAAACAAAATGGCTGGTTTACCTCTGCCAGACCAACGACTCGGATGATATGCTGTGGGAAGTTGTGCAATGGTCAGAGCACATGCGGAGATATAGTTGTGTAACATGCTCATTTAGGGAGCACAAGCTGCAAAAGAGCTTTTTTGATTCGTCATGAAGTGGTCTGCTTCACCCCCTGTTGTTTGGGCTTCTGAACACATATAAAAGCCATCAGTTAGCCATCCATCCTGTCCAGTCCTTCATGAATCTAAATTTGTTTTCGTTGGCTGTGACATTGCCGTTCGACAGTAAAAAAAAAAAAAAATCTAAGCTCCCATTATTCTGTAAGTCCATAACTGCTGATTCAGCCCTCGTTCTCAAGTTTTCTAGATTTTGCATCTGGCCGGGGACAAATCGGAGTGGCTCACCAAAGCCTGTCCTTGAAACAGTAATTGTTTCTCAAACCACTTCTCACAGCATCGCACGTGGTGCCTGTGTGGTGCTGTTGGGCAGCAGTTCTCGCACCAGAGATACCTTGAGGACCTCTGTAGGATCTCTTCGGTTCTCCAAAACAAACCTGCTTGCATCAATCAGCTGATTTTAAAAGGTGCTATTTCAGAACTTAGCAAAGCCCCACAAAACGGCTCCAGAGTCGATGTGCTTGTTACAAACCAAAGTAAACAATGTTGTGAAAAATGATGCATTCCCATTTTGTATTTTACTCAAGGTTTATCGAACATTATCCACGTTATCCACTAAGGATGTTTACTTCTATTCTAAGAATGAATGAGATTCTCTGGAGAGAATAACTACTTCAAACTGCCTGTTGGGCTAATCGACTGAACATTTTGAATTCAAATAGGTTCTTACGGTTCCAATATTTTATAAAGAACACAACTTTGAATTTCTGATGAAAAGTGTTTCATTATTAATGAATACATTTTGCCGACTTTAATTAATAATGCAATATAAAAGCATTTCTCTATTACTGTGCACCAACCTTACATTCGAGAGTGAATAGTCCTATTCAGACTGCCGTTTTAAGCTGGGATATTTACGCCCCTGTGACGTTTCGCCTTCAATATAAATGTCTCTGAGGCGTAATCCGGGGACGCAGGGGACCCCCCCTTGGTACCGTCTTCAGAGGCAGTAAAATAGGTGTTACAGAGGCGAGGCGGTACGTGATCATGAAGTGTGTGCATGAAGTTCTTGAGCACGGATCGGAGCACTCACACTGGTCATATAAACTGGACTTTATGGGTGAAGCGTGCAAAGTATGGATTGCCTAGTGTGATCGGCCCAGACTATGTGTCCATGTGAAGCTCCTGCCGTGCCGTGCTTCCGCATCGCTGAAAACGCAATGTGAACTCATAGACTGGGACACTAATCACGCCGTCACACAATCATTATGAATTTACGAAACCGTGATGACGACTGAGCTTAGTTACGGCACTTTTGTGAAAAGAGCTAATGACTTGTGTTTCTTCATTGTCTCTGATTGATGTGTTAAAAGATGAACTTTTACATCACTCATAATCTACAAAAAGGTAACTGCACGATATGTAGCCAAGAAGCTGTCACTGTAAAGAGTGGTCATTTGTGCAGCCTCTGTTGTGTTCAATTTTAGCTACTTACTGAGCCCAAAGCTTTGTCATTTTCTCATCTTGTTTCAATATTACTTCACTTGTATAATATTTTTGGATTTGTCCCTTAGATTTTTTTTCATTTCAAGCACAGGGAGAAAGTTTGGGCATGTCTTTATTGCAGGTCTGTGCTAGCCTGTGAGGCCCATCTGCTCCAATAAAAGTCATAATTCATCAAAAATCTGTCTTTGGAGTATGAAACACTCGACCCCTGTGGGCTTAAAGAAACTTTGTCTGCTTCTTAGTGAAGATCAGCTGTGGCCAGCTCGAATTCTTGTGTGCCTAGCAGCATGAAGAAAGTAAGGGAGACAAGTTTTGTTGACTTTAGTGACGTACCTAGAGCTTTTGTGAAGAATGGTCTTGAATGTGAATTGATGTGTTAAAATTGCTGTGTAGTTATATCTAAATACTTGTAACATCAGCAGGCCAAATGAACAATGACCAATACAGATCAAGTCTGTTTACAACACCAGCCGCTTTGCCATGTGACTTAAAGCTATTGTTAAACACCTGTCAGAATGATTACATATCAAACCAGTTTTTTCTATCTCATCAGAAAAGCTGTATAAAATCACGCCAAACATATGCTGTCTAGTAGGGATGTAAAGATTAATCGTGAGGCAGTTAAAAATCGATTCAAAGGTGTCGAGGTTCGAATCGGTACTCAGAAAAATGAATCGCAGTAATATCGTGAGCATCAGCAGCTGTAGAGCAGAGGAGGTTGGTTGTAATAAGCAGGTGTTATCTTTGCAGCGGAAGCATTTTTGCTTCCGTGTGAAAGAGGTGAGAAGATAACAGACCAGACAAAAACTGTGCAAATATTGCAGCAAGACAGAAAACTACACAAATAGCACGACCAACATGATGCAGCATTTAATCAACACCACAATGAGAAGCTCCAATCACCTCCCGATTCTCTCAAAATAAATCGTGAGAGAATCGTATCGTGAACCCAGTATCGTGAATCGTATCGTATCGTGAGTTGAGTGAATCGTTACATCCCTACTGTCTAGGGATGGGCATGTATAGTACAGTAAATGCTTTACAGTAAATGTTTGAGTACTTGCATTACCGTATGAATAAGTTCTCGGGTACCAGTTGATTTTCAAAAAACGTTGAGAACATACATCCCGGTGGTCACTCATCAGTGCTGTGTGTCTGTACGTCAGCGGTCTTCAATGCGAGCTGTAAATGAAATGCCAAGAGTTGTTACCATACGACTGTGTGGAGAAAGATGTCCATGAGTCTATAAGTAGGGCTGGGAATCTTTGGGTGTCTCACGATTAGATTAGATTTTGTTTCTTGGGGTCACGATTCGATTCAGGATCTATTTTCAATTCATGATTCAAAGTCTATTTTTGAATTAGCACATATATGACATAGTAATGTCCCTAGAAAGCTTTACTGCCGTAAAGCAGTTGTTTTTGCTGTAATCTAGCTCGCTGCTAAGTATATTCAGTTAGGCAATCCCTTAAAGCTCAGTCACACATGCAACGATAGCTAAGTTGAACTGTTGTGACTTATAACAACGTGTGCATGGGTGAGCAAGTAATGAAACGTTACTCGGCTGTTAACTTCAAGAATGAGTATTAGAATACTTGTACCTATCCCTAATGCTGATTATTACATTTTTTTAAATAAGGATGTTGTGATTTGGCAAACCAACAAACTTAAAGCTGTTTTCCCTGGACATGAGGTGTCCTGTAGGTCCCTGCTGTGCCTGCTAACAGTTTATCTCTAGCACATTGTCTTCTCTTAACATTGTCTCTGGTCCCGCTGATGCCTGGATCTCAGCCTGTGTAGTGATGCAACCAATTTGGCTGAACCTGTTCAACTCTCCAAAAAACACATGCAGGATGAGTCATTTAAGGACATGCAATGCTCAAGTGCACCAGTAACTTCCAGCACAAAAATACATTTGTCAAGTTGGAAACACTTAAGGAAGAATGTGCCGCAACATCTATTCTGTTTCTTGGAAGTGATGCAGGAGGCAATGTCTGAATTGTCTGACTGCTCCTGCATCTGTTGACTTGCGGTACAGATGAAAAATCCTTATCAAGCCCCCCTCCCAACACATACACGCACACACATTCACTCTCTCCCTCTTAATGGTTTTAAGCTGTAATGTGTCCACAGCCAGGTAAATACAGTGCAGTGAAGCAGGCGACAGTCAGGCAGGACACAGGACGCTCAGACATGTTTGTCTGACTTCCACTGAGGTGGAAGAAGACTTGAAAGCAAATGGACTCCATTTGAGTCACTGGTGTTTTCTGCTCAATGTCAAGTTCAACACGTAGTTCTGGTCTTGACAGCTGCAGTGGTTATAGTTTTAAATGCCACCTACCATAATCATACAGAGTGAATGATCCGTCATTTGAAGTAGCCATGCAGGGACTTCAGCAGAACAGTTCACAAAGAGTGATGGAAAAAAAATACAACCAGACAATATATTGAATATAATCATTAAAGGGATGATCCTTAAAATACATTTAATTTACTGTTTTTGTGCAGAACTGAATTTGTCTGACTTGGATGGAACCAGTCTCTTGATTATGATTAAAAAACAGACACGTAAGCAGTTTCTTTCCTTTTAAATAATTAGACCTTAGCCCCAACTTTAGTAGTGGTGACTGAAGAAGAAGTCTGGCTGTTGATTTCAGTGGGAAAAAACAAACAACGGATATGTCTGCACTGACTTTTAAGGCCTAGCTTCAGTCCTCTCAACCTCCTCTGAACATGTTTTGGAAAATTTGATCTAATTTATAAGGTTTGACTGTTGGAATTATTGTGGTTAAATAGGCTTTCAATTTGATGATCATTTTTTTCCTTAAGGCAAGAATCTGCCAGGGCTTTTTACGTTCCCCCTGTTTTGACAGGATTGAACTGCTGCATCTGGCAGGAGGGCTTTTTGTAACGTTGTAACAAACACTAAGAGTTTGACTCAGAGCTAAGTTACAGAGTAAATGAGGATGATGATGTCAGCTTATGACTATACCAACGCTTGAAACATTTAGCCTTGTCAGATGGTCAATGGAAAAAATCAACAGACTTTTCAAACGTTTCAATTATGCAGAAGCCAGAGAAAAGTGACAAATTAACATTTTCCAAGGACTGGATGCTTTTATCATCCCACCAATTAAAAACTCTGCTTTGACATCTTCCACTCAGAGCAGCCTCATTATCCTTGTGTTCATGTCGAGTTTTGAAAATGTTTGAGGCATGTCCAATGAAGCCAGGTTTTTGAACGGCTGCATGGAAATGTGTTGAAACATGTCTGCTGGCAGATGCTTCTGCAGAGCATGCTTGCTTGCTCCTATCTCGCCTGTTGCATATGGCAGCGTGTGGACCTCGCGGCATCACTACTTATCCTAGTTCCAGCTGCAGCTCTGCGCTTCCATGAAAGCCAACAAGGAAACATACAGTAGAAATGATGCCCTATTCCCTTTGTTTCATTTCCCAAAAAGAAAGAAGAGCCTTGGAGTTGTCACTGCCATCATGATGTACACTAGAACAACAACTCATAGCTACCAACAGCTGGCCTCCAGATGATGACCTGCTTCCTTCTGCTGTGATATTAGCCCTTAACAGATTGCAATCTCGCAACAGGAGGGCCCTATGAAATCAGTTTAAAGGTTCTCCAGAATCCGTTAAAAGTTCTCCCCAAATTCTGTTTTTTCCATTTCCATTTTTCTTGATAGTGCGTTTTATGATGTGTTCCATTGAATAAGATGATGGGTAAAAGTCACAGATCTTTTTATCAGATCAGAAGTTATAAAAATATATATTTGCTAACCTTTAATTTTTTTAGTTAGTTAGTAGCACCCAGGCCACCCCTGCTACCCTCTGGAACCGCCCATTCATTACAACATTGGGGCGGCAGTAGCTCAGTCCGTAGGGACTGGGAACCAGAGGATCGCCGGTTCAAGTCTTGGTGCGCACCAAAATACAGAAGTTGTTCTGGTAGCTGGAGAGGTGCCAGGGCACTTCCCGAGTACTGTCGAGGTGCCCTTGAGCAAGGCACTGAACCCCAAAAAAGTGCTCTGGTGCGCTCCCTGCGTAGCAGCCCCACTCTGACATCTCTCCACTAATGCATGTCCACAGGTCCTGTTTGTGCATGTGTGTGATTCGGGCCTATGAGTGTGAGAAGTGTGTAGAGTGAGAGTGTAAACCCGAATTTCCCTCAGGGATCAATAAAGTATTTCAAAATCAAAATCAAAAAAAAAAATTACACACTACGAGAAAAAACTAATCTGTGAATAAAAATACGTTCACAGACTACAGCAGGCTGTGGGATAACGTTACTACCGTTAAGTTACTGATTGTTGATAAATGCAGACATGGAGAAAAGTTGAACCGACCCTTTGACTGGATCACTTGCGTCCCTGACCAAAAAGACTCAGTCGCGTGACGGCTGTCGTTTGTGTGTGTGTGTGTGTGTGTGTGCAAAGCAGTGGATATTAGTGTGTGTCAGCAAGCCCCTGCGAAGCTCCGACATGCAGACAGCAGAGGAGCAGGAGAAAGAAGTTGCAGCTACACCAAACGCACTTAAAACTCAGCATACATTATTTTTAAAACACTTAGATTGGTAGGAAAAAACACAGATTTTTGTATAAACCACACTCACATTTGGAAAAATTCAAAGTTTTTTTGCATTTTACACTTGATTTCATTTTAATTATGCAATTCTGGATTCTGTCCATGTTTTGTTGGCCCTACAGCAGCACCGAAATGAAGCTCCTTTGTCCTAAAAAAAAAAATGCAAGTACATTTTCGGGGCCATTTTTGTCTTCATTAGATAGGACGGCTAAAGAGAGAGAGGAGATGTTGGGAGCAGAGAGTGGGGTGTAGTGGAAAGGTGAGCATCTGTGGAAAGGTGTGAGCATCCGTCTCAGACGCGCCTCATCTTCACCCCTGACTTAACTTTGCTCTGTCACGATGTGGTTCACTGGAAATTGACCATTGTTGCCCAATTTTCCATTCTACCATGTATTTTATGTATGCAGTAATGATACACTTCTTTTTGTAAAACATACATATAGTATTGTTCCTGTGTTAAGCAAAGGGATCACAATGTGATTTCACTTGTGTTACTGCAGATGTAAAAGAGTGTATAAGACGGGCATTTAGTCCACGGACCTGCTACTGTGCTCATTTAGGATCTCATGGCATCCATTTGCATTTTGCAATGGTGCTAGTGCATCCAATTCTAGTTCTCAAAGCGAGCTGTAAATGTATCAAATGTTTTAAAAATCAACACATGAAAGATACTTGGGAAAGCATTATTTCTTTAATACACACCTCATCTTTCTGCATCAGACATGGATTAATTCAATTTAAAATAGTCCATAGATTGCATTACTCTAATGACAGGTTAGCTAAAATATATCCTAATGTGGCCCCAATTTGTCCCAGGTGTCATCATTCTCCTGTTTCCTTGGGGCACATGTTCTGGGCATGCCCATCATTGTACAGTTTCTGGATATCTGTTTTCCAATCACTCTCTGCGATATCTGGTAGGACGATACCCCCCAACCCAATAACAGCTATTTTTGGAGCAGTTGGTGATGAATCGATGTTTTCACGCCGCCACAAAAATGCTATTGCTTATGCGTCATTACATGCCCGCCGTTTAATACTACTCAATTGGAAAGGAAGGATTCCCCCCACTTATATTCATTGGATCAGAGAAATTATGTTGGGATTAGATCTGGAGAAACTAAGATATGACGTACGTGGATTGGGGGATAAGTATGACAATACTTGGTCACTTTTTATCACACATGTGAGAGGCCTATCTTTAACCTGAGATGATATATCGGCTCTGTGACAGAGGAGCTGGGTGACTTCGATTATGGTTGTCAGAGCTGTTACCTACCCTTTTTCCTGAGGGGTTTGGAATACTGTTACCGCGAGTAGCATAATCTAAACATGCCAGTTTGAGTTATTTTTGTGTTTGTATGTCCAATGCTTTGTTTGTTTGTTTGTTTTATTTTTGTGTGGAATTTATATATTTATTTTTTTTCCTTGGTGTTGTATTATTGTTATGTCTATCTTATTCCTTTCTGTCTCTCTGGCATCAACTTGTATATTGCTATCTCAAGAGGATCAACATCTAGATGCATATTGCTCTATATATGTGTGCTTACTTGCACGTTAATACACCCTCTATTTGTTGTTGTTATTGCCTTGTTGTCCACGGGTTTTTGTATGTATGTGGGGACGCCACCTGGTGGGGGGTGGGATTAGGGTTAACAATTTCTTGATGTGAATGTTCATCTGACTTTGATAGAACAATATGTAAAATTGAAAATAAAGTTGTTAAAAAAAAAAAAATCAACACATGAGAGTTCCCCATAAAGAGCAGTAATTACCAGACGACGTTGGTAATGTTGGATATTCATCATCCTCCGTTTTGATGGAACGAGGGTTCCCAGCATGAACATACCAGATACTGGGCGTTGAGAAAAGCAGATGTAAGACCTCTGATGAATTGGCTGTACATTTAGTCTCCTTTGTTTTGTCAAATGGAAGGACGTTCCAAAATGGATTGAAACAAGAGAGTCATGAGTCTACATATTTACTAGATTAGACTCTTTTTTTTTTCTTGCTTAAAACCTCTTAAGTCAAAAGAATTAAAGGAGCACGTTTTGGCCTCTGCCTTGGTGAGACCTGAGCAGATCTGACACCCACCAGGGTAGTGTTGAGCAAACTCAGCCTTTATCTGAATCTGTGGTCTGGAGCCAGGCCATGGATGGCTCAGGCAGCCTGCTAGCGATTAGCACGCAGACGGACCACGCTCATGCTTGGGTTTCCCTTTTGGTTGAGGGGTCCTTGCACGGATCTGCTAACTTTCCCACCACATCAATCCTTGTATCTTTTGCCGACTGTCTGTCACACATACACATACTGGAAACAATCAAAGAAGAACAAAATGGCACAGGAAGAAAGTGGTCAGACGTTTGGACCCCAATCCCCACATTCTTATTATTGTAGCCCCTGTCTATAATTACCATGTTAACACTGGGCTCTTCGGACCAGATAGAGGGAAAACATGTGGGGCAAGAGAGAGACGAATCAAGATTGGGAGTCCATTATGGGGGGATCACAGTGAAGGGGGGGCCAATAGGGTTCTCTTTGTTGGTGTGTGTACTAAGTCATGTCATGCTGGGCTAACTCAGTGGAAAATTACTCATGGTTGTTTTTTGTCAATTGATCCAGCTTCTCTCTCTCTCTCTCTCGCTCTCGCTCTCGCTCTTGCTCTCTCTCTCTCTCTCTCTCTCTCTCTCTCCTGGTATTGTTGGTGAAAAATATGGTGTAATGCAAAACTGTTCAAATGTAATCCTTGGAAGGATTCGCCAGCCTTCAAGTTATTAAAATAGATTAAATGTGCAAGTCACACAATCACTTTTTGATTGCACCCGTTTGTCGTTTTCAAGAAGTTGTTAGTGTACGGTAGTCTCTCCAAGTTGGTGTCTTTCCACCCCACCCCCCTCCCCCCCGACTGTCTGCTACTGACTTCTTTTCCGTTCTTCTTCCTGGCAGCAATTCCACAGCTAGGCACTGGAGATTTCTCAAATTCTTCCCAGTGTCACTCACTGAGGAACTGTAGCCAGACCCTTTGTTACTACATTGAAAAATCATACAAGCCCCCAGCTCTGATAGATGTTGAGAAATAGGTTGCATTTCTTTGGTATCTTATAAAGAATAGCTTTTTAGCCTCATTTTAATACCATACAATAACCACGATAATAATGACGGCAATAAGACTTTGTGTTTGTTACGTAACAAATCGTAAAAGCAAAAGGCCCTTTAGATTGGATCGGTTCAAGCTTATCTGGGCCAGGTCGTCAGTTTTCCACTGGAGAGAGGACAGTTTGGTTAAGGAGCTTTGGCCAGAGGTGTGGGCAGATTGAGATCATCGAGGTCTGCCGATAGCAGCACTGGAGAGGAGTGGAAAAGGCCGAGTGTTTGAAGTCACAAGGGCACAGAGACATCCAAGAGGTCTGCTCAGACATAACACACACCACCAGATAATCTGCTGCCCGGGGATTCGCCAAGTCTTTTTCAATTTATTCATAAATCATGAAGTCAGTTACATAAGCTGAAACAAAAGATTATATTTATTAAAAAACAAAAAAAATCCATCAATCATCAACTGAAGTTTTTTTATTAGCTCTTGAGAGTAATTGCGAACACATTTACTAATGTGTTACACATCACCTTTCCTGAATTCATTTGAAAATCAGTTTTGAAGATACTAACATTTCTTTACTTGTTATTTAGCTTTTTTGACTTTTTGAATTTACTTCTGATACAAACGTAAAGCACAAACTACATCCCACCATTCATATGGATGGACTGCTGTAAACGTATAACCACTGACTCAGCATTTCTTATAACACCTTGTGACTAACTTTTTTTTTTTTTTTTTATTGCTAGCATTGCCATAGTCAGACACATGCTGTCATCATTAGTGGTGCTTCTAGAGCCCCTGCACACTCAAACAAGTGTTATCAGCCCCGGAGCTGACACTGCATGCTGTGTTAGCTCCACATCACACAAAGGTGGACCAATAGCTGACCCTTATTCAGCTTCGATGACTCACAACAAAAAGAAAGAAAGGCACATAGTCAGAGTGTTTGTTTCACAGATGAGACACATAAAAATAGATTTCACCGATCACTTAACAGGAGTTGCATTGTCAAACAAACCTCTATTGCTACAAGTGAAATCACAGACTGCACTGTAAAGAAGATTTTCAAGGCAATGAGCTAACTGACCGTGGATATGGAAAGCTTGTATGGATTAGTTTCACTGATTGTGCTGTATTGCTCAGTGATAACGTCTCAGATTTGGCCTTAGAAAATGAAACTATGAGAAATGCAGATCTGAAAAAGTGTAACTCCCTGACAGTCTTTGCTGCAGATATAAAATGATACATGTGTTGATGGTAGTCAAAATAAGCTCCTTTTTAGAACAAAAAAAGTATACATTCATATGCAGTCCCCTCATACTATGCACAGCATGAACTTTTATTAAAAGTATTTAATTTCATCTTGCACTGTTTGATGGGAGCCAGCTGCAGTCTCTCTGTGCTCCTGTAGGAATGCTGTCATGAAACATGCTTCCTGTGGTGGAGTGGTGTGGAGCGCTGCAGCAGGGGGTTTCTTCTTCATATCTTCCTCTTACAGTTTTGTATCCTGTGGTGACTTTTATGACATTCTGGTGTTCTAGATATGATGTTACCTCTGCTATAATGCATCCCCATTAGAAGCCACTATAGCAGCTGTTTTTCATTTCGTCTTTACATCCACAAAACTTCAACACAGTGGAATGAACCTTTTTTTAATAATTCAACACTTTAATATTATTGTGTTCGCAGGAGACATTTATTTTCTAACATTATTATCCTGGGAAAGTTGGATTCATAGTTTGACGTCGTAACATTTATGTTCTCTCCAACCAACAGCATTTGCTTTTTTGTATTCATGAGGCAATGACATGCAAATAGTACAACTGAAAGATAACTTGTCATCATGGAAAACTCCCACAGCACTGTCAGATAGTAACAAATAAATAAACCGTGGCACACTGAAAATGACTTTACTGTCACTTTGTAGTGACGGAACAACACGCTGTGGTTCTCTCAGCGTGTACTGATGTCAACTTTCCCATTTCTCTTGAACAAAGAAAATCGACTTCACTTTTTCATTTTTTATATTCTTCAAAAACAAAACACCATTTTTAAAAAGAAAAGAAATACAAGAAACATTTTAATAAACCATTGCCCAAAACAAATGACATCCTAGATTTCAATTCTATATCCTCATATAGTGTTATGGGGTTTTATGTAACTGAATGTTGTACATTTTAACTCTTTGTTTACCCAAAGGCCCGACTAGGGACACGAGTTGGAAATTAGCAATAGGGATATACTCTTTATGCAGCACATCAGTTTCATCCTTTGTATTGAAACTATGTTAAATTGCATTTTCCCTATTAAATAAAGAAATTCAACAGTTCACTGGTCAGATAACAAAAAGGGGCTTACATTTACACACACACACACACACACACACACACACACACACACACACACAGAGACTTACCTTCCATAAACAGCACTTTACAGCCTGGGCAAACATTTAACAGCAACCCTTTTCTGAAGAAGTCTAACTCAAAAAATCCAGAAAAAATCTCCGGAAAATTCAACAGTTAATAAAAATAACTTTGAACTTCCAAAAACCCCGCAGCAGCGATAATATGAAACTGACTCCTTCTTTAGAACCAATCACAAAACTAAGCATCACCAAAGCAGACAACAAAGAAAGATATTGCAAAAGTGAACTGCAGAGTTTTGTGGCCGATGGTTTTTGTTCCAACCATCAGTGAATTGACAGTCTGTGTTTAAACCTTTTTGAGAATCATTCTGCCTAGTTCTCTATAAATCTGACTTCTTTGCCCATTTATTTTTTAATTAAATAAAGTTTAATTCAACTCAGCTCAAGTAGTGTTTGGCAGAATGTGGTGCATGAAGTTATTAGGCCGGATTTACGTATGTTTATGTCAGTACATGACCTTAAAAGTAATAAATTAGCAAAATGACATGATCCCTCATGGTATTGTGTACGATGTGCCTGGCCCTGCTGCAAATGTACCAACCGTTTTCTCCAAGCTGTTTTATTAAAAAAAACACAATAACACAAAAAACAACAGTACAATAGTAATGAGAGTAGATGTCATTTGTAACTATTGTTACGTTGTCTTCCATGTTTGTACCGATCTGTTCACCCCACACAAGACTCTCCATGTGGTTTATTTCTAATCGTAATGAGCAACACGTTCAGTGTCCTGACCCAAAAAGTCAACGTAAACATTTTTTTTTTTACATTTTTTACCATAAGTTGAAGATTCCAGACAACTAACTTTTAATTCTTTATCATTTGACTTTATACAGGTTATCCTTACAAGAAGTAGTTTGGATGTTACATTCACAGAAACCACCCCTTTGTTATGTTATACACCATTTTATGGAGCCATCAAAAGTGATTGATTGATTTTGACTACCTCTCGGTGTGCTCATACATGCAGCAGCCAGTGGGAAGCTCACAAAGAGCTGTCATCAAGTTAGAGTGTGTGCAGTAGTAGTGTGTGTGTCTGTTTGTACACACTGCTGTACAGGCGGCATGACTGTGTGAATGCAGGGCAGAAAGGTACAGTGTGTTTTTGTGTATGTGTGTGCGAGTCAGGGAGTAATTGAGATGAATTGGTTTTAATGGGTCTTTATGGGATGTTTGGAGTTATTTCTGTCTGAGGTCTCCTCTGGCATCCTGGCTGCTCCAGAGGATGGCTTGGCTCTCCGCCCAGCACCAAGGCTGTTCTCCCCTCACTCTCTCTCTCTCTCTCTCTCTCTCTCTCTCTCTCTCTCTCTCTCAGTTCTCCATTCTCCGTGAGAGAGCGAGTGATTGTATGGCACCGAGTGAGCGAGTGTTTGTGTTTCCTCTCGCCCTGCCTCCCATCTCAGCGCTGGGATTTTACAAGGCCTCCAGTTCGCCGTGCACTCACCCCTCTCCGCTAATCGCAGAGTACCACTTTAAAGGCCCCAGCGAGTAGTTGAGCCTTGTCCCGACTCTCATTTGTCATGGTGGTGCGTGAGGTAGGACCCTGTGGTTGCCGCACAATTAAAGGGTCAACAGAAGGGAGCAAAGCCAGCGGATCCAGCGGCAAGGACGACTCCTCGGTGGCGGCACAGAACTAAACTTTCCCTTCCTGTCGCGTTATGATGTACGGCCTGAGGGAAGAGGAGGCATCATATATTTGGAAGGCTGGAGTTCCTTGTGTGCATACAGTTAAGGCATGGGAGATTTAGTATTTTATCATCCCTATTTTTGAATAATTCTCATCCAATTTAGCCAGCAAATGTGCACCAGACCACACCACAGCCTCGTTAAGCTTCTGGTATCCACTGTTTTATTCACGTCTCTGCACACTGTCTGTTTAGAAAGAGTTAGTGCTTGGTGATACATTTATAGCCCATGAATATGCAACTTTGTCAATAAAACCACTGCTTTTCTAAATGTAGTTTTTGATACACTTGCTGTTGGACACTTAAATTCCAAAATGCCCGACAGCGTAGCACCAAACCAACTTTATGAATTTCAGAAAATGTAAATCAGTCAGTGTATGAATGGCAGTGTGTGTCTGCCTGTGTGTTAGTTACGTGAGCACACTATATGCACGTGCATATGTGGCTGTGGTGCGTATGAGCATATTCCTTTGTGTGTCTGTCTTGAGTTTATATGCCATGGGAGAGTGACAGCCCTGACCTTAGTCTCTGAGGCCATGCCAGGTCATTGGCCGTTGGCCACCGAGTGGTGAGGCCGCATAGTGGGGACTGAAGGACTGAAAGCACAGGCTTCGTAAAAGCAGAGAAGGATAAATTGATGGTTTAAAGGATGGATGGAGGGAGAAGCGATGAGAAAAAGTAAGGGACAAAAACCACATGATGGTGTAACGATGGAGTCAGGAAGGAAGGAATCCTGATGGAGGAAAAAAGATTAAAGTTTGAAGGAATGGGACGAATGCAGGAGGACAAGCTCCATGCTGCTCATTAGGTTTGGGTGTGTATGGGAATGGCAGTAATCATGACATTTCTCTTGCAGCCAGTGGAACGACTCCGGCATCTAATGACAGCCCTGCAGCACAATGAGTAGTAAAGCTACAGCCACCAGAGCTGTTGCCCAGCCCAACTACCACCAGCAGCCACCAACCAGGAGCCTTGTTTTCACTCTGATCCAGAGCTTGGGCAGCATTTTAATGTAGAAGCAAGCTGGTTTGATAAATACAGAACAGTATTCCACCATGTAGGAAAGTAGTGCAATCAAATGCTCATGTGCATTCTAGAAAAGTTAGTTTCTGTTTTCTACCACAATACTTTATTAAATCTCTCCTTTTTTCTGATTTGCAAATGCAGGTTTTCTAACATAATATATATCTAGAAGTGTGCTGCCGCATGGAGCAATTACAAGCCTATCTTCTCAGATTTACATTGGCAGGTGTCCACCCTCCACTGGAATGAAACTGGTGGCATTGAGGTGATGCCACAGTGTCCTAGCTGGCACTTAAATGGAGCACAGCCCTGGGGTGTATTCTTGTTTTCTCATATAATTATTGTCTGGGAAAATTTAGGCAGTAAATGAGAAGTTGACTAATTTATAGCCTGACTTCCTTTGAGAATCTTTTCTCAGATGCTTAACTGTTAGGAAACTTACTTAAATAAAGCTCCAATAATAGTATGAAGTGCAGCATAACATTAAACTGCAAATAAAAATGTGACAATATTTAACTAAGATGAAATATTTAAAGAGTAAATATATTGTGCCAATACTAATCAGTTTGCTTTTCCCAGGCTTTGCACCATACATCAACCAACCACGTTCTCCACTTTGTCACTCATGTCATCAGTTTCCAAATTCTAGTGTTGTTATGTATAATACATTAAGCATTCCACCAAAGCTGCTCTCTGAAGGGTTATACAATTCCCTTTTGAAGAAGTTCTACCTTGGTAGCAGAACAACATCTATTTAAAGCTCGAGAGACACATTCAGAGCTTGTTTAGCCTCAAATTCCACACTATCCTTAACTTGTCTTCTCCTCGTTTTTGTTTTGCCACTGGTGTCTCTTTTTGCAACGTCAGCTCTGTTCCTCCGTCGCTTTCAAACCTTAAAGTTGGTGTTTTGTCTGCTATTTGCTCCAGACAACCTCCTCTCATAGCTCTTATTTTGGTAAGAGGAGGAGGTTTTATTCACAGCCACTCAGTAATAAACTCATCAGGGTCTGCAGGTGGATGTCTTTGTATTTCTTTCAGAGGTTGTGCTGAAAGATTCATGACATCTTTAACTGTTCTAACTTTACGAAAGGCTTATAATTTCCTTCCTTCGATACATCTAACTGGTCATCTCCTTATAGTGTCTGATTGACTGTCTGTGCCTCCACTGCTGTCCTTAAAAGAACTGCTTTGCCTCCATTCCATGTCCCAATTTTACCAACTTTAAAGGTAGCTGTCATGGGCAACTAAGATTGACTGGATGACTTTAGAAAAAACGGTCAAACCACGCATGAGAGTGAACAGTTCTGTCTTCTGAAAACCAATCCAGCAGCCGGAAGCTGTTGGGTTGGAGAGTACAGCCACAATTACTATGTAGACTTTTGAGCGCTGTCACAGTCAGAGATGTAAAAAGGACTCTGTGCGGGCACTTTTCTTTTTTCTTTTTGTTTCACTGTGTCATTGCACCTCATATGGTGAATTGAGTTGAAACAATTGGTCATTTGATGGTCTTAGGCTTTTGCTAATTGTTACTTGTACGGTAATGTACTGTAACATATTTATTTAACATAAACCTAAATAAATCCAGCCTAATAACTTCATGCACCACGTTATGTCAAACACTACTTGAGCTGAGTGGAATTATATTGAGTAAAACTAAATGGGTAAAGAAGTCAGATGTGGGTTACGAACAACAGAAACGAATACACTTACCTCGAAGCCAATAGAGCAGTGTTTCTCAAATGGGGGTACGTGTACCCCTAGGGGTACGTGGGAGTACTGCAAGGGGTACGTGACAAATGTTTGTTTGTTTTTTTAAAGTTTCACCACAACAAACCAATATAATAATTTCTAGGGAAATCCATACACTGATTAAAGACAAATTAATGAACAGCATATGTTCTCTGTGCAACATCAAATAGGCCAACTTGATGATATTCATTTATAATATAGCCTTCATTATGTATGAATGTATGAGGACCAATTTGATTTATTCGTGTTCTTTTCCCAAAATTGTTCCCTGAAAAATGTTCTAAGCCCGGACAAGGGGGTACTTGACTGAAAGGAATTCTGAAAGGGGGTACACAAGCCAAAAAAAGTTTGAGAACCCCTGCAATAGAGTAATGTATACCCTAAAGACCTTTAAGCTTTTCCTCCAGTCAAATATACAATACTGGATTATTTTGAAATGTGCACAATCCAACATCTGCATGTTGGATTAGCAGAGATTTTTAAAGCCCTCTGCTCGAGAGACACATTTGTGGTTCAGTGTCTGTAGGACTGTTGGAGGGATAGCCTTGAGGTCGTGCACATATTATTAGTATTTATAGTAGGACTGGATGATATTGGAAAAAAATGACAGTGTGATATTTTCTCTCTCTGTGATATATATTACGATTGAAAAAATATAACGGATAAATCCATTGTCTTTCTAGTTTTCATGACCAGCCAAGTGATAGTAAATTCTGATTAAACGAAAGCTCACCATCTTGGGCTGCCAGTGACTCACTAAACCTCACAGGCTCTAGGTGTAGCTGCTGAAAGGAAACGATCACCTGCACATCCGCTCTGTTAACGGCCCGTATATGTGACCACAGTGTTAACAAGCCAATACCTGATAGGGGAATGCATTCATTTAAAATCTGCCTCCAGCGTCATGCGTCATATCTGTATCGGCAGCAGCATCACGTCTACATTTTACATGCAGGGGAAACACAGACTGTGCATGCACAGCGGTCAGTTCTGTGACCACTTAAGGTGATATCAGACAGACTTGATAAATAAGGTATGGAAACGAGGAAACAAAGCAGTTTTTGCATCAAACAACAGAAAAATGGTAGCATGACGTGCTTCAGGTCACATGATTGGTATTACATTTCATGCGTTACTACATTTCCTACGTCAAATTGTATCCTAATCAGGAAGATTTCAAATGTCGGAGACATAAACTACTGCAAACTATTCATACCTTGTGAACTAGACATACAATTTCTGTTTAGCATGGTGCAGATTTGGCTCAGTTGGTAGGACCCGTGTGCAGAGGCTACAGTCCTCGCAGCTTTGTCCTGATCCTGACACAATTTGGTGGATGTTGCTCTCTTTCGCCACATTTCCTGTCTCTTTTCAGCTGTCCTATCAAATAAAGGGCCGGGGCCAGGAATATTAATCTTTAAAAATAATAATAATAATTCTGTCTAGCAAGTGCAGCATTGGCAGGGGCTATATTAAAACATGCAGGAACCCTACTAAGTTCAAACAATATGTTCAAAGCAGCGGTGCAGTGAGAAAATGTCATGGTTTAACAAAACAATTTTTATACTTTGTGATTCCCTTTTTCCTCTCCTACTGAAATGTCGTAACTTCGTCTCTTCATATGGACTGCATTACCTCACCACTGGTACAGGTTGAGGGTTGAGACTTGCTTGTGACTTGTACATGTGTGACTTACTCCCATGTCTGCTGTGAGGTGCCACTTAGCTGTCCCAGACATTACAGCATTTTGCCATCTTTTAAGCACTTTGTCATTTTATTCACTGGTATGTAGCAATTCTTCTGGAATAGCTTTCTACTCCAGTTTATAGCAGCCGGTGACTGTCACTTATGTTTACTCTACAGGCTTTTGGGACAAGTCTATTATCTGGGTCAGAAGTTTTCCCCGAGGCCCCAGAGTCTGAAATTCTATCCCAGGATATTTTATGACAGTGGCAGGATTCTTTTGTGTCAAAAGCATCTGAGAAAGGCATTCCTGACGCAGCGAGTGCTTTGATGAGTGTCCCCTTTGGGAACTGAGCAGCAGGGATATTAGGGTGATGCTAGTGTCACAGTGTTAATTCAAAGTTATGTTCACACAGGCATAGTTTGTAGAGCATGTGTGTAAGATGAGGAATGGGTTCAGAATCAGGGCGGGGCAGAAGATTGGACAGCACCACACCTGTATGAGTCATCACGCTAAGGCGAACCTCACAGCAACATGTCATATCAAGACATCGCCCTCCTCTCAACCCCTCGTTTGATTCGTCCTCACCGTGCAGATTGCCAACTGTTGTTATTGTCCTCCAGTGTTGCTATTATCTTCTACATTCCTGAACAAAGTGTCATATAAGCAGTGATTTTTTTCACTCTGAACTCATTCCCCTCAACTGGATTAGCATTGCTTGATATTTATCCCCTGTGAACCCAAATGAGCATTGAATTTAGCTTTTCTATATCAAGGTTAGATTCATTCATTTTGCATCTCAGCTGCTAGATAGCTCAAATTATTAAAGCGTGCCCCACCAGGAAGATGCATTTCGGTAGTTCTTCCATTAAGCTCCGTCCCCACCAAGCTGTCTGGTTTTGTTCAGTACAGTGTAGCCTGCCAATAAATTCAACGAAAAAGAACTTGACACAGTAAATAAAGGAGAACACTGGTGGACGTCCAGTAGAGGTCTGCACCTCCGAGGTCATCCATGGGGCATTTCTACACACTGATATTGGTCGACAACACAAAAAAAAAGCCTTGAAATTACTCTCAAATCCATTAGATAATCGAACATGGTGCATTTTGTTTTTGACGCTGATGACCGCTGTTGCACGGGAAGTGACTATTCTTTTGACCAATCAACAGACTGCAGTATGTTTAGCTCAAGCCTTTAGGGTCGGATCAACACACTTGACACCCAACAAAAGGGTAGAAACAAAGTAGGACGGTATGGACTGGTTATTTTGGTACTATTTGGTACTATTTTCCGCTCGTTGTCTGCAATTGGGCCTAGTGCTGCAACGCGTCCGCTGTTTTGTACGCTGCTCTTACCCAGATAAAGGAAACTTGAAGGACATTTAGTGTGCTGACTTTTCTGTCTCTTTTTTATTTTGGGACCATTCCCAAGTTTTGACAGTGGAAACGCCAATAAAAGTGTACTGTACCGAACCGCTGGGTGGAAATAGGGCTTTCGTCTCCGATAGTGACAGTACAGATTCAGTTAGCCCCCAATATAAGTGTGTGATTGTGGTACAGTTTGCCACAGTTATTTAGTACTTCACAGCCAAACCCAGGACCTCGGAATGTAAACATCTGCCCGTTTAGCATCACCGTGAAACCCCAGAATGTCTCTTTGTTTGATACTGTGGCCCTGTTTGAAGGGAAAAACGGCAGGCGTAATTTACGGTGCCATGGGGACATATGAATCTTAATTTTAGCTGAATTATGGTTGAGTAATGGTGGCTGTTTGACTTGGTTTGTGGTTTTGAGGTCTAATATTTACCCCCAGGTGTTTAAATTAAGACTTAAGAAATAGTTCAGTGCTGATGTTTGAGTGGAAAATGAACCCATCAGGATTCCACTTGTAGAAGCAAAACAGAAATGCAACAACTGTGTAGTGAATAGGAGAGCTGTGCTGAAGTTGCAAAGAACAGACATAGCTTCGGTCTGGACCAGTGGCCAGTGGATGAGATTATAGTATAGTATCGGTTTAGTGCTGTGGTAGATAACGGGTGGAGCAGAGGCATCCTTCTGCAGTAATGTCAGGTTACAGAAAACCCAAATGCAAATGCCTCTGGAGTCACAGACCTCTAATGTCCATGATTGTCCCATTGGCCCTGTGTGCCAGTCTAAATCAGCCCTCTACAGCTCATACAGTTGTGTCATATCCATTTTATACGGGCACGCACAGGGACACAGCTACACACACATGCAGCCAGAAAATAGTATCAGACATAGAAAACCACAGCAGGCATTTTTTTAACCAAACGTCTTTGGTAACACCCATCTCCTGGCACATGTGCAGCCTAAACATGACACCTCCAGTTGTCAGGGTCTTAGCTCTGCAGGCCTTTATGTCTGAAGAAAGCTACTGAGCAGTGACTTTTGCTTAGTCACAGCATTTTGCTTCTTGGTGGAATCTTTTCTACCTTTCCAATTATCTTTCCATAATTATGAAACCTGATGTGCATGAATTGGCCAACTTGCCCAGTTTTAAGATAAGATAAGATAGATCTTGATTAATCCGGTTGGAAATTCTGGTGCCAGGTTGCTCCAACATTACATTACAAAAAAAAGTAACTCAAAAGAGCATCCAGTTTATATCTGATATTGTTGGTAACAGCAACCATGTCAAGAAGGAACATAGCTTGCTTGAAATCATTATGACGAAGAACAATAAACCCTTTTTTAACCATAATGTGTTCTTTTTCATCTTCTATCTTTTACAGTCTGTGGTGAAAACCGGACGTCTGCTCATCAGTCACGAGGCACCAATAACTGGAGGCTTTGCTGCTGAAATCAGCTCTACAGTACAAGTAAGTGTGTGCTTTCTGTGTAAAGGAACATACTGTATTTAATGACCTTTTATGGGGATCTGTAGCTCTCAGGGGTGGAAGGAGGTCTTCAAAGGTATTGGACTTAATAGGTTGCAATGGCTTTGTCAATAAAAGACCAACTTTGTAATAAAGTTAGAATAGCCTTTCACTGATTGCCCCAGAGCACACATGAGGATGCAGAAGAGTTGAAGGGAGAGGCACAGAGGGAGAGATGTGAGGTAAAGGTACAGCATAAGATGAAAGGGAAAGTTGTACCCCTAACCTTTTCACTGACTCCATGTAAACAATGCACTTCCTCTTCAAATCCCCTTAATATCATCTGAGCTTTTCCTATCTGTCCCCACTTTGAATCTGACATCCCTCATCTCTGCGCTTGGAAGTAAGACAGAGTCAAATTAGGAGTGACAAAAAGCATTAATGTAAACTGTTTTTCTTGTGCACGTTAAGTGCAAGGGCAGGTTACAGACACTTTGATCTTAAATGGGCCCCATGGTTTCATAGTTTGGATTAAGGACACTCACATTGGGGTCCCTAGATGAGCTAGAGACTGGCGATACATTTACTACACGTTTTCTTAAGTTAGGGATCTAAAAAGTACAAGTCTCATTTTTTATAATGTATTTTTATTGAATCTGGTCTGTTTTTTTTAGATGATTTGTTAATTAAAACCACTGACAAAATCTTATGTATTGTTGACAATAGCACATAATAATGAATTATTTCCTATATTTACATATCTCATAGACCCCAGTGCTATTTGTTTCAAAAGCTCCACTGTTTGTTTCAGCGTGACTTTGTAGTACACAGGACCTACCATGGAAATCAAAAAGAAAAGAAACACTCCTTATGTCTTTAGATTTGTCCCTTTTGAACATAACATTTAGAAATGTCCCTCATTATCAAAGGTAAATGTGCAAATGTCCAAAATATAAACAAGCATAGGCCTCAACATTTGTGCCCAAAGCTGAATGTGAAAACTACAGAGAAAGGAAGTTGGTGAACGATCAGCAGCTTCACACTCAGCGGTTGTGTTTGTAGCTGCACAGAGTGTTTAGTAAGTTCATGTTACTCGTCTGAGATAGTTGATACGTTAGCTCTAACCTCCTATATACGCTTTATGAATGATGGCTTCCTGCTGGCTATTCAAAAGGCTTCGACACTGAAACCAAGACATACAAGAGACAACTCATGACAAATTCTTAACTAGGTGTGACATGGGTAAATGAAAAGTCATCCCCATCACATCAATTTTTGCATGTTGATATGATAATTCTAAGCATGTTGAGTGTTTTCTCCTTGTTGGGGCCTTGACAGTGAGAATGTCTCTGCTCTCTGTGAGCAAAACAAATCTCCCCTTTGTACCGCCCGCCTCAAAATGTGCAGGTATTATTATAAACGAAACCCTGTTACCCCTGTGCAGTGTCTTTGTTAATGTGCATGAACTATTGAGCTAAAGCAGTAAAAATCAATGGACCCTCTCCTTATTTCCTTTCAGTCAGCTGTTGCTCGCTCTCCCCCTGACAAGCAGAGCTTGTATGGCTGATGAGTCATCCCCTTAATTTTCATGTTTCCATGTTCTCACATTGTGTACGGGTGATGTAAGTTGTTAGTCTGTTCCCTGATTGCATTGATCTACATTTTTCTCAAGGCTCAGCAGTATGATTCACTCGTTGGACAGAGAACCCTAATCTGGTTTTGTTAGTTGTTTTGTTTGTTAAAAGATTCAGATTGAACAACATGCAATGGTCACATTGTTTAACCATGTGTTACAGATCCTCTGAAAGGGAATTCTTCTCACAGTTCATATGGATTATCAATCAGAGTTGGTAGTAAATGAATTAAGTACTAAATCCCAATGCGTGCTGTCTTCTCGTCCAAAACATCCTGTGCACTCAGATTTTTGAGATGCTGCTCTGACAAGTAATTTGCTACACAAGCAATGAAAAAGGAGAAATCCAAGCTGACGGTTGAACTCATGTAGACAGACTTTGTAAATGGACTTGGACTGGTATAATGCTTTTCTCAACTTCTGTGTACTGGAAGCGCCTTTACACTACATGTCACATTCACCAATTCACACCACATTCACACACTGATGGCAGAGGCTGCTATATCTTCCCATCAGTATTAACTAACCTCCATTCATACACAAGATATCAAGCATATGGATGAACAAAGTGAATTTTGCTGCTCGGGTGGATAGTGAGGAATGTAGCTGACTTGAATCAGGAAAACTGCAGACACTAACGCCAGGAATAGTCAAGATGAATAAATATAAAAAACTTTCTCTCATGAATACCGAAGGTTATTCATCAATACTCATGGGAGTTTGGGCTCTTTCATTGTCTTAACTCCTTCCTGATAGCAGAGTGAAGTCACAGCCACACTGACTCATCATAAAACTGGGATTACGGTAAAATGAACTTTAGGTCGGTAAATTTCTTGATCATGTTTTTCACCATCAGGTCTATTATCTCTGAAGATAGTGATTTCAACTACGACCTTTCCACCTCAGGCATTTGCATTAAAATGCATTCATGGATTTCAATCTTCTGTTATGTGTAAAATACAACTGAGAGGAGTTTGGGGGGCATTTGCTAGTTTTTTTTCAGGCTTTGGTTTCAGCCCTTATAAATTCATTTAATGGCATTGGCTGTCCTTCGGCATGTTGTTAGTTGATGACTAGATAGGAGTCAGGCAGAATAACATGTTGCTATGCTTTCATGGACCTCATGGATACAGGGAGTGAAATGGTGAATCCCCTTTCTTCCTTTAACCTGCTTGCTAGAGTACAGAGTAACATAAGTGCACACTTTCTCATCTAATCTTGTAAGAAGAAATGAACTGTTTTTTAATCATCACCACTGTGTTAACAGGAGGATTTGATTGCATTGAAGTGTTAATATAGTTTTGAAGCTAAAGTTGTCGTAGCTACAGTTGATCTTAACGATATATTACACTGAATCATACAGTATAGCTTTGTCACCCAGGGTGTCTCAGAGTTATCCATGGTGTCCTTGGATTGCATGGTTTTAGTTCCACTGGTAGTGCTTTCCATTATGTCTGTCAGTCTGTGTAATTCCCAACATCCAACCTATTACACTGAGTCACGGTTCGGATTTGGGACAAGGTTCAAAGACTAGTGACTCCACCCTGGCCGCTTCAGATTCTCAGTTTCTGCCATTTGAATCAGAACCAGTCTACCAGTTTCCTTTCAGGCCAGTCTGAATGAGAAGCAGAGGCCCAAGGCCCGGGGCATCAGACCATACTGTAAAAGTCATGGTAGTCCCTCCACATGTCCACCAAAGGGGTCCATGAAACTCGCTTCAAAGGACAGTGTTTATACAAGAGGGCGTCTTTATAAGACTGGGGAATTGGATACAGATACCACCATGTTGGGTAAGTGTTTATATGAAGGTTATATAATGGTGCTCTGCTGCTGCTCTTTCCTGTTAGTTCCTCTGTAGCCTAAGAGTAATTTCTTAACTTGTCAAATAAACTCATTGTTGTGAGTTGTGTCTGTATTTCATTGCATTGAGCTTGATCTGAATATGAAACAAAAATTACAATTTAACTGCACTTTCATCCAAATAAGTAAAGGTACACTGATAGATCGGCATCTGACCATCTTTTTCCAGCAGTGCCATTGAATGAATTTGCATTTCCACTTTTTCACTTTTTTTTTTACAGTTTTTATAGAAGTGGCGGAGTGCAGTCCTTCATTGGTATAATGTATTCATATAACCCTAACATACAGAAGAGATCAAAATGATGACTGTATTTTAGCAAGATAGATATTACAAACCAAGAATACATTAACATGTCAAAAACCAACAACAATGTATACCTTATCTATTTAGTTGAAGTGATTTCTTCTTTGCTCTGCCCACCTAAAACCCCTGATGCTTAAATTACAGACCCTAGAAGGATGGCTTTGAGGCTTTTCAATGAATGAAAAATCAGGTGAAAGTGTCACTTATTGTAGTTCAACATCGGCCAGTAGAAAGGCAAAGTGGAAAGCCTGATAAGACTCATGATTTAATCATGGAATTAGTTCTGCTTAAATGCACATTTCACTGAATATAGCAGGACATGATGTTTGGTGTTTTCTCTCTGTTCAAGAGGCCATTGTTGTTTTAAAGGGACACCTTACCTCTCCTGCTGAAGTAGGTACAAAAATATGGTAGATTCACACTCAGCTGGTCAGGTTGAGCTTTTTATAGGTCGAGGTATTTTCTAGATACAAAGAGATGTATCACTTGACTATTTCCAAGGCAGTTGAGTACAGATGCTGTACCATAAGTTTACACTTAACATATTTCAGGAAGCTTTAGAGACATATAAAAGAAAAGTTTAAGTAGTTGAAGCCATTTTTCATGTCAAATCAAGCTGCTTTTAAAGCCTGGCTGATTTACATAGGCCCTGTCTTGCCTAGTCTTACCATAACCCCCAATCTTTTAGTGTTTCTGACAAACTCTGATTTTGGTGACCGTAGTCACAATATCATCACTGCAACTTCCACTTTGAAGTATTTTGAAATCCTGCGCCACTGCAGGATGCAAGCATTTGGTACTGCCATGTTGACATATTTTTATTCTGACATTTAAGTTTATTACATATAATGATGCACTTCTCGAAAGATAAACACTGATTTGAATGAAATCTGAGTGGTGTGGCCATTCTCTGTCCAGCTGTGGTGGCAGCCAGTCAGACTACTGTACTGTACTTTGCTCCCACTTCCAGTAAATGTATTTAGAGGAGATTACAGATGTGACCTAGACAAAAGGGCAAACTCCCTCCATACTGTCTGACTGGTTGTCTGTATAGTTTGGTGAGAAAGATCTTGGGTTTGGAATTTGGATGGACGCAGATTATCACATTGTAAGTTCCATCAATACGAGCGGTGCCGAAATATTCACCTTGGACAATGACTCTGTCACAGCAAATCAGGCTTTCAATTAATACTGTAAAAAACATTTTCAGTCAAAGCCTGCATGTAAGCAAATGTGTGGAACAAGACCAAACCTCATGATTTGAATATTGTGCGGTCAGGTTGCCTGTTGATTCAAAGAGGATGACATCCATAGCAAGCCTTGCTCAAGGCCTACTCTGTTCAAGTATGTTCCTGTTCAACTTCAGCATGCCAAAGTTTCTGTTATCCTTAGATGAACTTTGGCTGAGTGACAACACATGTTACCTTTTGAAAAATCTCTGCCAGCATGTATTTAAAGTATCTTTAAAACATGATTTAACTGTTTCGGTGAGCTTGTGGGTACAGAACCAGTTTTTTAATTAATATCCACTTCTGAAGATCTCGACCCAAAGAAACCTTTGACATATCGATTAGCAGAAGACAGAGAGTCTTCATTCTAGGTCTTAAATAAGAAAAGAGCTTTATGCAATCCCGAACCGCTTACTTTTTTTCCTCTACTCGCATACCTTTTCAATGTAAAACTCACTTTGGATGCACTGTATAAAGCCTAAGGCCATGAACATTTGTCAGCACATGAACAGAGAAAATATTGGAAAGATTAGGCTTTTACCTCACCAGTTGAACAGTGGATGTTGTCAGGATTTGCCACAGCCTGTTTCATTGAATCACTCAGAGGTTGTTCCACAAAGAAGACAGACACCGAGCAGTGAAGTGGAAAAAGATGTTTGTAAATCGTGTTGTCTTCGTTCAGCGTACATTCATTTGATCTAATCACTATTCATTAGCTGGGTGGAGCAGACTGCAAATCCCACAGTGCAGAAGTCTAGCTTCTAACAGTGCTAGCAGCACAGACCCCTGCACAAAACAGTAAGTGGAGCTCTTCCTGGTTCTTTGGCTTTCATTGTCATGGCAGTACATTTAGAGACACCAGACTTGCCCCTCTTTCCTTGCTTTTTGTTCAGACAAATCCATTCACAATTTATCTGATGATTGATATGAGCTACATGTTTTTGAGGTTCATCATTGGCACATAAGGACACTGTTTAGTTTGTATCATCCTGTCAACTAAAGCTGCTGCTCCACTGAAAGGATATTCATCAAGGACCAGGAACCTTTCAGAGAATTCTTTGTATTTCCAACTTTTACCCCATTAATCAAGATCAAGATTGCAGGAAATGTGAAAGTGTAACTTTGTGTGTTACACATTTCTGATATACATATACTCACATTAAGCATGTTTGTTTTATTGCTCATTAGGGCAGCTCTGTGGTAGAGTTAGTCATCCCTCAACCGGAAGGTGGGGGGTTTGATCCCCAGCTAATGCAACCACATGTACAACACAAGTGTCCTTAGGCATGTAGTGTAAACGCGCTTAGAGTGGTCAGAAGAATAGAAAAGTCCATTTACCATTTCACCCTTCATTATGTTTCAGCACATCCACTGAGTTATAGAAGAACAGGAGTAGATAGATACTTTATTCATCCCCTTGGGGAAATTCAGCCTGTATTGGAAACATAGACAACAACAGGCTTTTAGTTCCTGGGTTGCTTGCAAAGCTCTGTTTACTTTGGATAGAAACGTGACATAAGACATGACCAGCCCCTTCAGCCATCTCACATTGCAATATAATTATGTGAAGTCTCCATCTTAGAAAGAAATCCATTATTTGTGTATGCTCACAACATGGCTCTGGAGGCATCAGCATCTATTGATCTTTCAGTTAACCATTGATCCAGATGAAATATCTCAAAGCTATTGGACAGTTTTACATCATCACATATTTTATTTATCCGCCTCTGCATTGTACGGTGTAAAAGGAAAGCTAATGGCTTTCCCATGATCCACAGTTTTACTTTGATGTTTTAGCTTATTTGCAAAAGGTAACCTGCCACCAGTCATTGTGAGCATGTTATAATGCTGATGTAAGATCAGAGCATGTAAGCATTCAGATCAGAGCGTCACTGTGCCTAGAAACAGCCTTGACTAGGTTTTAAATAGTATTCCATCCTCTCATTAATTGCTCCATGCAACAAAACTGCGTCAATTCTAGACTCAGCTTCCCTCCCTGCAATCTTTTGAGTTTTTAATCCAAGACCGGTCAGCAGGAAAGCTCTTACTAACAGTTCTTCAAGCAGACCGTGCATCAAACGCTGCTTTCATCTCCTGAAAAAGTCAAATAACAAAAAAACAAGCCTGGTATGAAACACAACACACAAGTCTTAAAGTCTTCAAAAATGGCTCCACTGAAGATAGTTGGCGGGTTGGCACTTGGGGATAACATGGAGGGGAATGTGAAGACAGGTGACAATGTGTTCTGTGTCTTTGCCAATGACACACTGTGCTTCCTCAATGGACAACACACAAAGAGGATGCTGTGCAACTTCCTCCGAGTGGAGTAGTATGCTTTTGTTTTGATTCCTCGAGTTGCTTGCAGGTCGGTTTAAACTGAAAGAGGGTACTTCAGGTCTGTTCCTGCAAATCTGTGTGCCTGGTCCCAGTAACTCATCAGGGGGTTTGTCCCATTTGGAGTGTTTTGACCAACTTCATTGTGTTTTGTCTCCATGGGAAGAGGTCAAGAGCCAATATAGAGACACGAGTCATGGTTTTTTTTGCACTCTGGCCAAATTGCCTGCACTTGCCTGCTCTGAGGAGCCTGAATGAACCGTTTTAGCTTGTAACATATACATCTAATACAGCAATTAGAATCAAATTTAGAAGTCAAGTGGTTTGACAAATTCCAACATATCTATTTGATTTGTTTTTCAAAGCAGTGCCATACGTTCTATCTTGGTTGTGTCAGAAACTTGGGATATGCCTTAGCATCGAAAAGACATAAATTAAACCTATGTTTTGACTGAACATTGTGGTTTCATGCAACAGCTGTTATGACGCCCTTAAAATTATTTCTGTCAGGGTAAACTCAAAGAATCAGGCACTTGAGGATAAGAGCTGTTGTAGTCTGAACATGTTAAATGGGTTCTCCTGTCTGATTGAATGATGTTTAAGGACTGACAGTATTCAGCCCATAATGAGAAGTTGTGTCCTCTTGTGTCTTTTTTTTTTCTTGCAGGAGGAGTGCTTCCTTAACCTGGAGGCTCCCATCAGTAGGGTCTGTGGGTACGACACCCCCTTCCCCCACATCTTTGAGCCTTTCTACATCCCAGACAAGTGGAAGTGCTTTGACGCGATCAAGAGGATGATCAAGTACTGAACCCCTTCAGGTGAGAACGATCTGAAAGCTTTCTTTAAGGTAATTCATTCAAGAGATATGATGTCATTTTCAAACACTTACTGTATATTAAGACCTGTCAACAATTGCCCTATAATCTGCTTTATGTATTCCCGTAATGTTTTTTTGAAGTCAAGAAAACTATGACGTGCCATCAGAAATGATTACCCATACATCATTGGAGAGACGATGTAATTGCATTCAGTATTTTATTTCCCTACACTGTTCTACTCATCTTGTTTATACTGTTCTAGACATGTCAATTATTATCATCCAGACATTACACATTCCAGGGACCCATTCAGATGTTGTGTTATATATATCTGAATTGTATTCCTACTATCCAAGTGAGACTGTGTTTTATTTACTAGCTGACATGTTGTTTTATCTGTGGAAAAACGTAACTTCTCAAAAGAAGAAAATACACATTTGGTCATAAAGCTAAAGAGTGAGTTTGAAGAAATAAATTGTAAAAAAGCTCAAACTCCACAGACAACTCTGTTTTGGTTTCTGTACGAATATACATTCCACAAATGTGACTCTTGATTAGAAGAGGATGTTTATATATTTAGGCTTTGGTACATGTGACATGCATTACGGACCCAAGAGTAACACATTTTATAGAACCTGTTTTAGTAACGGTTTATGAAGTTCGAGTGAATGGAGTTCACCTACCAATGGTATGCGAGTAACGCAGCTCTCGCTCTCAACCTAACCAACAGAACTGGCCAATCAGAAGTAGAGTGTGACGGGTTTTGGCAACACAGGAAGTGTGTGATCTAGCGATGTTGTGTTAGCATGTTATGCTAGGCGGGTTATCCAGTTTCCACCCATTCTATCGGCATTTAAGACCAATGAACCAATTTCAAGGTCATTGAAACACCATTAACTATCACAGAGAATTAAATGTGAAATATGACATTAAATGTAAATATGTAGAATTTAATTACAATGTTTACGTTAAAATATCGACATTAATAAAAAATAGACTCAACCTATTTTATATATATTTCTTTGTTGACTATTTACATTACCTCAAATATTTCCAACAGTTATCAAAGCCAGAGAAATCCAAGTCTCGTGTCCCTGGTGGACACCTACTTCACCTACTGGTCTTGCCTAATCGAAACGGGTTCTGTTTTAAAAACCAACCTAGAATGTCTTTTCTAGTATTTAGACTCACAGTTTGTTCTGTGTAGGGCAACAGCCCTAAGGTGCCCGTGAAACCCCACCCAGGGGTGTTGGATGGAGTTTCCAATTTATAATCGAGAAAGTATTGTGTTGGGTCTGTCAATAATAAGGTAGAGGTAGCATTGATAAAGTACGTAGTTGATACCAAACACGTCACTTCAATGCTCACCTTCTCCATGCAGCTCGACTTTTCCTCCTCATCTGCCATCTGCTGTGGACCGCCAAGGTATCCCCTTTTACTTATTGAACCTCTCTCCTCTTCCAGGGCCAACTTCTGGTCACCATGAACTCCAAACACACTTCTTTTCCTCTAAATTCATCCAATCAGTGGAAAGCAGCCAGGAAAAGACACTTTGTTGAACATCGTATCAGGAAGTAGCATCCAGATGGGCTCCATGTCCTCTAAGTCTGCTGGTGAATGGACTGTTACAGAACCTCTGGATCAGAGAACCTTATTCTTTTGCAAGACAAAAACGCCTTGATTCACTCTGTTTGGTAGAACTCTACTTATGCATTCACGTAACATGATTTATTTTCTCTTTAATAAGAGTGGGATTCTGTGGGGATTAGTAGGTTGAATTTTGCGACTGTCTGCTTCTTTGTGCTGTTTCTTTGATTGAATGTGTTCAGCTCTGCTCTAATCTTTATTAGTCCCTTATTGTATTAATATAATAGATCTGTGGTTTTTATTGAAAATAAAGTAATCAGAATTGGTGAAAACACATGGTTTGGTTTGGGTCTGTAAGAATTTCATGGTATCCTTTTGGCAGCTAAACGTAAACAAGTTGTCCTTCATGGTTATCATGAAGTCATGGAATTTAGAGAAATGTTGCCAGTCTGGCAAAATCTTCAAGTGAGATAAATCTTCAGATGAAGTCTCTGAGTTTTACAACAACAGGACATGTTTTTCTGGACTTGTTAAACTAGATCTTTTTTAACTTGTTAAACTGCTATAGTTAACTTCTCTTTTTTTCCAGATGCTCACCCCTAATGCAAAACATCCATTGTTTTATTTAAGGATACAAAATAGTAAAACGTCCAGAGATCTTACTGTGTGGGAAGCTTGTGCTTAAATCAGAGTTTTTAGATCTTTACTTTTTAATAGGAGGAAAATTGTCCTTGAATTGAAAAACATTGTATTTTCGATCCCTTACGATCGCACATTTTTGTGAGAAGAGTCATAGAAGCAATCAGGACCATTGTTTGAATCCTGTTTCCATTTCTGCATGTTGAATCATAGGCTAACTATTGTCGTATTAAAACTGCAGAAGTGGCAATTCTGGCCATTCCTTCATTAGAAAAATATGATGAGAAAATGAAGAGGGAACGTGTCAAACATGCTAACCTCCATAGGTTTAAGTGTAATATGGTGACAGAGTTAAGGCGATTGATCAAAAACAAACAGTCATTGTATTTGAGGCGGTAAAATGAAAAGTTTGACCTCAGAATGGCTTGGGAGAACACATGAGTCAGTCAAAAAACCTTTGAAGACTCAGAAACAAAATGTCTGAGGGAAACAACATTTGGGAATTTGTTTTGCACAAGCTGAAGATCTGTTTTAATAAAGGTCCAAAATTCAGTAGGGTTCATTTTTCTTGATCATTTACAAGATTGCTGCTTGACAGTCATTTCAAATGTGCATTTCATCAGCGACCTACCTGGTTAGTTCATCCTTTGGGTTTAATGAATAAACCAATTTGGAGTAGACTATTACGTCTCATAAGTTGTTGGTGGCAGTAAAAGAAGTGAAAGCAAATGGAGAGAAACACAGAGAAGCAGACCAGATCCTTTGTTTAAGTGGTAATATTGTCTGTTGGATGTCAGAACACGAATGCTGAAAAACATTACCTCTGTTTTCTATTGACCACTGTTCTTGAGGACCCTCTTAGAAGTCAAATGCAGATGTATAGCTGTGTTTTACTTCCTTGCAGCTGGCTAGTGGCTGTCTAGGCTGTACGTCGGTACTTAACATATCAAAAGCATTTGACAAGTCTCAGTATTTAATGTCCTGGACATGATGCCAAAATACAACCTTGTATGAGTCATGAGATTTTAATGTCTTGAGTTTTTCTTTAGTATAGACTCCTTAATGAGGTATATGAAAATATCCGGTGTCACAGTTTAACCGGCAAATGCAAATGCTGGTGACTCTTTAAGACAAACTTCTTGTCCATGTGCCCTTCTACTGCTGTCTTAACTCGTATGAACTCCACAAAGTGATGACATGGTGACTGAACGTGTATAAAGAAAAAGAAGATATACTTTATTAATCCCATGAGGGGAAATTCAATGTTACGCTCTGCCAGTGGCACTTCTCCAGCTACCAGACCAACTTCCAGACTTGGTCCGCACCGGGACTTAAACCGACGACCCTCCGGTTCCCAACCCCAGTGTTAAAGTGTTGCCTTTAATCACACATGAGTAGATAGTGTAACAAGGTAACACAGAGAGCACGTCTTCCACTATACTTAAACCTTGTTTGAACAAATCCATCAGACTGTGTGTGTCTGTTTGAGACTGTGTGTAAGTACAAACAAGTGTAAATTCATCACATTTACTATGATAACCATACTGGTTGAAAATATTGGACTCTAAAAAGGAAACGTTCACATGTCCACCGTTGGCGTTGTTTTGAACCAGCATATGAAGTCACCTTTATTTTCTTTGCTAACTTTCATGTCTGTATTAAACTTTCTTTTTCACTCCACAAACTATTTCCTCAACATGAATGTTTACGAAGGCACTGATAAATCCTTCTAATCCGAAAGCGAGGAGTGTAGAATGTAGATGTACAACATTATTTTTGGTAATCAATGGTCATCAAATGCTGCTCTGTCATTGTATCACCATTTTAATTCAACACCACTAGCTAACTTTCTACCAACACTTTGGGTTCTGCCCAAAAGATACTGTGTACAAAAATGGTCTATAACCCAAAGTATATTTGAATCAAACCACAGTATATATATTTTGTACTTAGTCGACAGAATTGACAATAAGTGTTTGAGAGAGGCATTAAACAATGAGCTAAGTGGCTAAAAGCGGTGTAAAGTTTGTTTTTTATTAACATTGAGTCATTTTTTTATTAAATGTTAACATGGAAAGAATCCCTTTAACCAGAATGTTTTTAAAATGTTCACCACTTCAATGCACAAAACAAGCAAAGCATCAATATTGTTGTCATGTGTTGGGGTTGAACATTTTGTAATGGGTAATATCAGCTGTTGCCATATTACACATCAAGCAGTTTCAAACCAGCACAAGCATTCATTTGTAGTTTCACATCACACTGTGTCAATAAGAGAGACATTTCCTGGATAGTTTCTTTCTTTCTCTGTCTAACATTTGGTGCATTTTTAAAAGGTACCATACGGTGAGTTTGTTAGATCTTGTTTTTTTAGAGGTTTTTTTTTTTTCTTTTGTCTCTTTATGCTTTCAGTTTAGGAAATGCGGGAAACGTGCCAAAGGTCCTATTCGAAGCCCGCTTGGAGGGCTAGCTTCCGTACATGGGACGTCGCGCACTAACCACTGGGCTACCGGCGCCCCTAATTAGAGGTTTTTGTTCAAAAAAGCTGCTTGCTTCTTCTGGAAATAGTAATGGTGGAAGTGAACTACAAGAAATATAGTTAGGGGAAATTAAAAACAAAACAATGAGCTTAAAGATGCTTAGAAAAAAACGAGCAGAGGGGAAGGGTCGGTTATGATTTTCTGAGCGCCTGTCACTACAAGAGACCCCTCTCATATCACACATCATTATTTGATCCATTGTATATTTTGAAGGATTGATTCTTGCCGCTGTTTAACGGATTTGAATTCACATCAAATGAATCTTCCGAATATGTTTTAAGTGATTGTTAAATCTGTGAATCAGAAAATCCTGGGGGCCCTGGGATTTCCATCAGGTGTTCAATTATTCACTGTCTGTGGAGCAGCTGCATTTCTCTTTTTATACAATCATGACTGCAACGTTTTTCCAAGCTTCAGGAGAGACTCCAAGTTGACTGAATGGAATATAGCTGTACTATGTTATAACCAATTATTGATATTTCCAGCTGGATTTCCCCTCCAAAAGCTCCAAATGTGCTGTTTATATCCTCATGACATCTAATTAATCAGCTTATGAGCTATTTGTCACAACTAGTTAACCTCTTTAGCATTTTCTCCTGACACAAACCTTCAGGTACTGACGGAGACTTCAGTCTGTTTTTCTATTTGTGCCTGTTCATCTTATTTCAAGAACATGTTAAAGACATAGTACATATAACCACAGAACTGCTGCTATGTTGTTCTTTTGGGGTCTCTTCAACCGTACAAGAACACACAAACATGTGGAAACTGTTTTTCTCTCTGTCATGTAAACACACAAGGACTTTTTTTTATTCCCAGTTGTGGTATAGAACTGTATATTTGCTTCATGTGTTCATGTTATTTCCAATATGTTCAGTTGACAATCCACAAACCAGCCTGCAGCTCTTTGTGTATGTACTTTGGACAGCTTTGGAGACAGCTCAGTATTTCAGGGCCTCACTGTGTACAGTATTGTTGCCTTATGGTCATTCACACCTCATGCAGCTTTAAGCCTGTAGGGGAAGAATAATCAGCTTGCTAATGAAACGTTTACAGTGGAGGCATAAGACAGACCCACTAGACCAGATGGCCCCCATGCCTCCAGGTCTTTGCTTTTAATTTGTGTGAACTCAAGCCATCAGTGTGGAGTTAAGGAGAAAGGAGAGAATGACTTCAAAGTGTGACAAATCAATAAACAGAGTGATCTTTTCCCCAAGGCACTATTTGTATAATACTGCACTGCAGTAAAAACATCTTGATCGGATGGCTTGAATTTTAACCGGACATCGAAGAGTCCATAGTCATGTATGTAAAAAAACCAGATGACCATTACACCATATGTACTTCTTTTTTTATGTCTATTTTTAGAAATATGTTGAAAGTATACAGATCAAAAAGTGAGATGTAAAATGCGTTCAATATGTCACTTTGTAAACAATCTATGAAAGTGTTTGGAAAGCCGTTGCGTGCTGTAGAAGACAACTGCACCGCTGATGTTTTTCAGGTATCTAAGTAATACACTCTGCCTCTAAATAAAACCACTTCACACTGTGTGTTGTGGCATGTCAAAATAAATGCATTTGGAATGGTTTTGATAGAAGTGTACTGCGGTGTATCACTGTAACAATGACCAGACCTTGTCTGCAGTACATACACAGCCTATAACAATCTGAACTTTCAAAGGGAGACATACGTTAATGTCTTCTAGGATTGAATCAAAGCTGGAATGTACGCGTGTCTGCGTGCAAAATACTGTTTTTCATAATTGTGTGTTTGACTCCTGCTCACCTTGTTTGTGTAAGAACTGTCATAATGTTTAGTCGCTGTGCAGGACGTAGGACCCAGAATCAGCGATCAAGTGAAAAAGAGACAAGATTTAGTCGGTTTCAAAATAAATTTGAAATGATTCCACTAATCAGCGAGTATCTGCTAAATCCTTGTAAAGTTTTAGATAGGATTCTCAGCACTCTCCACCACAAACCCAGCTCAAAATGTTAAGATAAAATCCTGTCTGTCATTTTGGTCTGCGTGAAAGCAGGGCCTTAACCACGGTGGTGAGGCGCCCCCTCTTTAGGGCGGGGTGGCAAAGATGACCTCTGCTTGGTAGGAAGGCCATAATAGCATCTATGCTCTGACAGTGTGTCATTACACGCTATATTTACATGAAACGCAGAAACCCAGGGTGGCAGGTCACATCGTGAAGCTGTGGGGGGCGAGGATTCTCTGGTGCATGTTGAACCAAACTACCAGAAATTACTGATGATTATAGAACCGCTTATCCTGTAATATGGCCTGTTGTAAATTTTAATGGTTGTTGCTACCACTGAATTTCTCTAACTGCCATTTGATATTTTAATTTGATAGATAATTCTAATATGCACAGCCTGGCTAAATGTGTCCTGGCTAAAGTTGAATATGATGATGACAAATCATTGGCATCGGATCATTTCAGCTCAGCATTAGAGAGCGGTCTTTGCGCTCTTCTTGTTGCAGTAATTTAATAAGAAACTCATTCCTGAAATACACGTTCATTTTGACTGATAAGAAAACAACAGCAAGTTAGAGATAACCATATCAAACCCAGAGCTTTTTTACAGGTACAGCTCTGGACCGCCGTGGTCGTGGCCTACAGGAGACTCTGGAGGAGAAAAGTCCTCGACTTCAAACGACATTTCGGTCACACAAGTGTCATTAAATTAGATAAGAAAACCTTATTAACTCATTCTCTTATCAAAGGTAACCTCAAGTGAGTGTGGGGTAATGCCGATCACAGAGCCAGATTCTGTTTTTATTATCCACACAGTATCAATAAGCCTGGTGGTTCTAGTCTTTATTGTCACACACACACAGGGGTGCCCCGGGGTGTGCCTGCTGGTTAAGTCACCGCTCATGGATAAATAACATTGCTAAAATAACTCATCAGTGTGTGTGTGTGTGTGTGTGTGTGTGTGTGTGTGTGTGTGTGTGTGTGTGTGTGTGTGTGTGTGTGTGTGTGTGTGTGTGTGTGTGTGTGTGTGTGTGTGTGTGTGTGTGTGTGTGTGTGTGTGTGTGTGTGTGTGTGTGTGTGTGTGTGTGTGTGTGTGCGTGCGTGCGTGCGTGCGTGCGTGCGTGCGTGCGTGCGTGCGTGCGTGCGTGCGTGCGTGCGTGCGTGCGTGCGTGCGTGCGTGCGTGCGTGCGTGCGTGCGTGCGTGCGTGTAAACATTGTATCATGTTGCGGCTGATGGTAACGGCACAAAGGAGTGAGTGGGCGTGTCTTACCCCTCTGTACCTGCTCTCCAAGCTGATACATTGATGTTTTATATTCCATCTTAGAGCACCACAGTTTAAAATAGGGTTTAGTTACCGTTTAACAAATATTTTCCACAAACCTGCTGTTATTACTGTCACTAGCTTTGTCAGTCATTTAAATCAATAAAACGTTGCAGCAGTAGCCGGCTGCATCAGTGTCTCTCAAGTTCACAATGCTAACTATTGTCTTAGTAGAAAATGATGCATTATTTTACTAAAACAGGTTGCAGTACACAAGTTAGTACTTACATAGGCAATGTAGTATAGGTTAATAGGTTGGAAGCGCACGTTCAATGAATATCCCCTTGCAGTTGGCTCAGTGGCGATTCATTTTTAATGACGCTGCCACTTTGATGGGCGCTGATATGTTGCTCATTTGAAGCCAGAGCAGGGATCGGCATGTCTGTTTTCCCAACATCTAGTTCAGATCTGAACGGGAAAACTTTATTCAGAGCTTCAGGGAACACTGAGTGAATTTATGCTGATGCTAAACAGAATGTTTATTAATTCCTTATGCCAGGGAAACATGAAACTAAGCCTTTGTTCGACTAAGAAAAAGGCATCAGAGTTCAGTACCTTGTTTTGTGGTCAATTCTTCACATTGTGTTTTATAGAAAAGATTAAGTTGGGTTACTCATATAAATCCTACCCCAGGGGGCAGAGTCAAAATCTCTCCCAACATTCAAAGCCTATATCTTTTGAACACTGAGCCATACCTTTAATGTATTGTGGACATATTGCTTTTATGTAATGTGTTTTTAACTTGAAATACAGGCTTCAATGTTTGCCTAGAAACGCAAAGGACGGATGGAGAACACCATCTGTTTTGTTCCGTTTATCCAAAGCTTCATTACCCTATCAAACATTTACCTGCAAACAGTCTGCGCTCAGGAGTTCACACACACACACACAGATGCAGAATCATTAAGCATGCACTGTACATTAGTTCACTGATGCCGTAAGATTAAAGAGTCCAATGCACAGTGTATACTGTTTGGGTTTCCATGCTTTGGTCCGCTGCCTCTTTTAGCTTGAGCACTCACAACTGCCGTATAAAAACAAAACACGTGAATCTACCTGTCTGACTCTCAAACCATCTCACCTCACACACAAGTAAGCTTGTTATTTAGATTTCTCTCTTGCTTATTTTTAGCTTTAGCCTTAAAAAATAATATTAATGCAATACTCTGTTATAATTTTAGATGTTGGGGATAGCAAATGGTTGCTAAGGCGGAAGATTGGGGAAGAGATAAAAACACTTGTGGTCAAGCAGAAGTAATTTCGCCTTGCTGTCAGTTTGAGGGGGTGTTTATTCTGACACAGTGTAGGTCAGTCTAACCTGACGTAAGCTCTGCTAGTCTGTGTGGCCACATAATAATTTCCTGTTCTAATTGCGGGCACTCTGCATGTCAGGTTCACACGTTTACACCCTTCATGGCAAACAGCTGTGTAAGTCTGACTGAAGAAAACATGATGTTTGTCTTTAACTCTTTTAGACTATTTTGCAGAAGAGAACATCATTGTTAACCATAAGATTTTTTTAATATTGATTACAATGAAAAAAGTTTCAGTTCTGGTTGAGAACTGGGTTCTATGAGTCTAATAGATGAGTAACCAGAAGTAACTTTCAGGGCAGTGCTCACAAAGGAACCAAGTCAGTGCTGTTTGCTTCTTGTATAACATATTTTTGAAGCAAAGCATCTTTTGTTGAAATGTTATTTCAATTTCCCAGTATTACTTTTATCTGATTAAATAATGGAAACATTGACACAAAAGCCTTGTAGTGTTCTTGAGTCTGAGCAGAGAAAAGTCATCAAAAAGCTGATGATTTAAAGACTAATGCAAAGACTTAATCATGGTGAACACTTTTTTGTTCAAGGACAAATATGTAAGATATCTACTGAATTGAATCATAAAATGATTTCATCAGACATTAAGGAAACATGCTATAATGATGTGCTGGCTTCTTTGACAACAGTGCAGCAACCAGTAAGTCCTCCTTCTAAGTTCTAAATATGTTCTGACCAGAGAAGGTAGACGGTTGCAGCGATGGAAGTGAGCTCCACCAGAAACTTTGTAAAACTAGAGTGAATATTGGAGCTTTTGAAAAATAGAGAGAGGTAAAGCGCAGAAAGATTTCAAGACCAATGCAGAGCTGGCTAGACACTGAAGTTTCTTTGTCCACAATATGGCAACTCACAATGGGCCTCATTCACAAACAGTGCGTATGCACAAATCTGTTCTTAAAGGCAGGGTTGGTAATTTTCGAAAACTAGCATGAATTTTTAAAGTAGCATATCCTCTGTGCTCCGTCTACACCCACCCCCTCCCCTCTGTGCTCCCTCAAAAGCCACGCCCCTCACTTACATGCACAAGCGCCGTTGCTCCAAGAAGCGGACCTCAGCTCATCGTTTGAATTGTGTAGGAAATACGTTGTCTCATGTCTCATTCAGCGGTAAGTGAACAATAAACTTTATCATAATACTTGTAAAAAAAATGTTTACTACTCACAACAGCCAACAACAAATTCACAATATAAACTCTGTCATTGGTGACACGCTTTGAGTGTGGGGTAGAGAACGAGCAGGGAGACAGGGAGGCCTGATTGGTTCATCAGATTGGTACCTCGTGGCAGACATTGGTTAAAGTTTTGACATGCTTACAACTTCTACAGATGGCGGATTTTCTTTGTTCCTTTTTCAGAACACATGAGTTATTAATTTCTGTCAGGACCTAAAGACAATTTCAACCAAAATCTTAAAAAGTGTATCTGCTGAAAATTACCAACCCTGCCTACCTTTCAGTGATTTTTAATAACTTTAAAAACATTTGAATGGCCTTTGTTTGATATTACATTAGGAAAATGGTACAGTCCATCTGTAATTCAGAGCACATTCCTTCAAACCTAAAGAAACAAATACTACTCATGTGTGGCGTTAAATACGATACAGTATCAATCAGTTTTTCCTTCATTTTCCTGTCCCTCCCTGTCTTTTTTTCCACATTTGTATTGGACACATGATGGTTCAACCAGAACATACAGAGAAGAAGTTTACACAGCTTCAGCCTCGGGTGATTGATGATCTGAACTCAGTGAAACGATAGAGTGGGAGTGTCCCTTTGTGTGTGAATTTTATGCACATGGCTCGAGTTTCACACTGGAGTTATAAGTTAACAAATGAATGTTGTGTCAGTGAATGAAGTTCTGCCAGGTTTGAAGTATATTATTCTTTAAGTGTTAAGTATACTATCATCCATGTGTGGTCATCAAGTGCTGACTATGCTCAGCAGCTGGTCGGGGGAAAGTTCAAGATAAATAGAAGAATTTGAACATGAGGATCAACTGGATCCCATATGCTTCATCTTCATCCAACACTTTGATGTGCATCTGTGGAAAGCTCACTCTGAGAAGGACAAATGTAAACTACTGGTATCTCTCTCCACAAAACGCTGTTTAGACTCCACTTGCATGTCCATGATTTATATTTGCAGATGAACAAGCTGTTCTGATCTTTTTTTTGTTTACTTCAAAACTTCGAACAGATAAAGGGAAGAAGATAAAATGTTTCCTCTGAGAAACAAACTTATTCCATATTGTAAAGTTTAACAGTTCAAACATGTCTCAAAGAGGAGAAAGGTTTACTTTAGGATTTAAACTATCTTTGTTTGTGTTACTACATCGCTCTCTAAATGAAGATTATCTATGAGTTATTTTAACAATACCAAGCACTCATCTCTACAAAAAATTATTAACAATACAAACATTTTGTTAAATATAGCTTGCAATGTCAATTTCACTAATCCATAACACAGCTTGATGTCAACAAAACTCTTCCCCTCAAACTCATACATTTGCTCTTATGCAAAAAAAACAACACGCTGGTCACATATTTCCAAGGTTTGAACATGCCAGTCGGGGCTTGTGGCACGGCTTCCATTCTTCAGCCCTTGACGCACTCTCATTTTTCAGAAACACTTGTAGACACAGAGCACTTAATCCACTCTTGGTTCCCAGATGTGTCAGATGTGCTGTTGAGCGGCGGTGCTGAAGGATCTCAAGGAACGCTATTTTGCAGGGAGGGAAGAGCGGAGTCATCTGAGGTCAGCGAAGGGGTAATGTGTGAACAGTAAAACATTTCACCTTCCTGGAGGCTGAGTCAGAGCACTTCTCTCTGAGCATGAGAGAGGCAGGGGAGAGAGGAGCTGGTGAAATGACGGTGAAATTGATGAAAATCGACTGCCCTGTGTCACAGCTGAGATCGCACTGGAAGACTTAATGAGTAATTACCCCTCTGGTACAACTCACAGACAGCAGTGTGAGCAAGATTCTGCAGGAGAAAAACTGGAGACTTTAGTATAAATGCACATGCCTTTACTGTCTGTGGTGGCAGGATTTATTGAGGATCTGGGGTTTCGCAAGGAAATCCAAAAATAGCTGTTTTTTTTGTTACAATGACATCTTCGTGTTTTCAAAGATATTTTTGTTACAATCTTGATGTTTTCCTGATGTAAAAAGTTTCCCTTGTCCTTCGCATTAATCAAATTTTAGGACTTCCAGACAAATTCTGGTATGCCTCTGCTAATTTTGTCTTTCTCATACAGTGCCAACTTTCTTCAGAAGCTTGTCACATGAAATTCAATCTGGAACTGGTTCACAGGGATACCTGCAGCAGAAAGGAATTTCACACTTAGCCTCATCATTTTCTTATGTAATATCTCTTAAACATATGATCTCTTTAGTTGTTTTAGGGCAGACAGATAAACTGATGATTTATCTCTTCTAGAAGAGTAATCAACCATCAATCTTTATTTGTATAGCGCCAATTCATAAAATATTATCACAAGACACTTTCCAAAAAAAGCAGATCTAGACCTTAGTCTTTGATATATTTTTTTTTACAAAGACCCAAACATCCACCACGAGCACAGCGCTAAGCAACATTTAGCAAAGTTACAGTGGCAAGGATAAAACGTCCTTTAAGAGGCGGAAACCTCGAGCAGAACCGGACTCATGTTGAACCGCCAATCCATCGAAACTGTGTTGGGGTTGTGTGGGGATAGAGGGAAATGCAGAAAGAGAGAGACGAAACAACATGAGTTAAATAGATTTATAGAAAAATGTAAGTAATAATGGTAAAAGTCTCTGTGGTATTATCAGTAACAGCTAAGTATAGACTGATCAGTCTAATATTAAAATTAGCAACTGTAATGGTAATGAAATAGGGAGGACTAATATTATCTTTTATAGATATTTCATGATCTAAAAGTAATTTCATTTAGACTATATCAGGGCTTAGATATTCTGGCACTGCACCGGATCTCCAGTATGAGGTTGTGAGGGGAAAGAAATTGAAATAAATACACATGAGAATTTGTTTTGGACATGGTTTAATATGTTTGAGTCAATGGAGTTCACATACCAATGGTATGCGAGTAACCCAGCTCTCGCCCTCAGCCTAGCGAACATTACCAGCCAATCAGAAGCAGAGTAGGGCTGGTCTTGGAAACACTGAAAGTATGGTGTCAATGCGATGATAGCGATGTCATTTAAGCATGTTATGCCTGGCTCAAAATGGAAAACAGATAAATGACACCTAGTAAAGATGTCATAATAGTTGAAAAAGGACGCCAAAACAAATGGCGTTGGGCATAGATTGAACAAACTGGTTGAGACAGGAAGCCGAGGGCAGTTGATGCCACAAACTGAAGGATATAATGAGCCACAAACATGTGTTTCTGCCTATGTGTGCTTAAGAAAGCTACTACGATGCATCAGTGCTAAGAAAGTGCTCTTTCGCCATAAATTGGACCCCGGTCACAAAGCTGCTGTTTGTGCACTCCAACATACAACTACGCTACCTCGAGCAACAGTTATTGCTGCCACTTCGTTATCAATGACGCATGGCTGTGTATGCAATCAAAAATATGTGTCTGCGCTTTTATTGCAGAACACGATCTTTGTACAATTACTCAGCCACTCCTCAATCTCTGTAAAAAAAGCCTGCTGGAGACAAATCTGTTTGACAATGCTATCAGTCTCCAATCAACATACCTGAATATGGAAAACATTTTCAATCACCTTGTTTGCTTTTCTGACGGTGATGTGGCCAAATTAACAACACAACATCTAGGAAAGTAAATATCGCCAATGCAAGCTCTTGCACTTCTTTAAAATAAATGGTCCAAAGCACATGTTGCTAAAGAGATGTGAATCTGTGCAGTTTCTAAATCCCCCTTACTTTACTACCGCTAAAGCTGCACTAATCAGTTGTTTAATATTGAGTGTATTAATGACTAAGTATTAAAGGTGTTGCTCATAGCAACAAACCTCTGGATAATTATGATCTATATCTGCAGGTTCCCCCAGCTCTACAGAGTGATCTCATGTCTGTCATAATGGATTGCCCTTTTACAGTGCTGTACTAGCGCTCCGACCACACAGGGATCTCTCTTTGTGCATGTACACACATATTCATAAATACTGATGGCAAAGGCTTCTGTGCACTATGCCAATATGCTCATCATGATCTTATGTAATATGGACACGCTCTCACACTAAAGGCACATCTTTAAGAGCAGTTTGAGATCAGTGTTGTGCACAAAGACATTTGAATATGTGGCTTGAAGAGTCAAAGAATCGAACCACGAAAATCTGCTCTGTTACTCTTTTGGATTTAAGATCCTCAACTTGACTGTTTTGTTTCACTCACACTACTCTTACCAACTTATTTGGTGAGAACTGTCAGGATAAATTAACGCTAGCTGCAAAGATAGAGAAAAGGTCATCAAGTCAGTGGAACATCTAGCAGCTCACAGGTAAGATATTTCCCACAGGAGCTGGGGGGGGGACAAAAAAACACAAAAAGAAGAGTATACAGTGACATTCATCAGACATCCAGAAACAAATTGAATGTTAATAAAATACTCAGGTTGCTAAGTGTTGCTTGCTTAATGTGTATGCTAATACATTTGAAGTAAATCACATGTAAAGTGGAGCTGGGTCACATTGTTACAGTGTGGCTGAAATACGAAACTGGCCACCTAACTATAGCAAATGTAAAGTACCAGGAATAACTCCTTTTGTGTCTGATTTTTTCTTAATTGCTTTTTTGCATTGGTTGTGTGACCTTTCTCCCCCTCTAAAATTACTGATAGCCACACAGTTGCATTTTCAAAGCTTGTGACCAAACTATACTGACGCATGTTATTGCTGTGTTCCCCCTCCTTTCAAACAAACACACAAAAAGTCACTTTTCCAGTTGTATTTGCATTTTTTCCACGACTTTCTGTCTAAATGTTTATAATTTTCCGTTTGGAAGGTTTTGTTTTTGTTTTGGTATATTTAGCAGTTCCTCGTCCTGGGCTCAGTGCCCGCCTGACAGACGGTCTCTAATTAGAACAGCAGAAATACATATTTAGAGCTGTGTGGCTTTGGAGACTCTCTTTATTTAAGTCACCAGGGAGAACAATGGAGGAAACAATGGGTGCCTGCAGCCGACGAGGTCTTCATGGCACTGACTCGGTGCCGATCTTTTCAATATGGCATTCCAGTCAGAATTAAGATACTGTAAAACAACCCACTTATTGCAAAAACTGAAAAAAATTGTTTATTTCTTTCACTGACGGCATTGATTGTTGTGCAGCTGTATTTTACACACATTATGAATAGCTGTGGTACAATGTCTGGTAAGGATTTAGTTTAAGCAAATGTTTTTGGCATATCCGTGCAAAAAGAATAATGAATCCTAGCTGAAATGTTGAATATTGTTGCTGCTTGTAATTAACACAAGTGTTTGTTCCCCTAATCATGGCTGACATGGGTGATTTAAAGCATAATTGTAATAGGCATTTTGGAAACAGACTATTTTAATCTCCCTGTGGCGGTGTTGATAAGAGGAAGCTGTGTCTTAATACTGATGGCTGTTTGTGGTTTGTGCCCTTCATGGAGGCAGGCCTGTGCAGGAAGTGTGCGTGCGGCGGGCAGACATTTTTCTTGGCTCCCTGCTGAGAAACCCTTAAAAAGTCAAACCTGAATTAAACCATCTACATATTCACTTGTCTGCAGTTCTAATATGACGCTGACTAATGAGCATAAGAGCACTCGACTTCTTCTGCAACATCATTTGGTAAATGATTTCACATTAACTTATGTTTTATACAAATTTGTCTTGAGATGTGCATTCAATAAAACAAAAAACAAATAAATAAAGGTTTGTCATAATAACAATAATGTGTTTGTGGCTGCACGACAATTAGCTGGGGCTGTTGTTGAAATTGAAATGATGATATACATTGATGGATTATTACAATTCATCATGAAGAAGATATTTTTGGTGATAACATACTTCAAAGCAATCCATTGAATTGTTTCCCACACACTATCCAAAAATGCAAACGTGAAGCACAACAGAATCAATCAATTCTTTATCTTCTGGAAAAAGTGGCTGTTTAACTGAATTTTTTGGCTTTTCTTTCTTGAATTTCTCTTTGTTCTTGACCAAAACAGTTTTCTGGACAGCTGACTTACAATGCAGTCCATAGAGTTACTGTTTACATGCCTATTAGGTGATTTAATCCTAAATGTGAGGTCAGTCAGGTTTGATCTGAGCAGACCTGGGAATGGTTAGAGCATTGACATGAATGTCATTGAATTATCACTTTGAGAAATCTTGAAAAGTTAAGTGGATACAGTTATGATAGAACCAAACTGGGGTTAATATTCTCACTTCCTAAACATTTCCTCTGCACAGGGATGGATTCAATCAGTGTTTGGACCGTGCACCTTCCGTTCCAAGAATGAAAGGTTTAAAAAACAATCTGTGGCATTTCCTTGATAAATAGCAGGAATATTTCTCAAAATTGAAACAGTACACTTTTCAAAGTAATCTCTTATTTTTATATATATATTCTCTGTTGCAATGTTTATCAGCTGTCACTAAACCTCTTGGCCTTCGTGTTTTTTTTCTTCGCTGCCTGAATGAATTTGTCCGTGTTGACCTGTTTGCATTATATGCTCTCATGTTCCCCGTCACTCAGCAGACGGCGGCGAGGCCCAGATGTGTAGGTGTAAACACGCCGGTAATTAGGCCAGAACTCTCTCTGATCTTCTTTTCAAAGGCTGACTGCACACACACCCTCTCTCTCACAACCCCAACACCCAGCCACTGACCAGCCCTACACCCAAGACAAATATTTGGGGAAAAGGCAATGAACCCTGTGTTATAAACACACACACGTATCAGTCTGTATTAGTGGTGTGAGAACCATCCACTGATCATTCCTTCATCCCAAACCTTAACCCACCAGGAGGGCCCCTTCAGTTGTACTCAGTGCTGAGTTTTATTCAGTGCATTGGTTCTTCTGATATCTGTGTTAGGATGGCTGTCCATTGGCCTGACACATGATCTAGAGAGAAGAATCCACCAAAGGGAAAGATGGGCATGAAATGAAGTGCAGACCTGCAAGTTCCTTCAAGTACAATCACTGAACATTCTCATATACTGGATTGAAGAGAAGACATCAGTCTAACATATACTGTACCCTTTCTGTGGCTCAGTCACTCGTCTCTCAACCGGAAGGTTGGGGATTCGATCCCCAGCTCCTGCAACAAAATGTCTGATGTGTCCTTGGGCAAGACACTTAACCCAACCCTAGGTTGGGGTATGAATGTGTATGAATGGAATTAGTTACTTCTGATGGACACTTTACATTGAAACTTCTGCCATCAGTGTGTGAATGGGCAGGTGTGACATGCGGTGTAAAAGCGCTTTGAGTAGTCAGAAGACTAAAACAATGTTACACAAGATCAAGTCCATTTAACATTTACCATTCTTTTAGCATGTATGTACAACCAGCTTCTCACTACAGGGATTTACACCTCACTTTAACTCTGAAGGTCACTTTTTCCTGGTTTGTTTTCAACAACATGGCACAGTGACTTGTGTATGCTTGTACAGTACATGTCTCTGTCAACTAATGTACAGTTTATGTTGTTGTTTTGTCATTACTTGTTGTTTGGTTTATTTCTTGGTTATGTAAATGTGCACCACCAACCTGCCAAGGGACTACAGATGGAAATTAGCCCATGGTTACAATCTGGCATATTTACATGTTTATGCTCATTGATGTGACCTGTCCTTGTTTGTAAATACATAAATACATTTCATGAAGCTTCAGGGCATTTTCTTTGAGAAAGACACCAGGGAAAGATGAGTTCAGTGCCTCTGGAGATGTTGGCCGGTTGAACTGATTGGTTGTATTACACTTGAATGAGAACAGCTTTGCTTCAAATTGTTCGTTGAAGAAGAGGAACTGGCTGAACCAGACAACGTGAAGCTTGCCAGTTCGTCAAGTTCTCTTTGCTGAAAGAATGAAAATAGAAGCAGATGAACATTTCTGAATGTGAATTTTGAAAGACTAACCAGACTTTTTGATTCTCACGTATACCATTGTGTTTGTTAAAGTAGAAATTACCTCACAATCTGTCATCACATTCTTTTGAGAAATTATTAAAATAAGTATGTTCTGTTTACTGCAGCATCCACACACACACACACACACACACACACACACTCGCACGCACGCACGCACGCACGCACGCACGCACGCACGCACGCACACACACACACACACACACACACACACAAAGAGGACACTGTTTAAAGACAACCTGGTTGGAACATCAAGCTGAAGCTAAGTATCCCCCCTGTGGCCCAGTGTCACAGTTGAAAAGAACAGAATCTTCCCTAAAGTAATCACACCTTTGCTATACCTGCCTCCCCCTGTAATAACTCCATGTCTTCCACTCTAGAGGCTGGTGGCTTGGAAACAGTAGAATGATAACTGAATAATTTACATAATTACAGAAACAAAGATTGAATCAACTTATTACATTTAGATTGGTATATTTCCTATAGAGACTGAGGTTCTGTCTGGCTGTACTGGCATTCCCAATATGAATGATCTCCCTCAATATCATCTTTTGAGAAAGTCAAAAGCCATTTATGTTAAAAAAAAACCTAAAAAAAAAACCTTTGCTAGCACATGTACCCTATTCTTTGCATCACTTCACATCACAGGCTGATGAGGGACCACACTCATCTCAACAGCCCAGTTATTCAAACATTCAAAACTCAAAACTCAACTAAAAGCCCACCTCAACTTTTTAAAAACTCAGTCATATTGTTTGCATTATTACATGTTTTTTTCATCAATATTTGCCTGCTATTGTTTTTATTTTCAGTCTTTTCTTTTACAGTGTTGAATTTGTCCATATTTTGGTAAGCTCAAGCTAGAAGTGAATCTGACTGGACTTGACCTCTGTTCCTCTTTTTCACATTTGTTCATCATTATTTTGGTCTTTTAGGCAACAAGTCTCCTTTAAGCTTACAGTAAATGGTTTGTCTGAAGTGGAGCCACTTTATTTTGTATTTTTTCATAGAAATAAAAGCCCCTTCTAAATATATCTGCACATGTTCTGAGTCATAGATTAAACCCATTGACTTTTTTTTGTTTTGTTTTGCCTCTCCCGCTCGTCCCATCTGTCTAACTTTCACTTTTTTCCGGTTATTTATTGTGTTTGTGTGTTTTTCCACCAATTCACCAGGGTAACTCTCGCTGAATGCTGGTTCTCATCTCCACATATCCTGTTTGAAACATGTCTCAATACAGCTGACCCACTCTACATTTTTAACCCAGTTCTTTGTCTATCTCTGTGATGAGTTTGTCTTTAAACATACTCTAACTCCATTTCATTGTTTACGGGATTTTCATGTGTAGGTTATTTTGATTGTAGGAGATTGCACTGAATGCTTATCCAGACTCTTTGTATTCTATTTTTGTTATCTTAATGATGTTTCTCTTTAAGTGAGGGAACCACTAACATTTCATCTGGACACACTTTTGACATTCTCTCTCTCCCAACATTCACATTCTGCATGTAAGCAAGGGACCACCCACACTCAAAATATATGACTATGTGCAGGGCCATTAATACTTAAGATTTGTGTTGAATTCAGCAATAGTCCAAAAGCTTTCACATAACCCGATATCTTAAAATATTTGGCTTATTAAAGCAGGGAAAGGAAAAAACAGCTTTAAATATTCTCTAAACTCAATCATTGCCACCAGTTGAGAGGGTAATGTGAAAATATGCTTTGACATACTATATGATTTAGTTTAATAGCTTTTTTCCTTGACCTTCTCATAGATTTGTGTGTGACTATTCCAAGTTTCCCTTAATTGATTCTCATCACATTCCTCTGAGCTGGATGCCAAGCAGCCGGTCTGATTAAGAGTTCAGGTGAGATCCAGGAAATAATCAGGAGCTGAAGGGAATTTGTAGCAATCATTTAGATCTGCATACTGAGCCGCCTGCAGGAACATACTGTGTCAGATCAACTTGCTTAGTAAGTTCTACAATTCATCATTGAATCTTGGAAGGCTGTTTGATCTGTGAGGTCACAAATTAAAGACAGCAACAGAGGAAAATTTGAAACTACAGATGGCAAATCCCTGACTTATAAACCGTCTCATCTTGGCACCAAATTGCAGCGTGATTCGATATCATCAAATCAGCATCACTGCGTTCATACATTGGAGATCCCTTGAGACAAAGCAGTCTTCTTAGACAGCAGTATGATAGCCATGTTTTTGAAATCAAACCGTTATTTGTACCCTGATCATGTGTTAGAGAATCAACCCAGAAAATCGAGGGAAAACACAGTTTCAGCAGCTATCATGACTCACTCTGTATCACTCATTCTTATTACTCACCAGACAGGCTGAGAGACACAGCATCGCCCTCTGCTTTCACCTCCCACAGGAAGCATTTCACCCAGAGATCAATTGAAGGAAGATATGAAGACGGTATTTCATGTTGCTGTTATTTAGCTGGATGTTGGGCTGTAGCCCCTGGTTGTTAATTCACAGATGTTCCGAGATGAACACCAGCCATTACTGACACACTGTTTGTGCCCGTGGACTCATCCCTGTGAAATTATTATGTGTTTACTGTTATGAGAACTTGAATATACAGCACTATGCTGTGCTAGCACTGCAGTACTTTGTGTCCTTATGTGACCTCAGCAGAACTGGGCGATTTGGCTTCAAAGGGCCTGGCCCTGATGTAATTACACATCTGTCGTTTTTTTATCCTCCTTTTTATCCTTAATTCCCATTTTTGCCATGTGGAATATTTACTCAGGTCAGTCATAATAACAGTGTCACTGGTGTGGATACTGACCTGCACACTTTTTACCACGCCCCTGGAGTCCACCATGTTATTTTCCTCCAAAGACGTTCTAAAGACATCGACGTGTCTTCTATACAGTAGGTCAACAGTTTTCCTGTTATTTTGAATGACTGGAAACTGCATGGCACCGTATGATGAGAGGTTTTGGTTTAATCTTTCCTCCAAAACTCAGAAATGAACCTTATCATTTCACCTCATTCCCGCTTATATCATATAAAACGTTATAGCTATCCCATTGCACAATATGCAACAACTATATACAACATCCACTGTATATTATCCTTGTGTTACGAGGCATAGTGGTCCAAACAAGAAGATAACCAGTGTTCAAAACTGACCTCTGACTGCTCAGCCCTCGATGTATGCAGTCAGCATCCCAAGACAGTGCTATAGCAGAACCTTAATTTGTGTACCTCCCAGAGAGTTCCTTGTTCCATCCATGTCATTCCATCTGAACCAGACTGACAGCTGCCCCTTCACTTTCTCTGTGATTTCAACCTTAGAATATGTCCGTAAATTGGGTTCCCATGTGAAGGAAAACACCATCCGCCCCATGCTGATGTACCCCCTAATTACAATTGATGTTTTTCCATGGATCCTGACCAAACTTTTGCAAAGCAGACTTTAATTATGTAGAAGGCAAGGATAACTTGAGTCCCTGCAAATGTAGTGCAAACTTATTCTACAATTCTACAATGCTACAATTCATTTAGCAGACACTTTTGGGGGCTACAAAGGAGTAGAGTTTGTTGACTTAGGGCCCTGTGTGAAGGTTGGACTAAGCACCTTTTACTGGCGTAGTGGACGGGAGGGAGTGTAGATCTGGGAGAGAGAGTTTATGTAAGGAAGAGCTGTGCGTAAGCACGAATGCCCATTCCCCTGCTGGCCTGCACTCACTCTGCTCCAGGACTAACCACGCCTGAGCACGGTTACCTCTTGTACGTAAGGTCGTAATACAACACATGCATGGCTTTACGTAATTATCGCGCGTGCTTACTTTACAAGACCGACAGACTTGAAAATAAAAAGTAAAAAAAATAAAAGAGATGCGCTTTTGAGTCCGCGTCCTCACATTGGAGAACTACACAGACAACATGACAGCTACTTTATTGACTTTGTGGCTTATCTTGAGTCATTTTAGTCAGATACAATCATAACATTCCGGATTTCTCCATTATGAAGGCTGTCCACGTTGTGTACTCGTGCTTGTGCTCGTGCATGAACTGTACCGTGCCGAAGCACACCTCTTCGAAGCGTGGAAGGGCCAAGGAAGTGTACCGTGCTTGAGCACGGATCGGAGCAAACGAACTGGACTTTAGGGCTGAAGGGTGCTTGGGGACGGTATGGATTGCCTAGTGTGAGTGCACCCTTAGTGGGCATGAGTTTGGTTGTTCCTAGCTAGATATTGATCTGTAGTTGCATTTAGGGACTGGCTGGGATGACAAGGATCAGTCTTTGATAGGTTGAGTTAAAGGTAGTGTTAATTTTTCCATTTAGAGATATCAGCAAGGCATGACGAAATATTTGCACAGACTGTAATGCCATGAATGCACCAAGTGAGGTGGTGTATACAGAGAAGAGAAGGGGACCCATAATATTATATGGTTATGGTAGCTCATGATTAACTTATCAGCCTATTATCGTTCTCAGTTTTATTCTTCTCCTCGTGAGAAGTTTTTCTAGTCTATTTCCTATTTTGTAAATTAATAATTAATAGCATATTTTAGTTTCATTTTTCTATTTTTTTTTTTAAATCTGCACTTAAAAAAAATTATTTTTAAAAAACAACCTCAAGGCTACATGAAGTTCTGCAGTTGTACCTTTTAGTGACAAACAAAAGATAACTATCGCCCACATTCTGGTTCCCATCAGCCCTACAGAACCTTTTAGTTTCATTGAGCTCATTGTTGAGGTTTACAGCTTACACTTCATTTAAGTTCCCTTGTACATCTTCCATCAACCTCTTTCTCTGATGCAGTAGGTAAGAGTTTATATAAAAATTGTGACTTCATACCATTTTCACACAGAAGCCATTTTTCAACTGCTCGGGTTAGGAATCTCCCTGTTGCAGGGAGCTGGTCCAATAAGCACAGGAAATGTGAAGAAAACATAGAGCAACATTTCAAGTTTAAACAACACATTACATTAATGCAAATGTTAGACAACAGCTAATGTTGGCATGCAACGATTCCCTATTACTATTACTGTTAAATAGAATCATAAAACAGAGATATTAGCATGGAATTGACTAAATACAAACATTAGTGGTTGTGTAATGGCAGCCAATTGTTTCTTTTATGTGATATTTAACTTTTAACGCTGTACATGGCCCTCCAAATTTGAACAAATCTTCTTTTCAGAATCTGGAAAACTGTGAATAAATACATTATAAAGATTTTTCAGGCTGTTAAATTCAACAGTTTGCAACTTAGATAACAGCATTTTATCTTTCCATCCTGAATCTGACATCAGAGGAAAATGGCCCCTGCTTAAATACGGTTAGTTGGACTTCTGGTCATTGCAAGGTCAGGACCTCAACTCTAACTTATAATCAGGCCTCACGGATCACAATTGATTGATCACAATATTTGGCTTAACTTGAAACAAATGTTGTGTCTCGTTTTGGAGATATTATCATGAGGTCAGTTAATCCATCCATCCGTTTTCTTCCACTTATCAGTTGCGATGGCAGCAGGCTCAGCAAGTTGACCCAGAAGTCTCTTCCACCAGCAACGTTTTCTAGTTCCTCTTGGGAGATCCCAAAGCATTCCCATTCTAGAAGTGATAATCCATCCAGCAAACTCTGGGTTTACAACGCAGTCTCCTCCCAGTTTGACATGCCAGGGAGATATCCAAAGGGAGGCGACAAGGTGGCATACTAATCAGATGCTGCAACCACCTCAACTGGCTCCTATCGATGCAAAGAAACAGCTGCTGTACTCTGAGCTCCTCACCCTATTTCTAAGGCTGAGTCCACTAAACTAATTTCAGCGGCTTGTGTCCACAAACTTGTTCTTTCAATCCACCGTTTTCCTCAGACTTGAAAGTATTGACCCTCATCCCAACCCCTTCACACTCAGCTGCATACCGACCCAATGCTTGCTAGAGGTCCTAGCCTGAAAAAGAAAACAGAACCACACAATCTGCAAAAAGCAGAGATGAAATTCTGTTAACCCTCCTCCCACCGGCTGCAACTTGAGGTCCTTTCCATTAAAAACACAAACAGAATTGATGGCAGACATATAGAGACAAACAGGCAGCCACCCTCACATTCACACTTGTGGCCAATTTTAAAGTGACCAATTAACCTAACCTACAGTAAGCATGTCTTTGGGATTCAAACCTGAAACCGTGTTGCTGTGAGGTGATCCTCTTGCCCTCTAAATCCTTCAATGCAGCTAATTAACCTAAAATCTAACACACTTTAACCCTTTAATAAACACTTTCAGATGACTGATGTGTTCTCCTCTGTTCAGGAGTCCCTTCAGAGGGCTGCCTTTAATGTATGAAATGCCACTGTGCTGTGATTCATGCCCATAAACGGACGTCATCAGAGCTAATCTTTATTCCCATCACCTGACCCATGACTCCCTTAGTGGCATCTCGTGGCAATGGCATGTTGACTGATGTCGTCAATGTAATAAATGTGTGTCGACGTGAGGATGTGAGTCACAGGAGCCAAGACATTTAGCCTCCTGTGACATTGCAGTGGAGCACTCTGCATGAAGAGATAACGGGCTGACGTCAGGAGGGCTAAATTATTTATTATTCATACGATTGTGATTAAATCATTTAAAAGTGAAAATCTATCAGGAAATTCTCATTCCTCTTGCCATGTGTTCATTCATTAGTTTCAGTTTGACAATGAAGAGGAAAACCTATTATTATATTTTTATCAGGTGTGCCCTATCTTTTGCTTTTTATACATTTCTTGTGACATTAATAGTGATTTGTTCGCTATAAACAAGAGATTGTAAAAGCAATATTCTGCAAAAAAAATGTATGAGAACATTATGTTAGCACATTGCCAGAGCAAAGGCACAAAAAAATCTTTGGCATTGTCCTCGCATGATCCATATGCTTTCACATGTTTTTGGCTTTGCTCACATGGATCTAATAATCCAAACTACGTCACAGTCCTCTAATCCTTTCGCCTCTCTGTTGTTATAACCACTTCATCCTGTTATAGGAGGAACCACAATCCAGAGTGCTGTCCTTATGCCTTTAGGGTAAAACTATGTTTCCTTTGTATTATCTGCACTTTTATCTTGATATTTCAGGTTGACAGGTGAAAAGTGATGCTCTCACAGTGTGAGGATATTGAGTTTTGTCTGGTCACACTCTTCAGTCTGATGTCAGGTGACACAGGCCTTCAGACTTTCTGTTTGACTCAGCATGGAGCCTGGTTGATCCAGACCAGATGAGACCTCAATATCACCCTCATCTTGCTCCTGTTCCTCAAATCAAATAAGGTATTCGCTGTAAAAATATCCAAGGCTTTAAAATAATTTAATATACATTTGATTTTGGTGATCTTATCCTTACACCTAATGACCTCCTCTGGGTAATGGGAGCTCTTAATCAAAAATAACAAACTCTCTAGGCAGTTGAAGAAACATCTAGAGAGTGTGACACACATGTGACAGGGCCAGCATCCAGAAAAAAATTATGATGTGCCTGCCTGGGAAGAGACCATGGAAAACAGCTTGTTCTGGTTAGATGCTGACCAGTGTGTAGCTCCATCATGCCAGAGGCGTGATGAGGCGAGAGCAGTCGCAAAGTTCACGATAGGACAGTTGAGTAGCTCATCTACTCTGTCTCCAGTCTCTGATAAAGTTGCGATGACACAACAATTTTATTTAGTTACAGCACTGATTGTTGATACCGTTCTCTGACAGCAGATCAGCGTTAGTCATGTAACACGGACGCACAGCAAGCTCCTTTCTGAATCTTGAATGTTTCACGCATGATTAAAGTTAAAACAGAGGAGACTTTTTGTCCACATGGAGCACATATTGTTTGACTTAAGACATTAGACCACATAAAATGCTGTTTTGATCCGAGATGCTGATCTTTTTTTTTCACCCAACCGTGCATACTGTGCTAATAGTTTCAAGACTTGGCATTTCAAAACCATCAACTGTATAGCATTTCTGTTAAAAACATGCAAAGAAACGTGGCTTGTCCTTCCAAGTGCTACACGTACGCAGGATTTCTTCAAATTCCACAGTTGAGATCCAGATTTCCCAATGTTTTACCAGTCAGACAACAGGACCCCACATTTGTAATCATCCCATGCAATTGTCAAGCTGACAATGAATCATGCAAGCATTTTATTTAAGTTGGAAGCTGACATCAGACCATGCGTCCTCCAGGTGCAGTGGGATGCCTGTTGGGACAGGAGGACTAGTACTCTAGTCTGTTGTGGTAACTTCTATAATGCATTATCATCTGGCAGCCTTATACTGATCCCATTTCAGTATGGGGTTAAGATGGCCTTAATTTAAACACAGACATGAAGTGCTGTTATAAGTTGATGGTAGAAAGATCATTTTAGGGGGAATTTCTTTCCTTGAGTAAGGGCAAAGGAATCTAGACGTTTCTTTTAACTTTCCTTTGTGAAGTGTTAATAGTTGTATAAATCTAGTATTGATATATTTGAAGCCTTCATTTCAATGAGACCTATTGACGGTGAGGGCAAAAACTTAGAGAGCTCCATTTAAAGGATGCAGTGTCACCAGCTTAAAGGTTGAACCTAGCTCAGCCTTCGCTTGCTCTCAACCCTACAAGCAAAATGCTAAATTTGGCAAATCACATACACGCAAGCTTGCCTTTCAGGTAGATTGATTCGATTTTATGTGTTAAATTACTTTAGATTTTCTGTTTCCATTCATAACGTTTCAATGACAGATAAATAATAGCTTTCATGACAACCAGGGGCGCCGCCAGGACTCTGGGCCCCATGAAAAGATATCACATTGGGCCCCTACCATTGCCCAAACTAACCCCGGAGAATTTCTGTAACTACACCTCCATCACACAAATGACCCATTCAAACTTTAAACTACTATGCTTGGTTTTATACCCTGAAAATGGGAGATAAATAATCACTGTAAGATTTCCTCATAGTTTAAAAATAATTTAAACTTTGCAATATACGCACCTTTTAGACATTTCAACCATTTCAAGCATCTTTGTTTTACTTTTTAACTTACTATAATTCATGTCCTAAAGGCTTTTACTGTCTTAAAGTGATCTTAGTGGTTATATTATTGAATTAAAAATTCTACTGGCATCAATGATAAACTGTAAACATTCAATAAATCTGAATTAGATTGTTGTCGGCATGACTTTAAAGTGAGGCTGTAATAGCTCTTCTCAGTTGTGAACACTGCATTATATTTTGTCTCACCGTATGTTAAAAACATTGTTTTTAAGGCAGAAGTAGCGGACTCGGTTTTAATGCTAGCGTGACAACATTGGTATCATATGAATCTAGAGATCACACTGAATCTGTTGAGCGCTCCAAAGTTGACTCTTTAATTATGCCTACGCTAATTAATTAATATGGATAAAAAATAATTAATGTTCTTATATTTTTTAGGGCCTCTGTCAGTCATGGGCCCTTAGACTCTTCCTAACACCCCCCACCCTTACGGCGCCCCTGATGACAACTGTCAAGAGTAATTAAATTCTTTCTCACAGTATTATGGCTGTAAGTTGCTATGGCATCTGTAAAATCTCAAACTAAGGAATCTATAACTTAAACTGGACTTTGTATTTCATTTTCTGGCTAGTACAGAGGGCAGAAAATCCATACCAATGCACTACTTTTAGTTTTTAAAAACACATGGCTTTTTTATGGCCGTTAAGTCTATCCAAAATTTCCCAGAGGTATAACAATGCTGCAGCGGATCACTTTCAGTGACCCTACAACCAAGCCAGAGCGACAGCAAGATCAAAATGTGGCTGATGGCAAGCCATTGTCAGAAGCATGTGCCGTTAGTTCTGCGGCATGTGCTGTTCTCTAACGATATGTTGCTTCTGATCCAGCAGCATGTGCCATTCTCTTCCGCGCTCAGGTGTATTTAATACACACAGCCCAACATCTATGCCAATTATAAATAAGCAGGTGGGGGTTAGGGTAAATGCTATGTTTATAGGAACAGGTTAGCCATTCAAAGTTTTTTCTCAAGGCAGAGGTGTCTATGATGCAATGTGGGATCGAGTTCTTTCTGTTATTGATAACTCTGACTGGCTATAGCAGCTAGGCTAAAAAAAACACCCTGTTAGCTGAGATAGGCTTTGCAAAGAGCTTACTATTTACATTAACAAGGACATGGCTATGAATTTTGTTTTTTTTATCACCGCAGAGGTACCAACATTTTATTAATACACATGAAAGACAGACAAGATAAATGTATACATTCCTTTACTAACATCACTATGTTGCATTTAAGTTGACGATTAAGACACAAATGCAAACATTTACTGCAATAAATGGGTGGTACTGATGTGTCAGTCAAGTGGCATACCACGGGGGTTTACACACCAGTCTAGTCACCAGCAAATGCCGCTGCCTTCCTAATGGTATATCACCAGCCATGACACAACTACTGGCACCTACTGCTGCCTCCTTGTGGCATGCCATCGGACACATTTTTATCCATTTTCTGCTGCCAAGCTGAAGGGGAGGGGATTACATTACATTTACAATGACATTTTTTTCTTGTCACATCAATATCAGTTCTGGTAGTTTAAGCAGATTTAAAAGAATCCTCACCCTGATTATGATATAGTTGAAGTAATTCCTTTCTGTAATACTAAAAGTGCTTGATTGGCTGTCGTAAATGGATGCTCAAGCTGTCAGACTTTTCTTTTGTGTTAATGTACAGTAGCATTTTTATTGGTGTTGTCCAGTAAAAAGTAAATGCACATAAGCTTCAAGAAACTAAAAAAGTGTCGTGCAGTTGGGGCAGGGCAGGACACAGCCTTTAAGTCAAGTCAGTTGATGTCTTCTGTGGGGAGAAGTGGAGAGAAAGAAATGGACGTGTTAAGAGATACAGGCTTCCTGCTGGCATATCAAACACCACATCAATCTTTCCTATTTTTATTGCTTGAGAGCAAAAGTTTTATTCTTGGCAAACATGTAATCTGCTCTCTGAACATAAATTAATCCGTTCTGCTAAGACCTTGGATGGCCTTAGCTTGAGCATACTTAAGCGCAATCAGCAGTGTGGAAGACAGTGTGTGAACATCAAGGCTATAAAATGACTGTCAATTGCATTTCAGTTCAACAATTATGGTATGAGTGCAAGTCAGCCTGAGAGACAACAGTTTACTCTACAACCACAACTACGAAACAGAGAATGCATTAGAGCTTCTGTATTTTATAATGCCACAAAAGGAAACCATGCAAGTACTTGAGTTGATGTCGAGTCAATCTAAACTAAACTGTTAAGTGTGTCCACAAGCGGTCCAATGCAACAGCCCCTCAATAAATATATTCTCATGTCTAGCGTTTATTCAACCCGATATTCTGTGATGGAGTCACAAAACCTTATCTCTAAAATTCATGTAAATGTCCACACATTTTCTTTATTTTCCCTTGTAACGACCATGACCTTACACTATAACATATAGATGTGCTGTATTGCGCAGTGTGCAATGGGAGAAATTGCCTGCACGTCTGTGAGCAAGAGAGTTTGGTCTTACACTAGCATCAACTCTTCATGTCCCGAGTAAAACCAAAACCACCAGTGAAGCCAAAAACTTTTCTCCATCTACCTAAGCCAGTAGGTGTGGTGCTTTGACCTAACCATACTGTGACCTTTTCTCATTATTTTTAACACATGGAAAACAACAAAAATGGAAGAAATGGAAAGACTTTGGTAAGAGTAACAAAAATGATAAGCACAATTCTGTTTGTTAGAACCAAACTCCAACTCTCATTGACTTTATTGCTCTTTATACAAGATGACTTCATTATAACTATCTGATGAGCTGACATGAGTCCTTCCGATTAAATTATGAAAGTCGGCCCAGACTGTCACTAAATGAACATTACTATTTTTCACCACAGTGCACATCTCTATCTCACAAACAGACTGAGACAAACACGCTTACATACTGTAGCACACCAACAACTGGCCGTGTGACTCACTTTGAAGCTGTAGTCACTTGTTCACTAAAATACTAGCAACCTCCTGGATTTAGCTTCTGAAATGCTTCTGAAAAGTAGGCTAACGTTAATGTTAAACTGTTCGCTAAGCTCAATGGAAAGATTTAGATTAATGACAGCCTACAATAACGTTGGGAGCATTCTACAAAGATGTAATGGCTGTAGTATTGATTGCTGTTTCTTATCATAGGCTGATATGGATTAACTTTCAAATATTTTACTTTTTTTCTTTCAAAAGCTGGTAACACTAGCTAGGACAAGTTAAAGACACATTACATTTATCAGGAACACTTCATCTGTGCATTAGCTTTTGAACCACATTACCATCTTGTGACTTTCACATCAAATTTAAGTTTTCAAAGTTATCAGCTGTTATGTTTTTAGAAATTCTATTCAACAAGTCTTGTTTTAATAGTAGACAAAAATGTATCGGAAAAAAGTAACGGATACTTGTCCTAGAATAAGTACTCCTTAAGTGTACTTATTCTGCCACGAAGTACAGTTGACATTGTCACCCGTAAATCTTTTAAAAGGCAAAAACTGTCATCATAAGCCTTTCTTAGATTGTGATTTCACAACAGCGGCTTTATCAAGTTCCGCAGTCATTACGTCTTTGTACATTCATATCGATTCAACAATGTCGTAATATTGGTGTTCCAGTCTGTGAATTAACATTGTCATTGCAGAGGCAAGACGTGTGAACAAACAGCGAGAGCTCCACATACACACTTGGACATGCACACACACAGCACTGTACTTCCCTGCTGGCTCTGCCCCTGACCCCTGTAACACCATTGTTACAACTTACGATGTTGTTACAGGGGCGTAAATATTACACCTGGAAATGGCAGTCTGAATAGAATTAGTGTGACCCCCAACTTTCACATACTTCGTGCTCGCCGTGGTTCCTCAGCGCCACAGTTTTGCTCCATAAGACGGTGTGCGCCCTGCATAAAAACGTGCAAACATGTGGCTTTGTCTTTCTGAGGTCGCTTTGTTGTTCGTTTGGTGCCTGTTTTGACATAATGTTGTTAAAGTGATGGAAAACATGATTGTGAGTGTGTATATTGTGTTTTATTTTGAAATTGACCGGATACTCTGTGCGTTTCCTTGTTTGACTTCCTGTCCGGGTTGTTCTATTCTGTCCAGCTTGACGCGTGCCTGCAGCGTACTCTGTCGAAAATTGACTTGCAGCGTATTTGAAACAGAGCAGAGCGTAGTGGCGCTGCTGGCACGCTCCGGAGACGGACTACCACCCTCACAGTGAAAACACAATCATTGACTGACGGACCGCAGGATGCACAGAGAGTAAATTGGGGGTCAGAGTTTGCTTTGTCTGCCATTTCAAAGTTATATTTTTTATGTTGTGTCCTTTCTCCTGAGATCCCAACCCCCCCTCCCTGGACTGTCTGACAGGAAAAGTCTCCTGCTGAGAGGCTGAGGTGCATTTGAACAGGCTCCTATGTAAGATTTCAGGGGAAGGCTGTGCTAGAATTTTCTCGAAAGTTTCTCGAGTGCATGTGTGAAAACAGCTTTTGACTCATCAAAACAACAAACGCACAGGCTGAAACCGAAGCAGCAAATTAATCATGATTTAGTTGTTCATATAAACACCTATGCTTTTCCTACAATGACGTGTCAGAATGTCTTCCATGAAATGACTTATTGAAAAGCCCAAGGTAAGGTACTTACTGTAATACAGATTTTTCTAATCAGAAGTGGGTTCAGTAAACCAGAACCCATGTGAAACTAACCATGTGGTCACTTTCAGCCTTACCTGTTACAAAATGTGCAATCTGAAAAAAGATAAAGCAGCTGCTTCTTAATTTTGGTCCATCCCAGATTTTTACAGAAAGTTAACAACAACTCAAAACTGTAACAACAATAAGTTATGGTGTATTGGACTTCCTTTTAATTTTTGTAGGTGTACCTTTACCATGTCAAGTGTTTTAAAATACATTAATTATGTACTTTATTCATTCACTTGTCAACCTATTAAAACGACTATATTGAACTTGATAATTGGTTTAGATAATGGATGGATGTAACCAGGGATAGAAATATATTAGGCCTTTCGGCTGGTTTCAGTTTAAAGCATGGTTTGTTTAGTGCACTATTATCAGCTACATGTGCCTTTGAGGTGTGTGTTTGTGAGTAAAGCTTGAGAAGCTGCGACATGCTGTGTCTGTTAGAGTCAGCTGTATCTTGATGATTACAGACTTCTCATCTCTCTTTCAGCATTGCCAAAGGTTCTTCCATTGATTACTACGTTCTCCTCTCCCCTTATTAAAAGCTTCCACTCCTGCTCTGCAAACAACCAGCTATAGTTTCGAGAAATAGTTAATATACTGTTTATGTGAAAGAGTCTGCTAAACCGCAAGTAGTACAGCAACATTAGTACAGCCCAGTTTTCTTTTACATTTGTTGATTATATTTTTTTCATTAGAATAATAAGCCAACACAATACGGATGTATTTTTAATCTTAAACATGTAATGTGGCAAATGTGTTATCTAACGTATACAGTACCTACTCATCAAATAGACCACTGTACATCCAATATCAACTCTCCTAAAGCTCAGGTCCTACTACACTAACTTGTGACGGAAATATCTCTCTAACTTTTAATATATATATTTATTTTAGTTTTTAAAGAGGTTTCAAACGATGTTAGAACCTGCAGAGTTGGACATTATTTTCTGTGCAAATGCAATGATTGTAAGCATTAATTTGTAAAAAGTATATATATTTATATGTATTATAAAAATTCCCGACGTTACAGATTGTGGGCAATGAATACATACAATGTTTGAACAGTTGTAACAGTAATGTGCCATTATCTTATCATATTAACCAAAGCTTAAGGATCTCGACACAGCTTTGGACTACAAACACATCAGTAACTACATTTGAATGAGGAATTGAGGTATAAAAAGATCTGAAAACAAAAAGAGCCAAATCAAACCAAATCAATGACATGTTACAGACTGTCACTGCCCATGTGTGGGCATTGCTTTTACTTGCCATGAAATTCCAATCAAGAACACTTCAGTCGAGCATGAAACCTCAAATTTCTTAAACATCACGACAATGTGGTAGAGATTACACTGAAAGGAAACAATCAGAGAAGACACTCAGTCTGGCACTGGATAACAGACTATTCATGACGTAGTTAAGCAGGGATCATGAAAACACTGCTGGTTCTGATGTTTTGGGTCCAGGATGTAAAGCTCTTGTCATCGCTCGTTCTTAGAGCATGTCATGTGAGGTCTTTGAGGGAAAATGTCTTTTAAACATTTCACAACTGCTGCAAACCATTTTTGATGTGAAGTCTTTTCCCATTTTACTCAATGCAATCCTGATAGTCCATACCATACCTCGTAACCCTGACAGCCCTGATCTGCCCTGTTGTACAATAGATTCATCTCAGGCTCTGCACTCAACAGACACTTCATTAAACATCACCTCAGGGTAAAAACTCTTGGACTGTTTCCCAAGCTAACAGAGCAGCATTTTAGATTGAAATTGATTTACTTCCCTGTCCCCAAAGGCAGCCAGCTTTAGAGCAGGTATGAGCTAAGTCTGACACCTGAGTTTCCTGATGACAAGCATACAATAATAGTCCAAAGTGAAGTAATTGAATCATTTTACCACAAAAACAGAAAAATGCAAATAGTATAATAAGAAATTGATCAACCAATGGAATTTACACTATAAGTCATAACATTCAAACTGTTGAAATAAGAAATAATATAAGTTTGAAAGAAAACAAACTTTTGACCTGGGAATTACCCGGGGGACTTTTTGAACTCTTAGTGGCTATATAATCTTTAGAACTGCTAAAGTTGATGAATATGTTAAGAGCTTTTCAGGTATTTGATTAAAAGCTCTAGAATTGGACATACTGTATTGTTCAATCAGTCAGCACAGCCCTGTCTGGATAAGTGAGGAGTTTGGAGTACCTACACAGCTAAGCTATGTACCACTGCAGGATATGGTTATGAGTATGATGTTCTTTAGACACTTAATGTCCTTTAAAAAATCAGTTAAGGTTTACAGTATATTCATGAATATTTGTACTGTTTTAAAATGGTTAATGAATTTCCTGGAGTGGCTAATCTGGAGAACCAAACAAATTCTCAGTGGGCCGGGCTGGTTTTACGTCTGCAAGGGCCAGTGTACAGTTTCAGTAAATAGATCATAAAGGATGTACTTTAGGGATGTGTATAAGTATGCATTGTTCAAGTAGTGTTTCACTATAGACAGTTATGTCCCCTGACAGCCAAACGTATGTTTGGTTCCGTAATTCAGTTTGTTCCTTGACATCGGTTGATCCCTCGGCACTGAGGAATGCAAAAAGCGATGCAATGAATAATAAAAAGAACAAAGGTTGCACTGAAAAAGCCAGATTTTTCAAAAAGGAAAGCTTTAGAAGCTGACGCGACCAAATGCACCAAAACTCAATACGTTTTTTAATTTAAATGAGCCTGGGGCTCGCTGTAAATGTGCCATGTGGAGAGGAAACAGGTGAGCGAGCAGTGCAAGATCAAGATGCCAGATGTGCAACACAATACACAACATTAAAGGTGCAAACCTTTATGTTCTCATATTTCTTAAAATATGATAGTCAACTTGTAAATTGGATTTTTGATAAAATACACTATGAATAGCAAGGTTGTGGAGAATAGTGCACTATTTGGGACTTATGTATTATTAAGGCTAATATGAAATATCTCCAGTATAGAAGGTGGTGAACTAAAGTGGGCTGGTCTGAGCCATGAAACACCTGGGCTGAAAATGAGTCCCCTGACTGTCCAGTACTTATACTGTATAGCCCATCTTTTGATCGAAAGACAACCAACTTTTCCACTAAGCCACAGCCACAATAGCGCTATATTGTAATGCATGCAGCGCTATGCAGCGGGATAACATACGTTTTACAAAAGACAGTACCAACTCATACTATAATGTACATAACTTAGAAAATATACAAAAGCAGAGAAGTGTGTCTGTGCCATATTTAAATATAATAAACTGATCACCATTGTGTCATCTGTTTCTTTACCAACATCGAAATGACAGAAGAGAGCTTTGAGATTCAGGAGAGGAAAGGGTTCTTTTTCGTCCTTAGAAAAACTGTGTAGTGTTCTTTTTTTGTCTTGTATTGTTTTGTTTTACATATGATGAAAAGGCAAAGAGAGAAAAGCCCAAAGAGCTCTCAGAGGCCAGTCAAGGCTGAATTTAACAGGAAATGTATTTCACTTTGCATCACTTACTTTTCACTGAGATTTGAAAAAAATCTCTCAGGTCATAAATCATCCCTCAACAACCCTTCTGACTAACCACTGCCTGCTTTCTGTAGCAAACACTTAACAAACGTGCCAGCACACACGCACGCACGCACGCACGCACGCACGCACGCACACACACACACCCTCTCACAGATGTTTAGTCAACAACTTCCCATTTTTGGCAGTCTGGTTTCCACTCTTCACACTGACCTGCCAGTCCCGGTTTCATAGGGAACCTCCTCTTTAGTTTTGACAGACTGTATAATTATGTCAAAGATGCTTTCAGCCTGCTTCACAAGATCCCTCTAAAACATTTACACTAAGCAAAGGTACATATTAGTGTCCCTGTCCCACACCTTGCAACATTTGCACACACACACTAACACACTCACATAAACTTTACAGTAAACTTTAGCCTCCAGCCAGCCCTGCTAAGCCGGCATCCTGTCATCCTCTTCCCACCCACGGCAGACTCAAACAGACCTGAGAGCGTGCTGTCGGTGTTCATGGAGCATTCCCCAGATTCTGTCTTTATGGGAATGTTTGATGTGCCGGCCTATAGGAGCAATCTATTAACCCCACACCTAAATACAAGGACCATATTGTTTCCCTTAGACTGTAAAGTTTAAGTTTATTTTTAAGTGTGTATACATGAATCTGCATCTCTGGTGTTAAGGTTTCTGAGGATTATTCCATATGTCCACATAAAAAGGATGATATATTCACTTAGCTTTACGCGGCTATAGGGTAAACATACTGTGGGTCTTGGCAGTAGATGTTTCCTGTACAGGATGGACCTCTTGGCTCAGGGCGAGTCTCCCTCCTACATATTAAAAAAAATCAGTTCACAGCTGTGCTTCAAAGGGTCACATACTGCTCTGGGTCTAAACTCTGCTTTTAGTTATGGCCACATTTTGGCCATTGAGCCCGTTTAATCAATAGAAGAAATGAAATGTTTTTCTTTGTCTTATCCTCAAGGTTTGTATCCCAGATTGCTGATAGTGAACATAAGCCTGATGGAATAGTCCCACTGATAAAAAAAATATCCTCAAATAGGAAAATAAATAAGCATCTAAATGTGTTTAATGGTGAACATTGAGGTCAACCTAATCATCAAGAGGATGGAACCGTGAATGAGCTGTTGATGTGTTTATACCTTATGGACAATCACGTATTCCCTTTTGTCCATGGGACTGCTTCTTCTTTGTTATTATTCTATTGGTTTGACAAGTTAAGTTGTAGTTTTTCTAAAAGTACACTAATGGGGATTTTATTCTAGTTTCTAGATACTCTGCACAACAGCAGCCTCTGCCATCAGTGTGTGAATGGGTAGATGTGACCTGCAGTGTAAAACTTTTAGAGTCGTCAGAAGACGAGAAAAGCTCAAGTCCATTTACCATCTCAGTTTCAATGTTTATATAACAGCCTCAAGATTTTGTAATTGGACGTACACTTACATTATTCAGTGATAAAATGATAAAGAAATTAAAAAAATTATTAAGCTGGTAAGCTTAAACAAAAATAATGAATGTATATTTTTAATAGTTAGCTAAGAAAAAGTATTTCACATATAAGCCAAAAACAATAGTTACAGTAATAGTCTAAAACCTGATTCATGCCTCCTACGGTCGGCGCGGTGCGGACAGGGCGCACCGTCCCTGCGAACGTCGAGTCGTTTCATATTGAATGCGGTCAGAGCGGCCAGAACGGACCTCCTCAGTAGTCTCTCTCATCTCTTCGAACCCTTCCATTTTTTAAAGCGTTGAAAAATTTGAACGGCATAGAGTACTTTTAGGCCAGTCAATCTAGCCCAAAAATACAAAAAATTTGCAAATGTAATGTCTCATAGTTTTTATTGGTCCTAATACCCTCCTGAATCATATACTAAAAGTCTACCGCCCTAGATGGAGTGGAACATATTTTTTTTCCAGATTAAAGGTCCAACACTCTCAGTACATTGAGTAGACAGGAAGAATCTGTAATGAATAGTTTATGTAGGTGTTACTGGATATTTCTCCTCCACAGTGTGGAGAAGCTTCAAAGTGTACCATCATGTTCAAGAATGGATGGGAAACTTGCTATCACCAGAGGAATGGGGCTGGAGGATCCAAGACTCATGCCTCATTCCTGTCCATACTGAAAAGGACCCTGCACCTCAATCTTTGTTCGAGCTTATGCGCTGCAAGTGCAAATCTGGTTGCAGCACAATGCGCTGCAATTGCCGTCGTCAAGGCCTCGACTGCTTCCTAGCTTGCACAGAGTGCAGAGGCGTATGTGCAAATATGTCAGCAAACTTGGATGAGAACATGGATTTAACTGTTTTTGTTGTTGCCACAGAGTCAAATCTATAAGTGGATTTTACGGCCGTGCCACAGTGGATAACAATGGTTATTTTATCTTTTGATAATGGTCTAACTTGCTGCTCTTTATTTCTTTACATAAACATAGTTGGTGGTTTTGTTTGTTTCTTAAACTGTAAGCCTGGAAGAAATAAAAGTGTTATGGCCTACCTCCTATTTTGTACATTAAAGTGCCTACTGGGCTTTCTCTTCTACATCTGTCTCTTGAGTCGTGGTTTTGGGTACGTATTGTCTGTTTACAGATTTTAATATCAATGACTTGTCTGTTAATAATTAGGTTTCCGCTGAAGTATTGATTCCCTTTCACTCTAATCTTTAAAGGGCGTTTTCTCAAAGTGAGGTTTCGTACACTGTGGAGGAGAAATATCCAGTAACACCTACATAAACTATTCATTACAGATTCTTCCTGTCTATACTTTGAGTTTGATTAGGGAGGAGTTCTGTTGATATGTTTTCAATAGCCTGATATTTTATTTTATACCAAAAACATGGCGAACAGATTTTGTGATGACTCTAAATCGTATTTTCTAATGTATGGGATGATATAGAAACACAGTCCCTTCTTTAATGTTGTCTTTCTGTATTGTGTCAACATAATGAAACAGTCATTTTTAATCTGGCTTCTTCCAGTCTTCAAATGTTGTGTTTTGTAATATATGCAAATGATGGTACATTTTATGAAGAAATGCCTAATTTGCATATATAAACATAAAATCTCAAAAACTTGTAATACATTTTTTCTTTGGTATGATGTCACTAATCAACTGGAGAAGTTTCATAGTGATAGCTATTAATTGAAAATGTTCTCCTATTCTACTCAATGTACTGAGAGTGTTGGACCTTTAATCTGGAAAAAAAATATGTTCCACTCCATCTAGGGCGGTAGACTTTTAGTATATGATTCAGGAGGGTATTAGGACCAATAAAAACTATGAGACATTACATTTGCAAATTTTTTGTATTTTTGGGCTAGATTGACTGGCCTATTTCAGGCTCTGTAGCCAATCATTGCAACGCGGTCGGCGCGAAGACGTCCGCGTTGTTACAAAATCCAGATAACTAATACAGAATACAACAAGTAGGTTTAGAAAGCTCTACATGAACTTTTTGACACAATAGTTTTTTTTTCCGGGCACACATTTGCGACCCACTAAAAACAGCTCTTCGACCAATATTTGGGACCTGGCCCACCAGTTGAGTACCACAAGTCTAAAGAATATACAACTGAGATAGTTGGAAAATAAGAGAAGTATAAATGGTTAAAACATTTTGCTAAAAGTAGGTCTAAAGACAAATTAATAAAATGGTACAGCATAAAATGGCGTATTCATTGACAGAAATGAGTAGCCAAAAATGTAAAGTTGGCGAGTAGGATAGCTAAAAATTGGAAATAGTTGGCTTAAAGTAACCTTTAGAAAAATGAAGTCAAAATTAATGCGTACCAATTTCTGTGGTGTTTTTAGAGAACCTCTTTAGAACCTGAAAAGAACATATGGGTGATTGATAAAGGTCTTTCTGAGCAAACACAATGTGAGGGTACACCAGACAAAGGAAGCTGTGACTCACTGAATTGTCTGTAAGTCTATAGGCCTAGTTTCAACCACAGCTTCAATTTAACATGGCTGTTTTTTATCTCTCTATGGCAATGACACAAAAATGTGATGATATTCAGCTGATCATTTTCCATAATCCATCATAAGAGCAACATCTGACTCCTCTCCTCTTGCATATGGGACTCCTCCTTGTGTTGTTTTGTTTTCTTTGGCAGGCGTGACTGTCAAAGCGGCTTTAAAGCAGCTGTCCTCACATCCCTGTGTGCCTAAATATTAATTTGTCTCACAGGATTTGGATCCTTCCTGCGCAGCCAGCATACAGCAGTGGAGCCAATATAGTAAAACCCTTCAAGGTTTAGCAAGCACCTCGTGACGTCCAAGACCCTGTTGATCCAGAGCAAATGGCCGTGAGAGAAACGACGGTCTGAACATTCCCTACCTAGGACAGTGTTACATGTTGTGCAGTACATCCCGTCATTTTCTGCACATGAGCGACATAATGAGAGGTTCTTGTGGGGATCCGGACTGGAAATGAGTATGACTTCCAGTGCTCTACAATGTTTCTGGATGTTGTGTAACAAGACTGAAAAAATCAATCTGTGACTGTTTCACTACTTTTTGTTTTCCATCTCTGAAACATTAAAGAAGTCTGCAAATGAATACATTAACTTTTGACCCAAAATCCAAACAAACACATATAAAAGGAACACGAGAAAGTGTTTCCTAAGTGAAAATGGTCTTCACATGGAAGTTATTTAAAAAGTAATTCTGTGTGCACAGAGGTACAACTTTTGTTGTCTGTACATGTGTCACAACAGAACCCAATGGTTGCCATGATCAATATGTAATTATATTGTTTCGTACATGAGACACATGAGTCGTCAGAAGCCAATGAGTATTTCATGCAGCATTTAATGCTCCTTGTTCTCAGCCTGAGCAGCAGAGCGATCAAATCATATAGTCTGTCTCTCGCTCTCCATTACAAACATCTGGGAATTGTTTCTGCAGCTTCAGCATCTTGTTTAGCTTTGGGTTGCTGGAATGGTAAGAGAGCTTGGGTCTTGTTTATAGCTATTTTATTTGGTAAAGCAAAATGGAAGAATTGTTTGTGTCTTGGTTGAGGAGGAAGCTGCCAGATCTCATCATCATGCTCTCAGCATGGACGTAAAAGTAACACCAATGAGCTGTGGGGATAATGTCTTGCTCTATAAAGACTTTTATTTTAAAAGCAAAGTGGATTGTAAAAGCAACAGACACACACTGTGATTAGTCAGAGATGATGAGCGTGTGTGATGCTCAAACACAGATTAATCCAGACCAAAGGAAGCTCTCTGTAATCTTGACAGCATGAACATATTACCTGTGACTTACTGCCTGAATGTGTGGGACATATTCATACATGTTTCGTATTACGGAGCAGTGAACAGGGTTGAATCAGTGGGCAAGGATGCCACACAGATGAATTTAATGGCAGCAGCACAGCACTCATCTGGTTCCCATGTTTCTTGGAGAGATTGTAAAGAAACAAGGGTGAGTTTGTCAGCAAGCACAATAACTTTGAACTGTCTCAACCAAATACTCTGGACTTGGATGATGTTTTTTGCCTCTACATATGCTATTTTTGCCTATTACCACTTTGAATTTTTTCCACACCAAATCAGCCAAGTGGTAAGACCACCAAACAACAGACCTCATTTTTGTGGGATACTTTCAGTATTTTAGAGGAATCACTGAATGTTTGTGTTTGTCAATTTGCTGACATAACATCTGGCAAAGTCTGAAAATGATTTAGATGTGCAGAAAAAAAAAAAATCTTTTTTTTTTAATCTATTGAATAAAATATCACTAAATAGTTTGGTGTCATCCCAAAATTTCATATTTTATTTTTTATGACAGACATAGTCATAGTCAGACATAACAAGGGTTAAAGGACCCAAAGGCTGTTTGCTATCCAACCTGGCGAGCAGATGAGGGCAGGAAAACGATTGTCGGGTGATTGGAAACAATAAATAGTTTTACCAGTGTTCACAATTACTGTAACTTTTAAAAGACTTTTTCCAGTCAGCTTTGAGGTTCTTGTCTTTAACTGGTCTCTTACTGGAGATGATGCTTTTGAAGAAAATGAAACATTTACTTTGATGTCAAAGCTTGCTGCCAACTCTGAAATATGGTGACAGACAAAGGCAACCGACCTGCAACAGCCAAAACGACTAATTGGAAAAACGTGCAGCGAATTCAGAATCACAACAAATTCAAAAGCAAATGCAAAAGTGAAAAAAAAAACTTGCTGCAATAAGCCAAAACAACTGCATAATCAAACACTCTGAAAAAAACAACCAATTCATAATTGTATAGACACATTTTTTCAGAAAACAACGGCAACAGACAAATGCTGCAAATTCATTGTTAAACAGAAGTGCTCTAGGCCTGTAGGGGCCTGTAGGGTGGAACAGTTTATTATTATCGACCCGAGAGGGTGAGGGAGAGAGGGATCTCCCACGAGAGGGATCTCTCACGTCTCTCCCCTTTTAACTACATTCTCCAGGTCTAAAGCCCAAATGGCCAGTGTTGAGTACAGGGGTGGGTAGCAACAGAGCTTGTTTAGCCCTGTAGCTATCTCTAGCTCCAAGCATCCCAGGGTTGCCCCAACAAAACCCCTACAATGAAGGGTAAATAGATAGTTAATGTTTTAGATTGATAATTAATACTTTATCAATAGTTAATAATTGGTTTGTAAACCATCTACAGTCATTATCTGGATGATTATTATAAAGTTGTAACTGATGTTTATAATTCTTTGTAAATGGTTCATAAATACTGTGTAGTGCATCTATAAACATTATTAGGGTGGTCATTATAAAGTTGAGTAAGATATTATAATTGTCAGTTCCAACTTTATAATAGCCATCCAAATAATGCTAATCGATGCTTTACAAAATATGTATTAACCTTGAACAAAGTGTTACACATATCTGCTCCATGTGTCTCTGTAACGTTTATAGATGTTTTATAAACCATCTCTTAAAGGAAGAATATGCAACTTTTTGATCCCTTTGCTCGCCCTTGAGCACCAACATGAAACCAAAACAACTCGAGCTGCATTGTTGTGCTAGCAGGCTAATGTTAGCGCTCTTTAGTTCGTAGCTTCACATTGCATGTAAATTTACATTAAATGACTATGATCTAAAAACGCTTACATGACATTCAAATAAGCAGTGAGTACAGTATGTTATTCTTCTTTTCTATAGTCCCTCACTTAAACAGCTTTTATACCCAAGGGGACGAGCTGGCCGGCCGTCCCGTCCATGTTAACACGATGCTGATACGGCTCAGACAACATCACAGACACCAGGACTCGGGTGTCACACTCATTGTAGACAGTCATGACTCACAGAGATATTTTCAGAGGATATTCTGGATTTCTGATATAAATCATTTGGTCATCATTAACTCATATTTTGTATAGTGTATCAAATGTTATGATGTGCAACAGTAAACTGTTAACATGACATAAATTATAGCATTACAAATAATAAGCAAACATTATTAACTATCATTTCATTGTTTGTTAAAAGTAAAACAACTATTAACTAAAGTTGATTAACTATCAATTTACCCTTTATAGATGATGGTTATTATAAAGTGTTACCAATATCAGTACTGCTCTTATCTTTTTATTCAGTCTCTTGTCTGTCCTTGTCATATGACCCTCTCTGCATGCTTTGGACGTCTGTCCAGAGTGTCCCTGCTACATGATTTATACACACGGAGGCAGAAAGAGACAGTGACAATAAAAAGTATCATGAAGTTAACAATGAAGAGTGATAATGTGAAACTTGCCATAAATCTTAAATGTAGCACTCTTGTTATATAATTTCAGAGAAAAAGTAATTTCCTGTCACTGGAATCAGTTCCTCTTTTCTGGCTGCAGTTTCTCAGTAATGCATGGTGTTAATCTGTGGCTGTGGTTAATCTATCAAAGCTGTCCATGGATTTCTATGGCAACCTGTTTGCTCACATCAATGACGACAACTGCAGGATAATGACATTTGTAATGTGTATACCATAGGGGAGATAATGTATTAATGTCAGAGAGAGAAAAACACAGGGAGGGAGAGAGGATTAAAATGGTATAGAGTAAATAAACATAGAGTATAAGTTCAGTTGATTCTTATGCATGAGCTTGTGTATGGGTGTCAAACAGCGGAGAAGCAAAGGCTGACGTCAAGCAGCTGACCCCGGGACTGAATATGTTTACTCTCTGTGTGAAGTGTCTGTTCTGGCTAATGGTGGCGTTGCCTTTGAGACTGGTAAAAGCTTCTGCATATGATCAAGGCCACGGTGACATACAGAGCGAGAAAAACACACACTGTCAAGAGCCTTGTAAGGTGTTACAATAACACCTGTAAAGGGTGGTCGGAAATATAAACACACACAATCTTTGATAGTTCACATTTTCAGCTGGGGCCTGTACTACGAAGCTGGATTTGGGGTTAGCGAGGTAACTTCAGGGTTAACCCTGGGTTTTCAGTCCTACGAGGGTTCACTTCATACCTGGGTATATCACCACGGTAACTTATGCTGCACACATAACCTGCTCCGGAGCAGGTTATGTTGGAGATAAGAGATCAACCTGTGAAAATCTCCGCCCACTGACCAATCAGATCTTTTCATCGTGGAGCTCCCGGAGCTGATCGAGAGGGGGGAGGACATTTCATGTGTCCCGTATGATTTAACATTATAGTACGTTAAGGTAATGATTATTTTTCACTGATATATATCGTCCTTCATCCTTCAACAGAGACTGAAAAGGCTCCGGAGCATTTTAGTTGTGTTTTTAAGATGCACAATCACGAATAGCTTCTTATGGCTTTGAATTATATCTTCATATTAATGTTTAGTGTCTCCATGCCGCTCTGTTTGTAATCGTCGGAGCTGCAGCTGAAATAGAACTTCTCAAACTGTTCTACTCACCACATGAAAGAGTCAGAGCAACACATTCAGTTAGGAGAAGAAACAGGAGTTATTATGGTCAGTTCTAAGGATGGAACAAATATAATAAGCCGCAGTTTGCACATAATACTTGCCGATTTTTCTTTTTTATGCCATTTATTGCTGCAGCTTTGTAACTTCAGTCTTTGGGAGCCTGTTTGTCTTAAACGTATTTATATTGTTAATATAGTTTGATCAGAGTTTGTAGATCTATTAAATGACGCTAACTCCGCCCTTTATATGTGAACGCGCTCTTGGTAACTCTGGGTTTACCTATCAGATTGATAACCAACTTCGTAGGACTGTTAAGCACGATCTCTTATGTTAGGGTTAGTGAAGCCAGATAACCCAAAGATACCCTGGTTTTTTTTAACTCGCTTCGTAGTACAGGCCCCTGGAGTGCTTGACATGCACTCATAAACATCCAATTGCCGCCAGGCTTTTGTTTGTGTTGTGATTATTAGGGGAGAGAATTCCTGCTTTCCTGCCGACACTACTGTGATGGATTATTGATGACTATACCTAGTTGGCTGGATGGGCAGATGGGGTTTTAGTAACTTTATTTTCTTATAATTTATGCATGCTTTTGTGTATTACTGATCCCATCTCCTGCTATCTGAATGCTGTTTTGCTCCTCAGTTGACATCCGAGAAGAGATTACAAAATGCATCCATTTTTAAGATACTGAAGGTGATTCTCGTGTTTTTTCTTCTTTTTGATCTTCAGGGGTTAAACAAAAGAACAGAAATAATTTACTGCTGTAATAAAAAAATCCCTGCAGCAAATAACAACTTGTCAAGTTTGTGAAACTTGTTAAAATTATTTTTTAAACACTTTTACAGTGGCTATTTCATCTTGATGGCTATTTTGAGGCAGCAGGTTAGAGAGAGTCCACCTGTGGTTATTTTCCTCAGTCAGTGTGGGTTGTCTTGTGTGGTCTTGAGTTTCAAAACTGCTCCCTGTACCTTAATGTATTCTTTTTTACAAGATGGTAATACTACTTAAAGGGATACTTCACCAGTTGAAACATGAATCTGTATTGAAATTAGGTCATATATGTAGTAGAAATGTGAAATAAATTTTGAAGTTGGTGGTCTTGACCGAGAAAAGGCAGAAAGTGTCTTTTTGGCTCATGTGGATGAAAGACAACAACTCCCAGAATGCACAGCATAGGTCTTGCCTTGGCTGCAGCACCCTCAGCAGCCGCCTCCTGTTCCTCCATCAGCTTCAACTGCTTGCCGCTATATTGCGGCTCGTACTGTAGAGATAGCCACAAACATCCGATTCAAGCACAAGACCTTCAAAATCCCCTTCATCCATTTCAGTTTGAAGTTGAAACATACTTTCCGCCATTGTCGATTCTTCTCAGCTTTCTCCACAGAGCCTGTTAGCATACTATAGCTGCCAAGCAAGGTGGCGGACGTTGCTTTTAGATTCTGGGTGTGAGCTCCCACCCACTGATCTGTAATAGGTCTGTAGCTTCAGTGGATCCCACCCCCTATGGGCGGGTTGAAAACATGAGGAACTAGCGATGTAGTTTCACCCCCTCTAACCAAAGGAGCCTCCGATTACGCAAAATGACGATTTTTGCGTCATCGGAGGCTCCTTTTCAGACAAGAAAAACTGAGCTTTCCTGTCTCAGGGGAAAATGAGAGCTAGATGCACAACCATTCAAAAACACTACCAGGTTTTTTAATGATACAAAGCTTAATGCAAATGGATGAAGTATCCCTTTAAGTGTGAGCATTCCCTGTACATACCCTTCCTTAACCTTAATGCCGGGGAAGTTTTAGAGAATCCACTGAGTCAAAAAAGGGTTTGAGGAAGCCTTAAGTGGGAGACATTTTTTTCACATGATTTTCAAAAAGAGTTCACAGTCAAATAGATAATACATGCTTTTTACCAGAAAGTAGCCTGTTGTTTTTTTTTGTTCATATTTTGAAAGTGATATTAGTGACTCTGTTATTCTTTGGTCCTTTTTCTTTCAACTTAACACAACTATTACATGAATACTGACCAGAAAAGCTTTCATAGTTCACTAAGGTAAAGGTGGCACATTTACAGCTTCAATTTTTTTTGGCATTTTATTAAACAGCACGCCCTTGATTTCACGGTGAAATAGAACAACTAGGCCACTTACTTCTAGTCAGCAACATTCAGTTTTGTTGGACAAAATGAAATCTGCTGGCAGATATCATCAGAATTAGGTAGTCACTTAATTAAGTTTGAGTTAGCTCAATGATTTCTTTGAAAGGCCACCATCCCCTGCCTTTTCTGTTTTATATTAAAACATGGGAAAGGTAGTTGTTAGTTTGAAATTAATATTTTTAGTTTCTATCCCCTCCACTGTGGCTCAGCAGAGAAAGAGTGCCAAGGGAAACACAAAGAGGGAATTATAAACTTTAAAGCATTTGACTTTGAAAGATACCCAGACCCACTAAGACTGTGAAAGCCTCATATCAACTTCAGCTGAAGTTTGGAATGTTTTTTTGTACAGAAAGACGCCCATCACTCACATTGAAAGCACATTTTGAATATAACATGAACAGGAATGAAGATTAAAAAAGGAAAAACCAATTTCAGTATCCACATGTTCATATGAATAAGACTGACTTAAAAAAAAAGTTAAACCAAACTTTAATATTGAGTCTGTAAAGACAAACAGTACACTAACCGTGTAAGATAAATCTTCACTATGATGGAAATGCTGATTGTGTAAAAAACAACACAAACAACAGAGTGACAAAGTTTCCCATACTCAGTATAGTTCAAGGAGACTCGTGAGTCTTTTAAAAGGAGGTTTGGGGTTTTTCTGTGGCCGTTCCTGGTCTTATGAAAGTGTTTTTTTACTGAATCCATATAGAGCAGAAATTCAGTGGATGCTGAACTCCATGGCCCTTCTAATTTTACACACGTTTGTGCCGGCACGCGGTGAATGCCTCACTTGCAAAAGCTCCTCCATGTGTGAAACACTGTAGTTCATGCATGGATTAGGTCTTGGCTTTTTTGCTAACAGTTTTTGTTTGTTTCAGATGCTACAACATTTACAGCTTTCTATGGGGCTTTTGATACTGAATATTTTTAAGTAGGATTTTTCTATTTACCTTGAAATGAGTGGGAAGCCTTTACTCCTTGTCAAATTTTAAACCACGGTTCAGAGATTTATGCCGGTTTATACATCTGACAGATGTTTTGAAGATACTCTCTTTTTCTTCTTTCCTCCATTATTATGCCTTTGTTTACTACCTCTTCTCCTCCATCGACCCAGTGTCTTATTGTGTTTACCATCAATAGTTCATTAAGAGCTAAGGTCACTTGCAGTCTTTCGATAAACTCCGGATTGTTGAGTCACACCTTCAGAGTGGATAACCCGACACAAATCAGGCTTGTAACTTCACCATTGAGTCATAACTTATCCCCACTTTACTCTTCAGACATCATCCAGACTAAACCCACACACAGACAGACCGATTTGGAGAGTGTGACGGATCTGGGAAACTCTCTCTCCCTGTCGACTGGCGCTGTGCCAGAGAGGTTTCTGTGATGGCCGAGGAAAATCTGTGTGGAGCCACATATGAGGACAGCTTACCCACTTAGTCAGTGAAGCACTTTGAGTCCTAGATGCTTGTCATACAAGGGGCAAGCAAGCATAGAGCTCAAAAATCAATGTTTTTATGTTTTCCTTAGCTTTCACTGGTGTCTGTCTCTTCACCTCTAAGAGCAGTATGATGTTGTGACAAGGTGAACTGGGACCTAGTTGCTGTTTATATGATACTTACTCACTGTGCAGTACATAATGCAAGTGATTTTTAATGTTGATTCAAACTCGAAACAAGTCAAATACCTAAATCAAATTAAACCAAGAAATTCAAGATGCATGCTAGTACAAAAAGAGCAACTGGAACAACTCTGTCATTGTTGGAGTGTCAGAAATAAAATATGCACATCTATGAGCAATTGATTTTTAATCGACCAAGATTAATCTGGTAGGGGGATGACTCCCAAGGCTAAGCTATTTATTCTAAAGTCTAACTGTGGCCTGGCTACAGCACACCAGATTTGTTCAGTCAGTGGAGCAGACAGCAGGACTCTTAATGTTTGGTCCTCAGAGCCCAGAGAGCCAGTCAGCTGAGCCGCTAATGGGTGAACACTCTGCCATCACTTCATCACTCAGCTTCTGGGAAAACATGGCTGGAAAAAAAAGGTTTAATTTTCCACCTTATCAGGAATTGACACTGTCATGTAGAGTAGACCCCCTTTGTGCTGCTGCTGACCACTGCAGCTCTGATGCTTAACTCCCATCATTCTGTTGAAATATATAGTCAGCCACTCAGGTTTTGTTTTATATAATACTGAAAATACAAGATTGAGAGTTTCTGGACAGCCACTTGCACTCCCATTCCAATGACTTTCCCACAGCAGGTCTGATTTATGTCACTCTTGTGTGCCAGCTGTTTGTCTATAGCAAATCATTTATGAAATAAAACCGTTTAATATCACTGTCAGCTTCTTTTCCTTGAACACAGGACATATCAAGTACTTGTCTTACATTTAAACCTCTCTAATCTTTTGCTGTAAGGGCGGATAGTAATTTTCCTCAGTGGATAAAATCAAGTTCTTACTAACTTTACCTTAAGTACACAAAAAAGTTATAACAATGCACAGTGTCTTATCTTAGTATGAGAATTAAAACAGTAACTGATATCCCTTAAAAACAGGAACAATCAATCATTTTCAATCTGGATTGACTTTGTTATGGTGTGCAGCGCAGGCAATATAACAGACAGACCTTTTATGTGAGGCCATGTGAAAGTAGATTTGGTCAACTTTCATGACAACAATGCAATGCTTTACAGGAGACAGACGGCTAAGAACAACGAGATCAACCTGGCCAATGAGGGGAAAAAAACAAATAGAATGACCTTGGCATGATCAATCTTTCTTATCAGTTCATGATTTTTAAATAACGCAGTTTGACTCTTTGACTTGTCTCTACATGTCACATAGCTAACCATGTGTATTTACTGTGTGATGTAAAGGAGTCTCACCCCCCTTCCTTTCTTACTGCTCTGCTGCTTTTAAAATGCAGACAGACAGCTGCACTTCAACACCTCAGGGTTTTAGCTCAATTGTAAGTATGGCCTTTTGGAACCTCTGAGTGCTCCTTTCCTTTAACAATTGACACCACTACCCTTATCTTCCTCCCAGGGCAGCTACAGCCAATGGAGGGGCCTCTTCCCTGACGTTCTAAGATACAGTGTCATTGAAGGACTTGCCCAGGCCTCCATAGCTGATCCATGCAGGCTGCAACAGACTCATTTGAGTAAAATCTTGTACTACTTCATAGCAAGGTTTTTTAGCTTGAAATAAGCTAACTTTTTGTCTGACATTACGTTTTGGACCAGAAAAATGTTTCCCTAAGTACAGAAAGTACTTGTATTTAAACTTTTCCTTTTGTGTCTCAGGCAAGCTCTGCTATTCCAACAACTCTGATCAGAATAATTGTATTCATCTTGCTTTCTGGCAACACACACCTGGAAATCTGCATCTGAATATGCACTAATGGTTGTCTTTAATCTTTGGGACTGACTTTAGCGAATTAGCATTCACATTGCTGAGTTAACTTAGTTTCCTCTGGCCGCTAGGTGCATCTGTGGGAATGTTTTTCATCCATCACCCACTTTATCATCTGAAAGAAGAAAAGGTTAAGTGTGATTACACAATGGAAAAAATGAGATAATTTATACTGATGCATGTCTTACCGGTAATACGAGAAGTGTTACGTTATTGTTGAGTAATAAAAGTTCACATAAGGTCTAGTATAAATCCCCAACATGTACCCTGGGTTTCACATGGTAACCGTCCAAATAAGAGCTGGTATACTGTCTGCAGTATTACTTACATAATATAACCTGAGGTACGCTGCTACAGTATATAAAAAACTGGAAGTAAAGCTCCAACCTTTAAAATTATAAGGCAGTTTTTCACAATGTTCTAAAGTTTACCGCCTTTTTAAACACCTTTACTTGCAATGTTTACTATTACATTTCCATTCACTGTTGACAACCAACATAAGTCCCTTTCCTAGGATTTCCTGACAGTCAGTCTGGTAAATCTATACGTTGTTAATTCGTTCTTGAGGTGATATCATGTATCCCAGACAAGACTGAGTTTGGGATGATTGAGTTCATATGCATGTTTTAGGAGCATTCACGCACATGGACATCTACACACAAGTGATGTCAAACTGAATATGTACAGGCACGCATAGCTGCACGTGAGTATGGACACGTGCTGTCGTAAGAATTCAAGAACTGTACTGTTTTTTGTAAAACCAAAGCACTCACAGAAAGGCATATCAAAGGCTGTAGGACATCTGGACTACCACCCTTTTACTACATTTGTTTAAATATACAAAGGCAAGCCTGATAGTTTGCTGGGAAAAAAAGCTTTTTTAACCTACTTAAAGCAACAAAATGTAGGAATTTGGTTTGGTAAACTTTGGTGCCCACCGAGTGAAATTGTCAATCAGAGACCTTAAACACATATAATGCTGTAATGCCTCCCCCTCTCAGACAACCTGCATTTGTTGACAAACAGAGGCTGCAAAGCCAGCAAATACGTTGTGAGAAGCCAAATATCCATGTAGATTGACAAGGTACAGTAACATTATGGGATTTTTTTGTGTAAATATTACTCTGCAAGAGTCTTCAGCCTGTTGTTTGCAAACTGTTAACATGTGGAGTATGTGTATGTGTATTGAGCTGTTACCATGATATCTATGGGGTGTGGCTGAATGGCTACATTGGAGAGGGTTAAATAATAAAGCTAGTTAAGACAGGTTTCTTAGGTTCCAAACTTATAAAGCCAACTTGAAAATTGACAGGAAAATATACAACTTTATTGTGTAAAATGGATTAATTTATTTATTTGTATGCAAACCTGAGATATAACTTGGGTTAGATGACTTCCTGCAGCCGGTAAAGCTGCTAAACATGAGACAAAGATGTCAAGGATAAGGATACACCCTACTGTTAGGTCACAATCTGTTATGACTAATCTGCAGGGATGTACACTCTACTGTTGGATTGTTGCTTAATGTCCAGCCTTGTGCTCAATCACTCTCTTTTTCTTTTCTTAGTAACCTCTGTCACCGCCCTCTTCCTCCTAGCCTCAGCCATGGTATCAAACAGTATAGAGATGGCTAACTGGCTTCTTTTTGTAACTGAAGGTTTGTTTGTGAACTAGTTCCATAAAAGCCATAGGCACTACTCGTGAGATGACCATGGACCATTGTCAAAGTTAGAAAACAGGTGATCGGGCTGCACTGTGGACATCAACTAAATAATTAAGTTGATGAGGCTGGTTAACTAACCCCAAGAACTGAACAAAAGCTGTGAAGGTTCTTGGGGTTCGGTGGCTGCATTGGGTATTGCGACTTCTGGGATCATCATGTCTTGCATACTTAAAAAAAAGAAAGAATCATATGCAAAAGTGGCTGTAAATGTTAAACTCTTTCAGTTTTTTCATTAGCATCCCTAGCCCCCTGATATTATTCATAATTTGACTTTTTCAGTGTAGCTACATATATAAAATGTGGTAGAACTGCATGAATAAATTACTATTTTATGTGAGGAGCCAATCTGACATCAGCCTTATTGGCCAAATATGTCTGGGACATGCAAGCTCCCAACAGACTTGGCTGGATTCTTAGGTTCAAGCTCCAAGGGCCCAATATGCAGAACTGTGTGGAAAACTTCTGAGCTATTTTTTCACATGCATCAGGGTCGAGCCAGGGCTTGTTTTATTGGGTCGTATTGATGTAAGTGGAGCTTAAAGATCCTTTATAAAGGATATCATGTTAAACAGTGTTATCTGACAAACTCACCAAATAGCAGGTAGAACATAAGACAATTTTTTAGCAGATGGTAGCCTCAATAGATTGAGGAGGTTAAATAAATGCTCACAGAGTATATGTTACCGTTTCAGTGGAAGCTGTGCTGGAAATATAGATGACTAAATAAATTATGCAAGAGAAACATGATGATCCAACAAAAAAATAAAGGGAAACAATACTACACAAAGAGAGGGTGAAAAAACGAAGAAGAAGGATTGAATTCTGAAGGCTTTCATGACGCTGTCAGGGTTAATTTGTAACACGCTTTAACAGAAGGGTTTTTTTTTTTTTTTCCCATGATACCCCAACTCCATGCATGATTGGAGCGACATGATATTTTCATTTCCATTTCAAAGCTCTTGTTTTTGGGGCCATTTGCATTACGCAGTCTGACACACTGAAAGTACCTGAGAGAGAACCAAGAAACTGTCTTGATTGGCTTATTGTTTGCAATAATGTTTCTTGGTTTGGAAGAGCCCTATTGGCTACGTCGTGCTGTCAGATCTGTCTGGTTACGTGGGTAAACAGTGTTGAAAATGTATAAGTCAAGACTGTCCATAGTATTAGGTAATCCTCATGTATTTTGGTTGTGTTTCCATATATGTATCCAGAAACCTTCTGCCATGTTTAACAGAATTTGATCTGTGAGGCTGAAGGTTTTATCATCGGAGCCAGAGATTCTGTATGGGTTGGCTAATTGTAGGTGATGGTGTTTCCTGTTGTGGGAAAGGACATGCTGGCTGGATCACAGCGCAGGGTCATGGCGGTCACGCCTAATAAGAAGCAGAATTAGACTCCTCACATGTCGGGAAACAGACCACTGGAAGGAGTCATACAATAGAGGGAGGAGGAGAACGGAGGGTGGATAAAGTAAAACAGGACAAATTTTGGCTTCAAGAGGAGTGAAAACCAAGGCATCGATCCCTTTATTGTTTCAGCTGAGGAGCGTCCAGAGCCAGAAGGCCTCAGACAAAAGCTCTGTGGTGGAGCTAAGTGTCCACAATTATAGCACCACATCATAAAAGAGGCGAGAAATGTATGCGTGGTTACATATGTCAGTAAAGATGAATACAGTGTAGCACCCATCTTCTGTCACTTTTATGTGTCTGTGGTTATTGCAGGTATTATCACTGCCCTTGCAGGCAGTCAGTGGACGCCTGTTCTCACTCCATGGTGGTTAGAGCAGAGAAAGTGGTGTCCAGCAGCTCCATTCAGAAATATAAATGAGGTGAGCCGGTGAACTTTCGTCAATGCACTGCCAAGAAGCAGAAAGTGTGATCCAAAGAAAAGATGCAGCTTATTATCTCAAAAAGCTAAATTATTGTCTTCTGTGTTCACTTTTTGTTAAAAATAGCTATGCACATACTTGTTCTTTGAAACAAAATGTGTAAACGTTTTAAAGTTGACATACTTGCTGTTAACTACATTTGAAGACACGACTGAGACCTGAATTTTACTCAGTCTACTTGAATCAATAGGCCTGTTAGACAGCAGATGCTCGATACACTACACTTCTTCACAGGCTGAATCATGCACTGATTTATGAGGCTGAAACTCACAACACCAGAATATATCTGAATCCCAGAAACTGATAAAACGCTTGTTTGGCTCTTGGCATGGCAACCACAACCGGATAACATTGAGACACCACTGACTCTCTCTTTCTCTCTCGTTTTCAGTACATGTTAAGTCCTTTGTAATCTCTTTCCCTCTCCCTCCCACTCCCCATGTTTTGCTTTCCAGATTTTTCTCTGGAGTTGTCAACACTGGAGCAGTCGAGGACCGGCACGGCAGGATCCCAGAACAACAGCATCAGTCACATGAGGGTCACAGCGTGAACTGGACCAGACTCTGACCTGGAGTAGGACTGTAACTCAGATACAAAGACCTCATGAAGCACAGGCTGGTTCTGAGGCAAAACAAAACACTTACAACACTGTGAATAACTGATGTAGTTCTGCATTTGGTAATATAATACAGATAATGATGACAAAATCAGAAATACTCTTGTGTGTGTTCAGGAAAGACATGAAAACCGGGAGATGGTTAGCCTAGCTCAGTTTAGCTTATCTTAGGATAAATATAGGGAGCAAGGGAAAAGTTTCAGCTTGCCAAGTTTGTCCAAAGTTCAAGTTCAGTTATACCAGCTTTGGCATTTCTGGTATGCCAGCATGCCCAAGCTGGTTTAACTGGTGATCAGCTTGTAAACCAGCCTTTGGGTAGCTGGTTGAGAGGTCACCAGCCATGTGGTGTTGATGTAAATGGAGCTCAGCGTAAGTTCAGACAGGAAGACTGGTGTTCGTGCACTCATTCATTCACCTCCTCACTTAACTTCAAACTACTCCCTCTATCTCCTACTCTGGTGATCAGCTGAACACGGGCGTGTATCAATTAAGTAATTAAGCCTCAACCTTTCTCAACCAATCACCCTGCTGTGTCAAATGCGTAAAACAGCTTCTCTCTCCCACAGCCACCTTGTTGTTTCAGTGCAGCCGCTGCAACCCTCCTCCGCCCCAGTCACCTCCATCCAGCTCAGCAGAGTCCAGATTCTGGCGAATCCCACTCCTCATCACAGCCTCCATTCCTCTTCACCACCACCAGTGTCTAGACTCCATAGGGGGGTATCCTATCAGGCGTCGGCCTCACGACCCCTCCGTGTACAGGAAGTCGTCATGATGGAGCCTAGCCCCCCAAAGACTTTGCACATTTCATTCTAAAATTGTCGCACATTTCATTGTTAATAAATAATTGTTCATTCTCAATTAGCCTAAGTCTCTCCTGATTGAACTGGCCATTTGGTGGAATGCCAGCATCAAAAGGTGCCATGACTGGTCAGATGACTTGTTCTTTCATCATTCTCCTTTATGCTTTATGTAACTCTTTACAGCAAAGAAAGTAGTGTTTTCCAATATGTCAACCTTTTATTTTAACTTTCTTTATTTTGTTATGCACATTTTTGCTTCTTTTTAAAATGAAACTTCACCCAAAATCAACACATTCTTTAAGTTCTCCTAGAAAAGGCGATAAAACCATTTTCCTATTTTGTGGTCATAATTCCATACTGGTTAATGGAATGGAAGCATCTGTCCTTGGAGTTGAAGAATTGTAGCACTGCAGGAGGGCTGTACTTACCTGTGTAGAGGCAGGTGTGTACGTTGTGTTAGGGATTCCACTAGCACAGTTAAGACGATGGAAGACCTGATAATTACTGTCATCTTTATCCCAGGTAAGTATAGCTGTGGCTCTAGATGTAAAGTGTTGCCCCATCGCCCGAGCATAAAGGCTTTTCAAAGAACCAGAGAGCTATGCTTTCTCTGTCAAGCTTCTGTGATACGGAGGTTTATAAGCTCTTAACTGTTGTAATTTTAGCTTTAATGAGCACTTGAGGAGGGAGGTATGTCGAAGATTGGTACTTCGTACCAATAAAACATTAGAACGAAGCTCATGGAAGCCCTTATCTATCAAACTCTCCGTCTTTGCTCCACACAGTTGTGGATTTTTCAAGTGCAATTCTTAACACAGTCTTTACAACAAAAAACATGCCCATCAGTAAGAAATTTGTTAGAGAAGATGATATTTAGCCCATGCTAATGAAAGATGATTTAATTCTGCCAGGAAACTGTCATAAACAAATGTTGTTACAAATATGTCCAGAGCAAATAAATCCGAAGTATTTTGATTTTGAAAATAAAAAATCTGTTTTTTAAAATGTGTTACAGTTTTTGGGAATGTGCAGCATGATGTTATGCTAAAATTGTATATACATTGTATTGAATGTGATTTGGTTTGTATTTTCACACAATTGAGATTGTTTATCTAGCACACATAGCACTGCTCAGTGGACAAATTGCATTTGAATGAAGATGTTTGTTGATCTGAGAGGCATTGTGAAATTCTTTTTTTTATTTTTTATCAGCAGCTGAGATAAGTTAGTTGTCCCCCAGTGGATCAGATCAGTTTTTTACAAGACCACGAGTCCAGAGAATTTATTCAGAGTATCATGTAATCCCTCAGCTGCAGTGAAACCATGAAAATCAAGTTAGTTTTATGATGTTTTCCCCATATCAGTTATAAGTATTATACTGTAATTTACAGCAGTTCTCATCACCTCAGCATTGAGGCAAATGCACCAATGTTACACCATCTGGGGAAAATCCCTCCAGGGCTCCCCTCTGATGACCTCTCCAGGAGGTCCAGTACACATCCTGTCTACAAGTAGAAGAAGAGTAGAGTTGGTATCCAAACCAAGCCAGTGCTATGACAGGCTACTCCCCAGAGAGGTTTGGGTCATTCATACAGGAAATGAAAAGGAAAATGGTTGT